>CM026297.1:6024454-6665395 GCA_014851415.1 Cnaphalocrocis medinalis
TCCCTACTTCTCAAAATTTAAAAGCTTAAATCATTTTATTGTCATCTGAATTGCTATGATATCTCGTATCCAAACATAAAATCTGATTTCCTTTTTGTTGTCAGACTTTTATAATTCGTATTAATCTATTGATTATTCAGAAATAGAAAAGAACAATTATTATGAATAACAATAAACATACTTTATATATATCTTTCCCATATTGTAAAAGTTATGAATCATATTTTCTGTTAATTAAAAAAGTATTGCAATCGATGACAATCTAGAACTTATTTTGCAAACATGGCTCCCTCTAGTAGTTGAACTGTCAACTAAACGCGTGTCGTCCATGTTCCGAATGTGGTGTGACTTATTTTTGTTTTGTGTTAATTTTCATTACAATATTATAAATGTGAAATGTAACAGTATGTGTTATCCCATATAGTGGAACCTTGCTCCGGCTGAATGGATCCCGCCGTCGCGTGGTATCAGCCCGAGCAGGAAGGACCCGCGAAGCGCCTGTGGCTTCGTATCTGGGAAACTCAAAGTGAAATAGATAAAATGAACCTAAAAAACTTAGAAAACGCTAACCCTAATGTGAATAAAGCTCAGGACTTTATACCAATAAATGATGTGAATGGTGAAAGTAGGAATAATAATTATTTTAACCCCGCGCGGAGGAAAATGAACGATAACCGCGCATCTACTTTTAACCTGAATAAAAACCACGATGCTCTCATAGGTGAATACGGAGGTTGTCCGTGGAGGATACCTAATTATAATTACAAGCCTGGGATTCTCGGGTGAGTACAGTGTGGATTATGTTGGTTATCGTTGTGAAGTGTCAACGTGTTGGTTAGGGCCGCGATGGTCGGTGTGACGAGCGAAGTGGGAGCTGGCCGGCGAAGGCGCGAAGCGTGCGATGCTCGCCAGCGCGCTGCTCGGCGCTACTGGCCGAGCGGCCGTGCGCCCGTGTGCTTCTCACGCGTTACTTCCCCATTCCTTCCCCGGCCAGCTCTCGCAGACACATCCGCTCATGCTGTCATTCATTAGCACGCTCATCAACATGGATCCTTCACACCTTAAGTGACAGGACATGGACCTCGCGAAACATGTGCTACTTGTGACCCAGTTTCTTGTCCAGATGACATATATTTATTTATTTCTCATGTAGGTAATTTATTCTAAATTGATTTCTAAATTTAATTTTTTTATTCAAACAATACTCATTTGAGATAATTAACTTAGATGTAGGTATATACAAACAGTGAAAACTCAAATATAAAGCGAGATATATGCATAGTTTCATAAAAATATTCTCTTCTAATTATTTTTCACAACATTTGTGCACTGTTTAATACTTTTCTTCCATACTCTCTTCAAAGTACTTAGATAGATTTATCAAGCTTAATTAGCTCTAAAATAAGTTTGTTATCTAAAAGTCCTTGCTATTTGTAGGTAGGTACAATGTTAAGACTTGGTAATTAATTCTGTATTTTTGTACCAACTTATTTCAAATAATAATATGGTCTCTATATTCAACAATAATTTCCTTAAAAGTACGTACATGTATTCTTTTATTGTTAATAGTGATGTCGGATTTTTATAAAGTTATGTGGAAAATCGATTTCCTATTCTATAGGTGCTCGTCTTATGTAAATTTGAATATTTCACTAAGTTAAACATGAGCCTGTTTTCACTTGTAGGTAATTCATTATTTGTACTGGCACAAAATGTTTATTTACAATGTTCGTAACTGCCATTTGTCATGCTAATTATTACTCTTATTAGCTCTTGATTTTAATAAACAAATAATAAGGTATGTCAGTGACATAATTACAAAATGCACCATAATTCACTAACTGGCACATATTGTTGGCGGACAGTTGTCGATACCATTCACGCGGTGTGCTGTGATCTGGACGCTGGCCAACCCACCCACTGGTTTCAAAATATCTGATAGTTCAATGTTTTGAAGCTCTGTTAATGATAGTCACACTAACCAACAATGAGTTTGGACAATCATATTGTTTTAATTTCTTAGCGGTACCTATATCTTATCATGTTTTTAAAATGGAAGGAACTATAGATTAAAAATAATTTATGTGGATTACTGTATGTTTGTTTACCAATTAATACCAAGCTAGTTATCTTTAATTGTAATATTCTTATATTTTTTATACATCGTCTCATTCTTATGTCCTTTTAACATCTTTTTATTAAACTTTTGCATTTTTAGTGAAAGGTTTTATGATAGTAATTGATAGTAGGTCTGTAAATAATAAATATGTTGACATTTCAAATTTATATAATGTGGTGTTCGAACTTTCTGCACTACTGACCTAATACTTGTAACATAGGTCAATCACACAACAATAATAATGACAAACTTATCCTAAGGGCAGGAAAACATAATAGAAAAGGTTCTAAAATGTAAGGTCGCCTCGGGAAACATATGTTTACTCAGTCTACCTACTAGCCTAGTTGTTGGCTCATGACTCACTTTTCCTTTCCTGTGTTATAAAATTTGCACACTGTCAATTAATTTTGAATGCCTGATTATCTTATTTGATATTATGCTGTGCTGTGATAATTTGGTAACAAATTTGTGATTCAAATTTCTTTTAATTACAACTGAGGAAGATCAATTGAATGTATTACTTGTTTTCTTGGGATATTTGGGTTAAGTAAACAAAACTGCTGTAGAATATAATGTCAGCTTTGTATGAATATTGAACTCTTAAATTGATTTAAAAATGTTTTGCCATGATTTGGAGTCTGGTAATTTACAATGAAGTGACTGCCGTCTAACCTTTACAACCCTTTAACCTGTCATGGTTAATAATATTATTAATAATAACAGAAACAATGCTGAACATGCAGATTTTTATTTATTTTTTATCTACTGAGCTACCATCGGTCAAAAATCTATTGTAGTGGCTGCTTTAAACACAACTATGTTTGTTTTCTGTAAAACCTTTTGGTAAAACCATTTATTATGTATTAATTTATTCAATGTGACAATTCTCTCTGTTTCCACAGGTGCGTGGTATCGCATGATTTTATAATTATTACAATGTTTAACATACATAAAACATTGGGTGACATCATTTGTTTCACATTTATACAATTTTGTAGGTTTGTATAACTAAGACAAGATAGTAATGGGTTGGTATTACTTAAATATGAAGTGGTATTTAACATCCTCAAGGTTATTTTTTGTCTATGGTGGTTAGAGGGTACAAATCATATGTGCAGAAGTATGTAGTCATAATCTAACTATTTATGTACTCAAACATAAGTGCACTCTTGTTTTCTTTCCCTTATATAAAGGTACTTAATAGGTAGACTCCTTCCAATGGAACACTAGAGTGACAATCGGAGAGGAATCGGTCAGAGGACCAAAGTAACAGCTAAATGGCATATCATGCTTTCTTGGGCACTGATACACCCTTTTTCCACTTCAGACCATTGTTATATCAAGTGTTATTTTTGCATTTGGGATAGGAACTTAACCTGACGCCCGCTGTACATGACATGACTGCCAATTTACCAGTACCAGGCCATCCCTGACATTTTTTAGATAAAACTAAGCCGGGAATTGAACCCCGCGTAGTGCACCAGTAACATTTAAGTGCGTAACTCTACATTGCGCCATCGAGGCAGGCGTTCAAGAGGTAGTATGTCATCAGTTCGTTTATTCAGATATTTTGATAGATGATTCATTCTTGTGCATCGCACGTCATCATGAAGTGCTAAAATCTTTATGATCTTAATATTGCCTTTACATTTGTTCCATGATTACTTTTTCAGTGTTTGTCTTTTTTTTATGGACTTAGTCCCGCGCACGGTGACAGCCGCGCAGGTGTTTCTATATCTCTTTATGACTCTTGTTTGTAACCCATTTCCACATCACTCGTCCTTGATTCGTCTTAGCTGGAAATGGGATATTTTGTAAATATCTCCCGTTTTATCGCCTCCTCATACACTACGAGCCTTGACCTTGGGCGTGAGTTAACGCCCTCGCGCAGTCGCGTTATGTCATCGCACGCGCCGCTGTACCATAGCCTCACCAGACATTGTGTCTATGGAGATTACCATACTATAACTAGTGGTAGGAGTCGAGATCTTAGAACTACAGGCAGATCACATGGCTTATAACGAAGCCGTCCCGTAAGGTATGGAAATATACTTGTCGCATCCCAACGAAGTTGACAGCGCTTATGAAATGGAGGGAAAATCCGTTTCGGTCGTAACCTCCGGTTCGTTTTAGGCCCTCAATCCGGGCACCGTAATTTGACCGGATACGTATCCTAAAACATTTATGTCCCAATTTAATCTTGATGCTTGGCCACCCTAACCAGTAGGAAGGCAATTAACATTTCTGTTTACAACATTTACAGTATAACATCCTACCTGTCAACGCCTTCGCATCCAAAATTATCGTCATCTTAGCTTGTCTTCCCGTTTGCGTCCAAAGCTGTCCCTTCGGAGCCCGGGGCTTGCTTTCCTACCTTACATCTCCACTAGCACGGTATTTCGTATCCATGATGGGGTTAAAGACCGTTCAAAGTGGAGGAGGCAATCGATGCGCCGGAGTATCGCAGTCATAATACCTCACTGGGGTCATTGAACTCGCGATATAGCTTCGTCCGAATTGTGCGAGCCTCCGCCTGGCCTTGGACATGGTAACTGCTAATGTTATGTCATAACCGTCGCACGCGCATCCTTAAGTTAACTTCAACGTAAATACGAGCGAGAAACAGGTGATGCAGAAAAATCAAGTAAATTAAGTAAAGAAATGCGCCAGACAATCACACTAATTAACCTGGTCTCAAACTAGGGCAACCCCTGTACTATGAGTATCAGATGACGATAATTAACTGGGGGTGTCAACCCAGAACACCCAGACCCAAGAAAACATAGAAAATGTAGTTTTCTAAATTGACTTGACCGGGAATCGAACCCGGGGCCTTTCGCGCTTCGGGGGAACACACTAGCCACTGCGCCATCGAGTCCATCAAAAAGTCCGAGGCAAAAAACCGAAGCTGGTCTAGTGGTTTATTAGTACCGGGCCGGGCCGTGATTTTAGAGTCCCGGGCTCGAATCCCGGGTCGAGCATTGTATAGTAAGCTAAGTTTGAAAACGTTTTTCATGTTTTCAAACTTAGCTCGGGTTTCCGATCACCAATCCGCATTAGGCAAGCGTCATAGTAGCGATGGCTTGATTTCTATGATGGAGGCCTTTATCCTGCAATGGGGCAGTATGATACTTTACTATACACGGATTCGAACCACGACTTTCTTAATGGAAGGCGAGCTCTTATCCACTGATGACTGCAGCTGCAAAATCCGCTCCGTATCTTTGGCTTCCTCTCAACTGTAGGGTTCAGTATTAAGACAAGAACAAAGCCATTAACAATGAAAAAAAATCTTTTGCAACAAAAACAACGTACTTAGTTGTAAGAAAAATCTAAGTGCGCTAATAAGCGGGTACGACTGCTGCGCCCGCGCCGCTTTCGAATCGGGGTCGGCCGGCGTGTCTGGCTAGATTTACTGGCCTTTTGTTGATGGCCTAGAGCAAAAACTGCGCTCGGTTAGTTGTACGGTACAGATTGTATCACTTCTTGAATTATTTCATCATCAGCCTGTATCTTGATTCCACTGCAGGGTATAGGCCTCCACCTGCGCTTGCGATTCACAAGGGTCCTGTGCCACCCTCATTCAGATGCTCATACTCATACTCTTCATATTATTATGTCATCAGCCCATCTTGTTAATGGTCTTCTACTTCTTTTACCTTGACGTATTTACTTACGTCATACAATTGCACAGACACTTTATACGTAAAAGTGGCCCCTCTTATTTAGTTTCTGGTCTAGTGTTTGCTATTCGTTCCGATCTTTACCAATAGATGGCGCTGGTTGTGGATTGCATCGCGCAGCGGTTCAAATTTATTGCGGTTCATAAAAACCTACATTTATTTATCATGTAGCGCTAGAACCAAAATGAAACAGGCTTCTTAAAAAGGGATACGTCCTTTTTTTGACATTTCATAATATGTTTTATTTATTATCTTTCCTTATTAGGAACCTTTTTGATAGTGTATGGAAATATGATTTGATTTTTCCAAGTCGATGAAAGTCTGCCTTGCGCCTGCGCCGCGGAGCCTTCGCATTTCGCACGTGGTGAGTAGGGACACGGTATCGAATAGAAAGTATCGATACTGTACTCATGAGTAGTATCGATAAAAAAGTATCGTACTCGTAAAAGAATCGACTCAAAAGTATCGATACCTCAAAGTATCGAGTTCTTTTCTCAGGCATGGCCTACGCCATACGTTAGTTTGTCAATGTTAGATTTAGATTTTAAAGTTTTGAAACAAATTTTACATTTCACTTCATCTTTGTTAATCTTGACGAAATACTGCCAAACGTCACTCTTGGTAGGCGGCATTCTTTGGATATTGCAATGATTCAAATTCCGATGCAAACACAGAGTAATTGTGAGTGCTGTTCTGAATAGGTTGAAATATCAATAAGTCAATCATTTATCAATAATGCAAGAAAATCGATAAATATCAAAATGTTATAAATAACAACCATAAAACAACCAACTGTCAATTAACAACAACGAACGAATGAACCAGAGTTTTTTTTGTATGATTTTTCCGTGAGGTTAGGCAAAGGGATTTAAGTTAAGAATTAAACAAATGAAATGTGAATCCGGCAACCTACCGGCAACGGAACTAACTCTATGAATGAAAGCTTCAGCAAGATTGAACAAGATGGCGTAGCTAATTTTGCCATAAATTATAAAATGAATAAATAAAAAAACAAGTCATTTATTCGATACGATATCTGTCAAAAGTACTTGTTAAGTAAAAGTATCGAATACAAGTTATCGAGTACAAAAGTATCGGTATCGAAAAGAAACCTACTCGATACCATAAAGTATCGATACTTTTTTCGTGTCCCTAGTGGTGAGCAATCACGCGCAATCCGTCGCTCGCCGGCCCACCTTTCACTGCGCCTTGTCGCCAATAAAATAATAACTTGCGCAGTTTAGCTTTTATTTGGTTGAAAACGAGTGTAAGAATCTCTCACCAAGAGGAAAACTTATTTGATAATTTTTTTTATTTTTTTATTTCCAGTGATCGGTTCTTAACATTTTTTTTTATAAAATAGGTGGCAGAAGTGCAGACGGATCACCTGATGGTAAACCGATTGCCGCCGCCCATAGAAATCTGCAACACCAGTAGAGTCCCAAGTGTGCTGCTAATTCGTAACCCCCTTTCCTCCCAAATGGGCCTTAGGTACCCTCTCTCACCTAACAAAACACAGCGCAGGCCCTGCTTCACGCCGGTCTTCTGTGAGGCTGTGGTATCACTCCGGGCGAGCTGGAACGTATTCAATACAATTTTGAAGGAAATTGTACGATACGTCATAGAAGGTGCTTCGTGCTGAGTACTAGCGTAATCTAGCGTGGGTACTATACGATTTCTTGAAAAGTTCGTACTACCCGTATCTCTCGTAAATGGCTCTGCACAGATATTAAGTAATAGTATCTTGCACTTATCGTTGGGTTATGCCCAGCGTAGCATCCGTTACGCGGATGTTTGATGAGCTTGATTCATTGTTTGCTGTCAATGAGGGCATGATATGCTATTACATCACCCTGATAAATCGTGTGGAATTCATCTCCTTATCTGAAAAGATAAAGACTTGATTAATTAAAGTCAGGATTACTGTGCAACGTTTTCCGTGTATTTGAGGTGAATTTCTAAATAGAAGTGGGTAACACTAAGGATTGTTCCTCGATAGGCCTCCAGAGATCGATGACAATGGCGTAGTGGCTAAGATGCTAAGGCTCATTCGCCTGCAAAAAAAAAAAAACTATTTATAAAGAGATAACTCCTATAGACAACGACTAGCCTTATAGGTAAACCGAAAACACGAAACGCTTGCGCGATGTAATTGGACACAGCGCCATCTATTGGTTCATTTATGAATTACGGTCCCGAAGCGAAGTGAGGGCGGGCCACTAGTCGTTTATAAAATTCTAATCTTTTTAAGCGCCGACCCTTTTAGCGTGCTTTACTTCCTAAACTCTATATTGTGAGTCAGTCCTAAGCCCTAGACAAAGCGGTATACACTAGGGCCTAAACATTGCATAATGCGCGCGCGCAGCGTAAACAAACTTAGCGGGCCGTGACGTATCGTCGCCAAGGCGTTACTACGCGCCGCAGGAGCAATACAGAAGTGTGTCAGTGAGGCAACTTCACTCAGACTTCATTCATTTCATTGCTGGATATAGGCCTCCCCCAATGTTCTCCAAGTGATTCTAGCGACCCTCACTAGATCGTCAGACTTATTAACCTATCACTCAGAAATATAACGAAAAATGTAAAATCATTAATTTAATTAATTTCAGGACGATACATTTTTTCAGGACGGTTTATTGTTTGCGGCCATTCAGAAATAAATGACAGTGTAGCGTCTTCATACCGATTTTAAATTACGTTTGTAAGGTTGCCCAAGAAAGTTACCAGATCTGCCAACCCTCTCGTATAATCAAAGTCACATTCTACGTGCCACTTGAGGCTTGCCATTCTTCCGGCCTTCTGTCTGGACTTGCGAATGTCATCAAACATGAAACGATCATACAAGAATATCCCGAGCACAAGCCTCTCCATCCCCTGTTAATTTTAGTTTAAATCGTTTTGTTTAGGGTTCAAACTAAAATTAACAGGGGATCGAGTATCGTTATACAATCAAACTTAGTAAACATACTTTAAAGTGAAAGAAACGCCATTTGTGTAATAATAGATTAAATATGACGTACTTTACTGTGACTCCTTATACTATGCCATAGTTGTGTTGATTCAGTTACGCAGTTCGTATTTATAGTTTATTGCACGTAAAAATTGTTAACTACAGCCCTCCAAGGTCACTTTTGGTAATATGCATACAATTTTTCTCATCACTAATTTGTCTTTATCGTGTGTTAAAGATTTTTTTATTAATTTTTTATAACATAATCGTTAATATATAAATAAATATACAGAAACTGTACACACGGCGTAATGTTCAGTTATCCTATCTAGACTTTGGACAGAACTTATGTGTGGAGACGATACTCTTAACGATACCATCAGAGATGTCGTCGGAATGTTCGTCGACGTTTGTGAAGGTGTCAAATTCAATTATTCGTATTTTAAGCTGTGTTAGAGTAGGGTTTTTGTATGAACTGACGTATCGTTACGAATAATTCGATATCGTTTGGCGGAGTAGACCCCCAGAGGGCGACCTCATGACCTTTGGCGTATGAGGCAGGGTCTACCAATTCGGGTCAGTCATACATCAAAGAGGAACCGCGCCTGATACAAGGCCGTCGTAACACTGGTCACATGCGCAAGAGTTGATGACCTTGGCCATCAATTTCCAGTTGACATTTTGAATGGCCACTCCTTTGTTAAGGTTTACTTGTTCCTAAAAATTGAGATCAATGGAAATTAGGTATGCTGGTTTAAAAATGACTTACTTACTATTTTATTTTTGGACAAGAAATACCAAGTGGGTATGTAATGTTCCATTGAGAACGTTAATTACGAGCAGTAAGTCATCATTGACTCATCATCATGTTAGCCATTAGTCTCCCATTGCTTACAACATACGAATGTTAAATATTATCTGCAATTTATAAGAGTACATGAGCAATACTGGGTTGATCTTTAATTTTTTATATGATAGCCTAATTGCGTTATTACTCAGGTTGTCCCAAAAATAGTGTCAATCGGAAGTCATAAATATAGCACCAAGAGAAAAAAAATGCAGTTATCGAGTAGTCGCTTTAAATAATTCCGAATTTTAGACTGTTCTCTCATCTCAAATACTTCGTACCATACTACTAAACGTACGTATACTAACCGTGATCGATCGATTGTAAACGCACACAAACATTTTAAATTTGGCACTTAAACTGTCTGCCTCCGATGATTCCACCGTTATTTATTTTAAGATATAGTCTATAATTGTTTTGTGTCTTATTATCTATCTGTTAATGCATCAAAAAAGTCATAAAATAAATTGATGGCGCCACTGCCGCTTAGGTCATAGAGTATGGTAGCCCCATTGGATAAGACATGGGGGAACTCTGTTAGCTCCACAAACATATAACTCTCTTTTTTATATTGAGGACAATCAAGATGACCTCACTCCGCCTGATGGTAAGCGGCCGTGAGATCCAAATATGATATTTCTCGATGCATTATAATAGTCTCTGTTCAGCATTGTAATAGTAACCTTTTCTTTCCAGGCTGCACGAGGAAATCGAGCACTTCTACATGTACATGTCGCCGACAGAGACTGAGCACCTGGTGCGGTCCACGGTGGTGAACCGGATCCGCGGCGCGATCCTGACGCTGTGGCCGCAGGCCCGGGTCGAGGTGTTCGGCTCCTTCCGCACCGGACTGTACCTGCCCACCAGTGACATCGACCTGGTCGTCATCGGTGAGTGGCAAAGACAGTTACAGGCTAGGGTGAAGGTGTTCCAGTCCTTACGTTGTAGCTTCGGGCTAGGGCCCACCTAAGTTGGTACTACAATGTTTTAGGGAACTGGATAGCTACGTAGGCAACAAATGTCTGACCTAATCGACACCGAATCCTGGTAGATGGGGACGAACCAACGGTTTTGCTTGATGTCTTTAGGGATGACAATTGCTGGTATTTGACAAGGGCCGGCGAATCATCAGCGACCTCTGATCTTGCAGATTTTCGATGTGGTTTCATAACATATAAGTAATTTGTATATTTTATCCATTGATATAATCTCTAGTATACGTAGGTATCTAGCAATTCTATTCTAAAAGCGTTTTAAAAAGTGATTCCAACAGCGCTGTCATCAGTAGTGTTACAGCTGTATAGATACCCATATTTTGATTGACGAATATGTCGTCGAGGTCGAAAACAAAATGAAGTGTTTTTCGACCCCAATCCATAGTAAATACCAAAAATGTCAAATAGCGTTCTTTTTCGAACGGAGTGGTCATTGGTGGCGACACTTTTAACGCTAACGATCGAAGGTTATATCGTCTTCAGGTTTTTATTTGTTGCAAGTCTAAAAAGAAACAGAAATCCGTACATTGAACTCGGCAACGGGCGCCCAGTGAACCGAATCTAGATTTTATCTCTGCGCCGAGATAGCGCCGCGTCAGCCGGCCTTGAGAGACAGACGGCACTCGACAACAACTGCTACAAGTCTAGGAGACTTCGAAGTAAACGAAACCTATCGGTGTTACGTTTTTAGTTCCTTAAATACTCAATTACTTAGTAATTAGCTTAAGATAAAATAGGCCAAGTTCAAGTCAATGTTGGCAATGAGCAATGTTGAATAGGTACATTGTATTTTAATAATTTAACAGACATTACGTCACCATCAAACAAGTTTTCATAACGTGAATATGAGTGGGAATTGAACTCATACATGATCTTTGACGTATGAGCCAGGATAACTGCTTGGGTTTGTCATGTATTTAATACAAATTATAAGGACAATAAATGATTTAATCGTCCTTATATACCACCAAATGAAAACTATTATGTTTCTTTTTTTAAATATATAATCTTCGGAATTTTTCGTAAATGTTATTGTCGCCGAAAAGTTACTGAAATGTCACGAAATATGGCCCTCCCGACCCGTGTACGTAGTTTATATAACCGTGACTAGTGCCGCTTTTATCAACAAAAATAAAGAGATATTTATTTGCAATTTGAATTGGGTTAATGAAAGAACTTGACCCATTCTCTACCGTGCACAGGCAGTCGGATTATGTAAACTTGTACGACTTCCTGCCGGACTGAATGTCGCCTACATTCCACAGATAACAAAAAAACTGGAAAATACGCAAATGTAGGCATTTATATGTGCTCTGTGGAGAAGTTATCAAAAGTATATGATGGGATTAGGGTTGATCATCACGCTTATCAACCCCTCTAGAAATTCGAAATATACTTTTTGCTCGACCCAGGAAAAATATGCATAGATGTAAAAACCACAGACATGCGTGCGAAGACTCCATAGAGTCCATTGGTCATTCAAAAGATAGGTCTATGGTAATTTGGTTCAGTAGGTCCCTCTTAATGGCTCCGCCTGAATTTCAGCCGGTTCAACGACCGACTATATTCCCGTAGCAACAATATTTTTAGTTATTCATATCGTGTCTCGGGAGGACTGGGCCGAAATATTTGCGGTATCATGCGTGTCGTGAAATATCTGCGGCGTTATGTCTCAATATCTATACCACATCTCATTATCATCTATCTTCTATACTATTTATAAAGAGATGACTTCTATAGACAACGACAAGGCTTATAGGTAAACCGAAAACACGAAACGCTTGCGCGATGTAATTGAACACAACGCCATCTATTAGTTCATTTCTGAATTACGGTCCCGAAGCGAAGTGAGGCGGGCCACTAGTTTATACATAAATTCACACAAAATCTCATAATTGACCTGATTCCGTTTATTGAGATTTAGCACTTGTGGTGCAGATATCAGACAACAGAGGAAACACTGCAATATAACACCCAGAAACTGAATAAATACAAGTGCTCATCACACGATTGTTTGTCTAGGGTGGGTATCGAACCCACGACCTGTGATGTAAGAGGCAGGGCCACTAGCAAATCCGGTCAGTCAATAATAAATTAAAAAAACACCGTTAACGATGATGGTGAATGAAAAGTATGTGGATGGTGTTTTTTTTTGACACCGAGTGTGTTTCGCGATTACCCTGCACTGTACAGTCAGCATCAAAATAACAGTTGACTGTTACGTCTCTATGAATAAGGTCTACCTTTCAGTGTTGGCTATATGTACGGTGTAGTCACATCTGTGTGTGTTCGCATGTGTGCGCGTCCGGCGCAAGATTGTTTCCGCGCCGTTACTAGACGCGGATGTCCTACGACTGGATGTGTATGAATGAGTGTTATTAAATCTCGGTCTACCTGAGCCACTGAGCGATGGTAAAGATTGGTTTACACTGTGCGAGTTGCCTGTAAATAGTTAGTCGCCTTGTCGTACGAGATACTTTCTAGCTCGCTCGGGACAGGTCAGATTGGTTTTAACCATACAAAAACAAAAATTAGGATTTAGGGTCGCAGATCGGGACAAAAAAGTTTTATAAAAATTACGTTGCATTTTTTAAAATTTGTATTTTCGGGACATTTGCATCCCCAGACCCTTAAAATCGGGACATACCGGGCAAATCGGGACACCTCGCAACATTAATAGTAAGTGATCCCCAAACAGTGCTACTGCAGTGCTATGTGCACCCTGTCACAGGGCTACCGAGTATGTGCACACAGGGCCCCTGTCAGGCTGTGGTATAACTCCGGTCGAGCCGGACCATTCACGCCGAAGCGTGACTCTCCCACGGTCAAATGTGCCGAAACTTTCGATGCATTTATTAAAGTGCATTATTTACTTATGATTGACTTATTACCGCGAAAACTTGGCCTATCGTTAGCGGCCTCATTATAGATCTAATTAATTAATGCAGTACCCGTCTATTACAAACATAGTTCCACATTTAGCCGCGCGGGGGCGTGCGTGTCGCTCGCGGTATAAATAGCTACTGCACTCCTGCGCCGAGTGACCTCGCGGAGTAGTGGCTGGTTGTTGCGCGTGCGCAGGGGGTATCCGGTTCGACTTCCGGTTGGGGCTGTTATGGGTAATATTATTGGTCACTGGCAACTCGTAACTGGGGTTGCCACGTTGATCTGATGCAGGTGATGAAGTTACAAAATATCACGACATACTTGTAATCATCATTCAAATATGTATGTAAAGAGAGAAACACCAGGTTACTAAAACCTGTCAAATTTCTTCAATTGATATTCAACCTAATGTGTATGACAGTAAGATGAGAGTCAATTGAAGAAATTTGACAGTTTTGTACTTTGATTTGTGGCTGTACGTACTATCTTTGAATATGATACCCATAACGCAGATGATTAAGTTACTTTCCTTAGGGATAAGGTCGATGTATCTGATACCATCTGTCTGATGTTAAATAATAAAGAAGGCAATGTCACCTACTCACCTATTGCTGGTTTAAAAACATTCCTTTTATCGACGCTAATTCAGAGAAAATCGATTAGTAATTTATCAATTGCTTAAATGTTACCGCGATACGACTGATAAACTGCATTGAACTTTATTTAGATTTGAGTGTATTAGCGACGCTGTATGCACTGATTCGATATGCGCAATGCTGGAATGGCATCCGATATTGTAATGGTTACAATTTCTTTTTCTTACGTAAAACGTAAGTACGGTAAACGCAAGGTTCACTCCCGCATAGGACTTTACAGCCACGAGCGCAGTTCTAAAGTCACATGGCGTGATGCTGCTTGAAACATCTGCCACAGATGTGAATGCCTATCATGATGACAATTTCTATATACTATGCAGAAACTGACCATTTTTGGGTTCAAAACGGGACCCAGGCTCGTTGTATGGGGACCCCAGCGGCTCGTCGTATTGTTTATGACGGGAAATAAAATAACAACATTTCGTTTTCGCCCACGACGGTATATATTCGAAATTAAAATTATACCGTTTAAAATATACTATCGCTGTAAAACCACAAATGACAGTGCTGATGGGATAACTTTTTTTAAACTCTTTCAATATGAAATTGTATATCTAGAGACTAAGTTGATAAAAAATTTCATGGTAACAAAAAAGGATTAATTCTGTTTTGATTTTTAGGGTTCCGTAGCCAAAATGGCAAAAACGGAACCCTTATAGTTTCGTCATGTCCGTCTGTCCGTCTGTCCGTCTGTCCGTCTGTCACAGCCGATTTACTCGGAAACTATAAGTACTACAGTGATGAAATTTGATGGGAATATGTGTTGTATGAAACCGCTACAAAAATATGACACTAAATAGTAAAAAAAAGAATTGGGGGTGGGGCCCCCCATACATGTAACTGAGGGATGAAATTTTTTTTTTCGATGTACATACCCGTGTGGGGTATCAATGGAAAGGTCTTTTAAAATGATATAAAGTTTTCTAAAAAACATTTTTCTTAAAGTGAACGGTTTTTGAGATATCAGCTCTCAAAGTCGTAAAAAGTATGTCCCCCCCCCTCTATTTTTATAACTACGGGGTATAAAATTCTAAAAAAAATAGAGGTGATGCATGCTAATTAACTCTTTCAACGATTTTTGGTTTGATCAAAGTATCTCTTATAGTTTTTGAGATGCTGCTACGGAACCCTTTGTGCGCGAGCCCGACTCGCACTTGGCCGGTTTTTTAACAAGTAATATTGATTTTAGCTGCATGTTTCTCTTCCAATCTGCAAAAACAAGAGCGAGATAGCAACTACATTAAATTTTATCAATTCTTTAAAAGTATGATAGTGCGCATTCCGTGTATATCTTTCTCAGCAATTCATATTATGTTACTATACATCGGGCGCCTTATTACTTCATATCTATTGATATCAATGAACCGTACACATCAACACTTCGTTCGGTGTGTGTGTGTATTGCACAACTGTTGTAACGAGTACACACAACAAATGACAGAGTATTACTCTAAATGATGAGTTCATTAAACGGATGTATAGACATGGCAATAATGCATGGTTATAGATATTGATGGCAATAACACAGTAATGTCACTTTATATAGATGTGCTATGCATTCCTCGGTTTAGGGTTTTATACACAACCATGGGCGTACCCAGGATCTGGGCCAGAGGGGGGCAATTCAGATTTGTTACAAGCTTGGTTGTTATAAAGAATAAAAAAACTGCAATTAAAAAAAAATATTATTAAAAAAACAAAATACCCGACTGCACACTAAAAAAAGAGTAAAACAAGCCCACAACAAATTTACTGAATATAATTTATAAATGTTGATGGAAAGCATCGCAGGCGGGGACCAACAGAGGCTTATTTATAGTCATTTCGGTTGTGCACCATTTAGCAGAATTTTCGTTGGTGGCGGTCAAGGTGGTCCCCGCCTGCGATGCTTTCCATCAACATTTATAAATTATATTCAGTAAATTTGTTGTGGGCTTGTTTTACTCTTTTTTAGTGTGCAGTCGGGTATTTTGTTTTTTTAATAATATTTTTTATTTATAACTTTTTAGCTGTTTTTATTTAACGAAAATGTTGTAGATGTAGAAGACTATGTATATGTAAGTACCATTTTAAATTATTTCGACGAGAAATTTAGAAAAAATATTATTATGTCTTTATCCCGTGGGACTTTTAGGATAAAATGTATCCTATGACACTCCCGT
Organism: Cnaphalocrocis medinalis; assembly: GCA_014851415.1. Lineage (NCBI taxonomy): Eukaryota > Metazoa > Arthropoda > Insecta > Lepidoptera > Crambidae > Cnaphalocrocis > Cnaphalocrocis medinalis. The sequence goes on from CM026297.1 coordinate 6,040,753, forward strand.
AATCAAGACAAATCTAACGATACCTCATACATCAAAATCCATCAAGCCGTTTAGGCTACAGGAGGTCACAAAGGAAAAGACATACATACATACTTACATACACTCGAAAAACATTACCCTCCTTCTTTGGCAGTCGGGTAAAAATAGGTTGTATTATAAATTCTTTAACTACTTACGTCCTTTTTTGTGATAGGTGGCAAACGAGCAGACGGATCACGTGATAGTAAGCGATAGACACCTGCAACACCAGTAGAGTACAGGTGGCTTGCCTATCTTTAACCCCTACCCCCCTAAATGGAGTTTTTTCTTTGTATCGATAAAAGTAGGAAATAAGTTAAATTAGTAGGGACGTCAACATGATCCAGGCTGGGGGGGCAGCTGCCGGCCCCGTCATAGTAGCGATGACTTGATTTCTATGATGGAGGCCTTTGCATTGCAGTGGGGACAGTATATAGGCTGATACTTTACTCATAATCCCATCATAGTAGCGATGACTTGATTGATTTCTACGATGGAGGCCTTTGCCCTGCAGTGTGGGACAGGTAGGCTGATACTTTACTTTGTGTTCCAGGCCAATGGGAGAAGCTGCCCCTGTGGACCCTGGAGCGGGAGCTCGTGGTGCAGGACATCGCCGAGAAGGAGAGCATCAAGGTGCTGGAGAAGGCCACCGTGCCCATCGTCAAGATGACCGACAAGTACTCGGACGTCAAGGTGAGAGGGCGATGCTCCACTTGGACTTTTTATAGTCTGTGCTATTTAAAAGATATTTAACAGGTTAGCAAAAAACAAAAAAAAAAACAAACATAACCTACACAATAAATGACTGGTCAGTAAAATAAATTAATTGATCAACAATAAACATTTGCTGACCAATGATTTATTTTGCTGATCATATAATATTTTTTTACTGCTCATAATTTATTATTTCTTTAATCTTGCAATTCGGTCCAGGTTTAACACATAGTTTTACAGTATCAATAGTCTATACATGATGTATCTGTGAACATTTACATCCCTTTAACCACTTGTTCTACCAACCATTCTGAACAACATATTTTGTTCTATGACTTTTGATAATTCGCATAAAAAAAAATACCTTTCCATACAAAGTCGGTCACGTGACTTGGTCATTTTGTATGGGGAGTCGAAACTTTTTTCGAAGAATTTAGAAAAGTTGTTGAACAAATGTTGTTTAGAATGGTTGATAGAACCCGTGGTACAGGGATGTAAATGTTTACAGATACACCCTGTATTTCTATAGTATTTATTTGATGATGTTAACCCAAAATCGTAATAATATCAAAATGAAACAATATCGGACGTAAAACTATAGATAGTATTGATACTATTGCACTTTAATCATAATCGTTTATTGCTTGCTACATTGGAGTACAGAATCTTTTAAAATATCATAGTACTTTAATAGTTTTCAATATAGGTACTATTGAAATCCTGAATAGATTGCGAGGTCACCTATCGAGAGTAAAACTCGATAGTTCAGCAATACTAATCCGTAGGCTTCGTGACTGCGAGCTGGGTTTATTTTTTGGTTTGGATTATCAAAGCTCTACTGTATGTATTTATAAATCCAAGATAAGATACATTGTACAAAGAACGCAATAAGTAGCGATTACCTGTTTTATAACACAAACAATACATAATAATAGTAAGATAAAAGTTATGTAAGACGCAGTAATCACCCGTACTGACGTGTGCGCAACTTTCAGGTGGACATATCATTCAACATGAGCAGCGGGGTCAAAAGCGCCGAGCTTATCAAACAGTTCAAGGTCAGTACTTACTACACATTATATCGGCGTGTAATTCCCAATTGCGTCCAAAATTGGTCCGTAGGCCCAATCCAGGAGAAGGGGGTTAAAAGCAGCGCACTGGTGTTGCGGGTGTCCATGGGCGGCGGTAGTCGCTTACCATCAGGTGATCCTTCGGCTCGTCTGCCACCTTTATCATACAAAAAAAAAAGAAACTGTCGCTTCACCCCCTTATTACAGTACCTGGTATAAAGTTAATTTTGGTTTAAAACTGATGCTGTCGCTTTCATTTGTGACTGTTATAAAGGTGACATCATCGTTTTGGCTTTAAAACAGCAATTCCGAAAATAATTGTTATTCCATTTAAAATTGTTAGGAAAAGTAGACCATAAATCTAAATGTCGATTTTTACAATAAACTGTAGATATTTATTATTTTGTAACAAAATTAAGATCAAATCAAACATTGCAGGACATTAAACAAACAAAAAACAATTGAATTATGTTAAATAATAATGTGACATCGGAAAGTTTATCACACAATGTCACACTTCGCCAACCCCCTCCCTTACCTGAGTCATAATTTATGGATGGCTCCTCAAAAAGAAAAAAATAAAGCTACATTGCATTTCGATTGAAAAATGTATAATTTTAATTACTTTTGCGCAAATATTTATTAACTTATTTTCCATGCAACATAGCAACAATACATTATGCAAACGGTATGTGCACAGCTGTCAGCGCGAGGAGCCGCGGCCTTGTAGAAGTAAATAGTTTGTGGGAAATGCGCATATTTGCGCGAAAATGTCGAGTATAACTTTAGGCGAATATTTGAGGATAATTTCTAGAAGCGTGGCTGTCCCACTGTCATTCGACATATTGTAGTAACTCAACCTGCCGGGCTAACATGCGCGCCACGAGATAATTTGTCGACACTCGTATTTTGTCGGCGCAAGTTACGTCTCGCTCACCTGACTGAGCCATGAGCGGGATAGAAAGATGCGCTATCGCGAACGAGTGTCGACAAAATTTTGTCGCGGTGCGCATGTTAGACCTACTGGAGGCCAATTCTCAGTTTTTGCCTTCTATGTCGAGTCAACTTCATTAAACACACAACTAATAGGAGAACACAGATTACAGTCGACATTCCTTATCTTGTTTTCCTATTGGTCTATGCGTTCCATAAAGTCGACTCGACATAGAAAGCGAAAACCGAGAATTGGCCTCCTGTTCCTCTTCGTGCATTCACTTAACAAATCCCAACAGGTGCTTGAGCTACCTATTTCAGATTCAGATCAATGTATGTGATGTAGTGAAAATATATTATAAATAAAAAATTTTGTTTCCAGGATAAGTACCCAGTGCTCTCCCGCTTAGTGATGGTCCTGAAGCAGTTCCTGCTCCAGCGCGACCTGAACGAGGTGTTCACGGGAGGCATCTCCTCCTACTCGCTGATCCTCATGTGCATCAGCTTCCTGCAGCTGCACCCGCGGCCGGAGCGGCTGCGGACGCCGCACAACCTCGGCGTGCTGCTCATTGAGTTCTTCGAGCTGTACGGGAGGAAGTTCAACTACGTGAAGACGGCTATACGGGTGAAGAGCGGTGGGGCGTATGTCTCCAAGGATGAGATCCAGAAGGTGAGTCCTGTTTGTCCTGAGACTAATTGCACCACACCACAAAATAATTACACACAGAAGGTAGACTCAGCCTGATTTTGAATTTAGAAGAGTTCGTTGACATATGCTAGGGTTGTTGCCCGGCATGAGTACATAAGCGCGCGGCCTCTACCACAGACCTCGACAGTTCGACAATCTTATGTCATAGGCTAGGATTAATGTGGTCGAAAAGGCGTATTTCCCCGTTAGTGCGCATGCGTGAGTACATGACACGTTTTTAGCTCTTAGTGGGCAGCCTACTTTCTGTGTGTAATTATTTTGTGACCACACACCCTAAGCGTGTAAGGAAGTTCAAATGAAGATGGCTATACGAGTAAAGAGCGGTGGGGCGTATGTTTCCAAGGATGAGATCCAGATGGTGAGTCATGTTTGTCCTGTGACTGAAGGCGCCACACACCCTGAACGAGCTGCTTAACTCTTCGGGCTGCTCGCAAGTATAGTCTGCGGCATGAAACAATTGCGACAACCTTGAGTGCGCAGAAACCAATTTTAGTAGTTAGAATAGAAGGGCGCAAAATAACGGTCATCGCTATTCTATCATGCCGCCAGCTATAAATTCCAGTCAAGATGCAATGTTCAATGTGAAGCCAAAAACAGGCCTACCAACAAAAAAAATATATATATATGATCAATAATAATGTGACATTCGGAAAGTATCACACCAATGTCACACTTCGCCAACCCCCTCCCTTACCTGAGTCATAATTTATGGATGGCTCCTTAAAAAGAAAAAAATAAAGCTACATTGCATTTCGATTGAAAAATGTATAATTTTAATTACTTTTGCGCAAATATTTATTAACTTATTTTCCATGCAACATAGCAACAATACATTATGCAAACGGTATGTGCACAGCTGTCAGCGCGAGGAGCCGCGGCCTTGGAGAAGTAAATAGTATGTGGGAAATGCGCATATTTGCGCGAAAATGTCGAGTATAACTTTAGGCGAATATTTGAGGATAATTTCTAGAAGCGTGGCTGTCCCACTGTCATTCGACATATTGTAGTTACTCGATCTGGAGGCCAATTCTCAGTTTTTGCCTTCTATGTCGAGTCGACTTCATGAAACACACAACTAATAGGAGAACACAGATTACAGTCGACATTCCTTATCTTGTTTTCCTATTGGTCTATGCGTTCCATAAAGTCGACTCGACATAGAAAGCGAAAACCGAGAATTGGCCTCCTGTTCCTCTTCGTGCATTCACTTAACAAATCCCAACAGGTGCTTGAGCTACCTATTTCAGATTCAGATCAATGTATGTGATGTAGTGAAAATATATTATAAATAAAAAATTTTCATCTTCCATACAAAGTCGGTCATGTGACTTGGTCATTTTGTATGGGAAGTCGAAAATTTTTTCGTGAAATTTGGAAAGTTGTTGAACAAATGATGTTCAAAATGGTTGATAGAACACGTGGTTAAAGGGATGTAAATGTTCACAGATACACCCTGTATGTTATAATTCATGGATCAGCTTTTTGAATGTCACAGAAAAATGGGTCTTCGAAAACCTTGAAATTATTCATCACACATTCAGGTCCGTCTTATGGGGGTTTTTTTACATTATATCGGAAAACGAGCAGACGGCTCACCTGATGGTAAATGATCACCGCCGCCCATGGATATCTGCAACACTTGAGGCATCACAAATGCGAAAAGTGGTTGGTAAAAATACATACATACATAGCCTGTGAAAATCATAACCCTCCTTTGGCTTTGCCGTAGTCGGGTAATAACATTCGTAAACAAAATAAAGAATACTACTACTTCCACTTGTGACTCGACTGGTGTCTATGGGCGGCGACAATCGCTTACCATCAGGAGATTTGTCTGCTCGTCTGCTACCTATCTCATAAAAAAAACTTGTACGTTAGTAAGTAATGTTTGCTTTGTCTGTAGGAGATGAACGACGGCCACCGCCCCTCGCTGCTGTGCATAGAGGATCCGCTCACGGCCGGCAACGACATCGGCCGCTCCAGCTACGGCGCCATACAAGTCAAACAGGTCACTGCTATACTACTTACTTAAGACTTAGCGTGGAAATTGGTGGGTTTTTTTTTTCATATTGAGGACAATCAAGATGTCCCCACTCCGCCTTATGGTAAGCGGCCGTCAGATCCAAATATGAGATTGACAGGCACAAAAGAACAGGCAAAGTGTCCATTGAGTCTGTCACTCTCACCTTGAAGGCCTACTGAGATGCCGTTTCACGCCCCGCCTAAAAACCCAGGATTCTAAGAAGGAGGAAACACTTGAACTGGAAGGGCATTCCATGACTTGATGGTTCGGGGCAGGAACAATTAGCTAAACCTCTTGGTGCGCGCCGGCATTGTCTGGATGGTATGTGGATGGCATTTGAAGTCGAAATAGAGCTTTGTATGGACGAATGTATGAAATCTTTAAATTCAACTTCAATGTCGAGTGCACGAGAAATGCCCTATGTGCTTTTGTTGTTAGCGATTACTAAGACACAGATCCCTGCTGGTGGGGCCATGGGCTAGTGCCCATGGCCCTTCCTACCGTCTCGGCATACGGTTCGAATCTCGGGAGACGCTCACCAGGTACTTGCTAAGGGCTCTTTCCCCAGTGCGTTTCTTCACTCCCCACAAAGCCTGTGTCTGTGTCCCATCTCAATGTCACTTCTTTCCAAATGGGGCGTATAACACCACAGCACAAGCGACTCGCGCCATTAGGGTAACAACATATCCGAGTATTCTATGTTCAAGTGCCGTCTTCTCCTCGTCTGTGGCTTCCTTTGGGCACTCCTGGGCGAATCGTCCCACACAAACGACTTCTAAGTCGGCCAGCAACACCGCATCGTCTGTTCGCGATTACTAATGAGTATCGTCTGTTCGTTGTGGCCTCGCAGGCGTTCGACTACGGCTACATAATCCTGCAGCAGGCGGTGGGCCCGCACAACGCGCTGCTGGCGCGGCACAGCGTGCTCGGGCGCGTGGTGCGCGTCACCGACCACGTGCTGCAGTACCGGCGCTGGGTGCGCGACACCTTCGCGCCCTTCTTCTTCCCGCGCCACCCCGCGCCCGACAGCGACCCCGAGCCCGAGCCCGACAGCGACCCGGTGAGTGACCGCAGGCGACCCACAGAGTGACGACAGCGTCACCGACCACGTGCTGCAGTACCGGCGCTGGGTGCGCGACACCTTCGCGCCCTTCTTCTTCCCGCGCCACCCCGCGCCCGACAGCGACCCCGAGCCCGAGCCCGACAGCGACCCGGTGAGTGACCGCAGGCGACCCACAGAGTGACCGACAGCGTCACCGACCACGTGCTGCAGTACCGGCGCTGGGTGCGCGACACCTTCGCGCCCTTCTTCTTCCCGCGCCACCCCGCGCCCGACAGCGACCCCGAGCCCGAGCCCGACAGCGACCCGGTGAGTGACCGCAGGCGACCCACAGAGTGACCGACAGCGTCACCGACCACGTGCTGCAGTACCGGCGCTGGTGCGCGACACCTTCGCGCCCTTCTTCTTCCCGCGCCACCCCGCGCCCGACAGCGACCCCGAGCCCGAGCCCGACAGCGACCCGGTGAGTGACCGCAGGCGACCCACAGAGTGACCGACAGCGTCACCGACCACGTGCTGCAGTACCGGCGCTGGGTGCGCGACACCTTCGCGCCCTTCTTCTTCCCGCGCCACCCCGCGCCCGACAGCGACCCCGAGCCCGAGCCCGACAGCGACCCGGTGAGTGACCGCAGGCGACCCACAGAGTGATAGACAGCGACCCGGCGAGTGACCGACAGCGACCCCGAGCGTGACCGATAGCGACCCTGTGGGTGATCGACAGCGACCCCGTGAGTTACCCCACAGCGGGCCACAGAGTGATCCCAAAGTAACCCACAGAGTGACTCCACAGCTGACCACAGGCTGACCCCACAGTGGTTCATTGAGTTACCCAACAGTGACCGGCGGAGTAACCTCACAGTTAGAGACCACAGAATGCCCCCAGTTGTTAACAGAGTGACTTCACATCGGACCACAGAGTGTCCCAACAGCGGACCTCAGATTAACCCCACAGCGGCTCACAAAGTGACCCTACAGTGGACCACAGAGTGACCCCAAAATGATCCACCCCAGCGGCCCACAGAGTGCAAGAAAGTTTAAAATAAATAAATACTAAGTTATTCCTGGGCTTCTCTTTCCTTGTATTTTGCCGCGATCATAGTCATGACTAACGTTGTTTATTGGTTGCAGGAGTGGTCGGACAGCGGGTCGCGCGCGGCGGGGTCCCCGCCCGGGGCGGTGTGCGGGGGGCGCGGGGGCGGGGGCGGGGGCGGGAGCCCGCACGTCGCCGCCGCCGCTGTCCGCGCTGCAGTGCTCGTCGCCCACGCCGCGCCGCGTGTCCGCGCACCAGAGCCTCATCATACACCACATCACCAGCAACTCCGACTTCAACAACATACCCTCAGGTACACCTCCACCTCGGGTCACAGAGACACAGGCGCTGCAGTGCTCGTCGCCCACGCCGCGCCGCGTGTCCGCGCACCAGAGCCTCATCATACACCACATCACCAGCAACTCCGACTTCAACAACATACCCTCAGGTACACCTCCACCTCGGGTCACAGAGACACAGGCGCTGCAGTGCTCGTCGCCCACGCCGCGCCGCGTGTCCGCGCACCAGAGCCTCATCATACACCACATCACCAGCAACTCCGACTTCAACAACATACCCTCAGGTACACCTCCACCTCGGGTTACACAGCAGGGATCTGAACTGGTTACCCTTATTAAGATTTTCGATAAACTTTTTTCAAAAATCCTATCAAGGGTTTTTGAAAAAAGACTATCAAAAAACTCTATCGAAGGTTCTCTAACAATAGGGTTACCCTATCGATGATAGGCTTAATTCTGAAAAAGGGTTTTCCGGTTCCTACTTGCTGGGAAACACAAGGCACCAACAGAAATACAGGGTCGCCCAAAGATCATGGTCTCATGATCTTGGCGTTGCGAGGAACTGGCTGCAGATTGTTATCGACATAATGTCATCATGTAACCAGTCCCACGCAACAACGCCAATGGCGCTTTATTAATAAAGTTTACATAGAAGTATAGGGATATTGAAATTAATTAGGTTTTTTTTTTGTTTTTGAATGAGTGAATGAATATGCTTTTAATTGCATACAAAACAGAAGTATAAAACTGTTTTGTTGTTGTACTGTCATGTTGTTATATATTATTTTGTTTATTGTTGTTTTTCTTACGATGCGTGTGTCCCACAGGCGTGATCCAGCGCTACGGCGGCGGCGAGGCGACCAACAAGGCGCGCAACCCGCGCGGCTACGCGCACGCGCACAAGCAGCGCCGGCCCCCCGCGCCCGCGCCGCCCGCGCACGCCCCGCACCACGCGCCCAACGCGCCCAAGAAGCGCAAGCAGTACCCGCATCCGAGCGATGACCCAAGTCTAACAAGTAATTTAAAGTTTAAGTGACTGCGGCGAGAGTGAAGCGTAGCGTTTCCTAATGGAATGTATTAGCGATGACCCGAGCATCACCGAGTCGAGTGATTTAAAGTTTTAAGTGACTGGGACACATGTGAGGCGTGGCTTTACTTATTTGAACGTAGTAGTGATGACCCGAGCTTCATTAACTACATCGAATCATTTAAACTTTAAGTGACTGCGACACATGTGAGTCGTGGCTTTACTTATTGAACGTAGTAGTGATGACTCAAGCTTAACTATGTCGAATCATTTAAACTTTAAGTGACTTGGACGAGGGTGAGACTTGACCTTACCTATTAGAACGTAGATACCGATAGCGACGACCCAAACATCACCGAGTCAGTAATTTAAACTTTAAATGACTGCGACGAATGTGAGGCGTGGCCCTATATTTGGGAGTTGTGCCCTTACCTGCACCGCTGACCCAAGAATACTAGTCTAATAACAAGTAGACGTACTGTAAGTGACGTAGTGCGGCATCTGTGAGACGTAGCTTGGTGTAGTTAAAAGGAACGCAACATGAAAGAGTTAGAATACTAGTAACAAGCAAACGTACTCGAAACATCTGTAAGGCGTAGCCATATGTAAATATTGGGACTTTGCTAATCAAGTCGTAGCCGTACAGTCGGCATCTTATCAGATCTGTACCTTCTGTGAAAAACAGTTGAATTCTTTCAATCACCAATCGATTTATTCCATCGCGAATTTTAAAATCAGCTAGATGGCGTTTCTAAGAACGGAAGTCTATGTAAATTAGTCTGACGAATAATGAGAATACGACAACGTTACGTATAAAGCAACCAATGACGTTAAAAGTTAGACATCAAGTTTACGTAACGCCATCTAGCGACTTTTTAATTGCGGTAGCCCTGATCGGTTGGGCCGCGGAATTACCAATCGGAAACTGTATAACTGAAGTTGTACTAGCAAGGAATCCAGTTGACTAAAAACTATAATGATACCATTTTACGTCTATACTGAAGGTTTTGCCTACCGTAATCTCACTGTTGGTTTGTAGATTCAATAATAGTTGGCTACGTGTCACTTGAAATACAAATGTCGCTCTCACTTAGTGTTTAGGTCATCCTAAAGCGTATATGCCACGCCAATAATGTCCTTGTGACGTGTCAAAGGTCTTGCAATGATTGCGTTGTCGCGTTGTATTGGAATCGTGGCCAAGGGCTAAGTGGATATGGTTCTTAGGGCGTGTCCCCATTAGGTTACGCCCATATGACGAATGTGCCGTGATATGCGCGTGCGGGTTGGGTTCATGCGCCCGCGCATAGTTCGCGCGCAATTAGCGTTAGCACGAACATTCAACTAATTTGTAACAAACGTAGCGTGCCCACGCTACAACACAGCATGAATCACCTTCGTTGACATATCGTATCGTAGGTACGATTTACACAGCACAAACGTCAGAAAGTATTGTACAGTAATGTGAACGCCCATCCACGACAGATTATGTAACTGACGTTTCCTCAACAATTTTGAAAGAACTGGTACGATACGGTACTTCGTTGACTTATCGTATCGTACTTCGTTAACGTTACAAATTCTTTAAATGTACATGCTAGGACTATGGTCGCGTCTGCCATTTCTCGGCGCATTCGTGGCATATCGACGCAGTACTTAGACGAATAGAGGCGCTGACTTTTTGTCTCTCACATTTTAGGGGCGGTTGTTGAGTCGGTGCGAACATCCCGCGAGAGTGCATGATTGAGGATCTCCTGGCGCCGGTACACGATGCACTGGTTTATATTTAATATAAACAAACTTATTGGCTTTTGAACATGACATACTTTTAAGACTTTTAAAGTTCACAATGTGTCTCTGATTGTTCACTGAGATAAAAACGTATTGAGGGCGTTATACTGATGGTTTCTAAACGTGTAACTATGATTCAGTTGGTTTGGTTCCTGTAAAATGGTTGCGAAGGTCAGACGGCAGTCGCTTCATTGTAATGGGGGCTACCGCGTGTAAAAAATCTGGTAGATGGCGTACTGTAGGACTTAGATCCACGGTGATTGGGTAATGATGTGAGATGTGTAAATGTCACTAAAAAACCAACGATGTTGAAATTGGACTTCCGTCTAGCAGTATGCTATCCAGCGGATTTTTCACACGTGATAGCCCCCATTACCAGACACCCCAATCCTGCATCATAGTCTAAGCGTCCCCCGGGTTCAAAAGCGACAGCTTTAGATACAACTGGGAATGCTGAGATAAGACAGAATCTGAAGCCTGTTTCTATATCTCTTTGACTTTTAAGTTCATCTTCATACAGCCAATAAGAATATACCAAATAATCCAGTGAAATTGACTAGTCAGTTACTACTAAATACTCAAGTAAATTCGGACATTCCACACGTATTCAGCGTATATCATAGCGGGTACATAAATACCAAAAAAAAAAAAGAAAACACCCTGTAAACATTTTGTACCTGTCGTGTTATATGCGTACTATAGAGCAAATACTGACTTGAGAAAATTATTCACACCCTGTCTATAAATCTTAACATAAAATACAAAAAATTAAAATAGAATTAACTAAAATAATTTTAGTTAAGAACTTGCATTTGTACGAAAATAAATAAAAAAAACGCTATCATTAAAATACGTGGTCGTTGTAATAATATTAAAAAGTAAACGTACAAAAATAATAAAACTCGCAATTTATTTAATAAAATAAATACTAAAAGAATAAAAACCTACACTTAAAATATAGTAATCTGCAGTAGATGGGAAACGAAAGCAATATATCTAATAATATTTTAGTATGATCAAAATCAATGTTAAATTGTACTACATTAACTTTAATCATAACCATAGGTAAACAAAAAAAAATACAGACTAAAAAGAAAAAGCCTTTAAATTAGTGAACGTTTTTACAGACTTTCGTTTCTTATACAGGGTGGCACATCATTGTGTAACTAGTTTCCTTGAATTGGGGGTGGGGCCCCCCATACATGTAACTGAGGGATGAAATTTTTTTTTCGATGTACATATCCGTGTGGGGTATCAATGGAAAGGTCTTTTAAAATGATATAAAGTTTTCTAAAAAACATTTTTCTTAAGTGAACGGTTTTTGAGATATCACTCCAAAGTCGTAAAAAGTATGTCCCCCCCCCCTCTATTTTTATAACTACGGGGTATAAAATTCTAAAAAAAATAGAGGTGATGCATGCTAATTAATCTTTCAACGATTTTGGTTGATCAAAGTATCTCTTATAGTTTTTGAGATAGGTGATTTAACTGTAATTTTGGTAAGTTTATATTTGCTGCTACGGAACCCTTTGTGCGCGAGCCCGACTCGCACTTGGCGGTTTTATTCCATGTGTTTATATGATTCTAAAGTACCTACATTGCGACGCAAATAAATAAAGTACTTTATCCGACCCATATCGATTAAATTTTCTCAAAGATAATTGATATCATTGGGATGAAGGTTTTCTTACCGGAGCATACAGAATATCTACGAAAACTTCTATAGAGAAAACTGTTCTTTAACATGAAATTAAGAAATTAGTTACAAAATTATGATACCACCTTGTATTATATTTTTTTAAACGATTAGTTAATATGAAATAGAATTATCACACCAGGATACATTAGCACTACGCCCGTTTTAAGTATACAAATAAGAAGGTAATGTTAAACATGCACACAGAATTGAGATGAAATAAAAAACTGATGAGCCTTATATTTTTATTAGCATGCTGAGTGTATATTTGTACATATAAAAGGTATTACGTACCGTTATAACCATAGAAGTAATAGCTAGACGGTCGTCCAATAGACGACATAGGACAAGTGTTTGATTATATGTTATTAAAGAATTGCAGAAAACATAAATCTATTGCGCATTAAGACGTGACTAAAAATGACATACCCTGTATGTTAGTCATCGTATTTACCAAGTAACACCAACTACAAGTGTTTCAATTCGTTCTTATGCTTAATGTAACGTAGGTAGGTCAAATAGGCATAAGAACTCAAGGGATGTAATACATTTTATTCGAGTTTTACGCGTTCAAGACATGTATCGAAATATTTTTTCCCATAAGTTGTTATTAAAAATGATAATTTCTATGGCCGTCGGATTGCCAGCTGCTTCAGTATGTAGTCAGCATTAAGAAATAATATGTAAAGAATTTTCCTTTGAGCAACAACACAACAACTTTGAGCAGCAATAAGGTGACTCTAAAATTGTCAAAACTCACAAAATTTTTCCTATGTTGAGTGCCTTCGACCCCAATTCAAATATAATCAAGTATGCGCATGTTCTACTAATTGTGAAATGTAGTGCAATAATTTGTGACATCACATCTATGTAAACACCGCGGTACAGTCAGCATCAAAGGTATGTTATGAAATGACAGGTCTTGTTACTTATGTCTTAAGAGTTCATTTCGTGTGATGTGTCTACTTGACACTGATATTGCAGCGTCTATTTCAGTCGTGGTAGGAACTAAATTTCTATAACAATACCACAACGATGTGGGAAATCAAAGTTCAAAAGACGAATATCCAATAGGAGTTTAGTATTTTTGCTTTGACAGCTGTCATTCTCGTTGACAATAGTTGAATTTATGTAAGAAAGATAAGGTTGTCGCTGGGGCCAGCATGATAAGTTACTGAAACATAGCGTAGAATAATTTATTACTTAGCTATACTTGATTTAATGCTATTACATATTAGAATATTTTGAGCGAGGTTAATCAACTATATCAATATGGGATTATAGGTTAACTTAACTTTAAAGTTGATGTGCAAAATACACTGCTGTGATTTGTATAGGATTAGTCTGGTTTGCGTCTTAAATGTATATCAATCTAAAGGAACACGCTGTGAATAACATCTTCATGAGCAATTTTGTAAGCAGTCTTCAATCTGATCGACTGTAGTGACGCGATGTCTTAAAAGCATAGACAAAGTATCGCTAAATTAAATAGCCAAAAAGCCACAACTTAACTCCTTAATGGACGGTAGGTGTAAATAATAAATTGGTTTTGGACCTAAATTCAAGGGCATAGCGTTCAAAATATGGTCACCAATTTATCAACAGAGATTAGTGGCTATTTATATAACTTCACTTGCATAAGAAGTATATAATCCTTTTAGTTGTAGGATAAATACCTAAGTCATGTGGTGCTGCGATATAGCTGTTCACAGATAATTTAGGCAATCATTACTGATGGTTTATAAAAAGGGTAAAGCTATTGGAAACTCTGTCGTGGACAGGTAAATGATGTGACCAGTACACAGCTGTGTGCGGTAAGTAGCAAATATCGGGCTTGAGATTCATACTATGTATAGGTTCGTATTTTGACGCAAGCCAACGGTAACTTCACCGCCAGATGGCAATATGCTCATATCTGATAAAACTGATGTGATTGGTCGTTTTAGGCTTAACATTGACATTTTGACGTTAGTGGGAAAACCAGTTAAAGCAAAACACTGACCCTAACGCTTGTTTAGCGCCATCTAGTGAGTATTATAGCTAAGCTGCGTCATTTTACTCTATGAGATACTACTGGCATTTTTATATGGATTTTGGTGAAAGAATATTCGAAATGTGGACCTTAATGTTATGAATATAAGGCCTTTAAATTATTTTGCTCTGTGTTTATGTCGCCTTGAGTTGAAGTGCGTCTCTAAATACTAAATGTAAATAAAATAATGATATAGCGCTGTGACTGTTATCTATTTAGATTTAATATAGTTTAGGGTATACATAGCTAGTGTTTTGTACGCGGTTTTGTTTGGGCGAAGACGGTGATTTGATCAAGTGAAAACAAAATACAGCTAAAAAAAGATCAAAATTTTAATTTTAAATTTCTAAATTATTTATAAATAATTTTGTCTTCGTCTTCACAATATGAATTAATATTATCTTAAGAACCGTTTTGTGAACTATTTAAAATAGAGTGAGTGCTCGAAATAAAATACAAAAAAATTAAACATATGAGTTAAAATTTTGAATGCGAATTTATTAGGCTTGTTTCACAGTGGTGCGGGAAATATTTTTGGCCCCGTGATGGTACACTGTATGAAACTAGCCTCAGCCACATTAATGTTCGTAATTAAACGTATTTTACCATATCTCAAATATCACATAATTCTTTACCTTTTGCGTAGTATTAAATAACTATTCCACGTTTGTTCGTGTTAATAAGGCTGTTACCAGATCAATCGGTCTTCTATCATCCATTTTGAACAACATATTAATCTATATCTTTTAGAAATTCGCATAAAAAATTCAACGTATCGTACAAAATCGGTCACGTGACTAGTTCTTTTTGTATGAGGAGTCGAAAAACATTTGGACGAATTTTCAAAAGTCGTAGATCAAAAATGTTGTTCAGAATAGTTAGTAGATGGCGTGGTTAAAGGGATGTAAATGATTTACAGATACAGCCTGTATAATCAATGATACGAGTGATCGATGACCGAACAGGTTGGTCTAGTAACAGCGTAAAGTGGTGATAGATAATTTTATATACCCATTTTGGACGTGAAAATAATTTTAAAGAGGTAAAAAAATATCGTTAAGCCCCAAAGGAGTGACCAGAAATTATTTATAATTTGGTTTTGATGCTCGAGTCTATATTAATAACAATGGAACGCGTTTTGAAGTGGTAATACACAGTTTTACTCGCTATAATTAATTAACAAGGTTATCCGTCGGCTCGTCTGCCACCTACTCGTGTCTTCTCAGTAGAAATCGATCTTTTCTGTAGTAGTTATGGATTAAATTAATTTGCACACATTCAGACCCATAATAAGCGTTTCAAAATAATAATAATGTCCTTCAACCGATTAGGTCACGGCGACCAGTCACGTAAGCAGTCAAGTTTGTGCGCAAACACAGATGCATCTCTATTCCATCACCCTCGATAATGACGATGGGACACCAGTGTGATAAGGACAGGTGTTAGGCTCATCATACCGTGCCGACATGCCGATCGGCATAACGTGCTGACGCAAAGGGGTACAAGCCCGCTCACTTCTAGACTTTTGCCACTTAATTTTTTTTATTATAATTACCACTGAAAATTTCTGAAATGAAAGACTCGAGCTTCCACGTGTCCCTTTCGAATCAGATTTAGTTTAGTTTTAGTTTAAAACTCATGATAACCGGCTAGTCTTCGTTTTAGGTGATAGTTTATAAACTCTCCGATCCATTAGTGTTTTTACATATAGACTTTGGAAGTACAAGGCATGCTATCGGGTACATGCTAAAATTGATAATATGAAATCTGAATTTCCAAATTTTAGTTTTGGATGAGTATATTGGTCACTAACATGCAAAAAATAGTTTCAGACTATTCAGGATATCGATACTATTGTGAATTCTAACAACATTTAATGCCATCGGTACATAGCCGACTATCGGTACTGTGAAACTATCGATTATATCGATTATTATTGCTTTGATTCTGTTATCGATAGTATCGGACGTTAAAATAGTATCGCAAAAATTTCCCTATCGATACTATTGATAAAGGCAATATTATTTTTCTTTTATCGATAAGCTACGCTAGCACATCACGACATCCTCCATATCGTTCTGTTTCTGTGCCCGATTCGATGATAACAACAGCGTTGGTTAAATTTGTAGAAAGAAGAAAATAAAAATTGAAATGCATTTAGTCTTAAGACTGCGTTCGGCTTCATTATGGAAATAGTAATTAGGTATTTAAAATATTCACATGTTAAGGCTCGTTCACACATCAGATAGCAACGTACAGACAGCCACACATCAGGTTACCACAACCTGTCAAATTTACTCAATTGATTTTCAACTATAATATGTTTGACAGTAATCCATTGAAGAAATTTGACTTGAACACTTTGATGTGTGGCTGTAAGTACGATTAAAGATCGCTAAAACATCCGTAAACTATAGCAATAAAGGCTTTTAAAAATGGGAAATCCGATAGATGGCGTGATGTAGGCGTCACGTTTAACTACAAGTAGATTGGTTAGATTTTGACGTGTCATGTCAAAATGGCGATTGTTACATACAAAATAACCTATGCTGTCAAAGTTGGACTTGAACTTTACAAACGCCATCTGTCGGATTATCCAGTGGTTTACATCCTCATTGCACTATTTTGAATTACTAAATAGTTCTTATACGCAAAGCCTAATGACTACACATCTTATTTTGTGATGGAATTGTGGTTGCCTTCATTTTTATCTGCCTTTTGAAAATTCATTGGATTCTTATAAATAACTTATGTACTAACAATTACAATTAATTTGTATGTTTATACACGTGCGCTATGCCAACAGGACGGACGACATGGTAGTAATTTTTATTACATATTTTCTTGTGCGAACAAAACCTCGGTCGCAGATAAGAAAGTTCTAAATATAAATTGACACTAATTACTATACTTATTGTCACTTCCATGAAATGTTTGTTTACATAGATCTCTAAAACCTCTGTTATTTTTTATTTATTTGTGTAACTTTTTTTTTAATTTTAAGTTTTGTGTGCGACGCGCCACACGCGAGTAGCGAGATGTAAAATATGTACATCATTTTGTATCTTAATGTGACTTAATAAAACGAGAAAAAATGCAGTACATATTTTTATAATTAAAACTATTGATACCGTGTGTGCGCGCCCTAATAATAAATGTTGTAATCTACATAGTATGACGTGCAAGCCGTTTTGAATTTTATCGCAAGGGAACACGGCTCACAGTCGTGTTTAGTTAACGAAGGACGGCTTTATCTAAAGTTGGGTTTACACAGATAGTTATAAAGAAATAACATGTCAGTGTAAATTCCACTTTAGAGACGTTGGGGCGTCGACTTGTTACTATAAATATTTTGTTATGCAAGTATGTACAGTGGACTTATTTATTTAGGCATAATTATGTTGTATGATATTGTATATTACGATGATTTATATGTATTTATCTTTTAAAGAGTTGATATATTCATTCACAAAAATATTGTCATTTTTACGTTCTGCGGCATTTGATTGTGACGGTGCCTCATACGCCAAAGGTCGTGTGTAGATACCACTCTGGACAAACATTACACTTGCTTTTTCAGTGCCTGGGTATAAAATATGTATTTAATTTATATCTGTTGTCTTAAATCCATAACACAAATGCTTGAGCTACTTAGTACGGAATTAGATCAATGTATGACATATTTTATATGAATTTAAAATTAATGATATTTACAGGTCGTTATCTAGGTCTGCTCAGATGGCGTCACTAACCTGGATATCACCATTGTTATGTGAATATGTATTTTCTAAATTAGGTTAGTTTATTAGGCCCCAATTAGTCTAGAATATTCCACAGCCATAGTGCCCGAACAACCGTGCGGGCCGATCCTTACACGCAATTACACAGATACCATCAAACGAGGCGATCGCATGTAATTAGTCATATAAGCTGACACTTGGTAGGGTTGGCACTCTTTTAAATTAATGCGCCGGACGATTATCTAAACTCCAACTGGGGAATTCCCTTACCCTTATTAGACTTCGGCAACAATATCCCAGACCGTTTGGTAAAGATCGTTTTCAAAATTGACCCCATGGGGAATCGGACTTGAATACCTTTCCTCCTTGGACGCCGAATGAGGGTTACCGGAGGCTCAATGCGGGGACTTACAGGTTGGCAGCGCACTTGTGACTCCACTGGTGTGTCCATCTATAACAATGAAAAATACCTTACTGCGCCGTTCGTCGTTATTAAGGAATTTACGCTTCTACGAGTACAAGATTGGTTATTTTTGAACACGGTTTGTTCGTCAATTTGACGATAAAAAAACCAATGCTGTTATAGTTGGACCTCAATCCTAACATACAACAGTACACCATCTAGCGGATTTTTCTCGCGATTGTACGTACAACCACAGATTCATTTACTAATCATGAGACCATGTTTTGAACAAAAGTTTTCCCCAGTTAACCGAAGATTGTGTGTTGGTAGAATTGTTTCCGGAATCGCAAACTTAACCCGTTACAACCTCAACACCGCGAGCGAACTTATAATTGAGATTAATTCTTAACAAGACCCCCCACCTGCGTGACGTCACCGCCATACGTCAGCATGGGGGGAACATTCATCGTTAACAAAAGTCTTAATCTTATTCCTTGTGGTACAACGCTTGGACTGCTTTGATTGATAACATACGTTTAATGGATTTCTACTAAAAGATTTAATTTGATTGAAATATATCTATATGCGCCAGACAATTATCACCGATCAAGCTAATGCATTACATGAGTAGACGACTAGCCGGGGGCGCCTCCCAGCACACCCGGTCCCGAGACAATGTAGGAAAGTTTTCTAATTTAGACCCGACCAGGAATCGAATCTGGGACATTCCGTGCTCGGGAAAAACGCCTTTGCCACTGTGATGTTCAAAATGAGTTATCATTTACCTTATAAATTACTGTTCAAATGTGATTAATTTGGTTAGTGAACTCTTATAGAATTAATTTCACTGATAATAAAATATTCGTTTTTTTTATGCTGCAGTAAATATAGCCCGGCAGTAAATGTAGCGATAAAATAATATTTTTTTATTTCTGAACGAGCACGCACCTGAATTTAATCATCTAATGGAAAATTATGGCAAGTCTTAGGTATGTTTCCATTCATCATACATTGAAAATCCATTTTGACAGCCCTGCACCCGCCGACGTCATCATACACCGTATGTCATTGTCACGCGGGGCATTAACACGCGCGTCTCCTCTCCATACAGAAATTGTGGTTACCCTGCAGGGTGACTAGGCGTCAGAAATACCATAGATACTACTTCACCTGTCATTATCTCAATATCTGACGTCATCAATGTCGTACGTCTTATGTTATTGACACGCTAAATATTCGCCACTTTGAACGATCTTAGACTAATCTTAACTTCCATCCTAATACTCCACCTAGCCTGTAGGCTACTTACAATAGAGAGACCAGGTCTCCAATCCAGAACCTCTTTACCCCAGCAGGTGTCTATTTTGCGTCTGATGATGCTCACTGCCACTTCAGCTTTCTGATTTCGATCGGGTGAACATCGATGAGCTTTGTTCTCTTCACCTCGTTTCGGTTCGATCGTGCAGCTAATCGCCGAGCATAGCTCTTTCCATAGCCTAAGCTACGTTAAACTTGTGGACCAGCCGTGCCGTCAAGTCCACGTATCGGCTCCGTATGCCATGACGGGTATGCCGCATATCCCCATCCAGAAATTGTGGTCACCGTAAATCGTGTGGGATGACGAGGCGTCTTCAAATACGACATTTTATTTCTGTTGCCATTGTGACTCCAGAAGATTGTCACTCATTCACTCTTTCATTATGTATGTCAGTCAGTGTCCCCTTGTGTATACGACACAGTCGTGTGTCTTCATCAAGAAAGTAATGTTAGGTTATGTTGCTTAGGATGACTGGTCGTTTTTGTTTAAGCGGGACTTTTGATCAGCTGTTTTATATGGACTTGAACTTAATGAAGAATATTCAATTCAACTCAATAAACTCGATGAATTTCTTCCCTCATTATCTTCTATTAATATATTTCTTTAAGTCATAGATTCCCCGTCGGTCGTGAAACTAGGACATTCTCTATACTTGTAGTACAGGGAAACTAGTGCAGTTTGAGACTAGATGGTTCAAAGTGAACGCATAGATTAATAAATTACCCTGTCTCTGTAGATAGATATACTGCATTGTGACGTCACTGCAGCGATGGCGGCGACACGTGGGTTGGATCATTAATAATATCCCGCCGGAAATTCGTCTTCGCTCGGTGGCTGAGGCTTGTAACGGGTTGCTAGGGTAGACAGACAAAAGCATTTTAGTATTATAGGGTGTCCAAAAACTGGTTTGTTGAATGACTTTTGTTCAGGAGTTAGAAAAGTATTTAAATTGACTCATATTCCGGTTTTTTAAACCGTGCATAGAAAATAACTGTCTCTGTTCTGTTTTTAATCTCATACATTTATCTGATTCCTGTACCAAGTAGCTTAAGCACTTGTATGCTATTCTTTATGCAACTTAAGGCAAATAAAGTATTGTATGAAGTCTTACAACCGAATGTCTATTAAATCGCTCCTAAACTGTGACCATCTACTTCAATTATATTATTGTCGTCGTCATAAAGTCGACTAAGACAGATATAGCAATATGTTTGGGTGATTCCTAATCCTAATTGAGTCCCGTAGTTGGTCATGATGCACTTAGAAATGCTTAAAAAGTCATGTTGCGTCCGCCGACCGATATGACATAACTAAGGGTTCCCCGTAAACTACAGAATTAAGAAGTAGTATCTATGGTATTTCTGACGCCTGATATAACAGGTGAAGACCTGTTATTATCTTAAGATCTGACGTCATCAATGTCGTACGCCTTATGTTATTGACACGGTACCCAGTTTCAGTCCGCTGCTGGACATCATTCATTCATTCATTCTCAGCCAATAGACGTCCACTGCTGGACATAGGCCTCCCCCAAAGTTCTCCACACAGATCGGTCCTGTGCCACCCGCATCCAATGGACTCCCGAGACCTTCACCAGATCGTCGGTCCACCTGGTGGGAGGCCTGCTGGACATAGGCCTCCCTAAATATTCGCCAATTTGAACGATCTTGGACTACGCGTATCTTAACTTCCATCCTACTACTCCACCTTGTAGGCTACTTACAATAGAGAGACCAGGTCTCCAATCCTCTACCTCTTTACCCCAGCAGGTGTATTTTGCGTCTGATGATGCTCACTGCCACTTCAGCTTTCTGATTTCAATCGGGTGAACATCGATGAGCTTTGTTCTCTATCACCTCGTTTCGGTTCGATCGTGCAGCGAATCGCTAAGTATAGCTATTTCCAAAGCCTGATCTTTTAACTTGTGGACCAGCCGTGCCGTCAAGTCCACGTATCGGCTCCGTGTGCCATGGCGGGTATGCCGCATATCCCCATCCAGAAATTGTGGTCACCGTAAATCGTGTGGGATGACGAGGCGTCTTCAAATACGGCATTTTATTTCTGTTGCCATTGTGACTCCACAAGATTGTCACTCATTCATTATGTATGTCAGTCAGTGTCCCCTTGTGTAATACGACACAGTCGTGTGTCTTCATCAAGAAAGTAATGTTAGGTTATGTTGCTTAGGATGACTGGTCGTTTTTGATTAAGCGGGACTTTTGATCAGCTGTTTTATATGGACTTAAACTTAGTGAAAAATTCGTCAATTCAATTCAACTCAATAAACTTGATGAATTTCTTCCCTCATTATCTTCTATTATTATATTTCTTTAAGTCATAGATTCCCCGTCCGGTCGTGAAACTAGGGCATTCTCTATACTTGTAGTACAGGGAAACTAGTGCAGTTTGAGACTAGATGGTTCAAAGTGAACGCATAGATTAATAAATAACCCTGTCTCTGTAGATAGATATACTGCATTGTGACGTCACTGCAGCGATGGCGGCGACACGTGGGTGGATCATTAATAATATCCCGCCGGAAATTCGTCTTCGCTCGGTGGCTGAGGCTTGTAACGGGTTGTAGGGTTAGACAGACAAAAGCATTTAGTATTATAGGGTGTCCAAAAACTGGTTTGTTGAATGACTTTTGTTCAGGAGTTAGAAAAGTATTTAAATTGACTCATATTCCGGTTTTTCAAAAAGTGCATAGAAAATAACTGTCTCTGTTCTGTTTTTAATCTCATACATTTATCTGATTCCTGTACCAAGTAGCTTAAGCACTTGTATGCTATTCTTTATGCAACTTAAGGCAAATAAAGTATTGTATGAAGTCTTACAACCGAATGTCTATTAAATCGCTCCTAAACTGTGACCATCTACTTCAATTATATTATTGTCGCCGTCATAAAGTCGACTAAGACAGATAAAGCAATATGTTTGGGTGATTCCTAATCCTAATTGAATCATGATGCACTCAGAAATGCTTAAAAAGTCATGTTGCGTCCGCCGACCGATATGACATAACTAAGGGTTCCCCGTAAACTACAGAATTAAAAAAGAAACAAGCTGATGAACTCGCTGATGAAGGCTCAGACATAAATACATAATAAATTTAGCAAAATTCAAATAGACCTTTCTACACCTTTGTCCAAAACATTACAATGCAATTATATTTGCTTATAAATATTCCGTTTATTTACATTTCGCCATTAGTCAAGCGTCCGCTGTGAGGGGGGGGGGGGGGGGGGGTGACGAGGGTAGACAGTGGACGGACAGCGCATTCACGGGGAGCGTTCAATTTGTCCCTCGCGATATGGCGACAGTGGTTACGATCACATTATTTACGAGAATGGCTTTGGAAGTTCATTGGCTTAGGTGTGAATGGAATACAAAAGCCATAAATAAATTTACAACGTCCTATTCCTTACGACTCGTGTTACTTCTCGGAAGAAACCAACATACGGAACCATGATAAACATGTTGGCATAAGTAGGTATGCCTACCTACTGTATAGACCTATTGAATTAACTATTTTCGTTTACGGATATAGGACAACAAAGGAGGAATGCATTATGTAGGTACTTAAATATTACACCCAGGCACGAACCAAATACAAATTTTAACCAAATTAATGTTTGTCCGGGCGAAAATCCAGTGTCCAAATCCTCAAATATTGTTATATACTTGCTAACGAGGAAAATCTTACAAGTACGAAACATTCAAGTACCTACTTATATATTAATAATTTATTTATTTCATAAATTCGATTTGTTTTTATCATGTATTAAGATGTTCTCATAAACTGAATATTTGTAGTAACAACCGCCCACACGTGTTGGTGAAGTGAAAATGTAGTTATAAATAATGTAACAAAAATAACTAAAAATGATATTACGTAAAGAGTGCAACTAAACTAAAAGTTACTGTACGAATCTAGTTAGTAAGTAAGGTGTGGCCGGTGGCCCAAGGCGAGTGTTGATGTCCATGGTAGAATAAGGCTGTGTACAAACTGGCGCGGTCTGCGGTGGAGATGCCAAATAAATAATGTGGCACCCTTACTTATCCTCAGTGCAGACCACGCCTTTTTGTGAAAGACCTACCTATAAATCCTAAGGCTCAATATTTTAAATAATACATTTTATTTTGTATAAAAAGTTCATGAATCTGTATGCAAGTATATTTTATATCATAATAATCATAACAGTGTTATCCTTAAATCACTGTAAATTAATAATGTAAAACACTTAAGTAACTTAAAACAACTATATGCATAGACTTACAATGTTATAAAATTGAATTAGTATAAGAATGTAATAAAAATATCAAAAAATATAACTATAGCAACTTCAATAAAAGTGGCTGTACAAAAATATGCATTTAAAAATAATTTCCTATTTAGTCTTGGTGTCACCGGCGTCACAAATGTTTTGTATATCAGCATAGCAAATGTATGGTTAGCAATAGTATGTTGTTAGGTATATAACGTTGTACATATGACAGCTAAGACGTGTACATACCACACCTGTACATAGCTTGTAAATACACTTGAGATATATTATATATTTAATATTAATATAAATTTGATTTAAAGAGAAGTTTTAAAATAAAATAAATTGATTAAAAAACACAAAAAAATAAAATAAACACATACAGTCAGTATGAAGCGGAAAAGCAATTTTGTCTTTTATTTGTTTTCCTCGTCTACCTTATTACTCGCTTCTGTTGGTACTGAGCGAGGTCCTCCAACCAGTGTTGCCAACGTTGTAGCACGAACAGGTACTGGGTGCAATGAAAAATTGGTTAGATTTAACAATTTACAAAGATATCGCTCTTGGCGTATATCTCTTGTCTATACCATCTAATTAAGAGTTCAATTCTGTAACACACTACAGCTACACACTACACTTAATTTGTAAAACAATTTGTTGAAATACACATTATACAAAAAACGTGCGCTAGGTAGTTTGCTGCAGAGCCGTCTATTAGTAAAGTTTGAAACATTCATAGTAAGATTAGCCCTAATCGAAGTGAGGGCAGGTAACTTAAGGGAATGAAGAACAAAAAATTCTGTCATCAGATATCATGCAAAAAATTATGTGTAACCAGGCGACTTCTCCCACGATGGATACATAGTGCTAGGTGCCAAATGTAAGGGCGTTACACCTTGAAAATAGTGTTAGATCTAGCACTGAAAGTGCTAACAGGGCAACACTGCTTCCAAGTTTATTATTCACTCTGTACTAGCAGAGTCCTCGCGAGTTTATTGCACACCCGCCATCTTGAAATTAAAAAAAACTTGGGAAAGCTGGTGCTTATGTAGATGAGCTCGTTTTGTATGCGATAATTTTATCCTGTGGTGAATTTCAGCTCAACACGTAGTTTACTCGCTCTGAGAAAAAGAATCGCCGTTTTTATAGGTTGTTTCTCTTGACGACTACCAACTGGAAGTTATGGCTAATAAACTCTGCTTTTAGATAACTTAATTCTGAAGAATTATGTAATCATTCAAGTTTTATATTTCTTTATTTATGAAACCGTATCTTACTCGTTTCTTTGACTAAAATATGAAACAGATCAATTACACCACAAACTAATAATCACGCAGAAGGAAGCCTGGCTTTATTGTGTTAAAAATAGGCTACGCAAAAATACATAGGCGCTTACAGTATGTTGTACCTAAATAGCGCCATGTTTATTTTTTAACTTGCAACAAATCATTGATACTGTAGGTAACTTTTGTGTTAAGATACATTTGACGAATCGAACGTCTACGTGCAAATGATAACTTAAACGTCAATATTTTTGTGACGATCTAAGTCTACGTGTTTCCTTGGACACTGGCCGCTCAGGTACATCTGCTACTACTAACAAGTACCTATCGCTCAAAACAGTAGAAGTGGATCTTGTATGTCATGTCGAGATATACCGACAGGCATTTCCGTCACCCTCTACACAGGATGGACGTGTCATCGATACGGTGATGTCATCAACCCGATTTTCCGCCGGGAGCAGACGAAACAAGCTACAGCTGCGGTTAGGGTGAGAGCGGAGCGGTTTGAGTGAGCAAAGCGGATCACAAGAAAGAAGCAAGCAGGGGTACTTAGCGATCGAATAGAAGATTTCAAGCATGGTAAGTCGTCTATGGATTTTATTTTCGATTCCCAGAACTATTACTTACTAACTTGGAAAAATTTGGTTATTTAATGAGTTACTCGTACCCAAAGAAATCCTTGCTCATACTACCTTGTTTTCTTCTACTACGTTTCTCAACTTTGAGATCTATATGATTACTCTATTACTAGTTCTTTTAGAGACTTGCCGTGAGGCAGTAGACGGACAACGACAGTAAATTGATCGATTGATTTTGACCAGACCAAGAAAGTATGTCGTCAAAAGACTATTTTGGGTATTTCTCATTTTTTGGAAAGAGTCACTTCCATGGAGGGCAATTTTTTCTGTACTTAATTGATGATGCATTTGAATAAATTTGGTATCAGCGGCTTTGAGTATATAGCCACTGGAGATGCCATACCGGGCGTTTCCCCTCCGGCAAAGTACATTGGTCAACTATTCGGAACTGGTCAACTAAGTTATACAAAACTACTTGGATGTCGCTACATCGCCATTTTGCATCGCTCCGTGTCGCGTGACGTTTCTCTTAAAAATGGTGAATTGTGCAGTATTTTCATGTAAAAGGCGATCTGACAGCTAAAATTCGCAACAAGATCGCGTTTCCTATCATAAGTAATGACTTTTATTAATTATTAAATGTGTATTAAACTAGAAAATCTATTTTAATAAAAAACCGTTACGATACGTAAACGACAGAAAAATTTAATAATGATATCGTGGTATCGGTCATAGTGATGGGACCAATTAAAATCAACTCGACATTTGAATGAATCATTCACTCACTGCAGTTAGTTTCAAAAAACCGTTCTTTTCATTATATTTTGAATAAAATAGTATAGACGTATATTATAATATTAAAACATTGTAAAGTGAATTAGAGAAATTACTGTCCTTTCTTCTGGTCATACGATGTTGGAATTTATTCTAAAAATAAAAGAATTGGTGGCTATAAAATATTTCGAGGTAAAAGGAATAAAATATGTGGTCCGGGAGTATCATGCATGATAACGGAGTAGATAGTAAACCATAATTGGAGCTCGCTAATTTTAATATAGAAAAGTATACGAATGTTCGTTTTATCCAATATTTCAAAAAAATTAGACCCCCAGAAAATATATTCGACACGTGTACAATAAACTTATTCATTTTGAAAATCAATATAAATGCGTAATAAGGATTTTTGTAATATTTTCAATAAATCATTCTAATTAAAAATATATTTGTTTCATTTACTCTCCCTTTGTTTGTCCAAATGTTTAACCCCAAACTAGCGCACATTTGAATTTTTTACGTTTTAGTATGTATTGCACAACTTCACCATTTTTTAGGGTTCCGTAGTCTACTCGTAATGTCTGTCCGTCTGTCTGTCTGTCTGTCCTGGCTCGTTCTCCGCCGTTTCTGCACCGATTGCCACTGAAAATTGGTAAAGAGATGTATACTGATAATCCAAAAATTGGTTTTTAACATTATTGAAAAATAATTATTTTTCACCCCCCTTTCCATACAGCGAAAAGTTAATTCGAAAAATAAATTCGACTTACCCCATCGTCTGGTCGGTATCGTTAAAAAGGTATCTTTAAATACAACAAAAATTGCCTTGACATAATGTGGATCAAACCCCCCAGTTTCGAGATATATTAATACAAAGTTAAAATTAGAGCTTCCTCCCCCCCCCCCCCCCCCCCCAACTTCACAGCAAATACTGTCATACACATTAAGTTGAATATCAGTTGAGGAAATTTGACAGATTGTGGTAACCTGATGTGTGGCTGACTGTACTTTTAACGAAAACTTTAGCGGACTCTGTATCATACATAGTATTTTTAATACAACTTAACCAACTTATGACGTGCAGTTGCCCTAACTAAATGGTAATGTATGGAAATAACTACCTAACTTAACTATGAAAATAAGGTTTAAGGCCCAATCTTTTGGATACGGAACACCTTCATGTGCGTGTCCGACACGCTCTTGGCCGGTTTTTATTTACTAAACTGACTAAATAAATATTTATTTATCTTCAATGTGCAGAATTTTTACACTTACAATTTTATATATAAGTTCATTCACCAAACTGATTTGACTCATTCTTTGTGTCCCATCACTGTCTTTTTCGTATGTATGCTGCATAGTTACGTGAAATCTTTATTTGTGAGCGTGTATTTTTTGATGTGTTAAATTTTTCTGTAGTGTGCGTTTATCGTGACAGCAAAATTTGTGACTGTTGAGTATTAAAATTTTTGGTGATGTGCTGTACGTGTTTACCTCGTCCCCCGCAAAAAATGGTGAAAAAAATTGTTAGAAGCGCGGACGTTAGGGCATCTCCAGTGGCTGTCTGCTCTAAGATCAGCGGTCATGGGAAAACTCGCCGAGCTCGCAATATTTTGAAATTCGTTATTATAAGGGTTGAAAGAAAGTTGCCCTCCATGGAAGGGTCTTTTTCTTTTTAAAAAATGAGAATTACCCATTTTAGGTTGTGGCATGCCTATAGGCATGCCTATAGGTAGTGTAGTAGTAAGGTAGTGGTACCCCTAATGGTAGATTCGCACCTGGGGTTTATTCTTGTGCAATCGACATTGAAGTCGAATTAGAGATTTGTTTATAAATGAATGTATGAAATCTGTGAAAGCGACTTCAATGTCGAGTGCACGAGAATTGGCCTCCTGGGTTCTACTACGGTCTGCTTGATGCTAGGCTTTGGACCTGTCCCTTTTCACTTTCGAGTCAGGGTGTAGGATGGAGCGAAGGTTCATCCTGGGCCCTCTGGGCTCGCCCATTGTCCACAGCTTATCTTCTGAAGTTTTTCCAAAGTTCTCTCAAGCCTCTCCGCCCCGCGTCCTCCCGACCCCGCCGCGCGTGGCGTCCTCTGAGTTCACATTAAACAACCCCATCAATTTAATGCCTTACTTGTGAGATATATTGTGTGATTGCCAAGTCAATAAATGAATAACCGACTTGGCAAAACATGGATCTCACCACTTTTTACGGTAGTTGCGAGACTTGATTTTTTGACAAGTATTGTTTTTGATGGGATAGTATTTACCTACTCTACGATTTCTTTGAAAAGTTCATGCTAAACCCTCAGGTGACTCGCTTACTCGTTTGTCGCCTTAAGTATAAAAAATAGGAGCCTTCCTTATTCCCTCAGCGAAACACTGCATTTATTGGTCAGATTTTGTTTACAGCCGATTGAGCTAACTAGAATGATGGGCGGTCTTTGACATGAAAATCGGCTATTAAGAGATAACAAGGCGACTGAAACCTTATCCTAACTGCGCCAACGAGCTTTAATAAGTGTATAAAGGCCTTAATATTGTATATCGCCAAAAGTTACCCGACGACCCATTATTAGTGCAATGGTTTGAGCGCCAGCTGAGACACAAGGGTGGCGGGTTCGATTCCCGCACCAACACGAATGTTTGTTGATGAAACAGATATTTGTGTTGGGTCTGGGTGTTTGTGGTTCCTTCGTTGTTTCTGGTCTCCATAGCACAAGGGAAAACCTTAGTTTGGGACCAGGACAATGTATGAGATGTTGGATGTTGTCTCAATTTATTCAAAATAACTTGAAGGTAAGACTTATTTGAAGAAGCCCAATAACCCACGACGGCTATAAAGGATAAAAAACAGAAGATTATGTAGATCATGCTCCTTACCTATCAGTATACTCCCTACAACAGCAAATCAGAAACGGCGTAGGTGTTATTGTTTATCATGTAATTATACTAGCTCATTATTAATCCAAATAGCTGGATATTAATTATGAACCACAAGCCAATTAATATTAGTCGATGAATAGCGTCTGTTTCTGCACGAAGCCTGGTGATTAACTTGGCGTAAGCGTGTTGTTGAGGTGTATATGTTACAGGCAACTTGTATAATCTGGCATTGTATATGTCGCAGTCATCTGGTTTAATCAGCTATTTGATTGGATGACTAGCGCGTTCATTGAATGGCGACGTTTAATTGAATGACTAAGGGACAACTCGTCAAGTTGTTTAATATAACGTTCAACTTCTTGACTGAAGGTTATTTAGCATAGTCGTTGGATGGGATATAAGCTGATTTTGTAATGTTTGATAAGTCCGAAACTTAAAAGATAACGAACTTTAGACAAAATAAAAATATGAAACGACATAATAACACACATTAATAAGATTTTTTTCGCAAATAAAATATCAAAACAGTGCTATTTTATTCGATCTGTACCAGCTGTTTGACGCCATCTTTGTTTAGATGAGCACCAACGCCGCAGTGGAAAAAAACGAACTAAATTACAATCACTTGAATGATTTTACGTGCGCTATGTTTAAAGAGCTGTGTTTCAATCAGCTAATTTGTTGGACGTTGAATGAGGCTTGTTCATTCAACGTTCGGTCTAGTCATTCAATTAAACGTCGCTATTCAATAAACGCGCTGTCATCCAATCAAATAGCTGATTAAACCAGATGACTGCAACATATACAATGCCTAGGCAATTTGCTTGCTCAAAGCTATGAGTTTGTCACAAGGCTAACCTTACCTATCTAGGTATTATTAAGGGGGGAGAGGGGGCCGATAACTCGACCTGTTGCAGTCCAGTACTCAGTGGCCTCCGACGTGAACATTCTACGAGTGATTTCTACAACTTTTTGGCAGTGGGAGAGCCAGACTTTGACATGAATGGGACGCCTCGACCGGAATGGTTCCACGGCTTCAAATAAGAACTGCGTGAAGGAATATAGTACAAAGAACTTACTAGGCTGGTCTGACTTCTCACCAGCTACTAGGTACATCAGAAAAAAAGCAATGAAAGCTATGACGCTGATATTTGTGGCACCGGAAACATGTGCACGCACATCTCTAATGGCGACAGTGAGGCAATCACGCGCCTGACGTCACATCCTGCTACCTAACTGTTAACACGACATTGACATGACTTGGGGAGTTTACTTGATGCATGGAAACGACGGGACTTGATGGGTCAGGTAGGTTATACTGGCAAAAGGGTTCTGATTTTTGTTATATGAGGTGGCAGAGAAGCAGACGGGTCACCTGATGCACCTGACCCAAGCGAATGCTGCTGCCTATACTTAGACCAGTGGAATCACAAGTACGCAACCAAATAGGTGTCCCACTGCAGGGCAAAAGCCTCCAACATAGAAATCAAGTCATCGCTAAGTACTATGATGGGATGGGACGCTTGCCTAATGCGCTATGTTCGAAAAACTCGAAACATACTTTTACTTGACCTAGGAATTGAACCTGAGATCACGGCTCCGTACTTAAACCCACTAGATTAACGGGGCCTTCAACTGGAATACCTACCTACTCGTATAAGTAAATAATAATTTATTGAGAAAAAATTTTTGGGACAAACTAAACTCCACGCTAACGGAGCTGCGAGCGTCCACTCGTATAAAATAAATATTCACAAAGTGTGAAATAAGTATGCGTATAGCTAATGCAGACTGAACTCAGCTGCGAAATAATATTGATCAGTTGATGGAACTGAGCGGTTCACTGAGTCCGCCTCAGCCCGCGCAAGCGATTACTTCCAACTCAGTGATGATTCCAGCAATTACGATACTCAGCACATAATGCTTAGGGCATTCAGGGGTTTGCCCGCTTATTTGACTCATCATCATCATCATCTACTTCTCTTATCTTAGCGAGTATTTCCCGGTACCTACCTAGCACTGCTAGGTAATGGAACAACTTGGCGCTGCGTAGAGATGTAGCTTCGCTATGTGTATTCTACCGATTATACCATGGGGAATGCTCTGAGGAATTGTTCGGATTGATTCCTGCCGCTTCATTTCGCCACCGTTCCACTCGACAACAGTTCCACCCACATCATTTAGATGCTTGGCAATCTTCAACTGTGCGTTTCTCAAGAAACTTTCTGCCTCGAACTACAAAACTATGGAATGATACCACGGCCTCACAGAAGACAGGCGTAAAGTAGCGCCTCAGCTGTATTTCATTGAGTGAGTGAGGGTACCGGAGGCCCAATTGGGGGGAAAGGGGGTTACAGGTTGGCAGCGCACTTATGACTCTACTAGTGTTGCAGGTGTGTATGGGTGGCGGCATATCTTATAAAGAAAACACGTGTACTCATATTTCGTTTCAAGATCAACTGTGACTATGGTGAGACAAAAAAGTTATTATTATTTTTTGTCAACCTCATCCAAGCATTACAGGTGTTTATTTTTCTACAAGGTTGTGTTACACTCACCCCGTAATGTGTACGTCATACACTTTTAACGTGTATGTAACATTGGCGCCCAACGTGGGGCTGGCGACGAGGTGAGGGACCGGGGGTTAAACCGCCAGCTGATATTGCGTGGGCGGGGAAGCACTTAATCAAGCCTTTTTACCTTGTCAAAAAGCTATCTACCTGTAGATATTAACACCGTATTCGTGAGTATTTTTACCGCTGAATTGGCGAAGAAAAATATCATGACGCACGCAGTTAACCAAAACCTCGATTGAATGGAATAGATTTTTATTAGCCAGAATGTGGTACACAATACGAGTATATTTACGGGTGTTGGATATACTAAATGTTATTAATGATGCCAAATACTAGGAACGTTCACCCCTCCAGGGCATGAAAATTAATTGGAAATGCAACCATTCTCCACTTGGTTTGATTTTACTATCGAAAGGTTGCGTTGATTGCAATTGTGTTTATCAGACTAGAATCAATCCTAACGTTACCAAAATAGAAACTGGATTAATCCTTAATTAAGCGACTATGAGTAAAAATACAAATGGTTAACGTTCATTGCTCATAAGAAATTACTATCTAAGAAATTGGTCTACTAGATGTGTTAAAAAACCTTGCATCAATGATCCCCACCTTACGCAGTCGCCTGGCCGCAGCACGCACCGTCACCGGTCATCGTCCCGCCAGTCTTAATGCAATGCAATGTCTCCAACACCCCGCAACCTCTCACCACACCCCAACCTTACCACCAAGCAATAGAGTACACTTTCTCACACTCGTTTGTACAGTTAATTTTGTCACCGCTCGTCCTGAGGGTAGTCGCAACTCGCATGCGCGAGGCGACGTAAACACCGCGCTCCAGTCGTACGCCGACCGTCGCCGCGCCCGCACGTGCCAACGCGATGTGCACCGCCCGCGCCGCGTGTTTTGTGCAGTGAAAATCCATTTGTTCGTTTCTAAAAAACCTTTTAGTGTTCAGTGCTCGGGCTTTGGAGTGTATACAACGGTAAGCGCAATTTCGCGACTATTATGCGGCAGTATTGAGGTATTGTTTTTGGTTTGACCCGGTTTTTTTATGAATTGTCCCTTTTGCGGTGAGCCGGGTATGTGCGGGCCGTTTTTTAACCGTTTTATTCGTTATTTGCATGTATTTACGTAACAAAGGGGCTGTATTTCCATATCGGCGGCGTGGCGGCGCGTGGCGGGTCCGATGCGTGCCTCGTCAGCGTGTGTGGACCCAATCCTCTTTGAATACTTGATTGTCTTAGCTAGCGAAAATTGGGGATATTTTATTATCGTACCTACTTATATTGCGAAGAGTATGAAGACGTTTTTACGCTCTGTATTCCGAAGGCGTCTGCGCTACGCTACGCATGACGCATTTGTTTGTTGTGGCGACGTCACCGTCTCGTTGGATCCGCCACTCGACGGCTTATTGAGAAAGATATTGGTTTCACGCCCAACTCGATCAATTTGGATAATAAGATGAAGATAAATGACGACGTGTATGAGAATTGTTTGGGATAAACCTACACCGACTTTATCTTTATAAAGTCGTTGAGGTATTTTGGATAACCGCAAGTAAAATCTGTAGATTTCTAAAAGTAGAAATTATGATCTAGCCTAATAATACAACATGACGATCGTGACATAAAAAAAATGTCATAGAGATTTGAAGTCGCAAATAGTCCCTTTTAAATTTCACATTACTGTGTTAGCAATCATTTCTTAACATACCTAAATCACGCTAATTGCATATTTTACAATTTTGCAATTAATTGAGGGTTTCGGGTTCGATCCCGGGTCGAGCCAAAAATATGTACTTAAGTACCTGAGTTTTTCTTCAGAAATTCTCAGTGTGAACTGAAGTCTGGTAACTTGGTTGGCGGTCTTGTACCCTCGTTCCTCGGAAGGCATGTTCTCTCCAAACTCCAATCTCTCTTCGGTCGTGTCCCACGGTACTGGTGTCCCATCGAATTAAGTGGTTAAGGGAATAGAGAGTGCACCTGTGTTTGCGCACACTTGAGCATTCTATTATATCCTGCATGGCTGATCGTTAATATTAGCCGCCGTAGCCAAGTATAGTTTAGAGGATTTATGACGTATTTAATTAATCTATTTACCTACCTGGATAAACAATCTTAAGTTTTAATTTTTACTGCTCCTAAAACTACAATACCCGTGTTCCTAAGGCATTTACTACTCAGACAGACAGACAGGTAGGCTTTATAGAGCTTGTTTGACTAGTTTAGACATTAAGAGGCAATAAACTACAGACACATTTTCAGATTTATTACTTTTGTCAACATGTTAAATTGCTCACGAAAACGCGAGAGATAGGGTGTCCACCAAAGTGTTTAACCAGTACAATTTCTGGTAATCGTGGTGACTAGCTGTTACCTGCGACTTCATCCATGTGGAATAGTATCTTTGCGTAGCATTTTTAATTATTTAATAATTTTCACCCCTCCCTTTTCACCCCTTTTACACATAAAAAGTAGCCTATGTCCTTTTTCAGGTTTCAGACTATCTGTATTCCAAATTTCATTCAAATCCATTCAGTAGTTTTGGCGTGAAAAAGTAACAGACAAACACCTGAGTTACTTTGGCATTCATAATATTTAGTTAGGATTACGTACTTGCGGGTCCATTGGGTGTTTGTGGGCGGTGGCAATCGCTTACCATCAGGCGATCCGTTTGCTCGTCCGGCTCCTAAAAGAAACATCAGCCTGCAGGGGAGCAGGGGTACACATTGTCACACTGCAGGGGAAAGGCCTCCATCACAGAAATCAAGTCATCGCTGCTAAGATGGGATTGGGCTTAATCACCACGCTTGCCTAATGCGGATGCGTCTGTCTCCTATCAAATAAAAAAAACTGCTAGCTGGGTCACTGTCACACCGGGAGGCAATTGCAAATAGTCCCCTATTTCTGGTCACCCTAGAGTCCATGCGTTGGCAGAACTGTTAACATCAATAGATAACCATCTTTCTGTTAAGTTTTATGACTTCATTAATTTTATAAACCAACATTTTACCATGTAATCGTTTTGTTATCTGAGCCTAGCGTCACGCGGTTGTAGTTATTTTAATTGCTTAACTTTCATCATTTAGGTAATCTAAGATTTTTGATAACACTTTGTAATTTATAACTAACCTAACTGGGTTAAATGAGAATTTTAACAAACCAGCGCTTTCAAGGTTTATAAGGCTCGAAGTTCCCTCTTCTATTTACAAAAATACTTTATTATTAAGATCCTGTCGTGTCCCACTGCTGGGCAAAGACCTTCCTACTCTTTCTGCACGTTGCACAACTTTGGGCGACTATGGTCTAGTTGGGCTAAACGAGTCGAGCTCATCCCTCCAGCGCCTTCTCGGTCTACCTCGTGGACGCCGTCGAAATTCGGGCTCCCACTCTTTGGTCCTACTGATGCCTCCCTCTTTTCTATCTCGACACTACGAACAATAGGCAGTGGATACATTTTCTGGCGTCGGACATAGGTAGTTAAGTATTTGTGCCGAAGCACGCCGAGATAAATATGGAGTCATAGATTACCAATTCGCAGTCAGGATTCAAAATTAAAAACACTCGATTTTTGTATTTATCTACTTCACTACGTGTTGTGAAACGAGCCCCACTCCACCAGGTGGCGCCACCTGCCTGAGGGCTGCAATGCCATAAAATGGGACCAATCGAAACACTTTATAGTTCACTTTATCGTTTTTCAATATTAGCTGACGTGGCGTGAGGTCTTGGCGGGGACGGCCGCCGTCAAACGGATCTTTACGATTTTGATGACTTGCTTGAAACGCGACTTATGAGGTAGGTAGATACACACAGTGCTTTTTTGACAGTCGCAGAAACATCTCGAGAAATTATACTTGATAAAAACTATCTTTCTTTGAGCAACATTAAATCTCATAAAATAAATTTGACTACAAGATCACTTTTGTTGGATAAACGAAGTTTTTTTTATATTAGACCGTATACTTAACTCCTTAAGGTTTTTTAAATTTTTTTACGATGATGCTTCAGCCGTAGCTCATTTTCTTTTTGAAGAACCTTATTGCTGTAGTAGTGGGTGTATGGGTATCTAAATATGTTATTATGTAGGTATATTATGTTATCATATAATTCCTCCCATATATATTTTATTTAATGTATATCAATATAATATATTATTATTATTTTGCTGTAAGGCATTAAGTCCGCCAATTGTACTTTTTATTTTGTACAATAAAGAATAAATAAATATACTGTGGTAAATTCGTTAATTTTGATACCCATAGAACACACACACACCCTACTGTAACTTTGGGATCATGTCGATGTATTAAACTTTAAGTTTAAAGTTTCCAAAAGTCATAGAACAAATGTGGTTCAGAATGATTGATTAAAGACGTGGTTGAAGGGATGTAAATGTTCACAGATACATCCTGTATATTTAATGTCTGATACACTTATACGTATTATCTAAGAGAACAGCTGCTAGTGGGGGAACGATACTAGCTTGGTGGATAAAAAAGTGCGTCTTCTTATCGGGTGATCGTAGGTTCCAATCCGAGCAAGCACCCCTCATCATCATCATCAGCAACCCACGCTCGTCCACTGCTGGACATAGGTCTCCCCCAATGCACGCCACCGCTCCCGATTTTCGGCCACTCTCATCCAGCTCACTCCAGCCAGCCTTCGAATAGCCTTCGAAGCACCCCTGGCCTATTCTAATCCATGTGCATATTTATACAATTTGCTCGGCATCGTGAGAAATCTGCACGTTTTGAAAGTTATTCTGAACGTGTCAGATACAATCGGATACCATAATCCGCTGTCATAGGGTTGCGAAGTTCAGCCCTCGGTCGATCCATTGGAGTATTTACTAGGCTTTCCAAATCCTGGCTGGATAATTGTTTAAGCACCTGTAGTCCAGAGTGACAGGTTTGACAGCAACTAAAAGGGACACGATAGGATGAATCGCAAAACCACCTATGAAAGAACGAATAAATTCACATAACATCTCATATTATTTTATTTGCGAAAATGTGGTACGGAGTAAGTAGGTCTTATGATATTAATAATTGAATGAATAAGAGATAAACTAATGTCCTCTGCCTGACGATTTCAATTAACCTAAAATAAAAATTCCCCAACTGTCTCGAATTTAACATTGAGCAACAGAAAAATACCGAAACAAATGCAGATTTGTTGAAACTCTGTACTTTTAGCCTTTAACCAGTCCAGTATAACGCTCACATTTAATTTAGACCTTAACTGGGCCAGTTAGAGTCGAAAAGCTTTCGGTTTCGTTTTTCCGTTTTTTGCCACAGTCGGTGATTTGTGCTAACGGCACGGGGTGTTCCGGGGAATCGAACAACGCTGACGGTCGGTGAGCGCCGATGTTTGGTCTTTTTAGGGTTCCTACGGATGTGGAAAATATGGGGAGGTTTTACGAGATTGGCGAGGCTTGTGGGCGTTTTTTTGGTAGAATGCGAACTTTCTGAGTTCAGAAAGTCAACTCAGAAAGTTCGCTTTGCTTTTGTCGTACCTATCTAATCATAAAGATAGGTCCCCAGATGGGAAGAGGTGAAATAGATCATCATGACCTGCCTGCCCTATTGCCAGATTATCTGGTCGGCTCAGTATGTTTTCTTATTCCATTCGTCCCTGTCAGTCGTCATCGTATCATCCACGCCCACACAACACACATAGGATGGAAAAATAGATCTTAGGGAGTCAAGCAAGCGTCATAAGGGAAAAAGCCAGGAGCATGTACCGATGGCGTCTCCCACCATTCGGTCCGTATGCCAAGAAGGCGGGAAGGATCATAGAAGGTCACGTATCTTGATGTTCTTAAATAAAAGAACTGGACTGCAATAGGAGACCAAGAAAGCGTGAAAAAGAGAAGACGCCGTCTTACGGACACTCCCTATGACACATGTACCGAAGTGTCAACAACTTAAACGAACATACATATACGAAATGAAATCGCAAATTTCTTTTCAAAGTTGCAAAAGACTTATTTGGTGAAATACCTTACCTAATAATATAGGATCAACTTCTAAGTGACTGCGATGTGACAAGACAAAATAATCCAAGTTTAAGTAAGTCGGTCATCTTCTGAAAAATATCAAGCGGTGCTGAATGTTATTTTCGAAAATAGATATCCTATTTTAACTGCAGTTTGTTAACGATTCGGATTATTCTACGGTGACATAACCACAGCTCTACCTAACTTAATTGAAAAGGTGTTTGTGAAAAATGGAACGACACAACTTACGCTTTACCAGTTTTTTGTTTCTCTCAATCTGAATGCGTCCGTAAATTCCCGGAGCGAACATAAACGGGCGCGTGCGACGCGAAAAATGCGAGGATCCGAACAAAATAGAAATACACGACGATCTGGCGGTTTTCTCGTTGAACGACGTGGCGGCTTTACTTTGGAGGTTTTTTTTTGTGATAGGTGGTAAACGAGCAGACGTATCACCTGATAATGAGCAAATTATTTCACAAATGTTTCAGACCTAGCGCGTGGCACAAGAATACATTCGCTACTCTTCTGTCATGTCCCACTGGTGTCCCATTGCATTAAGAAGGAAAGGGAATAGAGAGTGCACCTGTGTTTGCGCACAAACTTGAGCACTATAATATCCCTGCTGAATATCGGTTGGAGGATGTATTTTCTACTGTATTTTTCATTGTTAGAGCTATTAAATTCGTTACTAGAATATAATAGTAACCACATTAATATCAAAATTTTTAATGAAAAGATCACAGTTAATAAATTTTTGAGTAGGTATCAAGTTACATCATTAACAATTTAAATTTTCTAGATTTTCGCATTAATTATTTTGTAGAAATAGAAAATTCTTTATTAAAGTTAGCCTGTCCGTACAGTAGCGTTACCATGAGTTGACATCTAAAACTGACATAACGTAAACTATTGCTGTCTCTTTCGAATGCATCACAATGAAAGAGACAAAGCGATAGTTTTCGATAGCGAGGATAGTATTTCAAACTCATGGTAAGGCTACTGAACACGTCTTATGAATGTCAAATCTACCGCTGGTTCGGAATATCGATTTCTGTTACTGAGCAGATAAGTACTTAGTTGATCGTTTGGACATCGCACTCTAAATAAGGGCCTGAGGATATAGATGATCCTAAAGCAAAAAGCGAGTCATAACCGCCTCATCAGGCCGCACGCCAGAAGCCGAGTCAGCGTCAGGCTCAGCTAAGCCCTCTCCCCGATGCCAATCCGGCTAAGTGCGAAAGTGTGTCCGCGAGAGTGCGGCGCCCGGGGCAGGTGTCCCGCTACGCTGTCCCGTTTGTAAACTTTTGTGCTGGAGGCGGTAAACAAGTGGGACAGTAAATGGAATTTTCTGCTCCGCTCTTATCTGTGAGAACGGGACACGATGAGTTGCCGCTAACCGCAGAACGTAGCTAAGTAGTACTTAAGTGCGGGGACACTTTTTAGGGGGTGACAAAATTTGTTTATCGCTGTTGTTTCACTCATGTATTCTATTTCTGTGCAATGAAGAATATCTATCTATATTGCTTTACTTTGAGGGGGGAGGGGGAGGGAGGAGTCGAAAAGAAAAGAGGGGGCAAAATAGTCTAATAATGGGCCAATACAAGAAAGGGGGCGGAGGGAAAGGTTGGTAGTGCACTTTTCTAAATTCCCTGCGTGACTATGAGCGGCAGCCGCCGTTTATCATCAGGTGATCATTATGCTCGTCGGCCACCTAGTCTCATAAAAAAAATAGTTTTTCTCCTTCAGTTCGTAACCACATAATGTGAATACCTAGAACATAAGTAACTTAGATTTTTTATTAAAGACTTACTTTTAAATTTGCTAATTCAATTAAATTTCATTTGATAGGCTTTGTATACTGAGCATGGTAATCAAATTAATGTAGGTAAGTACCTACCATTTTTTTCGTACTTAATTCACGTAGGTACAGATTGCTTTTGTTCCATTATTTTTTTAAATCTACTACTTACATTTAAAAAGGCAACTTTCCTTTAACTTGACATATTTTGTTTGTTCGCTCAACGTTATGCGAAGTCATCTTTGACCCCCTTCCTGTCATTCAATCAGTCGAAAGCTTGCCACAAAACCTAAATACGTAGACAATGGGACAATAGCACCATACATTTTTATATTATCCCTTAATGGCGGCGTTAATAACAAAGTTATATTGTTAGATTTAATAAAAAGGTTTCCTTTTCTAATACAATTATAAATTTAAGTAAAGAAATACATTTCGGTAGAACAAGAGACACATCTTGGCTGGTGCTAGTGCTGTACTAAGAGACGTATAGACAGACATCAGACACCAGTAGAGGCGGAAAAGCGCTGCCAACCTTTAACCCCCTCTTCCCAAAATTGGGCCTACGGAACCCTCACTCACTCAAAACACAACGCAGGCACATATACTCTTTGTTTCGAAGTGGGACACAATAGAGTTGTACAGAGTTGTGACGTCACTAGGTCGTAACCCTAATGAAACAGAGCCATCAAAGCCACGTCCGGGGGTCGAACCTAGTTAAACGGACTGACCAATAACGATGCCCATTATAGCTATGTGTTTACGAAGGTACTTAGGACAGAAACATTAGGGAATCAATTCTTTGATGTCTATTAGTAAAACTTCTTTGCACGAAATAAAAGGGCGTACAATGAAATGAAGCTTTACGACCTTTACCTTCGTCTCTTTCACACGCACTGAGTCTGGATGCGACAGGTATTTTAAAGCAATAATTTTCGTTCGTTACGGGGCTGTTTCAGCTGTTGTCACTAAAACCAACGCCCCATTGGTCTAGTAGTTTAAGTATCGGGCCGTGATTTCATAGTCCTGGGTTCGATTCCCGGGTAGAGCAAAAAGTAATATGTTTAGAATTTTTCGAACATAGGTCGGTAGTTATAGTTTGTGATCACCGATCCGTATTAGGCAAGCGCGGTGATTAAGCGTAATCCCATCATAATAGCGATGACTTGATTACTATGATGGAGGCCTTTGCTCTGCAGCGGGACAGTATATAGTCTGATACCTACTGTAAAGACCGCAAGATCTAATTTCTCCGATACTGGTGGGAGTGTTCGCTGCCCCAAAACTACGTAAACACCGAACTGGGTATCTTCGATCTAACAGCTTTAGCAGAATTAACTCCAACGATAACCTTGAGCTGATCTGCAATCTGTGCCTTCGAGTAACAGCCTCGAACACTTAGTAAATCGAACCACAATAAAATGCTATAGGTGGCAAGACGAAGGAAGAGTACTTATTATTTATTGCCGGCTGAATATAATTAAGTCTGCAATAAGGTGGAAGCGGTATATTAGACACTAGACTCCATTGCTTTTCTGAAAATAATCGGTTAGTTTAAACTAAAAATAACACAATCTGGGAGGACACTTCCTCCCAAAACTACGATAACGAGAGGTCTGGACCCTCCTTACTCTATATCCTCGCAGTTCTGTAACTTATAATTCGAGAGCGAATCTGTTTATTTCTCAATGCATGACAGATTATCTTTAAAAAATCAGCCATAAACGGCGGCCAGTATCAAAGGAGTTTACCATCGTTACAGTACCTACCTAGTTACGTTTTCTTGGATGAAACAGCTGATTTTTACTGAGCATAGGTATATTGATGATCTAACAAAGGCAAAGGGACTTTAATCATGTTACCTATTATGATGGCGTCGGGATTAAAACAACTAATTAACCGTATACCCTGTAGAGCCAACCTTAATGTTGTTTTGTTTTCTTAATGTGTATTATTTGGCTTACCAGTGTCTGGTGAATTATGTCGTTTAAAAATTTGAACAACCCTGTAACCTTTATGTACCATAAAAGTAAAGTAAAGTATCAGGGCAGGGCAAAGGCCTCCATCATAGAAATCAAGTCATCGCTACTATGATGGGATTAGGCTTAATCACCACGCTTGCCTAATGCGGTGCGGTGATCACAAACCCGAGCTATGTTCGTAAAATTCGAAACATATTTTTGC
Source organism: Cnaphalocrocis medinalis (assembly GCA_014851415.1). NCBI lineage: Eukaryota > Metazoa > Arthropoda > Insecta > Lepidoptera > Crambidae > Cnaphalocrocis > Cnaphalocrocis medinalis. Next base: position 6,082,965 of record CM026297.1, read on the forward strand.
TCGACCCGGGATTCGAACCCGGGAACCCGAGATCACGGCCCGGTGCCTAAACCACTAGACCAACGGGGCGTTATGTACCATATTTCGTGTGAAATAAAAAATCTTTGTTTTTGGCTTTGTCTAGACAAAGAATTTTCGGACACGCAGGTAATGTAGGTATAAATCACATTTCTGTTGGGAAATAGGTACACAATCAATATTGTTGAAAGGCTTACCTCGACCCGTGTATGTTATAGTCGTAAGTTCACGTTCAGCGAAGCACGACAGGGTAATCCCGGCAGATACGCCGGGCGGAGACGCGGGCTAAACCACTGCCTAACTTAGTTGAGAGGCGGTGAGGTTAGGGTTAGCAAAAATGATAGGTACCCAAGATTTTAAACACTAAGTGTACACGCAAGTGTTAACATTTAGCTTAGGTAAGCAAGTGTCCATGGGCGGCGGTAATCGCTTACCATCAGGTGATCCTTCGGCTCGTCTGCCACGTAAACCTATCATAAAAATATTGCTTTTTACTGCCCGCTCTCAAAAAAACACTTAAGGCGGTAATCTGTTTACCTTTTGGTCAAGTTAACTGTCTAACTAATTGTGTAGACAATTGTTAACGTGACAGCGTCAAGGGTGGCAGCGCACATGTGACTCTACTGGTGTTGCAGGTGCCTATGCGGGCGGTGGCAATCACCTAGGTCATCCGTCTGCTCGTCTTCTTTTTTCTTCAATACAATGAAGAAATTTGACAGTAATATAAAACCCAACGTGTGTCTGTCTTGTCTTTACATTAATCTAGTTTCATTATTCATTTATTTTTGTGTGCCGGTAAATAAAAGATAATTTACTTATTTATAAGGTTAGTATTTTTATACGACCGCCCAAGAATGAGTACCTACTTACTTGAGGCCTCGCGTATATTTCTATTTGTATTCTGCGTATATGTATCTTTGGTGCCAAATAACCTTTTTCTATTCTTTTCCTTTCTTAACAAGCACCCATCCATGTACCTAGGTTTTGCTGCAATCTAATTTCGATAAGACAGCTGGACAGACCACAAAAATCCGCAAAGTTGATATCACTAAAAAAACCTGCTTCCCCAGCAATATTCGGGTCACGGCGACCGCTAGCCCTACCGTAATCCGCAGATGATACGATCAAGCCCTTCTGTGACGGAGACGATACTAAACTAGATAAACGGCCGCTTGTACGCGCCGGCGCTTGTAGTGAACACGGGGACATGTTGTAGGTAGGTAAGTAGTGTTAGATGGACGAAATCGATCGCCTAGAACATCACTGGGCGTCCTACATACATCCCTAGTGGAGTCTGTCTCTAGAACTGTCAATTCTTTGATACAAATTCGCGCGCTCTGATGTTGTTAATTAATTATTGTGTTTGCATTGTTATTAGTAATTAGGTACTGAACTATGACTGTGACCGTATACAGTTCTTGTTCAAAATGGTTGGTAGAAGACGTGGTTAAAAGAATGTAAATGCCCACAGATATACCCTGTATGACGCTTCAGCACTGTTGAAGGCACGCTGGGCATGCCCACAATCATTAATAATCCTCCTAACCGATATAAATCTATTTCAGAAATTTTTGTCTCACTTCACGTGAAAAAATGTCTCAAATTTGTTAAGCGTAAGTACTTAATAATATTTCTACACTTAACAAAGAGTTATTCTTCTATTACTTATAATAGAAACAATAGATTTGACAAAGACCTATATTTTTCATTTCTCTATGGCCTGAGCTTTTCTCTTAAATACGCAGAAACCACGCTGGGAGCAAAGTTACTGTGTACATACAGTCATGTATTGTCGGACCAAAGGTAATATTTTTGGCCGAAGCCGAATCTTCGGCTTTAGTTAAAACTTTGGGCCGAACCCGAAGCCGAACGGGATCGTCGGCTTTAGTTAAAACTTTGGCTTGAACCCGAAGGGGATTTCATTATCAAAAAAATTTAACTTTTAAATAAATTTTGGCCGAAGCCGAAAGTTTGGCCGAAGGTGGCCGAAGCCGCAAGTTTTGCTGAAGGTGTTTTTTTTGGCCGAAGGTGGCCAAAAACGAGAGTTGGGCCAAGAGTGGTTTTTTTTTGGCCGAAGCCAAAATTTTGGCTGAAAGTGTCTTTATTTGGCCGAAGCCGAAAGATTGGCCGAAGCTTCAGTCGGACACTAACAGCATGTTGGTGCGAAAGCTAGACGGAACAGCTGGAGACTCATGAAATATGACGTCATTACCCGCCTCGCGCACATTCGATGCGAGTTTACGACGGCTTTCCTGGCTCCTGGCTTGTATGACTTAGTTTTGCCACTAGCGAAAAACCGTACTTCGTAGATTTTGTACACTCAGCAGCAGATATATCTAAGCAGGCAAGGTGTCCAAGAAAATATAATATTACTTATATCCCTTGATTGTCACAAAAATATCGTGGTTGACATTAGGTATCACGTAGGTACCTATACTTTAATCGTTATTTTAACATTTAAACGTATGCGCCTAACAGCTATCACGCTGGGCAGCGAAGTTAAGGCGACCACCGTGATGAAAATATCCTTCTGGTGTAGCTGATGTCCTAGGGCGGCGGAGTTCACTTACCATCAGGTGACCCGCTTGCTCGTTTGCCTTTCTATATTATAAAAAAGGAATAAAAAAAACTAGCTTGATTTACAATAGGCTGCGGCGATTATAGTTAAGAACATTTTTAAAGTTCTACGTAGGAAATATAACTCAAACTCAAATTAACCTATATTTGCACAGTCCTACACAATGTCATATATGAATTACTAGCGGCCGCCCGCGACTCCGTCCGCGTGGAAAAGTAACTTTTTACCCCCCTTTCAACCCCTTACAACCCCCTTTTCGCAATAAAAAGTAGCCTATGTCCTTTCTCAGGGTCTAGATTATCTGTATACCAAATTTCATTTAAATCCTTCCTGACCACTATAACTTGGATATCTTTAAGGCAAGAGTGAACAGGCATCTTCTAGGCAAACGCGTGTCATCCTAGACCTCATCGTCACTTTCCATCAGGTGCGATTGTGGTCAAGCGTTGGCCTATAGTCTAATAGAAAAAAAAATCCGTTGAGTAGTTTTGGCGTGAAAGAGTAGCAGACAGACAGACAGACAGACAGAGTTACTTTCGCATTTATAATATTAGTATGGAAGTATGGATTTGTTATTTTAATGCACTGCAGTGCAGGGCAAAGAAAATATCTAGTAAGATGGTTTCTAAACTAAGGTGTTCCGCCACTTACCCCGGCCGACGCCAGCTAAGTGCATTTGTATCCATGCCCCTGGCACAGGTTCCCAAACTATATCATTGTAGATCATTGATACGCTACGCGAACTCCTTTTTGATGCGAACTGCGAAGGACTAGAACTTGCTACCCGCCCAAAAACCCAATCGAGTAGTTAACTCTTATAGTAAAACTAGCTTTTGACCACATTTCGCTCGCGCCCCCCACTTCCCTGAAATGGGGGGTTAGAAAGGGGCAAAAAATAGCCTATGTTACTCTCCAACCCTTAAACTATCTCCACTTCAATGTCTTCTTTCTTTTTTTTCTTCAATAACTTCAACGTAAATTCGTCGCTCCGTTTTGTCGTGAAAGAATGGGAACACTTTCCCATTTATAATATTAGTATGGAAGTATGGATATCTCGACTCACCCTTCTGTGGACCCCACCGCAGACTGTCTAAGGAAGATAGGACATCAAGACCAGTAGGATTCTATCCACCTCACCCCCCTGGGGCGGTGACAGTTTGACTGCCGGTGCGTTCGCGCATGGTTCTTGCTTCGTGTTCATATAAGCATTATAAATTCGATTTAGGCGGCGAGACCTCAGTGCTTACGCATAGTCGAGCAGACACCAGTAAGGAAACATGTTGTAGCGTCAAAATCGTTTTTACATGACTGCACCTTTTTCGTAACGGTTGCGGTACGGCGTAGTAAGTACAAAGTTTTAAACTTATTAACTACTTAATGAACGTTTTTTTTCTTTATTTTTTTATCTGATAGATGACAGACGAGTAGACAGATCACCTAATGGTAAGCGATTACCGCCGCTCATGACATGCAAACGTTTTAATCCCTATTTCAATTAATTAAAGTTAAAATGATGATGGAATTTGTCATATAACGTCGTAAGGCCCATAAGCCTTTTAAAAGGCATAAAACAATTGATTTTCCATTGTGTCAGCTGTCTGGGCGTTACGACGATAAATAACATATGCTCGCCAGCTGGTAGACTGTGGATACCGTGTCTATGATACTTACCATAACACTTATGTATCAACTGTACTATCCAAATAATTAATGTTACTGTTATAAGAAGAGATATAAGTTCTCTTTTTTTTATGAGATAGGTAGCAGACGAGCAGGCGGATCACCTAATGGTAAGCGATTACCGCCGCTCATGGACACTTGCAACACCAGTGGTAAGTGCACTGCCAACCTTTTATCTCCTTCCCCCCGGGTGGGCCTCCGGTACCCTCACTCACTCGGCGAAACACAGCACAGGGGCTGCTTCACGCCGGTTTTCTGTGAGGCAGTGGTATCACTCCGGTCGAGCCGGCCCATTCATGCCGAAGCGTGGCTCTCCCACAGTCTCTATGATGTTTCACTGGTGTACGCGACGCTGTGGCGTTGAGGTAGCTAATTATCTCAGTCTGGCAGTTCTCAATACCTACCTGAAGCCTACGAGGAGGCTTGTAGGCTTCAGGTACTCTCAGGGCTAGCGTGATTCAGGATTTGAGGAGTCTGGTAATTACAATGAAGCGACGCCGTCTGACCTTGGCTTTTTTTTAACAGGGGAACCAACCAATTGAATTATGAGGGCCTAATTTGCCTTCGAATGTCGTCATCCCATCTTGTAGCAGGGCGTCCAACACTACGTTTGCCGAGTCGCGGTCTCCACTCAAGGACTTTATGGCTCCAACGGTTGTCAGTTCTGCGGCTAATGTGACCAGCCCACTGCCACTTCAGTTTGCTAATTCGGTGGCTGGAGGCTGGCTGGAGTGAGCTGGATGAGAGTGGCCGAAAATCGGGAGCGGTGGCGTGCATGGTTCTTGCTTCGTGTTCATATAAGCATTATAAATTCGATTTAGGCGGCGAGACCTCAGTGCTTACGCATAGTCGAGCAGATCCCAGTAAGAGAACGTGTTGTAGCGTCAAAAAAGCGTTTTTACATTACTGCACCTTTTTCGTAACGGTTACGGCACGGCGTAGTAAGTACAAAGTATTAAACTTATTAACTACTTACTTAATGAACGTTTTTTTTCTTTCTTTTTTTTCTTCAATAACTTCAACGTAAATTCGTCGCTCCGTTTTGTCGTGAAAGAATGGGAACACTTTCCCATTTATAATATTAGTATGGAAGTATGGATATCTCGACTCACCCTTTGCTGTGGACCTCTCCGCAGACTGTCTAAGGGACATAGGGTATCAAGTAACTACTTCCATCCACCTCACCCCCCTGGGGCGGTGACAGTTTGGCTGCCGGTGCGTTCGCGCATGGTTCTTGCTTCGTGTTCATATAAGCATTATAAATTCGATTTAGGCGGCGAGACCTCAGTGCTTACGCATAGTCGAGCAGATCCCAGTAAGAGAACGTGTTGTAGCGTCAAAAAAGCGTTTTTACATTACTGCACCTTTTTCGTAATGGTTGCGGTACGGCGTAGTACCTAAGTACAAAGTTTAAAACTGTTTAACTACTTAATGAACGTTTTTTTTCTTTCTTTTTTTTCTTCAATAACTTCAACGTAAATTCGTCGCTCCGTTTTGTCGTGAAAGAATGGGAACACTTTCCCATTTATAATATTAGTATGGAAGTATGATTTGTTATTTTAATGCACTGCAGTGCAGGGCAAAGAAGATCTAGTAAGATGGTTTCTAAACTAAGGTGTTCCGCCACTTACCCCGGCCGACGCCAGCTAAGTGCATTTGTATCCAATGCCCTGGCACAGGTTCCCAACTATATCATTGTAGATCATTGATACGCTACGCGAACTCCTTTTTGATGCGAACTGCGAAGGACTAACTGCTACCCGCCCAAAAACCCAATCGAGTAGTTAACTCTTATAGTAAAACTAGCTTTTGACCACATTTCGCTCGCGCCCCCCACTTCCCTGATATAGGCGGTTAGAAAGGGGCAAAAAATAGCCTATGTTACTCTCCAACCCTTAAACTATCTCCACTTCAATGTCTTCTTTCTTTTTTTCTTCAATAACTTCAACGTAAATTCGTCGCTCCGTTTTGTCGTGAAAGAATGGGAACACTTTCCCATTTATAATATTAGTATGGAAGTATGGATATCTCGACTCACCCTTTGCTGTGGACCTCTCCGCAGACTGTCTAAGGGACATAGGGTATCAAGTAACTACTTCCATCCACCTCACCCCCCTGGGGCGGTGACAGTTTGGCTGCCGGTGCGTTCGCGCATGGTTCTTGCTTCGTGTTCATATAAGCATTATAAATTCGATTTAGGCGGCGAGACCTCAGTGCTTACGCATAGTCGAGCAGATCCCAGTAAGAGAACGTGTTGTAGCGTCAAAACCTTTTTTTATGACTGCACCTTTTTCGTAATGGTTGCGGTACGGCGTAGTACGTACAACCACACATCAAAGTATACAAAACTGTCAAATTTCTTCTATCGACTCTGATCTTACTGTCAAACTTATTAGGTTGAAAATCAGTTGAGGAAATTTGACAGATTGTGGTAACCTGATGTGTGGCTGTCTGTACCTAAGTACAAAGTTTAAAACTGTTTAACTACTTAATGAACGTTCTCTTTTTTTATGAGATAGGTAGCAGACGAGCAGGCGGATCACCTAATGGTAAGCGATTACCGCCGCTCATGGACACTTGCAACACAGTGGAGTTACAAGTGCGCTGTCAACCGTCAATCCCCTACTTGACGAAACACAGCGCAGGCGCTGCTCCATGCCGGTCTTTTGTGAGGCCGTAGTATCAATTCGGTCGAGCTGGCCGATTCATGCCGAAGCGTGGCTCTCCCACGGTTAAATTCAGTAGGAAACTCACAGTTTTAGCTTAAAGTTAGGATGTTGGCGGCCCTGTGTCTTGGAAAGCCGTCAAACCTTTGGTTTTGCGCCTGGAAGCCAATTCTCGTGCACTCTACATTGAAGTCGGGTTTAGAGATTTCATACATTCGTCCATAGGAATCTCTAATTCGACTTTAATGTCGAGTGCACAAGAGTTGTCCACCTGGTCTCTCTCCCGTCGTGTCTTGACCTACACCACTATACAGGCCCGCCACCAGCTGTGTCGGCGCCCGCGTGCAACACCGATCATGCCGCCCTAGTCTCCCTACTAACTAGCTACGCTACACCGCTGAGAAGTCGCTCATTTTGCCGCCTCCATGGACGTGCCACCCGCGTGCGACGCACGCGTTGCACGCCCGCTTGCGCCGGCCCCTGCCATTATACTATACTTGGCCTATATCTCAAACTAGCACTTTTTCCCATGATACACCAACCGTTCTAGGGCTGGCAGCACCGGCGTATGCCGAACACGCACTATATTACTCGTCTTTGTACCGTAACGGCGCGTAAGGAGCGGATTTGGAAAGAGGTCACGTCACGGCTCGGTAGTGGTGTCGGAATATCTCTGTCGAATATCGATGTGGAGGCTAAAATTTATCGATGTTTCCTTAGTTAATTTTCACGTCACGGCTTCTGGACGTTTCTTAGGACCGATGGTAGGTCAGAAAATAAGAATGTGCCATCCACGAGGGAGGTCGAGATTTGAATCCTAACATGCACCAGTAGACTTTTCTTTTCTATCTGCTTATTAGCTCGGCGGTGAGGAAACCTGAACCTTGCGGAAAGTTTTTGAAACGTGTCTTTAAACTATGATTCAGCCGGTTTGGATCCCCTGTGGTGAATGGGTTGCGAAGGTCAGACGACAGTCGCTTCATTGTAATTACCAGACCCCCAAAATCCTGAATCATAATGAATGAATACAGTCATAATAGCATTTATTTCGACACACATGTACATACGCAAATTGAATAATTAAACAGTACCTAAGTAACACAGCAAACCTAAGTAATGCACAAGAAAACAAAACACAAATAAAATTTATTGATGTGTCGATTTTGCAGGTGTACTAAGACTGGAAAGGTTAGAAGGGGGTGGATGATACGATGACGAATGACAGGGACGAATGTAAGAAGAAAACCATGTTGCGTCGACCCCAGTTAACCTGGGAATAGGGCACGATGATGATGATGATGATAGGTTGGAAGACTGCCACGGTAATGACATCATTATTACAGGTGCTTGAGCTACCTATCTCGGGGTCATATTAATGTACATATGAGATGTTGCGCAATATTTATATTTTTATTTATTTAATATTATAAGAATGACCATTTATCGACAAACACTTGAGCAGCATGCCCAGCCCTACTGTTGGCTCCTTCGGCCTGAGAATGGCACATTTTATAGTTTGTTTTGCGGATTATTATGGACCTCACGGAGATTATTCTCTTTTTACGGCATTTTCCAAGCTTTAAACTGAACTAAATGGACTTTTGTGGCGGGTGTTTTGTAAGGAAAGGTAAAACCATGATCGGAATTGAAATTTTGTAGAAAATATAAGCTTTAGGTATGCTACTTATGCTCCCATAAAAATGCTGTTGCGTTTCACGAATGTCACATAGCGTTAATACTTATATCACTTTTTACGTCCATGAGTCTGACAGATAGAAATTGCCATTTATATCCTTAAAATAATGTAAAGAACTGACAACCGTTGGAGCTATAAAGTCCTTGAGTGGTGACCGCGACTTGGTAAACGTAGTGTTAGACGCCCTGCTACAAGATGGGATGACGACATTCGAAGGCTGGCTGGAGTGAGCGGATGAGAGTGGCCGAAAATCGGGAGCGGTGGCATGCATTGGGGGAGACCTATGTCCAGCAGTGGACCAGCGTTGGTTGCTGATGATGATGATGAATGTAAAGAACTATTAATTTGTTGCATTATATAGTAAACTAGTATAGTAAAATAAAGCACGTAACTAAAGCGTTTATTGACCGCAGACAAAAATAGTTACAACACAACAATAGATAGGACACATAATACTTACATTAAAGGCATAGAATATAAGTACACATACGAAAAGAACGGAAAAGAACATTTAAGTACTTACTTAGGTACATATAACATTAACACAAGTCCACAATTAGATACGGTGGTCAAAAAGGTCCAAAATCTGCATAGGCTACAGGCTTCATTGAAGCCACTTCAGCTCTAGTTTTCAGTATACCTAGCTACTTATATGCGTTTTATTTACGCAATTTTGGCAATTCTTTTAAACATTATTCTGTTAATGAAGTTAGATAATTCTTCACGTTGTGAAACAGGCCTTAATCTTTAAAAACCAATACCCTTTGTTCCTAATCTTGTTTTATGTTTAAGCTCTTCAGTCAAAATTTAAAACCGCCCAAAGGGCTTCGTAACTTAATAATGTAAGGGCATTACTGCGCGGGCTCAGCCACCGAACCTTGAAATCTTTCGGACAATCGAGAGATTCCCGAGTGCCCTAAATAAACTATGGATATCTAAGTACACAAAGTACTTAAGGGCAGAGGTGGGTTCTAAGTACTGTTTTTTTTTTCAATCTTGTCAGTGTTTTTGAAATGGAGACTTTTACTAGGTAGGTAAGTTCTAAGACGAAATTACTTTAAAAAAATACATACCTACTTTGTTCTTTCTGCTTGACCCAAAGGTTCTGGTAGAGAATGCCTCTTGGTATTAAGTTCGCCTTTTAAACGAAGTTTTGTGCAATAAAGTTTTCAATAAATAAATACTACTAACCAATGACATTCCACCTACAATGGACATAGCGCGCCATACAATAACCAAGCGCGAAGATGGCACATGCTCCAAATTTCACCTTATTATGCTTCAACTGATCTGTGTATTTGTGGTGTTTGTGGTTCCTACGTTGTTTCTGGTTTCCATAGTACGAGGGAAAACTTTAGTTTTGGACCAGGACAATGTGATGTTGTCTCAATTTATTTATTTAATTAACAATATCAGAGCGCACGAATCTATCTCAGAAAATTAATAGTTCTAGGTTCTAATGTGGTTCTAGTGACAGACGCCACTAGGGATGTGTGTGTCTAGTGATGTTCTAGGCGAACGATTTTGTCCGGCTCACATTACATAAGTATATAATAAGTATTATTTATGCCAAAGCAATTTGTTTTATCTGTGTTTAGCGTGAGAATATTAATGCCTTACTTGGTATAATCCAATCTCAGCATACCTTTCAACAGCATCCGTATTGCTAAATTGGTGAACCTAAATCCTAACTAATATTATAAATGCGAAAGTTTGTTCATTGCCACATAAACAATGCAATCCTATCAACTTTTAAATTACTTACCAGATCTAACTGTAGGTAAATATACTAACAGGTATTAAATCTGTTGAAAAGCTTCGAAACTTTGCAAGAACAAAAAACATTTCAAATAAAACACTTTCGAAAGCTTTATTGCTTTTGGAAATCAATCCTTGGCTCGTTATTTATCGAACATTTGCTAAGGAAAAATCATCTTATTTCCGATGAAACCAATTGAAGTATTTATTAACCGTTTGATCGCTCGAGCGCGTAATGGACGCGATCGCCGCCAGGGGGCGCTTGCTAGGGTTGCCTGCTTAGGAAATTTGAACGGCAATTTTATTGCACTACCACCAGAGTCAGATAAAAACGTAAAACTACTTACACTACTATTAGTTTGTGAAAATTTTAACATTTGTAAAATATACACTGGAAGTTGCTTTAAAGAAAAACATTATGATTGATTTTTCGAACATTCAATCCTTAACACTTTGAAACGCCATGGGGGTCACCGGTGACCGGTAAACAATACTTTTTCTATTGTGTCTAGTAATGTGGCAGTCAAAGGCTTAACTATTGTCTCGTTATTTGTATGATCTATTCTAGATTTTTTTTTTGACTTCTAGAATTTTTTTGACCGACTTTGACTGTTTCCAAAAGTTGTTCAGCATGTTTGGTGGTGATGATTAAAGAGGTTAAATGTTTTCCGATATCTATCAATCCATCCTGAGTTTTATCTTCGGTATAAATAGAGTACAAATTCTGATGAAATTCAAACTGACACCTTTAGAAATTCGCTCACATCTAAAATACCATCATTTAATTAGTTCGTTAATTTGGTTCCATTGAACATCACGTTACGGAAGGGTACGAAACTTTTCGGGCCCATAAAGGGTTCGTACTTTGCATGGGGAACGATAATTTCAATAGCGTGGGTATGTGACGTAATAGGTACGGTGGCCAGCACATCAAGTTACTACAATCTGTCAAATTTCTTCAATCGAACCTCACTTTTATGTCAAACGTGTTTGGTTCAATATCAACTGAGGAAATTTGACAGATTGTAGTAACTTGATGTGCTGGTCACTGTACAACGTGTTTTGAGCGGTAGCATTAAAGTTCATTTACGCAAACGTCTATTTGTTTATTATAAGTAGATGTGGTTTGGTTTAATAAATAATTGTGCTGTAATTTAAAACAATATTGTTCACCTACTCGCTAAAAATAATGTAGAGATAGAGTCGAAGTCTCTGGAGTCTGGTCCACTTCCTCTACTTTTAGAATATAATATAATTTTGCTTCTGAGCTTAGTAAAGACTTCATAAACAGGAAAAATGCTGTAACTTGTTGCTAGCTTGCTGTTTTTTAAACTCGTAAGTTTAAAAAAGTCCTTCCGACCGTGTGACCATGATCCAGTGAGTTTGTATCCTGTTTTATTTAACGTTAGATCCAAAAGCCTCATACGAGGCAAAAACAATGGGCCTTACGACGTTAGAGCGTAGATCTTGTTAGTGAAGTATCCTCCAATCTTCGCTCGACTCCGCCAGCAATTAAGTCCTTGTACGTCAAGACATTCTCCTTCTCCTTTCTTGGCCTTCCTCTTCCCCTTCTTTCTTCCCTTCAACTTTTTCTTCTAATTAGGAACATGACGGTCACGTTGTGTTATATAGGTATTTGGAGAGAAAAAAATGCTACGATGATTATTTACAAATTTCCAGAAGGTGGTAGCCCTGTAGTTGTCTGATAGCCATCTTGAATTTATTTGTATTTGGCGTGAAAACGTTTCGAGAACGATCTTTTTAATCAGCCAGCTTCAGAGACTCAACTAATTTCGGAGATTTGTCCCTTTCCTTCAATGTAAAGGTGGATCGGGAATTAAATTTTGTTGTTCCGTTTTTTCAATTCTTTACCGTATCTACGTATTCTGTTTTTTTCATTTGTTTCGGAATGATGGCCGATTATATGGGGAGTGAGCGAAGTGTGTATTCTTCAACATGCCTATAGTTAAAGTAATTGATAAAGTGGAAAATCAACCGTTAAATTCGAAAAAACCGGCAAATTATGTTCAAAATTATCCCTCAGAAATTCTGTGGTTAAGCGTTGGTACCTAAAATTGGTCAACAAACGACAATTAAGCAATTTCTACAAACTTAACCTACTTAATTATAATTTCCTTTCTAAAACGTATAAAAAAGCTCATTTGCTTACAACCTTCGTGGCGTTAAATTGTTGAGGGGAAAATTACAGCATTTCTGGAAATACATCAAAAGATTTCTTTCTGCTCGTTAGCAGCCAGATTGTGAGTCATTTCAGAACGATATTTCTGATAAATAAATAAATTGAGACGTCATATACCTACATTGTCCTGGTCCCAAACTGAAGTTTTTCCCTTGTGCTGAAGAAAAGATGTGATTTAGCATTTATTTGGATTTAAGTATTGGAAGTATATTTATCTAGCTGCGCCACGGTTTCACCCGCGTGGTATCCTTAAACTAGCGGCCGCCCGCGACTTCGTCCGCGTGGAATTTCTTATAACCCCGTAATGTTATTTAGCCTATAGCCTTCCTCGATAAATGGACTATCCAACAAAAAAAGAATTATTCAAATCGCACCAGTAGTTTCGGAGATTAGCGCGTTCAAACAAACAAACAAACTCTTCAGCTTTATTATATTAGTATTATATTATATTAGTATTATATTAGTATAGATAGAATTATTGTTAAATGTTGGTTAATTTACAATTTATCTTGTAGCCTTTGTCATTCTGATATGTAAGCTAGCTACACAACGCAACGCGTTTGTGATGCCTCAGGTGTTCAGATGTCCATGGGCGGCGGTGATCACTTACTATCAGGTGAGCCGTCTGCTTGTTTATCCGCTATGATGTAAAAAAATATATTGTGAAACTTCATCAAAACCATTCAGTAGTTTTTGCGTGAAAGAGCAACAATCACACATATACTTAAGATACCTACATACAAGTACTTACATAACTTTTGTGTTCACTAGGATAAAGACATAAGTAAGTAATTTGTTCTAAGAAGTTTTTTTCTACTTCCATTTCTAGAAAATACGAAGCGTTACCAACGTAACGCTTCGTATTTTCTAAAGGAAATGGGCTTCTAACGGACCCACGAATTCGTCATGCTAATCGTCTGTGACATTGCGGTTTTATGCAACATGTCTACATTGCTAAAACGTAAAGTATCAGCCTAGATACTATCCCACTGCAGAGCAAAGGCCTCCATAGAACATTCAAGTCATCGCTACTATGATGAGTATTAGGCTTTAATCACCACGCTTGCCTAATGCGGATAGGTGATTACAAACCCGAGCTAAATTTATGAAATTCGAAACATAAGTATTTTTTGCTCGTCCCGGGAATCGGTTCCGGGGTTCGCACCGGTTGGCACATTTTAGGGGGCGGCAAAAACTCTGATCCAGGCGAGGAAGGCTATAGAGTGTGTCTGTTGTCGTCAAAAGACACCTGCAGCCAGTAGAGTCACAATTGAGCTGTCAAGCTTTAACCCCTTATTCCCCAATTTGGCGTAGGTACGGTACCCTCACTCGACGACACTGCGCAGGCGCTGCTTCACGCCGGTCTTCTTGGGCTGACTCAACCAGAGTGATACAGAGTATATAAAATTCTTGCACCTTTAGATGGACCTTTAGATGGACTTATTGTAGGTACTACTCGACCAGAACAATTAGGCGCATGACAGGAATGCAGTTACCGCGCCCCGTACCCCGCACTTCGTCCCGCACATCCCGTAGTGACGCGCAATAAATACTTTTTTCGGAACATTGTTGCCGTTGTCATTTGTCCTACTTGATTAGATGTATCTTCGTAACATAAAATATGTATTGGAATCCAAATTGAACATAATAAATAACGAACGAATGGAAGTAGTAAGTATAACATTATTTTAAAATAATTAATATTATTAATGTATGTTTATATATAAGTACTTATTAAATGAATTTTAGCAATGGTATACTTATTTTAGATATTCAGAAGCGGTAACACTGCATCGACGAAGTCGGATACTTGCTCTGAGCGTTGGTACCTATATGTCTATGCGGGATTTTTGTTATAATTTAGTTGATTTCGTTATCTTCGCTCTGACCTAACCATGCGCTTATTTTATTATTTACTAAGTACCCAATACATAAAACTACTATGTAGTTAAATCAGAAGTCAAATAAATAAATTCAGCAAAGATAAATAACTAGTATTACTACTATGTATCACTGTATAATACAGATGAAAGTATTCCCATCACTAGTCCTCAAGCCGCCATTTTCAGAATGCGCCTAATTGTTTTGGTTGAGTAGTAGGTATGTGTACTGTTTATCTCTGTTGTTTCACTCATTCTATTTCTGTGCAATAAAGAATATCTATTATATTTTTGCCACTCGTTTTCGGACAACTCGAACCCACAGCCCTTCTGCAAACATTTGTTCCTGTTGTAACTCCTGGCGATTTCTTCATGCGTCCCCGTTGATTGATGAGTCTCTATTATAAGAAGTTGTTTGCTAATTGCTCGTTTGTGATGTGTAACCTTCGCGATTAGTAATTAGCCATCGTTTTCAGGCAGGTCCATTAACAGACGACCCGTTAGCGGTTTGATTCCCGCAACAACACACATCCTAACTAATATTATAAATGCGAAAGTAACTCGCGTCCGTTCTGTCTGTTACTCTTTCAAGCTAAAACTACTGAATGGATTTGAATGAAGTTTGGTATACAGATGGTCTGGACCCTGAGAAAGAACATAGGGGTGGTAAAGGGTTAAAAGGGGGGGGGGGGGCCCCTTTTAAAATTATAAAATGCTACTGATGAACACTAGGTGTTTGTTCAGAGTCTGGGTGTAAATTATAATATGTTCCTTCACCTGTGATTTGGCGGTAAAGAAACGCATAGTTTCTTTGAGAAAATCTTCAATAATGCTTGCTTGTATTCAAACTAAGACCTACCTCTCAAAAGACGCACTAATTAATGCACAGATCTACTACCATTATTTAGTTTTTAAATAGTTAAGAAAAGTATCGAAGTCTTAATTTATCGATAACTTTTACCCAACCTTACACAGTTATTCGCGACAGGAACGAAAAATCTCTTTCAAAAGCGGAAAATGAGCATTCCCATATATCGTTTAGGAAACTTGCTTTATGCACACCCATTTATACTCGAGCGAGTGATTCCACAAAGAACAGATGTCATGTTTGATATTAGGTAGCTCCTTTGATGGCGGCTGTCGTTGCTGGGACAAAAGGAGGCACACAGCTACTCATATGATGATATGTTTATTCGTATAATTTTGTTTCTGGTGTCCCATCGAATTATGAGGGTAAGGGAATAGAGAGTGCATCTGTGTTTGCGCACACACTTGAGCATATATCCTGTGTACGTGGCGGTTGTAAAGATTGGCCGCCGTAGCCGAATATTATTCATAGTTACGTTACGTGACCTGCTTAGTTCCATTTAGGATGTAGTAAAAAGCGAAACACTAGCGCAATGCAATCAACGCCCAGCGCCATCTATTGGTAGAAAGTGGAACTAATGTTCGTAAACGAAGTAAGGGCTACTAGTATGTAATAAACAGATTCATAGTCATAGATCCCTTTTTCAAGATGGGGATGATATAGGTTTTATACAAAAATACAGCTAGCTAGTACGTAGTTAATATACATAACCTACTAGTGGCCCGCCCTCACTTCGCTTCGGGACCGTAATTCAGAAATGAACCAATACATGGCGCTGTGCTAAATTACATCGCGCAAGCGTTTCGTGTTTTCGGTTTACCTATAAGCCTTGTCGTTGTCTATAGAAGTTATCCCTTTATAAATAGTATAGATAAGCTTGTTAAATTCTATCTTAACTTTTCGGCTGAATAGGTACGTCTATGACCGTATCCTTTTAGAAAATAGTAAGTATTTATAATGACATGAAACTTTACAAACTTGTTACAGCTTTATCATGTAAAATTTCTCTACCAACAATATCAGCTTCCCAAAGCGTGTCATAAAAGGTTTCTCTTTGAAATAGTTCCGCTGCAAGTTGCAGTTAACTGCATAAAAGCTAAGGGAGGACGAGCGACATCCATCCTCGTCAAAGTTATTTACAAAGGAGCAGGCGTATACAGGGCTGCCATCAAGGATTCATCATCATCAGCCTGGTAGTACCCACTGCTGAGTATAGGCCTTCCTTCCCTTTCGCCAATGTGCCCGGTCCTGAGCTGCTCGGATCCATGTAGCCCCTCCGATTTTGGCGATGTCGTCGACCCATCCTGCCACCGGGTTTAAGGGTTAACTTTTGGGTATTAAAAATACCTATATAAATTCATACATTGACCGACTCCGTACTAAGTAGTGTAATAACTAGTGTTACAGATATCAGACATCAGAGGATTACAAATAATATAATACTTAAATACATTTATATAACACCCAGCTACTGAACAAACAAAAGTCTTCATCACACGAATGTTTGTCCAGGATGGGGATCGAACCCACGACCTTTGGCGTAGGAAGCAGGATCACTCCCAATCCGTTATCCGGCCACTCACATTAGATTTAGATGGTCACATTTAACTCTTTAGGATACAGGGCAAAGTAATAAGGAAGCACAAAAAAAAACAGTAACTAATAATCTAAAGCTAAAATAAACTACCTACCAAAAAAAAATTAAAACAGAGTAGGCCCCTGTGGTAATGTCCCAAAATGCTGGCAGCATTACCTCGGTGGATAGCGATGGAAATTCGCTGGGCGAAATAGCTGCCAGCCTTTGGGTCTCCCGTGACTTCAACTAAGTAAGCGCTTAGTTAAGTCTCGGAAGAAAGAGAGAGCATCGGGACCCCACGGGCCCAGTGTTTCGACACCGAAAGCTACGAAGTGGTAGGTACCGGATAGATGCCTATACTTCGCAGCTTTCAGTTTCTCTGCAGCTTCGGCCGCGGCTCCGGCACTCCTCATAGTCCCGGGAAGATGGGAAGGTGCCAGGGTATCAACACATGTAGCGTCCCACACCAGGGCACGTCCCATCCTCCAAGGGATGAGAGACATTCCGACTGGCCTCTTGCCATCATCACGTGAAATGCCGTCCGGCTCCAGGTTTGCCGGCACATTGATGGTGGTTAAGCGACCGACGGATAATGTCAACATTGAAGTGGAATTAGAGATTTGTATTGACGAATGTATAAAATCTCTAAATGCGACTCCAATGTCGAGTCCACGAGAATCGGTCCCCTAGTCGCAGGCGTTGCGAGGGCGTCATTGATATCGCGTTACAGCCCTCAGTCACCGAGTATCGGGAGCAGTGACTTTCTTTGAAATCAAAGGTGGCCTTTACAGTCATAACATACCTGGTACATAAAGTGAAGTGAACAACTTGACTCTTATTGCTTGGGCATTGAGGTTCATATTTGCATAGTACAGTCCCACTGCAATAAAATGTAAGCACCTCAACTCTTATGCCAGCACTATAAGGTTCATATTTGAATGTGGTTGCTTACGTGACTGTACGAATATATCTACGTATTGGTGGTATATGAGTGCTTTGATAAGCGACATTTTAAATATATTAAATGTTATTTTCAATCGACGCGACATGTGTTTGTGATTTGTGGCGCTGAAAATATATTTTCATTTGATGAAAATTCAATACTTTTATTAAAATAAATTGTCTGTGTTTTTCAATTTACAATTTTTGTGAACAGCAATCGGTAAATTTTGTTGAAGAATAATGTGGTAACTTTTTCAATATACACATCTCTTTAAAACTCTAAAAGACGTTATAAGGCTTCTATGTCACTATAAGTAATATAAAAAATACATTGTAAGTTGTAACTGAAGTTTTTTGCGGGTTTGTTGTTATTGGCAGACATATCGATCTATCCTCTAAGTATTTTACTGCGTTCATCTCCGGTACTACTGTTTACGAACTCACTATTTTCTCGCACCTGTTCTCGACACAAAACTACTCACAGACCATGGGAGCTTGCAACAGCGCTGAAATATAGTAAGGCTTATTGGCTTTTTAGGCCCGCGAAAACGCATGGCCTTTGCGGTGGTGCAGATGGACAAAACTTCGAGTAATGATCACTGATGTTTGTTTAGATTAGTTAGGTATATTTAAGTATTGTCTTTTCAAGTTCTCTGTTGCCTGATCGGTTACACAAGTACTTAATCTACTCAGTACTGAATCAGGCAGTGGCAGGCCCCCCATAAGGTGGAGCAGACGATCTAGTGAAGGTCACGGGAATTCCTTGGATTCGGGTGGCATAAGGCCGATCTGTGTGGAGAACATTGGGGGAGGCCAAATGGATGTCTAGTAGTGGACGTCTATTGGCTGAAAAGATGATGACGATGATGACTCCATCAGATCAATGTATGAGATGTTGTATGAATATATTTATCTATCGAAACTTGTGACCTATCTCCATAATAAGCTTCCAGACGAAGCCCACATAAATACTAGCAACGGCCCGCATAATTAGTGGAAGATAACTCCGAGTGCAATTTGCCTTAAGCCCGTAATCCGGACCTGCCTCAACACTTGCAATTCAAATTGTACTGAACCCTAGCTTAAATGGAGATAGGTAGGGTTGCCAGAAAAGATTTTGTTAAAACGATTGTGCATAGAAAAGAACTGCTGTACAGTCACACCGCGTGATGCTGATTAAATCATTTGTTAAAGATGTGAAGGCCTATGATGATGAGAAGAGAAATGAGAATAGTTATTACGGGATTGCTACGGACTGATGATGTTGACTTGACAATGGATGGCGCTTACAAACAGTGCCGAAATATTGGAAACTTTAAAATTTGTTGTGTGCCGGTTAGATACGCACATTGAATTCCTATCTCCACAGGCGACCGTTGGCTCTCTCTATCACGTACACTGTGTCAGCAAATCTGACCAAAAGACCACGTATGTGATTGTAGACGATATGACGTATGCTACACACATAACCTAGCCTACATACCAAACCACTTACTAACTACACCCATGAGCAGCCTAGTTTTGTTTCTTTTTTCCGAATGTAATTTCATTAAGTTATAAAATACTTAACATTAAATTTGAAACTTGTTATCAGTTTTGGTATTAAATCAGGCATTAAGCTAAAACCCGTAATTGCAAATCGGTATAATTAGCTCACTCGTCGGCTTCTGCGGCACTGGCCTGCGAGCCTAGTCGCTCGCTGGATTTATAAATTAATAAAATTTTGCCAATAAAGAAACTTTAACTATTTTTGGGCTTGATCATGGTGATCAATGCCTATGTGGTTGCCCTATGTGGATCAGTGACCACCAAACCTCGAAAGATTTGAAAAAAAAAATGTGATAGGTGGTAGACAAGCAGAAAGATGACCTGATGGTAAGCCATTGCCGCCGCCCATAGACCCGAAACACCAGTGAAGTCACAAGTGCGCTGACAATCGTTAATCCTCTTTCCCCTCAATTGGGCTCCCTGTATACCCCTCATTCAGCTAAATATATACCTACAAGGCGCTGCTTGACGCCGGTATTCTGTAAGATCGTGGCATCACTACGGTCGAGCCGGCCCATTAGCGGTTAAAAACATACTTTTGCTCAGCAACTCAATATCCATTGATGTGTACTGGGATGAAAGGCGCATTGTCATCAACTGAGCTACTATCGCTTGAATCTCTCAATTACACTTAATGAGCAATAAATAATTTGAATTTGAATTATTTATTTCAAAAGTACAGTCAGCCCTACTTACCAATCTTATTGAAGTCACAAGCGAAGTCCTTTGCGTGCAAATGACGTTTTTTCGCGGCGAGTGTACATTTCAATGGGCGGAGTAGGTAAATACAGTCAGATCCGAAAAGAAAAGAGTTGGTTTAATGAATTTAGACGTATTCTTAAGTCAGTTTCAAGAGTTTGTATTTTAGATGGTATACCTAGGGATTGTAAAGTATTTACCTAGCTGATCACTAAACACATCTAACCCGCCATAATTACTAAATGAAATGCACACCAAAACTACTAAGGTTGGCCGAAGCGTGGCTCTCTCTTCTTTCTTTCTAATTATCAAAGTTCAGCCAAAACGACGGCGCTAGATAGTACTGTTTAATTCAGTTTAATGCCATCGTTTTCAGCGCCACAACTTTTCAGTATCCAAGATTAAAGTATGCACTCTGGTGCTTAACTAATTTCAATAAACTCACGGGGAGCCGGCAGATAATGGGAAATTCTCCAAAATGGCTTCCGTAATAATTTGATAATGGCTACTAAAAAAAGACGACCCGGTATAATATTCTTAACACCGGGGTCTTTAGTCAGGGGCCGATTCAAAGTTTTAAGGTGTATGTAGGTATCATCATCATCATTTCAGCCAATAGACGTCCACTGCTGGACATTGGCCTCCCCCAAAGTTCTGCCACGATCGGTCCTGTGCCACCCGCATCCAAGGAATTCACAACAACAGGGTAAAGTGCGTATTAAAAAAACCTTACTTGTCACACTGAATAAAAAAAATGTCGTTGGTTTCTTATTAAGTTCAACGAAATAAAAAAGCGATATCGAGCAGGTTTCGTTATAGACTCAATACTACTTTGTTCATACTTTTAGGGTTCCCTGTATTCGATTTATTTACTCTAAGAAATTAATAAGTTGTCCATTCGTTAGTTCCGTTTGATTGACCTAATGGTGCATTTGGTAGCGGTCCTGTAGATTGAACAAATTTGACCCTGGCCCTGGTACAGACTTACCCTCACTCGGAGACTTGGAGGGAAACAGCATTATCATCATCACCCTCAGTCCACTGCTGGACTATGTACGTACATGACATAGGCCTTTTTTTTTGTTGACGCCGGGGAATGCCGCTGACTCGAAGTGGGCCAACGTGGTCTTGCGACTCCTTATGCATGCCCTCCTGCCGGGGGGCAGGCGGGTTATGTCGGGCTCTCCTCCGGGTGGGACCGGAGGCATACCGACTAAACCCCAGCGACGCTCCCTCATCGCCAGAGTGGGGAGGAGACATGAGGACGGGTTGAAGAACCTTACTTCACATCCCTCCCCAATGTTCATAGGCCTACCCTGGTCTTCGCTAATTCACCCTGCCATCCGGCTTGACGCACCCTGTCTACATCAGTAACTCCCGCAGATCCTCAACATCTAGGTGGAGGGTGGCTTGTACTATGTTTTCTGACTCGCAGTTTCGACTCACGATTCAAGAACTCTTCTTACTCCAACGGTTGTCACTTTTTGACAAATATGACCAACTTATTTCTACAGTATACTATGTCGGTGACTTTAGGTCTGTTGACGAATGTCCTCATTCTATTTTGCTGTCTATCTACATATTTGTGGAGCTGGTCTCAGATGCATGAGGCACTGTTAAAGTCATTGTTCATTAAAATAAATGACTTCATGTCTAGATAAGGAAGCCGGGTCTATGGCATTGCTTCAATGGAGACCTTCCATCAGCTTTTTAATTAATGTAAGTGTTACAGGAGTAGACAGTCCCATGTCTTGATTATCTTAAGGCTTGAGTTGTATGAATAAATGAAGGAAATATTTACTTCTGTATCAAACTGTACCTACTAACAGATGGCATTGCGTGTCGGTTGCATCGCGCAATGTTCACAAACACAGCAGGCGTTTATGTGTGTGTTTGGTAAACGGTGTGTGAATTAGTAAACGTGGAACTACACTCGAAAGTACACAATGTCTTCGACGTTTTTTAGGCGGGGCGTGAGACGGCATCTCAGCAGGCCTTCAGGGTGAGAGTGACGACTCAAACGGACACTTTGTCTGTTCTTTTGTCAATATCAAATATTTGGATCTCACGGCCGCTTACCATCAGGCGGAGTGGGGTTAAATCTTGATTGTCTGTAAAAAAAAGTGTATTTTAGTATTATCTTTGTCCACAAACCAGCTCGCACTTGTCTTATTTCTTGCTATCCTTTCTTTGCTCTCGTTTCAGGGCCTATTGACGTGTAAGATGTGTTGTTGTGAGAGGCTGTCGGCAAAAAATATTATTGGCAAGATTTAAGTCACAGTCGGAGTGGAGGAGGGGCCTCTCCACGCGGCGTTATTGAAGGAACATTCGAGTGGATGAGACGGAGTTCTTAAGTGTCGCGTTCATTAAATTAGATAGGTAAATTCCTTTACATCAGAGAAGAAAGTGACACTTATCAAAGAGAAAGAAAGGCGACAGACGACCTTCGAAATTACTCAGAAAATTATATTTTCTATAGTCTTCTTATTTGAAAGATGGCATTGCACTTGTAACTCCTTTGGGTGTTCATGGGAGGACATAAAAAGAGGGCTGCAATCACCGCTTCTAATCAGGTGATCGGTAGTCTTGTCTGCTCCTGAACAACTTTCCAGGTTTTGCAATTTTACTTTGATTTCTCTATTTCTTCAAATTCCCAGGCCCGGCTGTGGGGTATCCGACCGCGAGATTGCGCTGAGATGGAAACCTCAGGGGTTTTAGTTAGGGTTGGAGTCACACACACCATCTTGTCCTCCAAATGTGGCAAGGTGGAGGCCATGATAGATTACCCTGGGAAAACAAAAATAGAATAGAGAATTAGTGCTTTTTTTCATGTGATAGGGTGGCAGACGAGCAGACGGATCACCTGATGGTAAGCGATGGCCGACGCCCATAGACACCTGCAACACCAGTGGTGTCACAAGTGCGCTGCTTACTTTTTAACGCCCTTCCCCTGGATTGGGCCTCCGGTATCCTCAATCTCGCGGCGAAACACACCGCATGCACTGCTTCACGCCGGTTTTCTGTGAGGACGTGGTATTATTCCGGTCGAGCAGGCCCCTTGATGCCAGGAGGGGGAGGAGACGACGCCAATATGTGCGTCTCCTCCCTCTCCGTGGAGAGGGTCCGCACGGACGCATTGCACGGACACCCTCCACAGCCCGGTGGGGACGGCTCAACTCTCTCGGCAGTCCCCTCCCTCTCCCCCGACCCCGGGGGAGCACCCGCCGGGCCCGCCGTGTAGGCGGGCCACCGTCCGGGGAGATGTCGTGGTGCGAGGGCTTCGCGCTATTTGCCCCACGACTTTCTCCCGCGATGGACGATGAGGGAGAGTCCCAGGGGTTTTAGTCGGTAAACCCCCGCCAGAGTGGGGAGGAGACATGAGGACGGGTTGAAGAACCTTACTTCACATCCCTCCCCAATGTTCATAGGCCTACCCTGGTCTTCGCTATTTCACCCTGCCTCCGGCTTGACGCACCCTGTCTACATCAGTAACTCTCCGCAGATCCTCACCATCTAGCTAGCTGGAGGGTGGCTTGCACTATGTTTTCTGACTCGCAGTTTCCACTCACGATTCAAGAACTCTTCTTACTCCAACGGTTGTCACTTCTTTGACAAATATGACCAACTTATTTCTCCAGTATACTATGTCGGTGACTTTAGTCTTTTGACGAATGTCCTCATTCTATTTTGTGTCTATCTACATATTTTGTGGAGCTGGTCTCAGATGCATGAGGCACTGTTAAAGTCATTGTTCATTAAAATAAATGACTACATGTCTAGATAAGGAAGCCGGGTCTATGGCATTGCTTCAATGGAGACCTTCCATCAGCTTTTTAATTAATGTAAGTGTTACAGGAGTAGACAGTCCCATGTCTTGATTATCTTAAGGCTTGAGTTGTATGAATAAATGAAGGAAATATTTCACTTCTGTATCAAACTGTACCTACTAACAGATGGCATTGCGTGTCGGTTGCATCGCGCAAGTTCACAAACACAGCAGGCGTTCTGTTTATGTGTGTGTTTGGTAAACGGTGTGTGAATTAGTAAAGTGGAACTACACACTCGAAAGTACACAATGTCTTCGACGTTTTTTAGGCGGGGCGTGAGACGGCATCTCAGCAGGCCTTCAGGGTGAGAGTGACAGACTCAACGGACACTTTGTCTGTTCTTTTGTCAATCTCATATTTGGATCTCACGGCCGCTTACCATCAGGCGGAGTGGGGTAAAAAAAGTATCGTAAAAAAGTGTATTTTAGTATTATCTTTGTCCACAAACCAGCTCGCACTTGTCTTATTTCTTGCTATCCTTTCTTTGCTCTCGTTTCAGGGCCTATTGACGTGTAAGATGTGTTGTTTGAGAGGCTGTCGGCAAAAAATATTATTTGGCAAGATTTAAGTCACAGTCGAGTGGAGGCGGGGCCTCTCCACGCGGCGTTATTGAAGGAACATTCGAGTGGATGAGACGGAGTTCTTAAGTGTCGCGTTCATTAAATTAGATAGGTAATTCTTTACATCAAGAAGAAAGTGACACTTATCAAAGAGAAAGAAAGGCGACAGACGACCTTCGAAATTACAAAAAAATTATATTTTTCTATAGTCTTCTTTTTGAAAGATGGCACCGCACTTGTAACTTCATTGGGTGTTCATGGGAGGACATAAAAAGAGGGCTGCAATCACCGCTTCTCATCAGGTGATCGGTAGTCTTGTCTGCTCCTGAACAACTTTCCAGGTTTTGCAATTTTACTTTGATTTCTCTATTTCTTCAAATTCCCAGGCCCGGCTGTGGGGTATCCGACCGCGAGATTGCGCTGAGATGGAAACCTCAGGGGTTTTAGTTAGGGTTGGAGTCACACACACCATCTTGTCCTCCAAATGTGGCAAGGTGGAGGCCATGATAGATTACCCTGGGAAAACAAAAAAATAATAGGGAATTAGTGCTTTTTACATGTGATAATGTGGCAGACGAGCAGACGGATCACCTGATGGTAAGCGATGGACGCCCATAGACACCTGCAACACCAGTGGCGTCACAAGTGCGCTGCTTACTTTTTAACGCCCTTTCCCTTAATTGGGCCTCCGGTACCCTCACTCTCGCGGCGAAACACAGCGCATGCACTGCTTCACGCCGGTTTTCTGTGAGGACGTGGTATTATTCCGGTCGAGCAGGCCCCTTGATGCCGAAGCGTGGCTCGTGAGATAGTGTGTAAGCGAGTTATGCCCCCTTATTAAGAAAGTTTTGGGAAAGGCGTAAGGTAAGCCCCCTATAAATTCACCGAACGCAATAGTTAAAGTCGCCAATCTTATAATTGCTCCCATAATTATGGCAGAGCGTTAGCGGTAATTTATCGACATTTTCAATTACGTTCGCCGACGTATCTGGGGCGCGGTAATGTATGGGACCCGTGCCGTTCCGATGAACCGTGTCCTGTAGCGCTACCATGAGTTTACAGTGACAGAACTCGCTAGCGTCTGCGTAAAAAAAATCTATGAAAAAATGTACAGCGCCTCTAGCGGTCACTTGAGAAACTAAAATCTGTAGTAAATGAGTTGTCAAATAAAAATGTATTCGCTATCGAGTAACGTTTAACGTTAACGTAGCGCTACGAGTTGACATCGAAAACTGACATAACGTAAACTATTGCTCTGTCTCTTTCAAATACTTCACAATGAAAGAGACAAAGCGATAGTTTTCGATAGCGAGGATAGTATTTCAACTTTGACGGTAGGTATCGAGAAATACAATTGAAGCTAAGTAACTCTATTCGACGCCCGTTTACTTGCTATCGACTGTAATAACTTTACGTTACTTTTAGATGCCAACTTATGGTAGCGCTACTGATCAATGGTGGTTACGGTTTTTAACGAAACGATAAATAAGATTTTAAAAGACCTTATACGAGAAGGACCAGCAAACTATGAAAATAGTTTTGCGGGACTAATGCACATTTTATGTAATCTTATTTGATTAATAAATAAATAAATACTTAAATAAACAAGGGATGTAAAAAGGAATAATAATATTATTACTAGCGGTCGCCGGCGACTTCATACCTATCTTCTTCTTCTATACTATTTATAAAGAGTTAACTTCTATAGACAACGACAAGGCTTATAGGTAAACCGAAAACACGAAAAGCTTGCGCGATGTAATTGGACACAGCGCCATCTATTGGTTCATTTCTGAATTACGGCGAAGTGAGGGCGGGCCACTAGTACTTATAAATTGTAGCCTATGTTATTCTGTAGGCCTAACATGCGCACCGCGACAAAATTTTATCGACTCTCGATAGCGAAAGCGCATCCTTCTATCCCGCTCATCACTCAGTCAGGTGAGCGAGACGCAACTTGCGCCGACACAATACGAGTGTCGACAAAATTATCTCGTGGCGCGACTGCTTCACGCCGGTTTTCTGTGAGGACGTGGTATTATTCCGGTCGAGCAGGCCCCTTGATGCCAGGAGGGGGAGGAGACGACGCCAATATGTGCGTCTCCTCCCTCTCCGTGGAGAGGGTCCGCACGGACGCATTGCACGGACACCCTCCACAGCCCGGTGGGGACGGCTCAACTCTCTCGGCAGTCCCCTCCCTCTCCCCCGACCCCGGGGGAGCACCCGCCGGGCCCGCCGTGTAGGCGGGCCACCGTCCGGGGAGATGTCGTGGTGCGAGGGCTTCGCGCTATTTGCCCCACGACTTTCTCCCGCGATGGACGATGAGGGAGAGTCCCAGGGGTTTTAGTCGGTAAACCCCCCGCCGTCATGCGGGGGGGAGTCCGACATAACCCGTCCGCCCCCTGACGGGTATGCGTAACGCATTTCCCCTGGGAAACCAAAAAAAAGGCCCCTTGATGCCGAAGCGTGGAATGCCCCCTTATTAAGAAAGTTTTGGGAAAGGCGTAAGGTAAGCCCCCTATAAATTCACCGAACGCAATAGTTAAAGTCGCCAATCTTATAATTGCTCCCATAATTATGGCAGAGCGTTAGCGGCAATTTATCGACATTTTCAATTACGTTCGCCGACGTATCTGGGGCGCGGTAATGTATGGGACCCGCGCCGGGCGCCTCCGGTGAACCGTGTCCTGATCAATGGTGGTTACGGTTTTTAACGAAACGATAAATAAGTTCTTAAAGACATTATACAATGAAGGACTATCAGGGATGTGGTCTTAAAAAAAGGAATGATATTGTATTAGCGGCCGCCTGCGACTTCGTACGCGTACTTTATATCCTTAATATATAATAATATTTTAAATGGGAAAGTGTGTCTGTCTGTCTGTATGTTTGTCTTTCTTTCACGGCAAAACGGAGCGACGAATTGAAGTGATTTTTTGTGTGGCGATAGCTGAAGGGTTGGAGACTTGGAGGTAACATAGGCTACTTTTTGCATTTAACGCGAGCGAAGTTGCGGGCAAAAGCTAGTATTTGTATGAATTGAAGCCTATGTGTTATTCTGATGTCTTTTAAAAATTTCATTAAAATCCTTTCGGTAGTTTTTGCGTGAAAGAGGAGCAATCATCCATCCATCTATACTTACAAACCTTTCACGTTTATAATACGAGTATAAGTAAGTAAGTGGGATTAGTGGGATGAGAAACTGGACGAGGATCGTCCATGGACATCAGCTAGGTACACCAGAAGTAGTGCGGATGCGTTGCCGGCCTTTTAGGAAGGTATAAGTATTTCTGCTATAAATAGGTTGATAACCCTTTCATTTATTTTAGGTGCACTTTTCGTATAAAGTTTCATATTTTCATTAACTCTATGTATAACGTACTAGCAGACGTCCAGCGACTGTTCAAACCAACCCTGCATTGTAATGTAACCACACAAAGTGTTATGTCTCCCCGGGGATTGAACCAACGTCCAAATCGACATAGACAATGCTCTTGCACCGAGTTGCAAAAACGTTGTAAGGTATAATTTAGCATTCAAGTGTTTAAAACTAAGTGTACAATAAGATCTTATAGCTCCCTGGCTCCAGTCTACACTTTTAACATTTTAATGAATATAAAATAATTTAAAATGTTTGAAATCGACTTACATTTAAATTGCTTGGTAGTGAGGCTGCCGGAAGCCCATGCTGGAGTTAAAAAGGTGGCAGCTCAGAGTCACCAGTGGTGGTGTTGCGGGTGTCAATAAGCGGCGCCAATCGCCCACCTTTAGGTGATCCTTCCACATGTCTGCCATTTATCACTTAAAAAGATGTTATCAGATGGAGTTGGTTAACGCTCCTCTGGTCTAGTGGTTTAAGTCTTGGGTCGTGATCTCGGGGACCCGGGTTTGATTCCTGGGTCGAGCAAAAAGTATGCTCGAATTTTTTAACACAGCTCAGGTTTGTGATCACCAATCCGCATTAGGCAAGCGTGGTAATTAAGCCTAATCCCATCTATATCGATGACTTGATTTCTATGATAGAGGCCTTTGCCCTGCAGTGGGACAGTATATAGGCTGTACTTTATTTTAATTTATATACCGGTTCGACTCGTGAATTAACTAAGAGACCTCTGAAGCTTTTCACTACGGAATTTTCCTTTTAGCTTTTCAATATTGAAAGTAACTCTTCCACTCCCGTCGTTTTCTTTATACAAATCCATTCATGTGCTATCAAATAAATATTTTTGCTTAATATTTCCGAGGATTTCGCCAAAAACGGGTGTTATGTGAAGTTTATTCAGCGTAATCTCATTCCTGGCAGAATCTTGACAGATGGACGTAAAGTTACTTAAAACATATCAGCGCCGAGGCTCCTTAGCTTTTATCCGACTTCGAAGTACCTAGTACTTACATAGTAGGACAATGTATGTATGTGATGTTTACCTCAATTTATTAATCACTTGCAGGCTTGCTTCGTGTTGCAAGTGCCCATGGGGCGGCAATTGCTTACCATCAGGTGATCCGCCTGCTCATCTGCTACCTATCACATGAAATAAATAAATACTTATATTTATTTATTTAGTAGTGGACGCTCGCAGCTAAACGTGGAAGAGCCACGCTTCGGGACGAATAGGCCGACTCGATCGGAGTGATACCACGGCCTCACAGAAGACGGGCGTGAAGCAGCGCCTGCGCTGTTTCGTTGAGTGTGTGAGAGTACTAGAGCCATATTTGGGGTAGGGTTAATGATAGGCAACGCATTAAGTGACTCTATGGTTTTGCAGGTGTCTATGGGCGGCGGCAATTGTCTACCAGTAGCCTTACCATGAGTTTGGATTACCTACTATCCTCGCTATCGAAAATTATCGCTTTGTCTCTTTCATTGTGATGCATTTATTTGAAAGAGACAGCGCAATAGTTTACGTTATGTCAGTTTTAGATGTCATCTCATGGTAGCGCTACTTGTAATCAGTCTGCTCGTCTGCTATTTATCACATAGAAAACAAGTGGGAATTAGTTTTATTCACGCCTACCCCTCATCCCTGTCTGTGTATAGGCTTTAAAACATATTTTATTACCCAAGTTGAATCTTTTATTACTAAAGTAAACTTTGCGAAGTAATTATGACAGATTCATGGAACTTGCTAATAAACCGTTTGTGAGGAACAAAAGTTGGAGTCCTCGCAATATTCTAGGAACCTTGAAAGGAATTCTATGTTTTGCGTTTAGAATTTCGAGATTGTTCTTAGAGGATACTCGGGGACCTTCAACCAATTTGTACCTGAGATTTTCTGTTCAGAAAAATTTGTGGTGTTGTACCCCCGTGCCTCGGAAAACACGTTAAGAAAGTTTTATCCATACTTAATATTATAAATGCGAAAGTAACTCTGTCTGTCTGTCTGTCTGTCTGTCTGTTACTCTTTCACGCCAAAACTACTGAACGGATTTAAATGAAATTTGGTATACAGATGATCTAGACCCTGAGAAAGGACATAGGCTACTTTTTATTGCGAAAAGGGGGTTATAAGGGGTTAATAGGGGAGTAAAAAGTTACTTTTCCACGCGGACGAAGTCGCGGGCGGCCGCTAGTGTACTTATATATCCCTAATTCGTCAAGTGTAACGCATGTAAATGTTTGTATGTCAAGTTGTAGGCATCAAATCAAATCAAATCAAATAGTTTATCCCTAATAAATAAATAAATAAGTTGTTGGTCCTGCGCCTAATCTCTCTTCGGTCGTGTCATACTGGTGTCCCATCGAATTATGAGGGTATTTTTATGTGATAGGTAGCAGGCGAGCAGGCGGATCACCTGATGGTAAGCAATTGCCGCCGCCCATGGACACTTGCAACACCAGTGGAGTTACAAGTGCGCTGCCAACGTTTTATCCCCTTCCCCCTAAGTGGGCCTCCGGCACCCTCACTCACTTGGCGAAACACAGCACAGGGGCTGCTTCACGCCGGTTTTCTGTGAGGCAGTGGTATCATTCCGGTCGAGCCAGCCCATTCATTATATCAGAAGGGTAAGGGATTAAATGGAGAGTGCTCCTGTGTTTGCGCACACACTTGAGCACTATAATATATAATTATCCTGCGTACGTGGCTGATCATTAAGATTGGCTGTAGCCGAATATCGGTTGGAGATTTATTTATACGACCTTTTAACATTCTGAACAATATTTGATATACGACTTTTTGAAATTCATTAATTCCCTCTTTTGCCGGGAGTCTAATGACCGTAGGGTGACTGTACGGAACTTGCTAATTAATTATTGCGAGTGAGACTGTATTCCCACTTAAAATGAGTTTCAGTGTTAAGTACCTTATTACCTCGAAGTGGAAAAGAAATTCTTACATGAAAGTGTGTGGAGTATAAGCCGATATCCCCGAATCAACCGCAACTCGATACAATCACATCATAGTACGAAGATACCCAGTAGGACGACCATGATTTAACGTACCGTACCTACTGACCCCCGATTGGCTGCCTTTCGCGTAAATAGAAAAACCAAATTGTTCGGAACAATAATCGTACTTAGGTAAGCATATTTTTTATATTATTATACTATATATTATGTAATATAGTTTAATAACAAACAAATAATTGAAATATAATCAAAACACTCTAAATTTTATTGCGCCATCGTGTGCCGTCGTATCTAAAGTTTGGTCCAGTTCTCGTTGAAAATGAAAAATTTGTAAATGAAATCTTGGTAATCGCTTAGATTTGAAAGATGTGAAATTTTTCAATAAAGTTTATCTGTCACAGAAGTCCGGCGTGAAGCAGCGCCTGCGCTGTGTTTGACCGAGTGAGTGAGGGCTCTTTTGTAACTTGGACTCTTGAGGAACATTTGAAGCGCTCTGGTGGTTCCACTGCTGTTCCATGGGATCCGTTGCCAACTATCATATAAAAAGAAAATATCTATGTATCGCTAGCATGCTCGTATTTGAACAACAATAAAATAAAAGCCACTGATTACATTTACATTGTGGCCATACACTACAGCAGCCAATCTACCCCTCCTGAAGTGAGGCCCGTAACTCAATCCCTTCAGTAGACAAATAAGATTTGTCGCTTCATCTCATTTGGGGGGGAGTGTGTGAGCGAGACGAACGCAATTCGATTCACGCCGTTTCCACGTCTCTGTAGAATGCGATACCTACGATATTCATGGGAGGCAATTCTCGTGGACCCGACATTGAGGTCTTAGGGATTTTATACATTCGTCCATACAAATCTCTAATTCGAGTACAATGTCGAGTGCACGAGAATTGCCCCCCTGATAGCGAATGTTTAACTGTGGGAGAGCCATGCTTCGGCATGAATGGGCCGGCTCGACCGGAGTGATACCACAGCCTCACAGAAAACCGGCGTGAAGCAGCTCCTGTGCTGTGTTTCGACGAGTGAGTAAGGGTACCGGAGGCCCATTCGGGGGGAAAGGGGATAAAAGGTTAGCAGCGCACTTGTTGCATGTGTTCATGGGCGGCGGCAATTGCTTACCATCATGTGATCCGCCTGCTCGTCTGCTACCTATCACATAAAAAATAAGGCGTCGATGGTGGAAAATAGGTAGGTAATATGTAAATAAATAAATAATAAATCCTTAAACCGATATTCGGCTACGGGTAGCCATTAATTGCGAACAGCCACGTAC
This sequence comes from Cnaphalocrocis medinalis, assembly GCA_014851415.1. NCBI lineage: Eukaryota > Metazoa > Arthropoda > Insecta > Lepidoptera > Crambidae > Cnaphalocrocis > Cnaphalocrocis medinalis. The sequence continues at coordinate 6,115,097 of CM026297.1, forward strand.
GCAGTATCTTTTTTCAATTGTCAAATATCCAGTCCATTACCCTCTGTCAAAAAATTGCTTACAGTGTAGAATTGTATAAGTATGCAGATATTTGTCTGGCTTATACATACATGAGCGATAATTGCTCAACACAGGCAAGTCCAACTATGAGTGTGTGGCTCAGTATATCCCTGACGACATACAAGATATCCTTGAAGAGCGCGCTCACGATTACATGATCAATAATTACATAAGCAGTTAAATTACCTACTTAATAATCTTTTACGTGTCAATATAAACAAGATAGCTGGTTTTGCAACTGTACGATTGCTCCTTGATCAAGGATTCTAGGTAGTTTTTTTTAATATAATAAAATATGTCATAGGCTATGACATTTAATCATAATTATATTTAAAACAACTAGGTATGACTCATAGCCCATACTTCACTAGAAAAACGAAATTATTTTTTAATCCTATTATTTTACTATTATAAAGGCGAAAGTTTGTAAGTATGGATGTATGGATGTTGTTACTCTTTCACGTAAAAACTACTGAATGGATTTGAATGAAACTTTACCACAATATAGCTTATAACAGTTAGAATAAACACCATAGGCTACAATTTTTGAGGTTTCTACGAACCTGAAGTCCACGCGAACGAAGTCGCGGGCAAAAGCTAGTAATAAATAAACACTTGTCAACAATCTACGTATCTAGCAACATGGCGGATATTGATCTGATATTCGCCATATTGTTTTAATTTTATAACAAGAGGGACACTGGAGCTCGATACGATAAAAATACATTAATAAATATGCTAAACCTTACCTTATTTCTTGCAGTTTCCTATAAATATTTCTTACCAGCTTTCATTAAAACAAGATGTTACACAGTATTAATATGACCAGTAGCACGTTTGGAAACCAATCTGTGTTTTGCAGGATTATTAATTTTAAGCAAAATGTAACATATTTTATTATAATGATTGTCTATACCTAATGCAGATTTAGAACTAAATCAGGTCTTAGTGTTTTTTTGTGACAGAAGCGACAAACTAACAATTGGGTCATCTAATTTAGTCAATCAATGATAGCCGCCCATTTATGAAGGCCTAATTTGAAGCGGACGTTACGAAGGAATCGGTGTTCCCCTCCCATTCACACGCGTTAATGTGCGCTTTTGTTTGAATGCGACAGGAATGATTATTCTCTGGCTGGCATAAACTGGCTTTCCGGCGGGATATGACTTCCCTAGTATTCTTTATCGCATCTATCATCGGCGGCTGTCATGCCATCCTCATCGTCTTGATGGTTGGCGATCTAGCACTGTGCGTTTCTCGAGGAATTTTCTTTCGCGAACCTCAGTTTTGTGGAATAGTTTAGCTGTGGCATATTTCCTGACGACTATGACTTAGGGACCTTCAAGAAAAGAGCGTACTCTTTCTTAAAAGGCCGGAAACGCATCAGCGACCTCTCTGATATCGCAGATGTTCATGGGCAGCGGTGATTACTTACCAGCAGGTGACCCTGCTTGCTCGTTTGCCGCCTCTAGTATATAAAAAAAAATGTCTTTCGTTACGGGACGGCTTATAAAGAAGCCACCAGGTTCCCTCACGATGTTATCCCTCACCGCCGAGCTACTGGCTATGTTTATACTGTGACGAAGTAAATGAGACCACGGCACAGTGTGGGCATTCGTTTTTATTTACATAATATTTACATATTGTAATTTTGCGGCCCATTTACATACTATACCGTCGTAGGTACTTCAGGAAGAAGTACATACAATAATGTATAGCTGTTTTAAGTATTAATAAGCCATTGTACAAAGGTTTTTGCGCTTAGAATTCTTTGCTGTTTCGTTAAATATGTTCTTTATGGTTAATATAGCGTGTGTACTTACTCAAAGTTGTTACTAATATGAGAATAATTATGTAAATTACGTCGTTGCATTCTGAGATTTATGACAGGTAGTATGTATTTTATTTTTTTTATAGCGGCTTGCCACGGTTTCGACCAGATGGGTAAATTAAAAAAAAGAAAAAAAAACTACCCAGTTAATAGTTGAGCAATTAGTTATCCCTCGACAGAAAAACGATGGGGTAATATAAGTTGGACTTGTCTGTTTGTCTGTCTGTGGCATCGTAGCTCTTGAACGGATGGTTAAAATTATGTACAGCCAGACATCAAGTTACCACAACTTGTCAAATTCCGTCAATTGATATTCAACCTAATGTGTATGACAGTAAGATGAGAGTCGTATGAAGAAATTTGACAGGTTTGTATGGTACTTTGATGTGTGGCTGTAACTGTGTTGTCTATTATGTATGTCAGTGTATGTTTCGTTTGTTTTAGGTGATGTATAAACTTAATTAATTAAAGACAATTAAATAGCTCAGTCACCGAACAATTTCCAAAGGAACGTGTCTCTCTAATCACTTGACATTGGCAAAATTACCTGTGTCCAGAAAACAATACAAGCAAACAAAAAAAACGGATGGTAGGTATTTAGTTTTTTGTTTGAAGTGTTATGGTCGCCGCCACAAATTACGGATTAACTATGCGTGTTTCCCCCATAACTGCTTTTTAGACAAACTAATGTGATTAAGGTAACAAGGTCGCTTAAAATGTAACTATATTCTAAAATGTTTTGCAAATGGCTTCTCCTAAGCCGAATTCACGTGATACTTATACCTACCCATTGAGGTAAAGGGCCGGAAATTGACATTGGGTGATCTATTGTTTATACCAGAAAATGTCACAGGAAATAGAAATGTGAACCCTCTTTGAAACGTCAGCGAAGCGGCAATTGATAGTTATAATAACCTAATAGTAGTGGGGTGACGTCCTGTGGGTAGACCACCTGCCCGTTCATCATTAGCGACCCAATCTCGTTTACTGCTGGACATAGGTCTCCCCTAATGCACGCCACTGCTCCCGATTTTCGGCCACTCTCATCCAGCCCACTCCAGCCAGCGTTCGAATGTCATCATCCCATCTTGTCGCAGGGCGTCCAACACTACGCTTACCGAGTCGCGGTCCCACTCAAGGACTTTACGGCTCCGGTCAGTTCTTGCCCGTTCCTGCCCGATGGTAAGACGATATTGTAATGGTAGTGGGGAAACAATGGATGAGGCTGGCTGGTGACCGTAGGGAGTGGCGTGATAAAGAAGAGGCCTATACTCAGCAGTGGGGACAGGGACTATCATATTAATAGTTAGGTATACCTACAAATAGTTAGGTTAGGTTTTACGATAATGTCTGTAAGCTCTAGATACTATGATATCATCACTAGGTAATGGATGATTCTTCGCTGCGATCATCGTGTAGACGTGACTAGTATGCCAATTAGTTCGACATAGCAGTGACTAGGTAATATTCTCCCTGTCAGATATTTTCAAAAAACAGCCTTGATGCCCATATATTCTATACTATTTATAAACAGATAACTTCTATAGACAACGACAAGGCTTATAGGTAAACCGAAAACACGAAACGCTTGCGCGATGTAATTTAGCACAGCGCCATCTATTAGTTCATTTTTGAATTACGGTCCCGAAGCGAAGTGAGGGCGGGCCACTAGTATCATATAGGTAAATTCTTACAACATCTTATACAATGACCTGACTCCGTACTAAGAAGCTTAAAAGCACCTGTAATGTGTTACACATATTAGACAACAGAGGATCACAAATATAATACTTAAATAAATTATATAATACAACTTCCAGACACTGAACAAACACAAGTGTTCATCACACGAATGTTTGTACAGGGTGGGAAAGAACCCACTACCTTTGGCGTATGAGGCAGGGTCACTACCAATGCGCCATCGAGCCAGTCAAAACTTTCGCCAATATCAGATTTATTATGTCAAGGAATGCAGGTGTACAAAAACTACAAAATGTTTGTTTAAACTCAATAGTTATATTTCTGAACTTGACTGTAGCTTGTCCAGATGACGCGTTTTACTCGCAGGGTTTTACACGCTATTTGCTGTCCATTGCTCTTGAATAAGCAGCCGTGTAAGCAAGGCACATAACGTAACCAGCAATGAACTATAAATCGTGTGTAAAACCCGCGTTTTTTACTCGTTTCTTGGACAAGCTCTAAGGAGAACGGGACGGGTTGTGCTTTCATACAGGGTGTATCTGTGAATATTTACATACCTTTAACAACGTATTCTACCAAACATTATGAAAATCGAAGTACTTTTCGAAAACCGTTGATAATATTTTCGACTCCCCAATTCCTCATACAAACCAATGACCAAGTCACATGATCGGCTTTGGGCGAAAATTTAAAAAAAATATTGCGAATTTCTAAAAGTTATAGAAGAAAATAATATTCATGTAATAATGTTCATGTTGTTCAGGATGGTAGAAGACGTGGTTAAAGGGATATAAATCTGCACGGACTAAATCATAAACAGAGGTCGGGATTAGGTAGAATTATTTATGTAGGTACCTACTCACATCGAAACGTTGATAACATTTCTTTGGAAAATGAAAATTGTGTTTGATTGTTGCATTATCACATAAAAACCAACTTTTTAACAAAAACAAAATTATGAAGTAATTAGTAACATTTTGGTGGTCTACTAATTCCGACCTCTGATCATAAAGGCATGACAATAAAATGAAAAAAAAAGAAGAAGGTAAGTGCAATCATAAAGTAAGAACAGAAAAGAAAAATCAAACAAATCAGAGAGTAAAAATAATCATGATATGTGTAGGTAGGTAGTCTTTTGTTGCCAGAGATTTCGAAAAAAAATGTTGCTTACTTTACTTTGACTAAAGTTGTTGTTTACATCAGAGACATTATTGTTCCTTTAATAAACCTCGTCTCCTTTTATTAACTTCGCCCGTTTGATTTATTCTTTGAATAAAATTGTACATTTAATAATGTACAGAATTACATTATTATTAGTCATTTCAAAAAATAAAAGTGTAGATACATTTAAAATGCAAATCCTTAATAGTTATCTTAATTGCTTTTGTACTAACTAGACCTAATTACAACTAATTAAAACTAAGCATTTACAATTAGTATTTACAAATCACTGGGACAGTTCATTTTGAAACTACATATTTTCTAATTTAGTCCCTTGTAGGGACAATTAAATTGTTCATTAGTTTACGTGACCTTTTAGAAATGTCTGACAGGTTAATTTTTAGCTTCATTTACGAAGTCTTGTTGGATTGATAGCTACAATATTTTTTAGGATCTTAATAATAGCGTGCTTTGACATGTTTTTGTATGTTTTAAAAAAATAAAACAGAAAGAAACAAAATTACCTTATTTAGGTAAGTGCGAATGAGAACTTAATTAAAAATGTCGCAATAACAAACAAAAACATAAACCTAATTAATGTTCCATAAAAACCAAATTCGTTTTAACAACTTTAGTTAGCTGACAATATTTTCTGCAAAAAAATATACTTGGCCTTTTTGTTTATCATTGAAACATTTTTTAAGATAAACGGAAATTAACTGATCACAGCTATTTATAACAAGTTACTGATACAATATGCCCTTGACAAAGATCTGTCTCTTAATATACGAAGAAAAAAATAAGATATGATGCGTTTATACAAACAAAATATGTATAAGAAGCCTCCAATAGTAATGATCTTTTGCAATCAAATTATAATAGAAATATTTTATTACATAAACTGATCCAAAGCTATTTATAGCAAGCTACCACTAGTTAGACACTATGACCTTGACAAACATTGTTTTGAAGTGGCGTTTGCAGATTATTTTATCGTCATGGTATGATCATTTGTATTTATGTATAAGTTTATCTGTCTCCTAATCCACATCGACGCATATCGTCCCAACTTTGACCTTCCCCGTAGGACAGGAACTGCCATCAAAATTAGCTCTGTTATCTAAGTCAGGTGTCGTAGCTTCCATTGACCCCCATATCCACCTATCCTCATCTTCTCCCATATTATCATCGCCTGCCCTCTCCTCAGGCCTTTGTAAAGCAGTAGGTTGCGCATTTAGTGCTGGTTTGCTATCAAGTCTACTGTTATCTGACCTCGTATTATGAGCATCTCTATTTGCATTAACGGGTCTTGTATTTTGGTCAGTGTTGTTGACATTTGACCTGTATTCTGTCCGATTGGAGTTATCAGTATGTTTTTGAATATTTTTATTATTTTCGTTAAAAACTGGCGTATGTTCGTTTCTGACTCCATTTGTTTCCTTATCAATGACATTAGTTCTTGTCGTATTATGTCTTTGATTGCTACCAGCATTATGTTTAAGATTTGTGTAATTATTTTGTTGCATTTCCTTGTGCATATTCGTTATTTCGCTGTTTTGTCTTGTTCTGTTTAGGATTGGATCTTGAATAGGTTTGTGAGTTGTATGGTTGATTTGGGGCATGTTCGTTTTAACAGCTTGATTATTTTGTTGATTCCTATTGGATATTTTCGAAGGTTTTTGATTATTTAAGTTGGTTTTGATTGTCGTATTGTGAAGATTTCCTCTCTCATACTCTTGATTAGGAACATTTGTTTGTACATTTGGTGTTACTTGAGTATGTTGTTGTATTGCTTCTGAACGCCTTGTGTTTACGTTTAGCGGTGTTCCTCTTCTTTCAGCACTTATGAACTGAGTGTTTTGTTGGGGCTGTACGATGATGATCCGTTCAATTACGGTTTCACCGAAATTAGGTACATAAGTCTGCTGTGTTTCGATAAGCGTTGGTTCATACGGGTACCGCAGCTGAGGCCTGCTGTCAACGCAGGCAGCTAGGGCTAAGATGATGATTTTGAGGTACATTTTACACTGACTTCTACCCTAAGGGCACAACTTCACTATAAACTTCACAGTCCTCACATGTAGTTCACAAAATAACCCCTCACAGTCACTTGGCACATCATCGTCACTTTTTTAATCATCAGTCCAAATGTTATGTAAAGAATTATAAAACGTTACACACTTGATAATAGAGTAGACTTTAGTTTAAACATCGAAAGAAGCCTAATGACGTCACTTCGGTAAGACGGTTGAGACCAGCGCGCGCGCAGGCGACCGGCGCGAAACTGATGCGCTCGCGTCGATTTAGCGTTCTGTTTATTTCCACAATCCAATTAAGCGATTAACAAAGAATAAAATTGGCAGATGTGAGAATTCGTAATCGATATTTTTTGATAGATAAACTTGTTGAATAGCCTATTGTCACCTTATGCCATTTTTGTCTTATAAAATAAGAATCAGAGTGTATTTAATAGTTCTTGTATACTATGTCTCAAGAACGGGAAGTGAAGTAGAAGGACATCAAGTTTATTTTGACCTTTGGATGTAAACAGATGACTTGTACTAATTATCTGTTCTGGTTTATTGACTTTTATCTCGTTAATCTTTGGATTCTGGATTTACATATCGCGGTGACTAATTGTGTAAGTATTTTAATTTTTTTACCAGTTCAAAAAACCCTTGGTTAAAAAAAGTGTTAGGTAGTTGCCAATAAAACGGCTGATATCGGCAAATCAAAACCTCACTACAATGGATACGAAAGACCGTGCGAAGTGGGGGGATACAGTAACAAAGTCTACTCCAGGCTCCAAAGCGATCGAGAGCAATCTTTGATCTATGATTGACGGCCTCGATGACGCAGTGGCTAAGGTGTTCGCCCGCAGCGAAAGGTCCCGGGTTCGATTCCCGGTCAAGTCAATTTAGAAAACTACATTTTCTAAGTTTTCTTGCGGCCTGGGTGTTCTGGGTTGACGTCCCCAGTTAATTATCGTCACCTGGTACTCATAGTACAGGGGTTGCCCTAGTTTGAGACCAACTTGATTGGTGTGATTGTCTGGCGCATTTATTTATTTATTTATGATCCAAGCACATTCCTTATAGAATAGAGTTGTAGCGCTATATAATAAAATATAGTGAAAAAACAAATACAGGATTAAAATCTAACAAAAATATAAACCAAAACAACTCAGCGACCCGCTTTCAATTATTCAGTTAGCCTAAGCCCTAGTTTGTGAATAACAAACATTCGTGTTCGAATCAAAAGCTCTCGTTATGTTTACACATCGCGTCGCGAACTCACGCGCCACTCTCCCAATTAACAGGTTTGTCAGTACGAAATAATAACTAGGGTAGGGTTGTCGACACGGAGATTATGCAAATGGAATGCCGGATTTAAATGGCGATGTTTTCGATATCGGATTTGTAATCCCAACGATTTACAAAGAATAAACGTTTTTGAGACGTTAAATTACGATTAGGAGGGCGCAGTCTTGCTCAAAATGTTCTTAAGACGGAGATAAAAGCTAATGCTTACTTTTTTATCTCTAGGTTTATTTTTTTTATGTTGTACATGGAAGACGAACAGACGGATCACCTAATGGTAAGCCCATAGACTCGCGCAACACCAGCAGAGACACAAGTGCTATAATTCCCCCGATCGGGCTTTCGGTACCCTCAATCATGCGACGAAACATAGTACAGTCGCTGCTTTACGCTGGTTTTCTGTGAGTCCGTGGTATCACTACGGTCGAGCCGACCGACTCATGTCGAGGGAGGTGTGCTGTGTAGGTACTTATTAGCCTATGCAAAAGAAGATTAAGTACTTACTTATTTAAGTTGAGTGGAGTAAAATCCACTTAAGTATCTAAGTTTACATGTTATAGTGCTGCCTTAATTAATGGCTAAAACTATATCACTAAACTATATTCTATTCTATTCAAAAAGCGAGCGTTCTCCTCAAAAGGTCGGCAGCGCACTTAGCGACTCCTCAGGTGTTGTGGCTGTCCATGGGCGGCGGTAATCACTTACCATCAGGTGATCCGTCTGTTCGTCTGCCCCGTATCTCGTGAAAAAAGGCTGCCACGGAATGCACAGATGAACAGGTCGTAAAGCGACTGACATACACATTTAGGCCCTTTCTTACTTATATTCTCATTGATGCTGAGTGGCCGGCAACCCTGGTATCGCGAACACAAGTGTTTTCACGGTGTTCGCTTGTTGTTTGTTTGCTTTGGAAATGTTGTTTCTGGTTGAAAATTGTGGGCGCGCTTTTTAATACCACATGTGAAAAGGAATGTAAAATGCATAGAAATGTACGGTAGAGACAGTGAGACTTACATTATAGAAAGTGTTTAGTAAATAATACACAAGTACTGGAGCTACTTAGTACGGAGTCAGGTCAATGTATGAGATGTGTTTTTTTTTATGTGATAGGTAGCAGACGAGCAGGCGGATCACCTGATGGTAAGCAATTGCCGCCGCCCATGAACACATGCAACAAGTGCGCTGCTAACCTTTTATCCCCTTCCCCCCCGATGGGCCTCCGGTATCCCTCACTCACTCGGCGAACACAGCACAGGAGCTGCTTCACGCCGGTTTTCTGTGAGGCAGTGGTATCACTCCGGTCGAGCCGGCCCATTCATGCCGAAGCGTGGCTCTCCCACAGTACGGAGTCAGGACAATGTATGAGATGTTGTGTGAATTATTAATATTATTATAGAAAGTGTTATAAGTAAATAGCGCAAAACCTCTCTGGTGGTAGCCATGGGCGTACCAAGGGGGGTAGGGAAGGGTAGCTGCCTACCCCTGGACTATGTTGACGTCCCTACAATATTTTTTTATAATATAGGAAGGCAAACGAGCAAGCGGGTCACCTGATGGTAAGTGAACACCGTCGCCCATGAACATCAACTACACCAGTGCGCTGTGCTTCACCGAGTGAGTGAAGGTACCGGAGGCCCAATTGGGGGGAAAGGAGGTTAAAGAATGGCAGCGCACTTGTGATTCTACGTGTTGCAGGTGTCTATGGGCGGCGGTAATCGCTTACCATTAGGTGATCCGTCTCTTCGTCTGCCACCTATCACATAAAAAAGTAAAGATATTATTATGTTGATAAACATAAAACAGAGCAAAATTATTATTAAAAATAGCATAAGTAGAATATTTATTTTGTGTAGATGAATTAACTTCTCGATGTTGATTGGTCAATCATAATTAGCTTTCACACAAAAACTAGTTCTAAACCCACATTAGCTTAATTATGTTAAGGGGATACTGGGAAAAAGTGGCATCTTTTCAAATTGGTGTACTTACCAAAAAATATAATATTTATTTAAAACTGTGCTGCACAACCCGACTCGTTTAGCGCAATGGTTTGAGCGCCGGTTGAGACGTAAGGGTCGCGGGTTCGATTCCCGCACCGACACAAATGTTTGTTGATGAAACAGAAATTTGTGTTGGGTCTGGGTATTTGTGGTTCCTTCGTTGTTTCTGGTTTCCATAGTACAAGGGAAAACCTTAGTTTGGGAACAGGACAATGTATGTGATGTTGTCTCAATTTATTGATTATTTATCTACAAAACTTGTGATAAGCGTATTTATTTCCAAGGGGCATTTTCTACCAGTCAACCTTTGGGTCAAACAGAACGGACAAAGGAGAACCTGTATATAAAATACATAAAATAGATGATTTTTTGATGATTTTATTGATAGTTATGATCGGTTATGAGGTCAGTTAACGGTTGACAGCGTACTTATGATTGTGACTGCACAGGTGTTGCGGGTGTCCAAGGACGCCAGCTATCGGTTACCATCAGTTGATCCGTGTACTCACCTGCCACCTGTTACATAAAAAAGACAAAAAATACGGACAGTAGTCTTAATAAAAGGGTCCCCTTTCTGCTCTTTTCTTTTTCTCCAAAAATCGAAACAAGAGCGCGACATCCAAAATGCCCGTAATTTTCCCGTCTTTGTTACAGCGCTCCCCTGCCGCTATTCACCCCGGTCTCCCCTGCCTATTGTTAAACTTGCATGTTCTTGCAAGATTTTTCCTGCGGTTTTCCTCGTCATCTTTCATTTTCTGGGTAAGGATTTGGGTTCGTTTTTGTGGTCATTTGTCACCTGCGGCCTTCAAGTTTTTAGTTCACTTTATGTTGGATATTTTGTTTAAAGTTTCAATATCTTTATAAATTAGTAATAATAGGTAGGTAGGTGGCACCGACGATCTGGTGAAGGTCGCGGGAGTCCCTTGGATGCGGGTGGCACAGGACCGATCTGTGTGGAGAACTTTGGGGCAGGCCTATGTCTAACAGTGGACGTCTATTAGCTGAAATGATGATGATGGTTATGATTAATAGGTAGTTTATGTGACTGTCGCAAAATAAGGGTTATTACTACCCGTGCGGAGAAACATTGGGATTAAAAATGGCCACCCATGCTGAAAGGTTCTTTATCACGACTCCCTGGTCTGTCAGTCTCATTATTGTTTCCCTATAGTCCTAGCAGGCAGTAAGACCTTGAGTGCGTAAAACCAATTGTGATAGAAGTCTTCTTTTTACAAGTGCCATATAACGGTCATCCCATCCTTCGTCCTCCAGCTACCAAATATCGTCAGACCAGGCAGGTGGTCTACCCACTGACGTCGTCCAAGTCTTGGCTGCCATTCGGTAAGCTTTGTAGTCCACCTATCATCCTTGCGCCTTTCCAGGTGTCCTGCCCAGCCCTATTTTAGCTCACACATTCAAAAAACTGGAATAAAAATTTATAATACTCGACTGTAATCCCGTTGGTCTAGATGTTTAAGTACCGGGCTGTGATCTCGGGGTCCCGGGTTCGATTACTGCGTCGAGCAAAAAGTACCTACTTACGTTTCGAAAATTCGGCTTTTGATAACCAATCGTGGTGGGTGATTAAGCCTTATCCCATCATAGTAACGATGACTTGATTTCTATTATGGAGGCCTTTGCCCTGCAGTGGGACAGTATATAGGCTGATATACTTTACCTTTTACTCAACTGTATAAATAGGTATAAAAATTCGTCTATCGACAAATCGAGACTTTCGAGCATCTATTGGTCGCCAACGGTCGAAAGTAGTTGTGTCCACGCAAATTCGCCATTATGTTAGTTTTAGTGTTGCTTAATCGTTCGATTATAGCTCCAATCTCACATTAGTTCCTATACTGAGAAATTGATTTAATTGAATGAGTAAATTTGTCAAAGCACCGTTTAGAAGCAAAGTGTCTGGAAGAAATCTCTACAAGTGATAAGGACTTGTATTGTCCCCCCACCCGGTTAGTTCAGTGGTAGTGAATGCTGCGTCTGGGCCAAGGGTTGCGGGTTCGATCCCGCACAGTACAAACATTTGTGTGCATGAACAGTCTGTTTGTATTGGTCTGGGTGTTTTCTATGACACGACACTACATTTAAACGACATTTTATAAGTTTTCTTGGGTCTGGGTGTTTTGGGTTGACGCCCCCAGTTAATTATCGTCATCTAGAACTCAAAATACAGGGGTTGCCCTGTTTGAGATCAGGTTGATTGGTGTAATTGTCTGGCGCATTTATTTACTATTTAGCATTTATAGACTTTGGTACCGAAATATCCCATCCTCTATTAGCCAATAATCTTCGCCGCACTTACCAACTGGTTTATAACGATATCACTGTTTTATGATTAAGTCCTTAGTTTGCTAAAACCCGCTGTATGCTATCAATTTTCAACTTTATTACCCCAACTTTAAAGTCCATTACTGCGCTAGTTCTATGTTGAATAAATTCTAGCGTAGCATTATGAAGGTGGTTGGAATGGTAATCTAATTTAGACTTTACATCGTTCCTGACATCCTTATATTTTTTATTTCTTCATTTTTCATGTGTTAAGTGGCACACCAGCAGACGTATTACTTGATGGTAAGTGAATGCCGCCGTAGACACATAAAAAACCTCGTATAGGAGGAGTCATAGCGATCAAAGAATACCAAATAAACAGTTACATTAAAATTAATATTATTAATCCATTTCACGTTCGTATAGTTAGCCTATGCCCAAAAGGGTAACATGATGTACAGGAATATAATAATTGTAACACCTTAACTTCATTCATGACTTTATCTTTGACTAATAAGTTCAAGTTTCACCCACTTCCTTAGCCAACGCGGTAGTAAAAATGTTCTAACATACATTTCCAAGTAGTGCCAACCCTACTCTGTACGCCACGCGTATTTCCACATTAAAAGCACTTAAAGCTGATCTGATTAAATCTTGTTCGCGCTAGTTTAGGTACTATCTGCGCCGTGTGTACCCGCGCGTGCGGGGAACCCCCTCACTTAGTGGAAAATTTTATGGGATATTTTGCCCATTAATTAATTGACAAAAAGCTACGGGTGTTTTAGGTTTGATTTCATTGTGAAGCTGTGTTTCCCAAATGAGAAGCAAATGTTTCCTCTACCGGCTGCATAGGCAACTAAGTTTTGCAACCAGTTACCAAAGAAGAATTAACATTCTTGGTCCTCAACCAGTTGCCAAACGCGATAGACTTTTTTTTCGCTACTGGTTGCGTTTTATAAGTATGGTTACGTAAGAGGCATTTCAATTCTCAGTCCACAATTAATCGTTGAAACTAGAGTGGGAATAGTTTTTCACGGATACTTTACAAAAATAAATTAGGTACATCTTCTATCTTCTATATCTTCTCTACTATTATAAAGAGGTAACGCCTCGGCCTGTGACTGACTGACTGACTGATCTATCAACGCACAGCCAAAACTACTGGACCCTAAAATCATGAAATTTGAAACATAGGTAGTTCATACTATGTAGGGGCGCACTAAGAAGGGGTTTTTGCGAAATTCACCCCCTAAGGGGTGAAAGGGGGGGTTTACGTTAGTATGAAAGTCTTTCAATTAGATGTTAGAGATTTGAAAATTTGGATTATGGTTGATGATCAAAAATAAAAATTGACCTGTTTTCAGTTTTTTTTTAAATTCAAGCCATAAAGGGGTGAAATGGGGGTTAAAACAATGTATGGGAGATTTATTATTTTTAAAGCTAGAGTCTTGAAAATTGGTATTTTGGGTTTTCCATACTAAATTAAATGAATGTGATTTCAGCATTTTTTTTTCTTCAGCTTACAAAGGGGTGATAAGGGGGTTAAAAGGTCGTATGGAAGATTCGTCATTTTTAAAGCTAGAGCTTTGAAAATTGGTATTTGGGCTTTGCATGCAAATGTAATGAAACTCAATTCGGCATTTTTTTCTTCAACCTAAAAAGGGGAGAAAGGGGGATGAAACGCCGTATTATCAATTTAAAAGCTACGAGTCTTGAAACTTGGTATTTGGGCTTTGCATACAAATGTAATGAAAGTGAATTTGTTATTTTTTTCTTCAACCTAAAAAGGGGGGAAAAGGGGGGTTGAAACGAAGTATTGACATTTTTTGAAGCTAGAATCTTGAAAATTGGTACTTAGGCTTTGACATAGAAATTTTATAAAAGTGATTTTGGTATTGTTTTTTCTTCAATCTTTAAAGGGGTGCTTTCGGTTTCTTCATATTCAACCCCTATAAGGGTGAACGGGGGAACTGATTAAATGTGACTAAGTAAAGTTATAGAGTTTCCAGCATTTTTTAAATCAAATATTTTTGAGATTCCTTCATTAAGGTTTACGATCACCAAAATTGATTGTTGTGAATTCTACTTCGTTCAAAAAATTAAAATACCGAAGCGAAGCGAGGGCGGGCCACTAGTACTTTATATAATTACAATAAGGACAGTACGATGGTTGCTCAGTGGCTAAGAATGCCTTCCAAACGGGGGCAGAGGTTCGAATTTATGGATTTTTCAAATCTATGTGCGTATTTCTACCATTGAGGAAACTTGCAAGTTTCAGATAGTTTTTTGAAACGAACCATGAACATAGATCGGGTTTGTCATCACTAATCCGCATTAGACCAGTAGTGAATAACCCTAATCCCATCATAATAGCGATGAATATTAATATCTATGAAGGCCTTTGTCAGGACTGCAGGCAGTGGGATAGTAAATTCTGATACTTTATTGAACAGGTTGTGCAGAGCAAAACCGATCGCATTCCGCGTCCGCTTACAGACCATAAGCCCCGTAATCCTGTCTCCCGGGCGCCCGGACGTCCGGACTTGGCCACCGTTTACCGTGCGCTTAATGGCTACGATTAGGAATAGCAAACACTGATTGGGGAAACTGTTTTGGTATGCGACACACATAATGTTCCTTATACTTAAATTATTTGTCATTTAATCATACAACCCAGACATACGTCTGGTATTATGATTAAATCTTGATACTTGATGCTCATATGTATGTCATATGACGACCCGTTTAGCGCAATGGTTTAAGCGCCGGTTGAGACGTAAGGGGCGCGGGTTCGATTCCCGCACAAACACAAATGTTTGTTGGTGAAACAGATATTTGTGTTGGGTCTGGGTGTTTGTAGTACCTTCGTTGTTTCTGGTTTCCATAGCACAAGGGAAAACCTTAGTTTGGGGACAGGACAATGTATGTGATGTTGTCTCAATTTATTTATTAATTATGTATATGTGATAGGTGGCAGACGAGTAGATGCCCATAGATCACTTGTAGCATCAGTAATCTTTAACCCCGCCTTTCCCCCCATTAGGCCTCCGTTACCATCACCAACCAACACCGCACTGCTTTATGCTGGTCTTCTGTGAGGCCAGGTCAAGCCGGCCCATTCATGCCGAAGCATAGCTCTCCTGCGGTTAAAGTTACTTTGGTCTATAATCCTGTGACCTACATTTATGCTCTCTACAGCTTTCTGCTCATTGGTCCGTAAGCGGGAGCGACAGGTGGGGGGAAGGATGGGGGAGGGGGTACAGTCAGACTGACATTGACACCAATGGCTAGTCAATGGGGTTAAATTAATAGACAGGATTCTGTCGAGGGTAGTGGAACGTAAAGTATCGGCTTATTCAAATCTAAGGTTTTTTGTAGGTGGCAGACGAGCAGACGGATCACCTGATGAAGAGACTGCCTGGCCCATGGACACCTGGAACTCCAGCAGAGTTACAAGTGCGTTGCCAACCTTTAATCCCAATGGGAATCTGGTACCCTCACTCACTCTTGGTCGAGTGAATGAGGGTATCAGATTCCGATTGGGACAGATAAATACAGCGCAGGCGTTGCTGCACGCCGATCTTCTGTAAGGCTGTAGTATCACGGCAGTCGCGCCGGCCCATTCATGCTGAAGCGTGGCACTCCCACGCTAATGACTGAAAAAAGTTCTATGTAAATAGGTCATTAGTCAAAGCCATAATTGCCACATGAGCCCAGACCCTAATGGCCAAACGGTCAGAAAGGGCCGGAAATCCAATAAACCCTTTCGTCCTAATTCCATCAAAATATCACTAACATGTTTGGACATAACCAAGGTCGCCCGCTCAGTGACACTGTAGAGTACTAGACGCGTGTCAAAAAGTGCTAAATGGGTATTTCTCATTTTCTGGAAAGAATCACTTCCATCGAGGGCAATTTTTTCTGTGCTTAATTGATGATGCATTTGAATAAATTTGGTATCAGCGGTCATGGGAAAAGGACTCGCCGAGCTCGCAATATTTTGAAATTCGTAATTATAAGGAGTGAAAGCAAGTTGCCCTCCATGGAAGTGACCTTTTCTTTTTAAAAAATGAAACTACCCAAATAGACATTCAAAATACTCTTTTCATAACGTTAGAGTATTCTAACCGAACCAATTCATGCCGAAGTGTGGCTCTCCATGATAGGTATCTATCGTGGACAGCCACACTTTGGGGAGAACTTTGGGGGAAGTCCTCCCCCAAAGTTCTCCACACAGATCGGTCATGTCCAGCGTCTACTGGCTGAAATGATGATGATGGTGATGATTTTAAATGAGAAAAGATAGTTACTTATTTGTTTGAGTACTTATAATATAGTTGGGCTAGCGGGAAAAATCACTGATTCTGAATTATACATTTATGCTAATTATTTTGCAGCTTCAGAAATTAAATCTATACTTACTATTTATCTATCATCGGCTAAATAAAATCTATACTTACTATTTATACAGAGATAAACTCCATAGACATCGATAACCCTTTAAATATAACCGAAAAGGCGAAACACTAGCGCGTTACACTTGACGACACCCAGCGCCATCTACTGGCAGGCAGCGGACCTACTATCCCGAAACAAAGTGTCGGCGGCCACTAGTCTAATAAAAACGTGCCCACTTCATACCTATTATAATTAATGATACTGAACATAAATATAATGAGAAACCTAATTGAATGGCATTCAAACTAGTTTTTGACCTCAAACATCGTTTTTGAAACAGATTTTTGAAAATAGTGCTAATCCTGGCACTAAAAGTGCTAAGTTGACAACACTACGTTTAACATAATTTGATTCCCTTTGAACTTCAGAGCACTCTACCACTATAGAAAACATTACATTTATACTAAGGAATTAGGCTTTTGGATTATTTATTACCTAATTTTATAATTTACTGTAGATAGCTACTTTGTCCGCTGTGATATTAATTAAGCGATAAATTTTAATGTGTATGTACTGAGTCGTATTTTTTTACGTACAGCCACACATAAATGTATCAACTTTTCGAATCATCGTAGCTTACATAATATTTGACATCATCCATACTTCCATAATAATATTATAAATGCGAAAGTAACTCTGTCTGTCTGTCTGCCTGTCTGTCTGTCCTGTCCTGTCCTGCTACTCTTTCACGCCAAAACTACTCAACGGATTTAAATGAAATTTGGTATACAGATAATCTAGACCCTGAGAAAGGCCATAGGCTACTTTTTATTGCGAAAAGGGGGTTGAAAGGGGGGTAAAAAGTTACTTTTCCACGCGGACGAAGTCGCGGGCGGCCGCTAGTGTTCTATAAGGACTTAAATTGAATAAAGACTATTTCTATTTCTGTTTCTATTGTAACTTTGTGCAATCTCAATGGATTTGTTTGTTTGCTACCAGATGCCCGGCCACTAGCGCGATCACGGACGGGCTGCTGAGCGCGCTGGCCCGCCTGCGCCGCCCCCCTCCCCCCATCCACACCTCTCACGCGCCTCGCTCTGTAAGTACCTTAATGCTAGTATAATACTATGAATGGTTGGTAGAAGTCGCAGCTGTGCCCTGTGACTAGGGGCGTTAAGAATGCTGCCAAGGTATTCCCGGCCTGTCGTAAGAGGCGACTAATCGGGCTTTCGGAGTATGTGAGCATACCCATTAGGGGAATGGCTTGCTCAGTATCACGACTCCGCGAGGAAAAATCCTACTGGGTGTCCTGGTAGGTCGTGCATTTGGGAAGGGCTGCATTGCGCCAAACAATTTGGTTTAAAGAGGCGAGTGCGATTAGCGGAACAGTCCAGTCCTGCCTGTGAGGTATCCGACCGCGATTGCGCTGAGATGGACAACCCAGGGGTTTTGGTTAGGGTTAGAATCCCACACACCACCTTGTCCCCCACATGTGGCAAGGTAAAGGCCATGATGGTTTCCCCTGGGAAAACGTCGTGGTTAAGTAGATGTAAATGTCCACAGATACGTACACCCTGTATTTGCTTTCTCGTTTTTAATATTACTAGGATTTTTAGGAGAAGTGCCTCGGTGGGGCTGTGGGTAGTGGTTGGTCGCATGCAAAAATGTAACATGAGTTTTTCTGTTCAGAAATTCTCAGTGTCAGCCCAAAGTCTAGAAGTTGGCGGTCTTGTACATCAGTGCTTTGGAGAGATCGTTAAGATGTTGGTCCAGCGCCCGATGTCTTTTCAGTCGTGTCACACTGGTATCACATCGAATTAAGAGAGTAAGTAGGAAATAGAGAGTGCACCTCTGTTTGCGCACATACTTGATCACTATAATATGTTCTTCGTACGTTGCTGATTTATTAAGGTTGGCCCCGTAGCCAAATATCGGTTGGAGAATTTATTATTTACGGAAGTCATCAGATTAGAGAGGTCCAATAAATTATGCCTCATCACCAAAGGCATCTACTAATTGGACCGGTAAATCACAATGCGATCGACTGGTTCGCCATTGTTGGCGGCTATTGTCGCCGTCTTTAGCCTCCTGTTCCGGCCCTACATTATTAATTGTACAAACAATCAGGGGTAGGAGGCGAGATGACCTCTCGAAATGGCTTGCGACGTCATGGTACTGGAGATTGTGGGAATTTGAGAAACTAAGACTGAATAAATCTCTTTGGTTAAGTTTAAAGATTCTTTATTTCTCAATAAAAACATATTGTCACTTACTTGAGAACATAAAAATACAGTAAAGTAAATAGTAATTTTACAATCGTTCGCGCCGATTAATAAGAGATACTTATCGTACTTAATACGAAATATATAGTCCGAGGCAAGAAAGTGTAGTTATGACCTTGAGTGCGCAGAAACCAATTTTGATAGAAAGTCTTCTTTTTATACAAGTGCGCAAAATAACGGTCATCGCTATACCCTCGCGCCTCCAGCCATACCTACGTTAGAACACAATAACATACTAACAAAATTATATAAATCAAAATATGGAATACAAAAACATGGAATACAAAAGCATGCATTTTTTAAAAATAATAATTTTGAGCTTATTCAATAACTTCCCGTATATGCTGTGCAAGTCTTCTTTTGAATACATTAAACGAGTCGATAGTTTTTAATGATGTGGGTAGTTTGTTAAACATCTGCACTCCCTCAAAGCTGATCATTCTTTTGCCATAATTTGTTCGGATCTTGGGTAGAACCAAGTAGCTAGCACGTCGGCGTGTGCGCGTAACCTGTTGTGGTTGTTTGAGTGTGATCGACGTATGGATGGTTTTATGCAGTAATTTACGTATGAGCAAGCAAGGTGAAGTATGTAAATAGTTGTTTTATATTCATGATATTGGTCTCCTTGTAAATCTTGGATGTAGATGTTAAGTACGGATAATGGAATAAAAGCTTAATTATCTTATTTTGTTTTACTTGTAGTTCATTTAGTTTAGTTTTGGAAGCAGTACCCCAGAGTTCCAGAGTTTAAGTAAATTAGATTTGATTTAACAAGTGAATTATATATATCATGTCTAGTTTTACGGGGTATACATCGTACTATGGGTCGTATGTTTGGTTATAAGTGGCAGATGAGTGTCTGTTCTAGCGGGAAAACACTCTAAGCACAATAGAGTGCTTTTTGCTTAGCTGCAAGCATCGCGTCCAATCGCATCGCGTCCTAAAAAGAGACAAAATATCGCTGCACTATTCACGCGCCTCGTGGAATTAACCAGGTATATCCCAGAAGCAATATTGCTCGCGAATCGATTCCGCTCCGAACGAACACTTACGTAAAAACCTGTTTGAGATCGATATTAACCTGGTTAATTAAAAACCGGTTTCCAGCCCTGGTTTCATCCCCGGGTCGGCCCAAAAAAAATGTAACATGAGTTTTTCTGTTCAGAAATTCTCAGTGTCAGCCCAAAGTCTAGAAGTTGGCGGTCTTGTACCGCCGTGCCTCGGAGAGATCGTTAAGATGTTGGTCCAGCGCCCGATTTCTTTTCAGTCGTGTCACACTGGTATCACATCAAATTAAGAGGGTAAGGGAATAGAGAGTGCCCCTTTGTTTGCGCACATACTTGATCACTATAATATGTCCAGGGGGTCTACTCCGCCAAACAATATCGAATTATTCGTAACGATACGTCAGTTCATACAAAATCCCTACTCTAACACAGCTTAAAATACGAATAATTGAATTTGACAGCTTCACAAACGTCAAATCGACGAACATTCCGACAACGTCTCTGATGGTATCGTTAAGAGTATCGTCTCGAGATATCGAGATTTTACGTTTGTGAAGCTGTCAAATTCAATTATTCGTATTTTAAGCTGTGTTAGAGTAGGGTTTTTGTATGAACTGACGTATCGTTACGAATAATTCGATATCGTTTGGCGGAGTAGACCCCCTGCGTACGTGGCTGATCGTTAAGGTTGACCGCCGTAGCCAAATATCGGTTGGAGAATTTATTATTTACGGAAGTCATCAGATTAGAGAGGTCCAATAAATTATGCCTCATCACCAAAGGCATCTACTAATTGGACCGGTAAATCACAATGCGATCGACTGGTTCGCCATTGTTGGCGGCTATTGTCGCCCTCCCTCGCCTCCTGTTCCGGCTCTCAATTATTAATTGTACAAACAATCAGGGGTAGGAGGCGAGATGACCTCTCGAAATGGCTTGCGATGTCATGGTACTGGAGATTGTGGGAATGTTAGAAACTAAGACTGAATAAATCTCTTTGGTTATAAGTGGCAGATGAGTGCCTGTTCTAGCGGGAAAACACTCTAAGCACTCTAGAGTGCTTTTGCGCTATAGCGATAGATATGTCCGCACTCTAGCGCAAAAGCACTCTAGATACATCCATGTTCTAGCGTGAAAGCAGTTTAGACACCTCCACGTTTTAGCGCACAAGCAATGTATGCGCGTCCATTCACTAGCGTAAAACACTCTAAGCGCATCCACGTTCTAGGGCAAAAGCACTCTAGATACGTTCATTTTCTAGCGCGAAAGTACTCTAGATATGTCCACGCTCTAGCGCAAAAGCAATCTAGATATTATGTTCACGCTCTAGCGCGAGACAACTCTAAGCGCGTCCATGCTATAGCATAAAGCACTCTAGGAGCGTCTACACTCGAGCCCAGAACCATTCTAAGCGCGTCCATGCCCTAGCGCAAAAGCAATTTAGATTCGTTCATTTTCTAGCGCAAAGGCACTATAGATACATCCAGGCTCTAGCGCAAAAACACTCTAGATACGTTCATTTTCTAGCGCGAAAACACTCTAGATGCATTCACGCTCTAGCGCGAAACCACTCTAAGCCCATTCATGCCTAGCGCAAAACCATTCTAAGCGCATCCATGCCAGCACTAGATTAGATTGCATAGAGTGCAAAAGCACTCTAGATACGTTCATTTTCTAGCGCAAAAGCACTCTAGATAACGTTCATTTCTAGCGCGAAAGCACTCTAGATGCATCCGCGCTCTAGCGCGAAACCACTCTAAGCCCATTCATGCTCTAGCGCAAATCCATTCGAAGCGCATCCATGCCAGCATTAGATTAGATTGCATAGAGCAAAAGCACTCTAGATACGTACATTTCCTAGCGGGCAAGCACTCTAGATGCATCCACGCTCTAGCGCGAAACCACTCTAAGTCCATTCATGCCCTAGCGCAAAACCATTCTAAGCGCATCCATGCCAGCACTAGATTAGATTGCATAGAGTGCAAAAGCACTTTAGATACGTTAATTTTCTAGCGCAAAAGCACTCTAGATAACGTTCATTTCCTAGCGCTAAGGCACTATAGATACATCCAGGCTCTAGCGCGAAACTACTCTAAGCCCATTCATGCTCTAGCGCAAAAGCACTCTAGATACGTACATTTCCTAGCGCGCAAGCACTCTAGATGCATCCACGCTCTAGCGCGAAACCACTCTAAGCCCATTCATGCTCTAGCGCAAAACCATTCTAAGCGCATCCATGCCAGCATTAGATTAGATTGCATAGAGTGCAAAAGCACTTTAGATACGTTAATTTTCTAGCGCAAAAGCACTCTAGATAACGTTCATTTCTAGCGCTAAAGCACTTTAGATGCATCCACGCTCTAGCGCGAAACCACTCTAAGCCCATTCATGCTCTAGCGCAAATCCATTCGAAGCGCATCCATGCCAGCATTAGATTAGATTGCATATAGTGCAAAAGCACTCTCATCATCATCATCAGCAACCCACGCTCGTCCACTGCTTGACATAGGTCTCCCCCAATGCACGCCACCGCTCCCGATTTTCGGCCACTCTCATCCAGCCCACTCCAGCCAGCCTTCGAATGTCGTCATCCCATCTTGTAGCAGGGCGTCCAATACTACGTTTGCCGAGTCGCGGTCTCCACTCAAGGACTTTATGGCTCCAACGGTTGTCAGTTCTGCGGCTAATGTGACCAGCCCACTGCCACTTTAGTTTGCTAATTCGGTGGGTTATGTCGGTGACTCTGGTTCTCTAGATACGTACATTTCCTAGCGCGCAAGCACTCTAGATGCATCCTCGCTCTAGCGCAGAAGCACTACACGCATCAGGCTCTAACGCGAAACCACTCTAGACGCTTAGTTTAGTTAGCGTAAACTTTCAAACCAGCCGTCAGCACTTTACCGCGTCCACTGGTAATTTCACAAACTTCATAAGCCGTAATGTGAAATGTCATAGCGAGCTTATGAGGGCTACTTCGGATTGTCTGCACGATTAATACTTAATGTAGAGGGCTGAGGGCGAAGCTATGAGCGGTAGAACAATGGCGTATTAATAGTCGATTTTGATTTACCGATTGAATTGATGGGTGACTGGTGATAAAATAGCGGAATGAATGATGATTGGGACTTATTATAATAGTATTTCATTCATTAATAATGTGGCAGTTAAGTTGTTCAGAATGTTGTTGTCAGTAAGTTTAAAGATAACTTTTATTATATTGTATCGTTTTTAACACTGCTATTTTGAGTTGTCACGTGAACAACTTGCTTTGACTTTAATAGTCTTAAAACCTGCGATTTTGTAAACAGTAAGTCTCGACTGAATCCGTAGGTCAATTTAACGTTTAACACCGGCGTTGGGTTTAAAATTAAGAAAGAGAAGACGAGTCCTTCGAAGAAAACGATGTAATTTTATGTTATTTATCAAAATACAAATATTTTAGTAAGTATGAGTGAAGCATTTTTCATTCAAATTCGTGGCTAGTCGCGAACAAGGTCCTTCGAGCCGGATTACAAATGTGAGTACTATGTAAATGATGTTTGTATCGAGTCGTGATGTCCAAATACTGGTAGCCCGCCTTCACATCGTGAAACTTAGTTACTTCTCAATCTTTGCTAATAGATGTCTCTGAGCGTCAATAAAATCGCGCTAGTGTTTTGTCTTTTGGGTTACATGTCTTGTGGTTGTCTTTATAAGTTATCTTTTTATAAGTAAGAAGTTAGGTATAGGTTGTCTATCTTTGCTTTCTGCTGTGGTTATAAATGTTTAGCTATCTCCACGCTTCCTTTTCTCTTTCAGACCACCGAAAGTAACGCGACATTTTTCAGCAAGAATTAGCGACTGATGAGATTATTTTATGAGGTGGATTAAGCCTCATATCAGCTTGCCTAATGCCTGCCCAGTTTTCAGGGTTTTAGGTTTCAAGAAAAGGGCATGAAATTCTCGCTCTGAAAGGCCGGCAGCGCACCTGTGAAGCCCCTGGAGTTGCAGGTGTTCATGGGCGACGGTAATCGCTTAACGTCAGGTGATCCGTCTGCTCGTCTGCCCCTATCCTATAAAAAAAGAATATTAGGCAGGTGAGAGCCATGGTAGCTCAGTGGTTAAGAACCAGCTATCATACGTTTAACCTTGGTAGAGCCACGCTTTGGTATGAATGGGCGCGCACGACCGGAGTGATACCACGGCGGTAAGTTACCACAAGGTTGCTAGGTATGTTTCTACTGGTACCTTTGTTGTTCCTGGTTTCTAAAGTACAAACTTTGAGGTTTGTATCCTAGTGAGTAGGTATAGGCCGCCTAGGGCGGTAGACTATTTTGCCGTCCGGGGCTAAAAAGTGCCGTTATAAGAAATAGTGGTATTGATATCATCTTTTCTCAACTTACTCCCTCCCCCCTGAATGTAGCTAAGATTTTTTTTAGAGACTTTAGCTCTTTGGCTATTCCCTATTATAATCCGTCACTATGAAACCTTTACCAGCCCAGTGACGCGAAGCAATGCCCCGACAAGACACCAAACCCGCGGCCACTGGCCTGTGAAATCGAGTTACTGCCACGCCATCGCACCCGTCTTTTATTGCTGAGATAACACGAGACTCGCGTTAGGGGTTTAAACTCCTAATATTTTAGGGATTAGGGTTTTTAATCTCGAGATAGAAAAAAACTGGCCAAATGCGAATCGGACTCCTGCGCAACTTTTTATTTACAGTGGCAGACGAGCAGACGGATAACCTGATGGTAAGCGATTACCGTCGCCAATCAAAAGACACTGCAATACTAGTAAAGTCACAAGTGTTCTGCCTACCTACCTTCATAACTTTTATATACATGAACATGTCTGTTTGTATTGGTCTGGGTGTTTTCTATGTATTATAAGTATGTATTTACAAAAGAAAAGTATTATACGTATATATTTGTAATTCCACTGTTGGTTCTGATATCTGTAACACAGGTGCTTGAGCTACTTATCTCAGAGTCAGATCAATGTAGGTATGTGATGTAGTGAAATATATTTATTTATATATTTATATACGCGCGGGCCTCCGACCGGAAAATCCTGATTAATTCATGTTATGATAGAATAGACAGACGAGCAGACACATCATCTAGGTATCACGTGAGCAATCGCCGCCACTCATAGACAACACTAGTGGAGTTATAGCTGAAGGCACGAAAGTATAGCGATGACCGTTATTTTGCGCACTTGTAAAAAAGAAGACTTTCTAACAAAATTGGTTTCTGCGCACTCAAGGTCATCTACACTTTCTTGCCTCGGACTATACAAGTGCGCTTCCAAACTTTTGCTTCGTTTGGACCTCCAGTATCCTCATTCACTTGACCGTGACGGCTATGAGGCCTTGGTATCAATCCAATCGAGCGACCCCATTCATGCCGAAGCGTGGCTTTCCCAAAGTTAAACTGTGAGGGGTTTTATATTACCAAAGCGCCGACAAAAACATCCTTCATAAACAAATCAAAAACATTTACCCCGTTTGGCGCCGCCATTACACTGTCCCTAGAGAGTTGCCTACATCGTCGCTTTCCATTTGGACAGACGCTCAACTTTGTAATGAATAAAGAGTTTTATTAAGTGAAAATGATTGGAACACGTGACTAGTGGTGCGCTTGCTGGACAAAACAAAAAAAAAACTGTTTTTGTTTATCGATAGTCGATAGATATTGTAATTTCTAACAGCATCAGCATCAAGGAAAAAAATATCAACAGTGTCGATAGTTTTTCAACATCGATAAAATCAGTTATTTCTGCATTTGCAACAACATCTTAAAATACACTTAAGTATTTTTGGAAAAGCCTTTCTTATAATCGACATACCTACCTATCTAAAGACCTTAATGGCAATTTCGGAAAATATTGATCGAAATATGTTTTGCTGTAGGTACTTTATTGTCATTACTCATTACTTATGTATTAGAAATGTGAATTATGTTAATGTTTTAAAAAGTATGTTTGTTTCCCTTTTTTTATGTGATAGGTAGCAGACGAGCAGGCGGATCACCTGATGGTAAGCAATTGCCGCCGCCCATGGACACATGCAACACCAGTGGAACCCTTGAAAAATAAATAAATTAAGGACTGCCATGAAAGTTATATCTTGAAGAATGACACATACAACTTTAGCAACAGCGCCGAAATATCGGAAACTCAGAAAATAAGCTACATGGTAGCAATCCCGTAAATAACTATTCTAATAATATAATAATCCAATTTCAGATCCTTTGATTTCACTAGCTTTGATTCGCATCCCTACTTAGAGCGAAGCGAGCTGAGCGAGCGACGTCCCAGGGGGCTTTTTAACCTTTCGGCCGTTACCGTGAGCGCCGCCAGGGGCGCTAGTTACTACTGCCATGTTTTAATGTTAAATTATTAAGTACTAACGGACGTTGGTGACTTTATCGCTCACAGTGCAGAAATAAATACTCGTAGAAATAAATAGTTTTCAAGTGTTTAACGTTTAGCGTTTTATTTTATTTTATTTGAGACAACAAACAATTACACCCAATTAATACTATTAGTAATCATACTAATTAACAAAACTACTTGTGACACTTAAGCACAACTAAAGTGTGCAATCAGCACCGCTGTCCACAGATTACTTACATGAAAAAGAAAAATATCACTTAGATTTATATTAATATTTATCAAAAAAAAATACTTCCAAATTATTTCGCGCTCCATTATGCTGAAAAATCCTTCGCAAAAGACGTGTACATGTAATAACAATAATAAATCCAACCAAAAGCGTACATATTTCGCGAGAAGAAACCGAGACGTTTTCCCGAGCTTTTAAAGACAAAATTCCATTACAAATTATATTGTTTCCCATTAACGTATGCGAAAAGAATTTCTCGGCGTCTTAGTGGATTTTTTTCTACAGACCACTTACATGTGTGCTCATTTTCAAAAGGCTTTGAGGTGCAGGGAGGGACTTAGGGACGGAGGTCGTTTATTAACCCCCGACGCAAAAATAGCGGGGGGTTATAAGTTTGACGTGTCGGTCTGTTTGTCTGTCTGAGTGTGTGCCTTTGGCATTGTAGATCGAAGGTTATAATGGTCGGGAGTGTTCTTAGCTAGATTAGATGTTGTTTGAATTTTATTTATCTTGTTGTTAGTTTATGCTATATTAATTTAGACTCAGAGCACCTCTGGCCATAAACTCTACAAAATTAATGATATTATATTCCAAGCATTTCATAGTTTTTATTTAAGTTTCGACCGGAGTGATACGACGGGCTCGATGGCGCAGTGGCTAGGTGTTTGCTCGATGTGCGAAAGGTCCCGGGGTCGATTCCCGGTCAAGTCAATTTAGGAAACTATATTTTCTAAATTTTCTTGGGTCTGGGTGTTCTGGGTTGATACCTTCAGTTAATTATCGTCACCTGATACTCATATTACAGGAGTTGTCCTAGTTTGAGACCAGGTACAATGGTGATCCTCTGCTGCCATCTAATATAAAAAAGGATCGACCAAAGGGTTTAATGATCTAAGATGAACTCGCCTGAGTCCGGCCCTGCCGTTATAACCTCGCGGAGGTACTGATTACATCTCGCCGCTGTTTGTGGCGCTATCTGGTGGCTAAAGTGAGAAAATGGCTTCAATTGGATTTTATTCAGACAGCCTTTTATCTCTGCGAGTAGGCGTAAGACGATGTGGTTCGGTTGTTCTCCAATAATAATGAGGGAAAGGGGGTTAAAGGTTGGCAGCGCTCTTGTAACTCTACTGGTGTTGCAGGTGTATATGGACAAATCGCTTACCATCAGGTGATCTATCTGCTCGAATCGTTTGCTACATCCTAACTAATATTATAAATGCGAAATTAACTGTCCGTCTGTCTGTCTGTTACTCTTTCACGCCAAAACTACTGAACGATTTAAATGAAATTTGGTATACAGATGATCTAGACCCTGAGAAAGAACATAGGCTACTTTTTATTGCGAAAAGGGGGTTGTAAGGGGTTAAAAGGGGGATAAAAAGTTACTAATCCACGCGGACGAAGTCGCGGGCGGCCGCTAGTATCACATAAAAAAACAGCCAGGGCATCGAATCTAGGAGCAAACGACTCTTTCACTGTACTAAGAAAGAGGTTAGTAAACTGAATAGGCGGCACTAAGTCACACCTCGGCATGAATGGGCCAGCTGGACCAGAGTGATACCACGGCCTCACAGAAAACCGACGTGAAGCGAGGAGGGAGGGTACCGGAGGCATAATTTTTTTTTATGAGATAGGGGGCAGACGAATAGACGGATCACCTGATGGTAAGTGATTACCGCCGCCCATGGACACCCGCAACACCAGAGGAGTCGCAAATGCGCTGCCGACCTTTTAAGAAGGAATACGCTCGAATTTGAAACTTGGAATTGGAGGGAACGATATAAGGTTGGCAATGCACTTGTGACTCTACTGGTGTCGCTAGTGTCTATGGAAGTTTGTTTAAGCCAATACTAACTTTAGTCCTCGTTTTATAACAAGAGCGTTAAGGGGCTATACGAATGAAACTAGCGCCGCCAACCTTTTTACACTAATTGTGGCGAAAATACGATATTTTTTAAGAAAGCAAAACATTACAGACTTAGATAAAAGCAAATTGAATTTTTCAAGATGCAATACAATATATAAAACACGCGACAAGTAACAATAAAGTTAATTATTGCTAAAAGTGGCCGTTTTTAGCAATAATGAACTTTATTGTTACTTGTCACGTGTAAAAAATATTGTTTTGCCTCTCGAAAAATTCGATTTACTTGGATCTAAGTCTGTAATGTTTTATTTTCTTCAAAAATATCATATTTTCGCCACAATCAGTGTAAATAGGTTGGCGGCGCTAGTTTCATTCGTGTAGCCCCTTAATACAGCGCTGTTGTGATCACTTTTCCAAACACTTTCGAATTTTCCTTCCTTTCCTTATAATACACGCCCCGTTGGTCTAGTGGTTTAAGTACCGGGCCGTGATCTCGGGGTCCCGGGTTCGAATCCCGGGTCCCGGATATATGTTTCGAATTTTACGAACATAGCTCGGGTTTGTGATCACCAATCCGCATTAGGCAAGCGTGGTGATTAAGCCTAATCCCATCATAGTAGCGATAACTTGATTTCTATGATGGAGGCCTTTGCCCTGCAGTGGGATAGTATATAGGCTGATACTTTACATATAATACACTACCACATGGACGGTACCCTGAAAGTCTGTAGAATTAGCTAAGTATGTCAATCCACCTTATCATCAGTTGGAGGCCGGCGGAAACCCTCGGAATGAATGGTCCGCCAAATGGGCCGCCCCGGGTCAGGGCCAGCCGGCGACCGCTGTGACCTAGTGCCAGGTGTATGGTTTTAGGGTTTCGTAGGTAAATGGCAACGTCACGTATCGCAGGCCAAGACTCATTTTGGGTTGTTGAGTCATCGGAGTAAGAAAATAAATAGGTGAATGGCAAAAAACGGAACCCTGATACTGCCGCACTCATATAACTGTGGGAAAGCCACGCTTCGGCATGAATGGGCCGGCTCGACTGGAGTGATACCACTGCCTCACAGAAAACCTGTGTGAAGCAGCCCCTGTGCTGTGTTTCGCCGAGTGAGTGAGGGTACCGGAGGCCCACTCGGGGGGGGGAGAGGGATAAAAGGTTGGCAGCGTACTTGTAACTCCACTGATGTTGCAAGTGTCCATGGGCGGCGGCGATTGCTAACCATCAGGTGATCCGCCTGCTCGGCTACTACCTATCACATAAAAAAAAAAAAATCTCATATACGTTTTTTTTTGCCTACGTTGTCCCACTGCTGAGCAAAGGTCTTCCCCAAATGCAGCCATTGCACTCTGTTTGCAGCGGTGGTTTGCCAATTGTTGGAGAAAAAGAGACGGCGTGATGACTCGGACCATATACGTTAATTAACTTTAATGTTCATTATCTTAATTATGGATAGTCTTTATGTGTATTAAAATAAGTGTCATCAGAGTGCAAGACTACCTTAGTCCCCAAATTGAACATATCGTGGGAAAGCCAAGCTTCGGCATGAATGGACCTGTTCGACCGGATTGATACCACAGCCTCACAGAAGAGGGCGGGAGGCTGCGCTGTGTTTCGTCGAGTGAGTGAGGCTATGAGGGTACCTACCGGAGGCCCAATATGGCGAAAAAGGGCTTAAAAATTGGCAGTGCTCTTGTGACTCATCTATGACTCGGCAGGTGTCTATGGGCGGTGGCAATTACTTACTATCAGATGCTCCGTCTGTTCGTCTGCCAGCTATCACATTAAAAAAAATATCGATTAATACTCAAAGTGGTCTTTGTAGCCGAAATCGGTCGGGAATGCATCTCCGTCATTAATTGGACTTGCGTGTGCATATTGATACACGTGTTTTGACTCTGTATCATTTTGGATACACTAGCACCGAGTTAAATCAATAACCGAGCAAAACGTAGCTCGTTTCAAGAAAAACTGATTATCCAATTAGCATTGCTTTGTAGTCGGGCGCGAACAAATTGCTGTGTTAGGTGAAACGGAACGTTTCCGAGGTAGCTTAACTGCTGAGCTTAAAAAGTTGCCCGATGTAAGCTTTAGTGTAGGTGGAGGTGGTCTTGGATGGTCTTGCATGGTCTTGATGGTATTGCGAAGTTTCTGGTTTTGATAGTTTAGTCTTGGTTCTAGATTGCGATAGACATTCGATGTTTTTTCGATGGGCAAAATAAGCAGCTGTTAGTCTTTGGATCTCCCATGCATGACTTCAACTAAGTGCTTAGCTAAGTCACGGAAAAAAGAGATCATCGAGACCCCACGGGCCCAGTGTTTCAACACCGAAAGCTACAGATTTAGTTCAGTCTTGGTATTATACATTTAAGTGGCCATGGTCTTGCACTTTTGCAAGACCAATTTTAATCAACACTAGTTAGGTGAAACGGAACGATTCTTGCTAACTTTTTACTACAAAGCTTTCAAAGTTGACTTTATGTTACACTGGAAATTGGTGGACCCTGTATATGAGCAAAACTAGTAACTCTGAAGAAATATTGAACGTTGCGAAAATTAGCGCTCCGATATAGCTTTAAGAATAAAAGTGGTGTTTAGTTTGTTAATGTAAGTACCTACATAGTTTTCAGTTTACTTATAGTTGTTCTTGCATTATTGTCTTATGGTACCTGATTTCTTAGCAACTAAGTAGGTAGGTATTCCGGAGAATTCGAGGTTTTTTTTTTTATTGAGTGGAGGAGGCTGCGCAGCCGTGGCAGGCCACCCACCAGGTGGACCGACGATCTGGTAAAGGTCGCGGGAGTCCCCTGGATGCGGGTGGCACAGGACCGATCTGTGAGGGAAACCTTTGGGGGAGGCCTATGTCCAGCAGTGGACGTTTATTGCTGAAATGATGATGATGATGATGAGGTATTCCGGTATCTTTGTCTTTTCATTGCAGGAGCAGTCTTGTTAGACTTTTGTGCGATTAATGTTAGTTCTGCTTACGTACTCTATCGTACGCTCTTCCAATTTTCTAGAAGTGGCTTACGATAGGCTACGATTTTTGTGAAATATTCGTGCTATGCTTACTGTACCTTATTTCATTGTCTTTTTATACTAGAGGCGGCACCCCCCCCCCCCCCCTAAACTTTTTTCATGAAATGTAGGTAACTGCAAAGTCGTAGGGTAGTCTAAATGCACATCCGCAAAAGGGACTCCCGCGACCACCTGGTGGGAGGCCTGCCACGGCTGCGGTTTCCACCCCGACGGTAGTCTGTTCTCATCGCAACGTGCCCTGCCCATTGCCACTTGAGCTACGCAATTCTTTGTCTTATGTCTGCGACCTTAGATCTCCTGCGGACCTCATCATTTCTGACACGATCACGCAAGGTGATGCCGAGCAAATCCCTCTTCATTGCCCTCTGAGTGACTTTGAGCCTTCTTAAGTGGCTTCTTATGTCAATCCAGGCCTTAATGGGGGGGGGGGTCCGGACCCCGTGGACCCCCCCCTTATATCCGTCCATGTCGCCAACCATCTAGATGATGAGGAAGGAATGACAGCCGCTACCATTACATTGTTGTCAGTTTCTACTCAGTTAAATCACAACTATGACCCAAACATCACGTGCAAAGTTTAGCGTTGGAATAACAGGTATTCGTCGCACCGGAGCATAAAATCTACATTGTCTCGCGCTATAACTTTGGCTATCCGGTGCAGAATGCAACTAAATATTCCTGCCACGTTCGTGATGCAGTCTGGTGGGAGGCAGTAAGGTGGGTGAATTCGAAATGGGATTGATGATCAGTAGATAGCAAGGAATAAGATAGATTCTTTATTGCACAACATATTACAGAACTTAATGCTAATGGTAATTTAGAAATACAATATCCGCAGGCTTATCGCTAAATTCGATCTCTTCCAGACAACCTTTGGGATCGAAGTTTGAATTAGATTTACGTGCGTGTTTGAGATAGAAGACGAAACGTGGACACGACCGAAGGTGTGAAGACGTGGCGAATTAATACAAGATGGATTAATACATAAGAACTTATTCCAAATCCAATGGCTGAATAGAATAGAATACATATAATAGAATATTATTTATTTGCGTGAAAGTGGTACATAAAAAGATGATACAAAATGATTTTGATCTCACATGTGTATCGTATGGATCAGGAGGAACTTCTGCCAAGTCTTGGGTGAGATTGCTGATGCAAAAAGACCCATTTACGAAATAGGTCTATAACACAGACGAGGTACGGAACCAGAAAAAAACAGTTTCACTGTCTCTTTCTATGTTATGTCTGCGATATGAATACTAGCGCCAAACAAAAAGAGGCAAGCATCCGGCGGAGCTGGCGCGGCGGCGCGCGCGACTATCCAGGTCCCCAATTCTCGAGATTTTCGATATGAAAAGACATGGCGGATATGGTATGAAACGAACGAAACACAGAGCCGGCGCTGCTTCACGCCGGTCTTCTGTGAGGCCGTGGTATCATACTGGATGAATCGGCCCATTCATGCCAAAGCGTAGCTCTCCCACAGTTAAACGTCCAAAGCTGTCACCTCGTAGCCCGGGGCACGTAGACAAGATTCAGGATTTGGGGAGTCTGGTAATTACAATGAAGCGACGTACGTCGGACCTTCGCAACCCTTTAACAGGGGAACCAGACCAACTTCTTTTTATGTGATAGGTGGCAGATGAGCAGACGGATCACCTAATGGTAAGCCATCGCCCATAGATAACTGCAACACGGCCATAGAATGACTCCGATCAAGCCGGCCCATTCATACCAAATCGTGGGTCTCCAACGGTTACTCGTTCTAAGCTGTCGTTTCGTAACCAGTTGATTTGGGGAGTCTTTTTTTTTATGTGATAGGTAGCAGGCGAGCATCTGTTATCTACACTACAATAAAGTACACTAAGTACATAGTCTGGTATCTACACTACAATAAAGTGACGTACGTCGGACCTTCGCAACATTTTAACAGGGGAACCAGACCAACTGAATCATCGTTAATCGTTTCATAAACTAGACCTAACGTGCTGTTTTCCTCACGATGTTTTTCCTCACCGCCGAGCAAAAGGTAAAAAATTCTAGAGGTGGATACTCGGATTTCGAACCTACGACCTGTCTTCAGAGGTGGCGCAAGGCGTAGGCCATGTGGGCCACCGCCCACGGCCTCGCTATACAAGGGGCCTCGCACCTCAGAAATTTTTAAGCTCGCCCGAGGGGCTTTATCGGTCATCATCGTCGTAAAATCGACAGAAACGGAAAGGGCCTCGCGCAACCAGTCTTGCCCACATCAAAATTAGATCTTGCCCCGCCACTGCCTGTCTTCCCATCAGTTTGCCCGTTATAAATGTTGGAGACTAACATACAGTTACCAAGGTACCTAATCTTATTTGTAGAGCTGAATTCGCTTCCTCTCGGATAATTATATTGACACATAATTTAGCGAATAAACACAATCTCTCTCGAGTATGTAGAGTCGCTCTACATACAGGATGTATCTGTGAACATTTACATTCCTTGAAGCACCGTCTTCTGCCATCCATTCTGAACAAGATTTGTTCTACGACTTTTCAAAATTAGCCTCATTTTTTCGGATTCCCATACAAAATGAATCTTTTTAAAGGGATGTAAATGTTTTTAGCTACTTTTGTGTGTTATAATTAACTCTAGATGTAAGATAAATTAATTTTACTAACAAACCATGTATGAGCCTTCGTAGTTAGAAATAAAATATATTCATTAATATTTACACATCCTGTATAAAGACGCTCTAAAAACTCTACATGTAGAGCCCGTGTGGGTACATAGCGTGAGTTAATATTCGAGCGGATAATAGAGCTTCGTAAATCAGGTAGAGGCTGTTAATTGCTAATTATAAATATATAATAGTAGACATAGAAACGTGCTTAGTGATCCTCTGATACTACAAACGTGATACTTTGTAAGGATGTAAGATATAGCTACGTTTGTTGTTCGTTCATAAATAAATTCATACAAAACGATTTCGTACTATAAAAGTAAAGTATCAGCCTATATACTGTCCCACTGCAGGGAAAAGTTCTCCATCATAGAAATCAAGTCATCGCTACTATGATGGGATTAGGCTTAATCACCACGCTTGCCTAATGCGGATTGGTGACCACAAACCCGAGCTATGTTCGGAAATTCGTAAACTAATTCTTAAACCACTAGACTACTAATCCAACGGGGCGTCCATACTATAAGCACTTCTTTTTTTATGTGATAAATGGCAGACGTGCGGACGAATCACCTGATGGTAAGCGATAGCCGCCGACAAAGATACCTGTAACACCAGTGGAATCCCAAGTGCGGTGCCAACCTTTGGCCTCACCTCAATTGGGCATCCAGTACCTACCCTCACTCACTCGACTTGGTAATTGGGTATTTGACAATTTTTTTATGTATTTAATCAAAAGACGCCTCAATTTAAGATACATCGTTGAAAGAATCACTTGATTCTCATTTGAATTACCTGAGATATCACAACTTTAAGAGCTCATATTTTGGACAAGCCCAAAAACGCTCTATACAAATGGAATTGTGACGTCACAACTCAAACTTCTGTATACGCGTCTAGTAAATTTTGTTTGGTAGCTATATCAAATGTTTCGTTTAAGTAAATGGTTTTATAATAAAAGTTGGTGGAAAATGTACGGGTAGTTCAATGATATAATTATTTTTTTTAATTTTATACTTTAAAAATGGACTTGCCCGTGAAACTTTGAATGCTCACTCAAACCCGCTAGACGTTATATTTTGAACTGAAAATGTTGGCCATTGGTTCTTATTTACCAATATTTTGATAGAGTATCAATATTTTTTACTATATCGAGATTAGTCAAATACCCAATTCATACTGAAGCGATAGCAAAGTTAAAGAGACCCTTTACTGCTGTTCTCTACTGTGGCGTTTGGCACGGCGCACTGGCAACTGGCAGGCCTCCTTGGCAGCCCGCCGGGGGTGCGCGCCAAACGAGCTTTTAAAGCTGCGCGGGGGAAGCTTCAACTCCAATTGAAATCTATTTAATACCTTTTTCCCTGGGGAATCCACCATAGCTTTCACCTTGCCACGTGTGGGGAACAAGGTGATGTGTGGGACTCCAGTCCTAGCCAAAAACCCCCGGACACCCCTGGGGTTTTTGGCCCATCTTAGCGTAACCATGGGAGGGCCACGCTTCGGTATGAATGGGCCCAACCATGTCGATACCACAGCCTCAAAAGAAGAGCGGCATGAAGCAGCGCCAGCGCTGTGTTTCTTACAGTCGTCTGTCCTCTAACACATCCATACTATTGAATATTTAGTAAAAACTAAAGAAAAAACATATATTTTATTACACCAATCGCATTTTTATTATTTCAAGTATTTGGAATAACTAGTGAAATGAAAAAAATCTATAGGTATTATGTAATTATAATACCTTTATTTTTTTTATATAATAGGTAGCAGACGAGCAGGCGGATCACCTGATGGTAAGCAATTGCCGCCGCTCATGGACACCTGCAACACCAGTGGAGTTACAAGTTTCGCCTAGAACGACCATAAACCATAGGTCCAAAAAGCTCGAGCGTCGACATTACTTTTTTTTCATAGGATAGGGGGCAGACGAGCAGACGGATCACCTGATGTTAAGCGACTACCGTCGCCCATGAACACCTGCAACTCCAGGGGCTTCACAGGTGCGCTGCCGGCCTTTCAGAAAATCTCGAGCGTCGTTACATTACTTTAGCGTTTATACTCGTATTTACTGTGCCTGGCAAACTGGCACAAAATAGCAATTATTTCGTGAAACTGGTTTACTATGCAGGCTTAGCCAAACAAATAGATCGCTGTCCAATCTACATTAAATACTCTGTACTAGGCCCACACAATCAATCCCGCTATTTCAGCTGTTACAATTCAATTAATTCTCACACAACTCTCATACACGTTATACATATTCAATAGAGACTCACTCATCAGTTAAATTAGTTTTTCATTGAAACCTGCGTGTGGTTGAATCAATTCTGACATTCTATTAAAAGTTAACCGTGCCTTTAAGGGCGCAAATGAAGTATAGTGTAGGGTAAATACAGTAAGGACGAGCACTTAGGCTTACGCGACAAGTTATATTGTTATTTCTTTTTGTCTTTGTGGCCAATTAACGTTATCTATCTATCTATCTAAGCTATATTCAGGATGTATATGTAAACATTAACACCTCTTTAAGCACGTCCTCTATCATTCATTATTTATTTGTGATACGTGGCAGACGAGCAGACGCATCACCTGATGGTAAGCGATTGCCGCTGCCCATAGACTCTTGCAACACCAGTAAAGGCATAAGTGTTACCCAAATTGAGGCTCCCGCAACCTCACTCACTCGATGGAACACAGTGCAGGCGCTGCTTCACGCCGGTCTTCTGTGAGGCCGTGGTATGAGGCCGTGGTATCAATCCGTTCAAGCTGGTCCATTGACGCGAAAGCGAGGCTCTCTAATTGAGTGCCCAGCGCCTCGCAGGCCGCATGGGTTCCGAGGCTGGTTATATCTGATCACTGACTAGAGAGAGATGGCCATGCCTAATCCGCGGCTGAGTAGGCACTCCATTGTGGTCAGCCCTTGACACCTGGCACTTGGTGGACCGCCCTTGTCTGTGATGGATGACAGTGTTAGCCAAAGTCAAAACAAAGTTACCTTACTGTTGTTCACTTTATAGCAGCATACACGCGTAAGTTCGTTAGCGACGCCCGGCGATTCCGCTGGAAAATCATCACACCAGACTATAGGCGACATCTTAAGGATATTTGATAATTTATATTCAATTCTGTGATGGGTAGCGGAACAAGGACCGTCTGATGCATTTCTAATATTTGAAATTAAATACTATTTAGTGGTGATGGAACGCCCCATTAGTTTAGTGGTTTAAGTACCGGATCTGGCAAAAGTAAGTATGTTTAGAATAATTTTTTTCGAACATAGCTCCGGTTTGTGATCACCGCACCGCATTAGGCAAGCGTGGTGATTAAGCCTAATCCTATCATAGTAGTGATAACTTGATTTCTATGATGGAGGCCTTTGCCCTGCAGTGGGACAGTATACCTCTATAGGCTGATACTTTACTTTTTTTACATTTAGTGGTTTTAGTGTAGGTACAAATTGTGTTTTTCGTGCAGTAAAGTGTCGCAGTGATATTAATTTAAGAATCGTGGAATTGTATAATTTTAACACTGCTGTTGTAGTCGAGTGAGTTGTCTCGTTAACAATTTGCTGTGTTCTAATTGACCTGTTAAGAGAGGCCTGCATAACGAAGGGTAGGGTTGCCTGTCCACCGAAGCGGAGCGAGGCGGACTGGAGTGATATCCACCAATAAACGATTTTGTCGAGTAGAGTAGCAGAGTTTTTATGCCCTTCTATTTGCGGATGTCACTCCGCTCTACCCTGATCTGCTATTATGTACGACTATTTTTAAATTTAATTTAAGAGAAACTTATTTGAATGGCTTGTAGAAAATCCTTAAATTATTTCTTTAATAGCAATAAATTTAGGTTAGACTTGTGAGATGCTTATATTTTTAACTAGCGGCCGCCCGCGACTTCGCACGCGTGGTAGTTAATATTGACACTTCCCGTCATATTTTGGACAATCCACACAATACCTATATTTTTATGAATTGTAGCCTATGTGTTATTCTGATGTATAAGCTATATTGTGGTAAAGTTTCATTCAAATCCATTCAGTAGTTTGTACGTGAAAGAGTAACAACAACATCCATACACATACTTACACACTTTCGCCTTTATCAATAGGTAGGCTATTGTTTATTTTTTCTAGTTTATTGAAATATTTTTCCTTTTTTAGCTATAACGTTTACTAACCTTACCTACGTGTCTGTACCTATTTTAAAATATTGCATGCCATGTTTGGAAAAAATATGCGAACTAAGTTTTTGAACAACAATTTACACCAACAATGTAACCATATTTTACACAAATAAAATATCTTCTATTCAATTCTATTCTGTATTAGACTCTGCTATGAGACTCCCGACTATTATAGTTAAAAAAAAACAAATAAAATCCGAATCGGTTCATCCGTTCGGGAGCTTTGATGCCACAGACAGACAAACAAACCAACAGAAACACTGACAGGCACGTCAATCTTATACACCCGTCTTTTTTGCGTTGGGGGTTCAAAATGCCTCTTAAGATAAAATATAGTACTCACAGGTAAAATTAGGTCAAATGCTCTGCCGTTTAGGACCCGAAAAAATACGTACAAATCTGCTGTATCTTCCGTCTGTTTGTAATGATCGTGTTCCCAATCCTACTCATTTTCCCCATAATTTACCCCAGATCGGGGGCTTTCTCCCATTAGCTTACATTTATTCTGTTGTATTCTAGAGATAGGTTTACTTAAATCAGTTCACTAACTCCAAAGAATTTTAATGCCAAATTACTTTGGCCCACGCCAAAAGGTGAAATGGTAGCCAAAATGGTTACACTTACGTGCTACCATAGCTCAGTGGATAGGAACGCTCTTTCCATACGGGTCGTGGTTCGAATCCAAGCATACACATTTATCTATTTAAAAAATCATTAATTTTCACCTTCATTCATTTTTATTAATTTTCATTATTTTTTATTAATTTTATTAATTTTCATTATTTTTTATTAATTTTCATTATTTTTTATTAATTTTCATTATTTTTAATAAATTTTCATTAATTTGCATAATTTTCATTCAAGAGTAAAATGAACTACTTCATGACGTTTAAATAAACCTATCCACTCGTTCAGGAACGAACTACATGAGACTACCTAGTCCAGGATATTTGACTTGCAAAAGGAATCGATCCCAGCAGCCCGTATTGTTTCATAATTTACATGGATCGACAGGGTGTAGGCAGGGGAGAATAAATAAACAATCAGTTTCGGAGAGTAGCAAAGTTTCTGATATATTTTTAGATCGGAACAGGAAAACTTTTGCGTAGGGGAAGCTTGCGTGAAAGTAGTGTGAAATTTCCTTGTACAGGGTGTATCTGTGAACATTTACATCCCTTTAACCACGTGTTCTACCAACTATTTTGAATAACATTTCTTCAACGGCTTTTTTGAAAATCATCAAAATATTTTGACTCCCCATACAAATGACCATGTCACGTGACCGACTTTGTATAAAAAGTTGTATATTTTTTATGCGAATTTCCGAAAGTCATAGAATAAAGGTTGTGTAGATTAATTTGTCCCATAAAAAGTAGAATCTCAATTTTGAAGTCGGTAAAAAAACATAGACGCGCTCAAATTCGAACTTACAACTTACTACTAAGAAGTTTTTTTTTATGTGATAGGTAGCAGACGAGCAGGCGGATCACCTGATGGTAAGCAAGGCCGCCGCTCATAGACACCTGCAACACCAGTAGAGTTACAAGTGCGCTGCCAACCTTTTATCCCCTTCCCCCCCGGGTGGGCCTCCGGTACCCTCACTCACTCGGCGAAACACAGCACAGTTGAATGTTTATATCCACTGAGCTACCTTTCCTCTGAAATTAATAACCCTTTCGTCTCCACCGTTCAAAAGCTCCCATTTTTTCACATGCTTTAAAGCTCCAAGCGGTTCCACAGCTATGAACAATTTAGACTAATAAAAACAGCTTAAAAATTCATTACTTTGCGCCGCCATGAAAAATGGCTCACAATAGCGCGACCCCCGAGTGCCTGGGTTGCCATACTCATAAATAACAGCACAAGTACGAGGGAGCTTTTAAAGTAATATCAGGTGATCTGTCTGCTCGTCTGCCGTCTATTTTATAAAAAAATATATCATAACATCTTATACTCGTACATTGATTTGATTGTGCAGTAAGTAAGTAGTTTAAATGTAAGTTTGAGTTACAGATATCAGACAACAGAGGTATCACAAATATCTATACTATTTATAAAGAGATAACTTATATAGACAACGACAAGGCTTATACGTAAACCGAAAACACGAAACGCTTGCGCGATGTAATTGGACACAGCGCCATCTATTAGTTCATTTCTCAATTACGGTCCCGAAGCGAAGTGAAGGCGGGCCACTAGTAATACATAAATATGTATATTAAACCCAGACACTGAACAAACACAAATGTTCCTCACACGAATGTTGACTTCGAAAAGTGGAGATGGAGAAGGAAATTAAAAAAAGTCATTAGAGATTTGGGAGATATTATAAGGGGAGACCCTTTAAAATACTAAAGATGTCACAAAATTGTTCAAAATGCTTCGTGAGGCAACACTGAGCGTGAACGGCTAAACTCTGCGGCTCATCAAAAGAAACTTCCTAATTAATTTGGTATTATAAGGCGGCAATTCTCTCCGAGGGCTGGAGACATTCATCCCTTAGCTCCCTTTATCTTGAAGACATAATGATACTGGAAAGGAACAGCTAAAAGTATCAGCCTATATACTGTCCCACTGCAGGACAGAGACCTCCATTATAGAAATCAAGTCATCGCTACTATGATGGGATTAGGCTTTATCACCACGCGTGCCTAATGTGGCTTGATGATCACAAACCCAAACTAGGTATGTTCGAAAAATGCGAAACATTTTGCTCGACTACCGAAATTGCACCCGGGACCTCAAGATTATGATCCGATACTTAAACACTAGACCAACGGGCGTTAATGACCTTCACGAGAAGAGCGTACTCCTTTCTAAAAGACCGACAAAGCATCAGCGACCTCTTTGGTCACGCAAAGGGTACTAAATAAGAACCGCTGCCCTTATTTTTGTGATATTTGCCATCAAATAATACTTTTGTTCGTTTGTCGCGTCTTGCATAAAATATCCTCTTCTTTTATATTAATTATCCTCGGTCTTTCTTTGATAAATTTAATATTATTTCACGCTTTAAAATGTTATCGTTCATGAGGATACCTTTTTGAAGCCGTTAAACTGACCCGACGTTGGCAGACTCCAACAAAGTTACGGGTTTACTCAACCTTAAACTTCGTGGAATATCGTTTATAAATCTTGCTGAAATCTTTGAAAAAGCGATTACTTTCGTATCAAATCATTTCGGCTGTGATTACCAATTCTTGGAAGATCTAGGAGTCTAGTAAACTTCTAATAATTTAGTTTAATTTAAATTATCTGCTAAGATAAACCTCTTGAATAGTCAATTCCTTCGATAACCTCATGTAATTAACGTAAGTAAGTACGACGACCTGACCCCAAAGTTATGCACCTAGTGGGTCAAAATCAACGAAGGTATAAAATCAACGAGGTATAAAATACTAATAAGTTTTTCAAATCCAACCTAGATTATAATTTATCCTTCTTAATACCTTTCTATGCGTTCTGTATGCACCTAATTTGAAAAAAAGCTGTAATATTTTTTTTATCAAAAATATTTATTTATTTATTAAGTTGCACATGTTACAGGTATACAATACTTAAATAGATGTTATAACGTCCACAAACAGAGCACGCACAAGTGTGTATCATAAAAAAATAAGGAAAAGGATTTTCTATTGGTCTTATACAGTAGTATTGCACTAAGAAAAGTATTTTTTTATTGCATTTAAACAACATTACTTACCACAAGCACTAAAATGTACGTCTTGTAAATTTTTATCGTGTCTCAGTTACATATAGCAAATATTTTAGCTTTACCTAGTTGTGCTATAAGTATGCTACGGCGGATGCTACGGTGTTTGCTACGAGGTTAGCTGCTTAAAAAACGCTACGGTGGATTACATTCATGCTACAGCTTTTTAAGATTAGGCTACACTATGCTACGAGTAGGCTACAGTTTTTCTTAAATTCCTTCGTTTTGTGCACGATGAAAAATGTTATCAGATATTTAAAATGTTTGATTGGGTAGAGTTTCTTTGTGATCATTAATATTTCTAATTAAAATCAAACAATTTAGATGAGTTTGCTAACGACGCGGAGACAAAGTTTATTTTAAGAGTTTTAAGATATTTTTAGCAAGATAAACGCACTTTGATTTAAATATTGAAGGCTCGTTTAGTGCAGTGGTATACTGGTGCCGGCTCAGATGCCATGGTCACGGGTTTGATTCCGACAGAAATTATTACTGATGAAAATATACTGACCTCGGACTCCCGCATCACCATTGGAGTTACTCCACTTCCTCCTGATTGAGCTTCCGGTACCTTCATTACTCTGCATAACAAAGTCACAGGCGGTGCTTCATGGCAGTTTTCTGTGAGGCCGTGGTATCTATCACTCCAATTGGTG
Source organism: Cnaphalocrocis medinalis (assembly GCA_014851415.1). NCBI lineage: Eukaryota > Metazoa > Arthropoda > Insecta > Lepidoptera > Crambidae > Cnaphalocrocis > Cnaphalocrocis medinalis. Next base: position 6,157,863 of record CM026297.1, read on the forward strand.
AAAGCCTAGCTAAGCCACGTAACGTTTCTGCCCTGAGGGCGGTTGAAAAGTCGGTTTCGGTTTGAACCCGGTCTTTAAGAGTAAAAGATGTGAAATATCCATTGTTGTGTTAACAAAACGAAACAAAATGATTTAACGACCGCAATTATTTGTTCCAGCCTCTTTGTAAAGGATTTCTGCTATTGTTTATAGGGTTCTGTATAAAAATTATGAATAGACCTTTAGACTTTGTTCGAGAATTAGCTTGAATCAGTTTAAGAAGGCGTTTTCACCAAAAAAAATTAATGAGGATTTGTGTGGTCGATCGGTACTTAGTACGGAATCAGGTTAATGAGATATTGTATGCCTTTATTTATTGTTTTAGATTTCTCACTCTTGCTTGATTTTTACCTAGTACTAAAGCTAATCCATTTATTTCGGGTTACAGGTTAACGCGTAACCTGTAAAGCGACCATGAGGTCTAGGATTCGCTTGCCTAGAAGGTGCTTGTTCACTTTGTGGTCACGAGTTTCCATCAAAGCTTAAAGGTTAAAGGGGGTTAAATGTTGGCAGCGCACATCTGACTCTACTTAGTAGAGTCTGAAGTGCGTCTACAAGTGCGTCACTGCTGATTCTACTTAGTAGAGTCAAAAGTGCGTCGCCAATAGACACCTTCAACACCAGTAGAGTCTACTGGTGTTGAAGGTGTCTATGGGCGACGGCCATCGCTTACCATTAGGTGATCCGTCTGCTCTTCTGCTACCTATCACATAAAAAAGCTACACTGATGAAAGGTATTGTGACAATAAGGTGGAGGTGGTATTGGTTTGAAATATCTTTCATTGCTTTTCTGAAATTAATAAGTTACTTAGTTCACTCTCTAACTACGACACTCTGGGAGGATATTCCCTCCAAGTCCCTACTATAACGTAAGGTCTGGACCCTCCTTGCTCTACTCCTCGCGGTATCACAATTCAAATCCGAATGCGCTCCCGAGAGCGTGTCTGTTTATTTTTCAATGCATGACAGATTCCCATTATAAAATCAGCCATAAACGGCGGCCAGTATCAAAGGAGTTTACCATCGTTACAGTATATACTTTAATGAAACGGTACGGTTCTATTGGTTCCTAACAAACATTGTCTGACATGATTGAGCATGGAAATGCTACAGATAGCAAATATTATGTAAAACGGTTAAAAACCTTTTTATTAGAGAGCGGGTTAAATGCACATTTACATATTTTTTGCTTCCCAAAAAGGTTAAATATTTAAAAGGGTTTTAATTTTAATAAAACAATCTCATTGGAATAGGATTGTTTAGAGACGTCCCTTCATCAGTATTAACTTTTACTCCTTTTAATTAATTTCATTTTTATGTAGAGTTGTGATCACTGAGAATGGATGGCTTCAGTCTTACATCGCCAACCCATCATATCTATCGTCTATAACTTCTATACTATTCATAAAGAGTTAACATCTATAGAAAACCACAAGGGTTTTAATTAACCGAAAAAAATTTAATACTTGCGGGGTGTAAAAGACACCTACGCCATCTTAACAACGATTCGAACTAAGTACTTACTGTAAAAATAGCAACAAGCTGGATCTGCCAATTTTATATGCGTTTGCTTGTGATGTGAAGATTAATTCATTAATTCCGTGATAGTTAAACCCATAGTAACTAATCTAACAGTCCCGATATTAAGCTCTAATCCGATATTATGTAAGGATAACTTAAACAGTACTGAAGTCCCGTGTTAACGAATATTTCGAGATCAATTGTGACTCTCCCGCTAAAATAACAGCTAAAATGTTAAATTCCATTGACAATATCCAACGTTCGTCATAACACCAGATACATAAATGTCTTATTCTTAGCTTTCCTTCCTTAAGTTTCCTCTTGTCGAGTACAAATTGCTATATTTTAACGATTTCCTAACAATATGTAGCACTTCTAACAATGGCAGCCTTGTGTCCTCTTCAATAACCATCACCACAGTCTAAATACAACAGTAAGGCGATTTTAGAAAAGGATGGATGATTCGATGACGAAAGACAGGGACGTATAGAAGGAGACAGACTGTTCCGACTCCCAAATAACCTAGGAATAGGTAAGTATATCAGGTGGACGACGAGTTAGGCTACTGAAAAAAACATGCATTGACCAACTATATTTTGCCAACCCCATTGTATCCGTCGCGTTTTCTATGGCAGAGGCCTTGTAGTCTTACGTTGTGGTTTAAGTATCGGGCCGTTATTTCGGGCTCCTGGTTTCAATTCCCGGTAGAAAGTAAGATGGGACACATACTTTAAATGTTTCTAATTTTAGTTATCTAATTTATTTTATTTTATATTTATTCGATAGTTTTACACTATCGAGAGTCGGCCAAGTTGCGGTAGCTTTAGATGCTGTTAGAAATCGCATTAGTTACTAGCGGTAGTATTAGCGTATTAGTATTGCGCCCATTTCCCTATCGGTAGATAGAATCGATACTTTGACATGTGGCAATACTATTAATAGTACTACCTACCTATATCGATACTAATATTATATAATGGGAAAGTGTGTCTGTCTGTCTGCATGTTTGTCTTTCTTTCACGGCAAAACGGAGCCACGAATTGACGTGTTTTTTTAAGTGGAGATAGTTCAAGGGATAGAGAGTAACATAAGCTACGTTTTGCCCTTTTCTAAACCCCCAGTTTAGGGAAGTGGGGGGTGCGAGCGAAGCCGCGGGAAAAAACTAGAACCTAATCCTAAATAAAACTAGTCCTAAATAGTTTTAGAACTACCTCACTGATCTGGACTGGACTGTATAACAATGGAACTCAGAGACAGTTATTATATTTTCTCTCAAACTACGAACTTTGTAACGAGAAAACGCTTTCCATTAAAACATTAAGCGGGGCACGGACAACGAGGGCCAAGTTCAATTCACTGCGCAAATATATAATTTGATCAAGTAATATTGCTTGTTTTAAACTCAGAAGTAATAGTTGGAACTTGGGAAAACCAATCAGAATTCTTTCGAGTTTATAACCTGCCGCTATGGTTCTTTTGATAGCGACTTTGCATCATGCTCCAAGGGTTATAAGTTCGATTCCCAGTCTGGGAAAACATTTGCGTGATGTTTGTTCAATATTTTTAGTGTCTACTATCGATATGTCAATGTGTCGATTTTAGTTTTGCTTAGTGATGATAAATTCGGGAAGAACATTTATTTTTCTACTTATTTTTGCTAACTAGCAGGGGGTGGGGGGGGGGGGGGGGGGCTTAATTATTAGGAACGTCCCCTAAACTTTAGATAGACCTAATCTTGACTTCAAATGCTTGATAAAAAAGTGACTGTGATGTACAGATGGACAGACAGACATGCCGAATCTATGAGATCACCGTTTATTTCCATTTACCTACGAAACCCTACAAACAATGAAACCAATATCGATGCGATATCTCGTCTATATCTTTTACGAAACACCCTCTATAAAGGTAAATGGTGACTGAACGTTACAAAGGTACAACCACCTTACAACCTTAGCATTTCACTAAAAGTACAAACGAAACTGTAATCGCAATTTTATGCAAATTCTTAACTTAGCTGATTGCGAAAGCCAAGGTATTGTAAAGAACTTTTACTTGGCGGGTTATTCTCTACTATCTGAAAAATTTTTGCTATAGCAATTCTTTGCAATTTATTCTTATGTAAATAACGCACTTAAAAAATCCTCGACGGGTTCAGGTGGGACTCGAACCCACAACCTTCCACAGTCCGGGTGGCTGTACTTCTAACACTTACGAAAATCGTCGGCTTAATAGGGTTCGGTTAGTGTAATTGGTAATACGGCCACCCGGACTGTGGAAGGTTGTGGGTTCGAGTCCCACCTGAACCCGTCGATGAATTTTAAGTGCATTATTTACCTACTTGTGAATTATTATTACAAAAAAATTACAGTCAGCTCAGTAAAATTACCCTTAGGGTTAAAAGATCTTGGCTTGATATCGGTGACAGATTTACACATTCGTTGTCTAGGCTATAGGAATTTTGTCTCCCCTTCTGGTCTTTGCAAATTCGCCTAACCCTAATACTGCTGGTGGAGTGTCGAGTGGTCCAAAATATATCTTTGTTACTTTCCACTAAGTCGTGATAAATAAGGTATATTCACCACTGTTTAATATGTATTGGATTGATCGTTAAAGTATCTATTTCCACTAGGTTTCGGCTTCCCTGGTACTAAGATAAACTAGAGCTAATCGGATGAATCGAAAAAATTAAACATATTGTCAAGCCCAGATAGGTTTTCAACAATGGACGGTTGCGATTCTAAATGAAGAGGATAGTTAACAAGGTAGAAGTCTTGAGTAATGCCCAGTTGGCGAAATAGTTTTTCGGGTCGAGTTAGAGAATAACCCTTCTTGGGAATTCAATATATTCAAACGGCATGGGTTCTTTTATATGCAAACTCGTACTAGAATGACTCAGCAAAGGTTTTTTTCAGAAAAATCATAAGGTTATACGGTAACCTGGCTCAATATTTATAGGAACCTACCAACTACCAACATTTTCTCATCACCACGTAAGCAATAAACTTTGAGCAATGAAAAAACAATATCCCGAATGGTATGCTGTTTCCATGTCTTTTAACGTCGTAAGACCCAAAAAAAACAATTGGGTATTTGACTAAATATTTTTTGTGTTAATCAAATTTAATAAACATCGTTGAAAGAATCACTTGATTCTCATTTGAATTACCTAAGATATCACAACTTTAAAAGCACATATTTTTGGCGAGCCCAAAAACGCTCTATACAAATGGCTATTGAATTGTGACGTCACAACTCAAACTTCTGTGTACTAGACGCGCAAATTTTGTTTGGTAGCTATATCAAATGTTTCGTTTAAGTTAATGGTTTTATCATAAAAGTTGGTGGAAAATGTACGGGTAGTTCAATTAATATAAATGATTTTTTTTAAATTTTGTATTTTAAAAATGGACTTGCCCACGAAACTTTGAATACTCACAAAACCAGCTAGACGTTATATTTTTATCTGAAAATGTTGGCCATTGGTTCTTATTTACCAATATTTTGATAGAGTATCAATATTTTGATAGATATCGAGATTAGTCAAATACCCTATTGATTTTCCATTGTGTCTGCTGTCTGGGCCTTACAACGTTAACCGATGGAGTACTATACTTACCCTCTAAGATACGCGGGAGCAGCGCCCCATCAAATTCATAACTTTATTGACACAATTGTATCGATCAAACAAATTGTCTGGTTCCTACGGCGGTCTACGGGCAATTGTAGGTAAAGCGACATTGCCCAATGAATATTACCAGGCGCCGTTTGTTCAAGTTACATTTTTAATCAATTTCCCGTTATAATAATGGCCCCCGAGCGTTCACGTTGTAATTATTAATATTCAATCGGTTAGTAAGTAATCATTTTAGAAGCTTTCATGGGAATTAGTTTATATAGCCAAGTTAATGTAGGTAGGTATGTATTTAGACATCTTTAGAATATCAGCGCCGCAGGTTCTCAAGTAGTTAATGGCATTATGCTGAGTGGTAACCATTTTGGTAGTATGAATAAGCACCTTTTTACCTTTATATTATAAGACTATTTCCTCCAAATAAATAATTTTAATTTTAAATTTTTCATGTCAGAACCTATCCTTTTTAATACAGGTAGTAGGTATTCAAAAGTGGTGTATTTTAATAATATCTGTGACGCAAGGAAGTCGTTTATGTAGGTACCTAGTTCTGGGAATGTACATACTATACACTTTGATCTTAGCCAAAAGGCCAAGAAGCGATAACATACCTATACTCTGATTCATAATCATGTAAAGTAAACTGACAGATATGTCAATGTGTCATCCCCATACATTATCACTCAATTTGACAGATGCAAAATGTCAAAATGTATAGAAACTTGTCATTTTCATCTGTCAGTTATGAATCAGAGTATACATAAGTCAGTCTTTCGTAACGTTACTGAACACAATTTGTCAAACAGCGTTACAATGTCACTTTACGTTCATGAGTTTGGCAGGAAGAAATCGCATTTTTTATCCTCAAAATAATTTAATTTGTGTTGCGTAGCTATATCTTTATCTTTGCCCTGAAACTTTTAACTGAATACAAATCATAACAGTAACATTTGTATCCTATTAGATATTAATTCCTCCGAGAGTGTCTTAATATTCACTAAGACCCAGCGTTAGTCTAAATTGGACATAACACCGGCATTATTAATTCATAGCCACTCAACAACTAGATCTAGCAATTATGAGACTCTCAGATGTAGGTAAGTACTTAGTTGTGACGGTCCTAAGCGGCCCGTTAGTACGGTCCTAGTTGAGACAATGGGGTCGAGGTTTCATCGAAACACAGGGTGTACCTATCTGTGAACATTTACATTCGTTTAACCAAGTCTTGTGGAGAAATTTACGGGAGGCCTATGTCCAGCAGTGGACGTCTATTGGCTGAAACGATGATGATGATGATAAACCAAGTCTTTTATCAGTCATTCTGAAAGCAACATTAATTTGGAAATTGTCATATAAAACTACAACTTTTCATACAAAGACCTATGCCCTGAACAGATACAGTAAAACGCTGATTATCCAAATTAGATAAAATTTGGGACCAGGGTCGATTCGGATAATCGAAAATCCGGATTATTGGACATAGACTGGAAACTATCTGGACTGGATACTATAAATTATATTGGTATAAGTATCTTGAGTTTTACTCTTACCAGTTTTCTCTCCATTTTTCTTTGCAACCTTAAGTTTCAGGGTATTTTTATTCATCATCATCATAAGCAACCCACAATCGTCCACTGCTGGACATAGGACTCCCCTAATACACGCCACCTCTCCCGATTTTCGGCCACTTTCATCCAGCTCACACCAGCCAGCCTTCGAATGTCATCATCCCATCTTGTCGCAGGGCGTCCAACACTACGCTTACCGAGTCGCGGTCTCCACTCAAGGACTTTAGGGTATTTTTATTAGATGCTTTGGATTTATTCTACCATTATTTAGCTATCTATATTAAGTACATTGCAACGCAGTCGTTCTCTGAGAGGGCATAACTCGAGCAAAGTGGCAGTTGCAGCGGGCGGAACCAAGTGGCAATGATAACAATAATTAAATTCTTCCGGCTTTTATCCAATAAGTGTTCAGTTCGTTGGAGACTGCACCCTTCAGTGTTGCCAGAGAACCTTTTGTAACATTTTGAAAGTTAGGATTTTGTTAGTTTAAACTATGGGAGTGCCACGCTTCGGCATGAATGGGACGGCTCGACCGGAGTGATTACGGATTCACAGACGACCGGCATCAAGCAGCACCTGCGCTGTGTTTTGTAGAATGAGTGAGGATACCGAAGGCCGAATTGGGGGGGAAAGGGGGGTTAAAGGTTGACAGCGCACTTGTGACCCTACTAATATTATTTATTAGGTCTCTATGGGCGGTGGCAATCGCTCCCCATCTGGCGATCCGTCTTTTCGTCTGCCACATAGATATGACATAAAACATGTAAGCAATTACTTACTTTTTTATGATATAGGGGGCAGACGAACAGGCGGATCTCCTGATGGTTAGCGACACCTTCAATACACCTGTAGAGTCACAAATGCGCTGCCAAGCGTTCACCCCCTCAATTGGGCCCATACCCTCACTCACTTGACGAAACTCAGCGCAGGCGCTGCATCACTCCGGTCTTCGGTGAGGCCTTGGTCACTCCAGTGAAACCGGCCCATTCACGCCGAAGCGTGGTTCTCGCACTTGCCACTGTGGCAACCCCACACTAATTCCATCGAGAACTTTTTAATTAACGGCGCTATCTTTTTAATCCCTAATTACCTTTAAAAGGTCCCGTGAGGTCTCAGCTCCATCAGTCCATTATGCTTTTTCCTGACTTTCCTTGCGTTATGGATTTTATTGGGTTTGCAGGAGGTTGTCTTTGGTGTGTGGTCTAGGTGAGAGGAAGTGGAATTAACTCAAAGACATTAAATAAAAATTAAAATTAGGCAATATCACTACCTACACGGTCCTGGTCCCAAACTAAAGTGTTCCCTAGTGCTAATGTAATTAGAAACAACGAAGGAACCACAAACACTCAGACCCAACACAAATATCTGTTTCATCAACCAACATTTCTTTTGATGCGGAAATCGAACCCATGACCCTTGCGTCTCAACCGGCGATCAAACATACTCATAATTTAATTTATCATATTATCATCATTTCAGCCAATAGACGTCCGATGCTGGACACAGGCCTCCCCCAGTGTTCTCCACATAATCGGTTCCTGTAATTTAGTTCACACGAGTAATAATGTGGGCGTCTCATATTAAAAGTTCTTGTCATTTAGGTATTCTTCAGCTGTATATTTTTGCATTTGCCATCAAATAAGTTTTCACTTTAGATTTAAAATTATGGTTGGGTAAATCGACAAGGGTTTGTGGTAATTTGTTATAAAAATGTATATATTACCTACTAGCGGCCGCCCGCGACTTCGTCCGCGTGGAAAAGTAACTTTCTACTCCCTTTTTAACCCCTACAACCCCTTTTCGCAATAAAAAGTAACCTATGTTCTTTCTCAGGGTTTAGATCATCTGTATACCAAATTTCATTTAAATCCGTTCAGTAGTTTTGGCGTGAAAGAGTAACAGACAGACAGACAGAGTTACTTTCGCATTTATAATATTAGTTAGGATAAACAATTACTAAGCCCGCTTAAGCGCATCACTTAAGCCCTCAGTCCCCTTTCATCGCGTAATCAGGGCCACGGGTCGCCGGACCCACGTGGTGGGTCACTGGGGCGCCGAACCCCCGCGAGGGCTAGGGCTTCTATTGGAAATACCAAGAACATTACTCAAAGGGTATTTCACGGTAGGTGACGTTGGATATTAGTACTAGAACTTTGTCGTGGCTTTTCGTGGCCGTATTATGTAATTTATTAGAGCTATGGTAGCTAAGTGGATTAAAAATTTAAAATGCGTCTTCAAAGAAAATGTATCTTTTTTTCTTTCTTTCTCAGATAAGAATAATTGAGACAACATCACATACATTGTCCTGGTCCCAAACTAAGGTTTCCCCTTGTATTATGGGAACCAGAAACAACGAAGGAACTACAAACACCCAGACCCAAGACAAATTTCTGTTTCATCAACAAACATTTGTCTTGATGCGGGAATCGAACCCGCGAGCCTTGCGTCTCAACCGGCGCTCAAACCACTATGCCAAATGGGTCGTCAAGATAGATAGATAATCAATTTATTTGCATCGAAAGACACACATGCATACATTCTTAAAATACATATAAAAGAAAAATATTAATACATCAAACAACAAAACAATAATTTGAAGTCTTAGTTTTAACTTGTTTTGCTCATAAGTTTGTTTTAGACAGTAAGTTAACCTGAATAAACATTTTATTATTATTTATTTATTTATTATTAGTACACGTATCCAAGCTTTCTTTCCTTCTTTTTTCAATTTTTTCTTCCATACCTTTGCGATTCGAGACTCGGCATGCAACTAGGGATTTTTCAAATTTATGTGCGTATATCTATCATTAGCTCAGAGTTGAGGTAGGACATCGTGAGGAAACCTGCACGTTTTTCTGTTTTTTATGAGATAGGTGGCAGACCAGCAGACGAACCATCTGATTGTAAGCGATAGCCGCTGTGATTCCTGATGCGAACTCCGCCCAATGAGTATAGAGTTTTTGATTTTGATCAACTTTTGCTATTGAATGTACACAACTGAAAATCGAAGTGGCAGTGGGCTGGTCACATAAGCCGCAGAACTGACAACCGTTGGAGCCATAAAGTCCTTGAGTGGAGACCGCGACTCGGCAAACGTAGTGTTGGACGCCCTGCTACAAGATGGGATGACGATTCGAAGGCTGGCTGGAGTGAGCTGGATGAGAGTGGCCGAAGGTCGGGAGCGGTGGCGTGCATTGGGGGAGACCTATGTCCAGCAGTGGACGAGCGTGGGTTGCTGTTGATGATGAACTGAAAATTACATGCAAAGATGTGAGAAAGTATATTACAAGCATTTTATTCCCAAAACTGAGTGTTACGAAAACTTCTGAGAACCCGTTTTTATTTGGTAGAAGCAAACATGCAAATGAGGGAAAACGCTAAAGGGACAAGTGCGCACTTCATTCCGCCTAATTAAAACTTAATTTGTAAAACTCAGTTAAATCTTAAAGTTGTTTGAATTTTTATCCTTATTTATTTTTTACAAGAAAGGAGTTTGAAGAGCAGTACTTTTAGCAAGCGCTTTTCACAGAAATCGTAGCGTATGCGTCGTAAACTTCCAATTTGTGTGAAAACAAGCTGTTACCCGTGACTTGTTCCACGTGAAATAGTATCATTGGGTAGCATTTTTAATTATTTAGTACTAGTGACCCGCCCTCACTTCGCTTCGGGACCGTAAATCAGAATTGAACTAATAGATGGCGCTGTGCTAAATTGGAGTGATGATCTGCGCAAGAGGGCTGGCTGGAGCTGGATGCGAGTAGCCGAAGATCGATCAAAGTGGCGAGCATTTGGAGAGGCCTATGTCCAGCAGTGGACTGCAACAGGCTGATGATGATGATGATGATGTGCTAAATTACATCGCGCAAGCATTTCGTGTTTTCGGTTACTTATCAGCCTTGTCGTTGTCTATAGAAGTTATTTTCTGATAAATAGATATATATATTTATGATATAGTGGCAGTGACGAGGCCGATGTATCCCTGATGGGAAGCGATTACCTTGCCCATTGACACATGTAACACCTGTGTTGTGGTGTTACATAGATGCGCTTACCTTAACCCCCCGTCCCCTGGATTGACCTCCGTACTCACAACGACAGCGAAACATCGCATGCACTGCTTCACGGGCGTTCTTCTGTGAGGAAGTGGTATTACCTCCGGTCCAGGCGGCCCATTGATGCCGAAGCGTGGCTCTCCCACTGTTAAATCATGGTTAGGTACTAAATTTTTATAATATGGTAGCAGCTTCGCTTCGAAAATAATACATAAATAATATTATAAATAAAATTGAGACAACATCACATACATTGGTCCTGGTCCCAAACTAAGGTTTTCCCTTGTGCTATGGAAACCAGAAACAACGAAGGAACCACAAACACCCAGACCCAACACAAATATCTGTCTCATCAACAAACATTTGTGTTGGTGCGGGAATTGAACCCGCGACGCTTACGTCTCAACCGGCGCTCAAACCATTGCGCTAAACGGGTCGTCGTCGGGAAAATGTCCTCACAAAATGATTTTAATCTCCTTGATGCTAGATTAAGAGCTACTGAGACTTGTTTAATTCTGGGCTTAATTTATCTTACGATTTATTGGGAATTCTCTAACCTTTATCTTTTATCTGCATCATTTTGTCCTTCAAAAGATTACTTTTTGTTCATCTAGAATCTAGATCTTTTTTTCGTTTATTCTCTTCGATCATTAATTAAGGGGCTACACGAATGAAACTAGCGCCGCCAACCTATTTACACTGATTGTGGCGAAAATACGATATTTTTTAGGGAAGCAAAACATTACAGACTTAGATAAAAGTAAATTGAATATTTCAAGATGCAATACAATATATAAAACACGCGACAAGTAGCAATAATGGCAATCATTGCTAAAAGAGGCCGTTTTTAGCAATAATTAACATTATTGTTACTTTTCGCGTGTTAGAAATATTGTAATGCATCTTGAAAAATCCAATTTACTTGAATCTTAAGTCTGTAATGTTTTATTTTCTTCAAAAATATCGTATTTTCGCCACAATCAATGTAAATAGGTTGGCAGCGCTAGTTTCATTCGTATAGTCCCTAATCTGGATTGAAAATTACATACAGAAAGCGTCTGAAGAAGTAATCCCAGTAGCGTTGTCTTTAGTCCTACTGTACAGCTAATAGATACTTTGAATTTCTAAAATTATGTGACTACATTTTCATATAGTCTCGAATGTTAAACTTCATAATACTCACCTAACAGCCCCCGCGAAGCAGCCCTGTGCTGTGTTTCGCCGAGTGAGTGAGGGTACCGGAGGCCCACCTGGGGGGAAGAGGATTAAAGGTTGGCAGCGCTCTTGTAACTCCACTGGTGTTGCAAGTGTCCATGGGCGGCGGCGATTGCTTACCATCAGGTGATCCGCCTGCTCGTCTGTCTGCTACCTATCACATAAAAAAAAAACACCGACAGATGGCTCTCAGAGTCGACTACATCGCGCAAGTGTTGCTTGGCGTCACCTATGCGTTTGACTTGGTTTATGAATACCTACATAACATACGTACGATGAGTATAGGTACTTACATTGATTACAGAAATCAGCTTGTATCCTCTTTTAACATTGTGCCGTCTATGTATTTTTGTTTATTTGTTGTTTTGTTTTGTTCTAGATGGTGTAAAAACTCAATTATTAATAACATCCAGTAGAGCTAATCTAGGCACACCGGTCAATTTTATTTTAAACAACGTACTTATCTCTATTATCCATTCTCTATTATCTAGTGGAGGCCACGTGCAGGATGCCGCACAGCCGTGGCAGGCCTCCCACCAGGTGGACCGACGATCTGGTGAAGGTCGCGGGAGTCCATTGGATGCGGGTGGCACAGGACCGATATGTGTGGAGAACTTCGGGGGAGGCCTGTGTCCAGCAGTGGACGTCTATTGGATGAAATGATGATGATCTCTATTATCACTCGACGTTGGCTGAGTTAAATCGCTAAGGTACGATAGCAGCTTTTTTTTTGTATGATGGCTCATACAAAAAAAAGCATGATACCTTAACATAAAAAATGCTTTTCTAAGCAGACGAAGTCACGGGCAAACCTAGTTCAAACCTCAATTTGTTCTTCAAAGAACTCGACAAGCTATTAACAGAATTCGTATTGACAAATAACAATTTAATAATGAAGTCTATAAACCGTTTACAAACAACGCAATAACAGTTAAATTAATTAAATGAAATTCTCTGATTGGGATCTGTACCTACTACGTTAATTATAATTGTTGGAGGCTAATTGGTGCCATGTCATTGATTGACGTGATCATGATTCACACGTTGAGTGTGGACATGCGTATCAATTAGAGACATGTCGATAATTGTATAAAAATCATAGACATAATTTTTATACTCTGATTTTTAATCATGTGGAGTAAACGCACAGATGCAAATGTCAAGGTTCTATTCTTTTTTTTTTTGGTATGGCTGCTATCGTGCTATAACGAGCACATTTAACTCTGCCAACATCGAGTGATTAAAGAGACACGTTAAAAATAAAATTGACCGGTGTGACGAGAAAATAGCTCTTCTGGATTTATTAATAATTGAGTCTTTTTACACCATCTAGAACAGAACAAAACAACAAATAAACAAACACATATAGACGGCACAATGTTAAGAGGGAGATTCGTTTAAGGTTCTATTCATTATGACATTTTGCATCTGTCAAATTGAGTAATAAAATAATGCCATACATTATCATCTGTCAGTTTACTCTTAATGATTAAAAACCAGAGTATAATATGCAAGTTAGTGTTGCAGTATCACTTTTCGGTCTTATTTATTTATTTATTTAAAACTTTATTGCACAAAACTTTGTACAATAGGCGAACTTAATGTCAAGAGGCATTCTATACTAGTCAACCTTTGGGTCAAGCAGAAAGGACAAAGGTGCGGCGAAAGGAGGAGTTTGCGTCAGAACTGTATGAATTTGACACCATACAGTTCTGACGCGGACTCCGCTCAATAGTGAGTATAGAGTTTTTGATTTTGATCATCTACTTTTGCTGTTGACTGTACTAGTGGCCCGCCCTAACTTTGTTTCGGGACAGTAGTTCCACAGTCTACCAATAGGTGGCGCTAGGCGGTGATTATATCGCGCAAGTGTTTCGTGTTTTCGGTTTACCTTTAAGCCCTGGCGTGGAATATGAGATTAACCGACCTCTTTATAAATAGTATAGATTTGTATAATGCAACACGAAAGTTTAAAAACATATCAATGTATGAGATGTTGTGTGAATTTATTTGAGAGACATTTTTATTTCTCTGACACGCGTTAGTAAATCTGTTGAAAGTAACGCGATCCTGCTGAGACTTGGAGGCGTCCCTCGAGGCTTCCTCGGCTTGAGTGACGTTTGAGTCGAGGTCGCGTAGTCTGTCCTGCTGATTTGCGATTCTGTTGCTGATTTGAGAAGATTACTGGAGGTATTTTACTGAAACTTTGCATACCTACTTTTTATACTCGTAAGTATTTATTTTCGGGTGACAAATTATGTTAAGTTAAAGTAGAGAAAACCTTAAAAAACATAATAGTGTCACTGCCCATGAAGGCTCCACTCGAAAAGATCGCTATTTGGCATTGTCGGAATTTGAAACCTACTATGGATTAGTGTAAATAAAAAATACTAATCATTTTATTTTTGATGGCATGTTCGTCATGAATCATTTAAAATACAGCTGTAAAACGTACAAAATGACGCTGTTGAGATGTTTGGATCACTTTATCAAACGCTTATGCTTGTGCCACAGAATACTTAATAGTACAAGTACTTGTGCTTAATGCTTGGAATTGTGTATCTAGATATAACTAATCTTGATTATATTTTAATCGATGACATAAAGTGTGTGAGAGAGAGAATCGTTTTCTAGTTCACACGAAATGTTGTTGATCCATGACAATAATACTTTTTAGGCATTTATTTCTTGAAGTAGCTAGTATAAGTATTGAGATTTTTTTGAAGTCTCAAACTTCTTTATTAAGGGCCTGTATCGATTTAGTAGTTAGGCTATCTTAATCTTAGCTTTAGCTAAGGGCGTAAAACGAAACCGAATCCGCGACCGAATTTTTATCCCCTGCCTTTTTACACGCTGTGTTCATTTGTTTACATGTGTCTGTCTTTCATTAATTAAAAATATATTTTTGTTGCAGGCGGATGGGCGTCACCAAAACCCCAAAATCCAGTCGTCTCGACCCTCCCCTGAACTCGCTGCAGGTAAAATAATCTATCAACATAAATAATAGATAGATAGATAAATTCGTTTATTCTGGCGGCGTCCTATGGGCGGCGGCAATCGCTTCCATCACGTGATCCGTCTGCTCATCTGCTACCTATCACATAAAAAAGATAGAATATGGGATACGTTAAGCAGGGGTTGTCAACATGATCACAATGTTACGGTGGTTAGCAACATTGTACGAGTGACAAACTTGTGCAAGCTGCCGAGATTTCCCTAGAGGGCGCTCGTGTCGCGGATATTGTGTAGGGTTGGAATCAGCAAAAAGTATCGATACTTTCTACACTGTAGGTACTACAATAGTACTACAAATCTTTAAAAAAATGAGCGTACCTATTCCTTTTTAAAAGGCCGCACCTGAGACTTTTCTTGTGTTGCCAGTTAAATATAAAATATTTTTTACTTTTCATACCTATAAAGTCAGTCGAGACTTGTTCATTTTGTATAGGGAGTCGAAAAACATTTTGGAAGAATTTCTAAAAGTCTAGAACAAGTGTTGTTCAGAATGGTTATGGCTAAAATGTTCACTGAAACACCATGTATACAAAAATAGAGTACCATCTGGTAGATACCTTCAGGTATCATTACAAGTTCAATACTTTTTTGCATCGATACGCAGACGAGTAGATGGATCACCTGATGGTAAGCGATTACCGTCGCCCATGCATCTGCAACACCAATGGTGTCACAAGTGCGCTGCTTACCTTTTAACCCCCTTCCCCTGGATTAGGCCGCCGGAACCCTCACTCACGCAGCAAAACACAGCGCATGCACTGCTTCACGCCGGTTTGCTGTGATGATGTGGTATTAGTCCGGTCAATCCGGCCCATTCATGCCGAAGCGTGGCTGTCCCACTGTTAAAAGGTGGGTCATGTTTTCGGCTAGACGCCTCCAGTCTATAGGTACCAAGGGCTTTTCGCAGATCGTTACTCTATCTAGCCAAATCTATACTTTGATTTTTAATCATCTGGTACTCCACAGACCACTAACTGACAGATGCAAATTAATGTTAAGTTTCTATACATTTTGACATTTTGCATCTGTCAAAATTGAGTGTTAATGTATGGGGATGACACATTGCCATCTGTCAGTTTACTCCACATGATTAAAAATCAGAGTACCTACAGCAAAGATATTGGATTATTCCAATATCTTTGACCTATAGTCCCAACTTTTTTTTTGTTGTCAGGCGGCGACAGCAACATGACGGTAGCCCGAGGCGAGAGTTCCCCCGAGCGGCTGGGCGGGGCGCTGCGGAGGCTGCACTACAAGGCCACGCGCCGCGCGCACTCCGCCGCCGCGCGCCACCACGCCAACGCCAACCCCCCCAAGGTAAGAGAGAAAATTAAAAAAATAAATAGTCTATATCCTAAATTAATGTTTGAGCTAGCAGTATGCAAAATATTAAATCAATTGCTTAAGTAGTTTAGAAGTTATCGCGACACAAACAGACATGGAACCTATAATAGGCGTACAAGGGAGTCCCTCAAGGGAGTATGTTGGGTCTATTGTTTTTCTTCTGTAATTTTATAATACTTCTGACGCATTATATTTGTCATGAACATATTGGTCGTATCTCTGTTAAAAATGTTTTACGGGGACTGTCAGTTTTTTTTATTAAGTTGCTGGCATTATCGCTCGTATTATTTACAAAGATACAACTTCTATTGACTACCACACAACCATACATCCTATATGTAACCTGAAAAGACGAAACATTTGCGCGTAATAATCGACACCCAGCGCCTTCTATCGGCAATGATTGGAATTAATAGCAAGACTAACTCCTGAACCACTTAGACTAAAGCCAGGCTACTTAGGACTATAGCCCGCCCTCGCTTTGCCTATAATAAAACACAATAGTACCCCAACCGCAATTTCGATAGTAACTCTTCCAAAAAGACAGTCAATCATTAATTAAACGAGAGGAGAAAACTTGGAGTATTTCTTGATTAGTTTCGCGGCTCAGCAAATTATTGCGTTGATTGATGGCCTAGAGTTTTTGTAAACAACTCCAAATTAAGTTACCTCTAATCTGAAGTTGATAGTTTTTTTTGGTATATCTATGCCTTAACTGATATAGTTTGGGCTTGCGCGCCCTTGTCAACTCTTGTGTATTAGACATTGAAGTCGACTTCAGAGATTTCTTAGATTACTCCATACAAATCTCTGATTCGACTTCACGAGGACCAATTCTCGAGTGCGTGGACGCCCACGCCTAGACGGTTTGCCTATTTTACTACCTATGAAGACATGGACTAGGAAGATGGAAAAAAGAGATTGGTAAGTGAAGGGTTATGAGCAAAGAAAGCAGGATTAAACGGGATAAAATTAGATTTATTTCAGCTCAGACAAGTTCAGACGACATCAGAGCACAGGACGACATCAGGGCACAGACAGAGATACTCTCCTCCCTCTCCATGGGAGGGGCCCGCCGGCGGGTGGTACGGGGGTACCACCGCCGGCATTGCACGGACACCCTCCGCAGCCCGGTGGGGACGGCTCGACTCGCTCGGCTGTCCCCTCCCGCTCCCCCGACCCCGGGGGAGCACCCGCTGGGCCGCCGTGTAGACGGGCCACGTCCGGGGAGATAGCGTGGTGCGAGGGCTTCGTGCTATTTTGCCCCACGACTATCTCCCGCGATGGACGATGAGGGAGTCCCAGGGGTTTTAGTCGGTAAACCCCCCACCGTCATGCGGGGGGGAGCTCCGACATAGCCCGTCCACCCCAGGCCGGACGGGTATGCGATAACGTCATTTCCACCTGAGGTATTACGTATCCACAGACAACAAGTAGTTAGCAAGGAGTTTTTATTTTACTTTCCAACAGTAAGAAATACATGTCAGGGTCCATCTTCATCGAAACGATTAATTCCCGAGGTTTACGTTTAGATTCGAATTCAGGACATTGGATAGTTGGAGATTTTCAGATTGATAGCAACTGTTTACCAAACCAAATGAATCATGTATGTTCGTGTCATTCATTCGTTCATTTATAAACGTCACTCAAGGTCCAAACTGGAAACCAGCGCTGCAGTGGCTTCAATGAAGCAGCTGCAGCATATTATGCTGAGTTTGGACCTTATTGACCATCTATCTGTATATATTTAAGCACGTAATTTCTGTTCCTCGTATGTACCTACTTCTTATTATGTATCTGTGTCTTACTACTGTTGTGTTGTATCTCTTCTTGTGTGGTCAATAAATGTTTTACTTACTTACTTATTTCAAACGTACTTACGCACATACTAGTAGATAGATTTGAAAAAATCCAGTGTTGCCTGCTTGGGTTCGAACCCCAACACCCGCATTGAAGGCTTGTTCTTATAAGTTATGGATGTCCTTGTTAAAACCAAATAAAATTTAACATTATATTACGTGTGCTTTAGTAAAATTATTTTGTTATTTCTTTTTGTGGCGAATAAACGTTATCTATCTCTAAAAATACTTTTAGATACCTCGGTATCATCAGAACCCTTTTAAAATCCACAACATCATTAGTATAAAAGCTTTCTACAAATATTCCAGTCAATTAAGCTCTGTTTGTAAGCTTCTCACATTGCTACCAAAAGCTTCACAAAAGTTCATTAAAACGATTCTGTCTCTACGTAGAGACGTGACTGTCGGATTGTATTCTTTTGTTAAATAGACTGACCATCTGGTGGTTTGCTAATATCAAGTTTGCCCATGGTGGAACCACACTTCGGCATAAATGGGCTGCCTCGACCGTAGCGATCGGCGTGTTGCGGCGCCTATGCGTGTTTCGCTAGTATTTGATGGTGTTAGAAATCATGGCAATATCGATATTGTATTGCTACTTTTCACTTTCAGTATCGACATTGCTATCGATACCGTGGAATGTATTCGAGTGAAACTATCGATACTACAGCGACACTATTTTTTATTTCTTTATAAACTTGGAAGTGCGATTTGTGCCAGGCTTCTTAGTAATCTGAGAAAATAAAACATAAACGCGATGTAATCGACATCTAGCGACATCTATGGGTAAAGCATGACACTAATAGCAATCCTAACTTCCTAACTAATATTATAAATGCGAAAGTAACTCTGTCTGTCTGTCTGTTACTCTTTCACGCCAAAACTACTGAACGGATTTAAATGAAATTTGGTGCACAGATGATAAAGGTTTATCCCCTGAGAAAGAACATAGGCTACTTTTTATTGCGAAAAAGGGGTTGTAAGGGGTTAAAAGGGGGGTAAAAACTTACCTTTCCACGCGGGCGGCCGCTAGTTTGAAATAAACTGAGGGCGTGCCACTAGTTTTACGATTTTGAAGATTGGTTTTTTAAACATAAATACAAGATAACACAAGTGCTTAAGCTACTTAGTACGGAGTCAGGTCAATGTATGAGATGTTGTGTGAATTTATTTATTGACCACTAGTGGCCCGCCCTCACTTCGCTTCGGGACCGTAATTCAGAAATAAACCGATAGATGGCGCTGTGTTCAATTACATCGCGCAAGCGTTTCGTGTTTTCGGTTTACCTATACGCCTGGTCGTTGTCCATAGAAGTTATCTCTTTATAAATAGTATAGAAAAAGGAATTAAGTAACGTCATAATTTTCACATCTCTAATCGAAAGTGGGGCAAAGTCAGCAAAACTTTAGGGTATTAAAAGTTGCTGATAAATTCAGGGAATTAATAAAATGATGGCGAAGGAAACTTCGAGCCTTACATAAGATTAAGATTAGGGATTAACTCATCTATGATGTGGAATGGAGTGCTAAAAATAACCCGAAGAGGCTATTGAGATATTAAATTCTTTTGATTAGCCTTAAGGGCAAACTGTAGGTATAATGGGGCACGCAGACCAGCTTAGAGTTAATATTGAATTGGCTTAAAACTGATGCTGTAGCTTTTATTAGTTATTTTTATAAAAAGGAACAATATTGAACCGTGACTTTAGTCTCCGTTTTAAAATAAGTTAAGTACTTAGTAAAAATGTATTTTTGTTATAGCAATTCTTTAATGAGACTATCGTCAGCTTATGGCGCATCTAGCACTTACGAAATTCGTCTACTTAGTACTGAGTTCGGTTTGTTTAATTGGTAGAACAGCCACCCGGTATGGGATTAGGCTTATTCACCACGCTTGCTCAATGCGGATTGGTGATCACAAACCGAGCTATGTTCGAAAAATTTGAAACAAAATTTTTTGCTCGATCTTCCGGGAATCGAACCCAGGACCCCGAGATCACGGCCTGGTACTTAAACCACTAGACCAACGAGGCGTACAAAGAGAAGTACAACTTATTTTATAAAAATCTTTTAGCAGCAAATCAGATCCCACGCGAGTGAAGCTGCTGCCATCCATTAGTACGGAATAGTTTCATTAAATCTACTCACATATAAAACAGCTGCCCACTCATAAACTAATTCCCCAGCTTCCCGCACCGGAAATGGCGGCGCGAGAGGACTCATTAGTGACGTCACTTCCCGGATATTGGCTCACGCGGCGCGGGGCGCGGGTAGCGCGGCTTTTTACAAAGGAGCCGACGGGAAATAGAAATGGTTGGAGAACTATTGTATTACATAGTACTATGTAGCCCGTATAGTAACTCGCGGTTAATTAGGGAAAATAAATGTGGTATTAACAGTAAAATTTTCAGTTGAAAATAATTTACTTGACGACCCATTTGGCGCAATGGTTTGAACGCCGGTTGAGACGCAAGGGTCGCGGGTTCGATTCCCGCACCAACACAAATGTTTGTTGATGAAACAGATATTTGTGTTGGGTCTGGGAGTTTGTAGTTCCTTCGTTGTTTCTGGTTTCCATAGTACAAGGGAAAACCTTAGTTTGGGACCAGGCAATGTATATGTGATGTTTCTCACTTAAAAAAAATATTGACTAAAAAGGAATTAAGTAACGTCATAATTTTCACATCTCTAATCGAAAGTGGGGCAAAGTCAGCAAAACTTTAGGGTATTAAAAGTTGCTGATAAATTCAGGGAATTAATAAATGATGGCGAAGGAAACTTCGAGCCTTACATAAGATTAAGATTAGGGATTAACTCATCCATGATGTGGAATGGAGTGCTAAAAATAACCCGAAGAGGCTATTGAGATATTAAATTCTTTTGATTAGCCTTAAAGGCAAACTGTATAATGGGGCACGCAGACCAGCTTAGAGTTAATATTGGCTTAAAACTGATGCTGTAGCTTTTATTAGTTATTTTAAAAAAAGGAACAATATTGAACCATGACTTTAGTCTCCGTTTTAAAATAAGTTAAGTACTTAGTACAAATGTATTTTTGTTATAGCAATTCTTTGCAATTTTATTGATGAGACTATCGTCAGCTCATGGCGCATCTAGCACTTACGAAATTCGTCTACTTAGTACTGAGTTCGGTTAGTTTAATTGGTAGAACAGCCACCCGGTATGTGGAAGGTTGGGGGTTCGAGTCCCACCTGAACCTTAGATGAAATTTTTAAGTGCGTTATTTATTTAAGGCTGTGTATAACGGCTATTGGCGAAAGAATATTTCCCGCCCCCTTTTCTACTTACGTCAAACTTTTTTTATTGTAGCCTCGCCAAATGGGTACAAATTATTTAAAAAAAATCTTTTAGCAGCAAATCAGATCCCACGCGAGTGAAGCTGCTGCCATCCATTAGTACGGAATAGTTTCATTAAATCTACTCACATATAAAACAGCTGCCCACTCATAAACTAATTCCCCAGCTTCCCGCACCGGAAATGGCGGCGCGAGAGGACTCATTAGTGACGTCACTTCCCGGATATTGGCTCACGCGGCGCGGGGCGCGGGTAGCGCGGCTTTTTACAAAGGAGCCGACGGGAAATAGAAATGGTTGGAGAACTATTGTATTACATGTACTATGTAGCTGTACCCCGCATTAAGTAACTCGCGGTTAAGTGGCTATACGAATGAAACTAGCGCCGCCAACCTATTTACACTGATTGTGGCGAAAATACGATATTTTTTAAGAAAGCAAAACATTACAGACTTAGATAAAAGTAAATTGAATTTTTCATAATGCAATACAGTATATAACAATAATGTCAATTATTGCTAAAAGTGGTTGTTTTTAGCAATAGTTGATATTATTGTTACTTGTCGCGTGTTAAAAATATTGTATTGCATCTTGAAAAATCCAATTTCAAATCAAATTTACTTGGATCTAAGTTTGTAATGTTTTATTTTCTTCAAAAATATCGTATTTTCGCCACAATCAGTGTAAATAGGTTGGCGGCGCTAGTTTCATTCGGGAAAATAAATGTGGTATTAAAAGTAAAATTTTCTTGAAAATAATTTACTTTCATCGATTTTCTCTGTCCGTCCTTATTTTGACATACCACTTTATTCCGAAACTATTAATAACTAATATTGTTCAAACTTATAGATGTATTTTTTGTAATTACATTAATATATTCTTACAATTCATAAACACAAAACCAAATTCATAAAAAATCGCATAGAATCCTTACTGCGCGAGTTCGACTCATACTTAGCAATAATACTGACTGATGATAAATCAAGGCAATTTAAAATAAAAATACTATTAATTCCAATCATTGCCAATAGATGGCGCTGCGTGTTAATTGCATCGCGCAAGTGTTTCATTGTTTCGGTTTACAAAGCCCTGTGCTAGTCAATAGAAGTTATCTCTTTATAAATTGTATAGGTGTATAGAAGAAGACTATACTCCAAACTGGAATTCAAGACCAAAAAATCTACGACAGATACCTCACTGTCAAATCTGTTAACGTCACTTATATCATTTACAAGTGACGTTTTTAGGTTTCGCCAACCTTTTGGTATTATTTTTCTTATTATGCAGACTAAACTGTCAAGTTTCCATACATTGTTATAATGTTGTGGGTGATGCCAAATGTTATTAACACCTGAAGTGTTACAAACGTAATACCATCTTTGAAAACTAAAATTACGGATGGTTAAGTTTTTATTAAAGCGTCTTGTATTTACGTGAAAAAAGTAAATAAAATTATTTTTTTAAATTATAGAATCAAAATGACCATCAAATAAATTACATCAGCAAGTGTTTTTAGAAAAAAGGGATATACTATGGTACGATCATTTTTTGCAGTAGCAACATTGTAGTAGATTTTTTGGTCTCGAATACCAGTTTCGGGTATAGTTAATCTTTATAAATTGTATAGGTGTACAGAAGAAGAATAGCAAGAAGTATTTTTGTTGAAGTTCTCAAAGTCACGGCCCTCGGACTTAAGCGCTTATTGATAAGCACAAAGCTCAGTCCGTGGCCTCATTGCGGGGGAGATAAGGCAGGGACCCAATTACGGAACCGACCTGGAGGGCTCTTGGAGAAACCTTAAGGGCGGAGTCCCTTTAGTTAAAGAGCACGAGTACCACAGGTAGTGTTATACAGCGTGGCCTCGGAAAAGGTGACTAAAAACTGGAATATTTTAATTACAAAAGAAAAAAAATATTTTTTTGTTTATCTTTTTCATTTAATTGCGGCATCATTCCAAAAATATTCCAATAAAACATCTCAAATTATAAAACAAAAACAGTATCATTTACTTTAATTTAATGGAATAGAAAATAACAACATTTTTTAAAACAATCCTATGCACATCGTATTACTTGTAACGGAACGTGGAAAAAACATAGAGCTGCGACATGTCATAATCGCGGCCATGTTGCGATTACTCGATAATCGGATTAGTACGAGTGCATCAGCCTTGTATGCGAGTTGTGTTTTCGTTGTATTTGCGTGTGTTCGGTTATTGTTACTTTTTTGTTGTTGTGTTTGTTATTGTTGACTTTTATTGCGTTTGTTTGTTGCTGTTTTTGTTATTTTTTGGCAAAATGTATGTTGCTGTTAGTATAAAAAATCGATTCCATTTCCTTAGGAAGTATTATCGATTACCAGAAACAATCGCAATCATTTCATTAGACATCTCTAAAAGTGTCAAAAATCGAAGTGTCACAGGGCTCTTCTTAGCTGAAATGGACTATAGCACCTGAAGTATTACAAGCGCAATACCATCTTTGAAAATTAAAATTACGGATGGTTAAGTTTTTATTAAAGTGTCTTGTATTTCAATAAAAGAAGGTAATTAAATACTTTTTAAAATTATATATAGAACCACAATCCTAACTTCCTAACTATATTATAAATGCGAAAGTAACTCTGTCTGTCTGTCTGTCTGTCTGTCTGTCTGTCTGTCTGTCTGTCTGTCTGTTACTCTTTCACGCCAAAACTACTCAACGGATTTAAATGAAATTTGGTATGCGATGATCTAGACCTTGAAAAAACATAGGCTACTTTTTATTGCAAAAAGGGGGTTGTAGGGTTAAAAGGGGGTAAAAAGTTACTCCACGCGGACGAAGTCGCGGGCGGCCGCTAGTTACCAATAAATAAATTACATCAGCGACTTGTTTTTAGGAAAAAGGGGTATACTATGGTACGATCATTTTATTGCAGTAGCAACATTGTAGTAGATTTTTTGTGCTTGAATTCCAGTTTTGGGTATAGCAAGAAGTATTTTTGTTCAACGTCTAAAGTCTCGGCCCTCGGACTTAAGCGCTTATTGATAAGCACAAAGCTCGAGCTCAGTCCGTGGCCTCATTGCGGGGAGATAAGGCAGGGACCCAATTACGGAACCGACCTGGAGGGCTCTTGGAGAAACCTTGAGGGCGAAGTCCCTTTAGTTAAAGAGCACAAGTACCACAGGTAGTATACAGCGTGTCCTCGGAAAAGGTGGCTAAAAACTAGACTACAATTATTTACAAAAGAAAAGATTTTTATTAGTTCTGGATTAATTAGATTTATAGCTCCCTATTTATTATATGATAAAAACAAACATTTATTAAAAATACACTGCTTTTTTTTATGAGAGTGGCCGAAAATCGGGAGCGGTGGCGTGCATTGGGGGGGACCTATGTCCAGCGGTGGACGAGCGTAGGTTGCTGCTGACGATGACACTGCTTTGTTAACATTAAAGCAGTGTCATCGTTTTTATTTACTTTTTTATTTACCTAAATGGTGCTATTTTTTTACCATCGTTAATGCAAAATCCACGCCGTGTGGTTACAACATTTAGGAAACATTTAGGAACAAGGAACGGTAGGTCACAGGTTCGATCTAGTCTCTGGTCTAATTAATAGTGCCATCATCTAGTAGTATTGTACGAGTTTAGTGCGTTATTTTTTTTAACTTTGTATCTCTCAAATAGGGGAATGACCAGCTGGATCACGGTTGGAAAAAAACGTGTTTTTATGCTTTATTTTTAGTTTTTCAATGGCCTAATTCACAGAAAATTGCATTTGAGTTCATGCATAAGCAAAGAGTAGTTAATTTTCACATTTGTATGTAAAATATTATAAAATAAATATCTTTCGCTGAATTTAGAGGGCGCCGTGTGATTTGCGTAGGGTGACCAGGCTTAGTTTCTTTTTACGTGAAAGGTGACAGACGAGCAGACGAATCACCTGATGGTAAGCGATTGTCACCGTTAGACATCTGCAACACCTGGAACAAATGTTGCTCAAAATGGTTGGTAGAACATGGTATAAGGGATGTAAATGTTCAGAGATACACCCTCTATACAAGTACAGTCGAGGTCAAAAATATGCTTACACTTTAGGACCTTGTCACAGTACATAATATGTATAAGAAAACGACTTCCACTTTCTTATAAATATGTATTGTGACAAGGTCCTAAAGTGTAAACATTTTTGACCTCGACTGTACCAATAACGAAGCGGTTATAACGCGTGTAGCTTGATTTTAACTTTTTAAAGGTCGTGGGTTCGATCCGCACCCTGGACAAACATTCGTGTGATGAATACTTGTGTTTGTTCAGTGATGGGTGTTAGATTACATGTATTTAAGTATTATATTAAAATTATTTAATTCACACACACACTACATCTCATACATTGACCTGACTCTGTACAAAGTAGCTTAAGCACTTGTGTTACAGATATCAGACAACACAGGATCACAAATAATACCTATTAAGCGCGAAAATGGGAATTTCCCACATTATACGAGAGTCTGGTCACCCTTGGCCCCGTCTCCAATTTGCATCCTTTGATGCAAAATAAAAATGGAAAACCTGTATGATTCGCGTCGAATATGTTTTCAGGTGGGTTTTCGGGCTAATATTTTTCAGATAGAATCTGAATTATGAAGTGGGTGTGGATCACGCTTGATTGAGATCAATGATTCGAAATGGTGTTGTGAGATTTTTATTGGAGAGGTAGCTCACTGGATAGGACTGGCCAGATGGCGCATTTGGTAGTGACCCTGCCTCATGCGCAAAAGGTCGATCCCCACTCTGGACAAACATTCGTGTAATGACACTTCCCTTGGGTTTTTTTCAGTGTCTGGGTATAAGTAATTTATGTATTTAAGTTTTATATTTGGGTTTCTTCTGTTGTCTGATATTTGCAATACAAGTGCTTAAGCTATAAGTAGCTTAAGTAGGTAGTACGGAGTCAGGTCAATGTATGAGATAGTAATATATTTAATGTAACGCGCCTTCCACGGAAGGTAGTAAGTACATTTTTCAATTCTATGTTCGTATTTCTTTTGTATGTGATAGCTAGTAGACGAGCAGACAGATCACCTGATGGCAAACGACTGCCGCCGCCTATAGACACCTGCAACACCAGTAGAGTCACAAGTGCGCTGCCAATATTTAACCCCTTTTCCCCTCAAAAAGGCATCTAGTACCCTCACTCACTCGACGAAACACAGCGCAGGCGCTGCTTCACGCCGTTTTGCTGTAAGGCCGTGGTATCCTCTGCAACCAAGCATTCTGAACAATATACCTATAATAAGTCTATTTCGATCATCATCATCATCATCAATACTATTTATAAAGAGATAACTTCTATAGACAACGACAAGGCTTATAGGTAAACCGAAAACACGAAACGCTTGCGCGATGTAATGGTTCATTTTTGAATTACGGTCCCGAAGCGAAGTGAGGGCGGGCCACTAGTAATGGATAATATCTTATGCAAAATTGGGGCCAGATGATCAGTCAGCTTGTCTGCTACCTACCAAAAGTTAAAAAACGCGTTTTCAGTACAACATTTGGTTTAAAACAAAATAAGAATAAAATTAAAACGAGATTACTACCACGCGGCAACATAACGCCATAAATCACAGATAAAAAGCTATTTATTACATAATATTTTATGCAAAAACGACGCTGATAATATTATCCAGTAAATGGGAACGTTTTTGTAATTTAAGAGGATGATAACATATTTTCTGTCTTTTGTTGAAAATGTAATAAAAATAGAAATTAATGTTTCCATGATTAAGTATCCTCTTCTTCATTTCATTTCTTCATAAAAAGTATGTAGTTGTCTGATATTATATTATATGTTTGTAAGCTTTCGCGTTGGATTATAAAAAATACTTTATATAAACGGGACTAAACGCGAGGAAATTTAAATATAAGTACATTATGTTTTATGAAGTATATTATTTTAAGATGCTAAGTTATTGCTTAATATCATGTGGTATTACGCAATAACTTACCATCGTGGCTCGCTTTCACAATTCCCCAAGAATTAATTTAAAACTGGACTAGGTAATAGATGGCGCTGTCTGTCGATTGCATCGTGCAAGTGTTTTGCCTTTGCCATTTATTTAGGTTTAGAAGAGGGGCTTAAAAGTTGGCAGTGCACTTGTGACTCCTCTTATGTTGTGGGTGTCCATGGTCGGCAGCCATAGCTACCAGTGATCCATCTTTACCACCTATCACAGATAAAAACCAGGATCAATTTAAGCCGACCACTAAATAACTCCTCGTATTTATAGCACAAAGCCTCCATGTAAAGAATCCCCATTAAAAAATGGAACTCGTTGCCATGCGTTTCATCTGTCCTAAAATATGATGGAAGAAGCATCTCGCGGGCCAGTATGGCAGTGCCAACGGATGTGATGCCGTGCCATCGCGTCCGTTGTATCTGCAACGTGGGCTCTTCTTTTGCTTTCATCGGCTGAGGAGAACTAATATACTGCCACTAAAAACCCCATGCAGATCTTTGTGGAAAGCGTCCATTTGTAATAATAAGCCGGGATTGACGGCCTTTCATATCAATTTCGAGGGATTTTCCCATTCGACTGACATGACAGGTGGATTTCGACATAGAATGAGTATTCAAAGAGGGTTATATACCTATTTAGTTTTCAGGCTATTATAGTAAAACATATTATTATAAACAACTAAATATCTATGACAAAAATTCATATCAAGCTCATGCGTCCGCACTTTTCCCGATTAGTTCCATCCATTGATAAATGATTTTGTGTGGTGCCAAATAAACTTTTTCTATTCTATTCTATTCTATCTCTTTATCTACATTAGCTCTAACATCTTATAATAAGCATCCTACCCATGTATTATTATTACCAACACATGTTTTTGCAAATAAATGAATCTTTATCTTTAACAATAGAGTTTTCTGTGCAAACAGCGGGTCTAAGTAAAAAAATAAATTGGCCATTCTGGCGGTACAGAGAGAATGGTGTTGTTTTTTTTTTATATTACAGGAATTGGTAACATACTATCTCTGTCTCAAACTTCTATTTATAATATGTCAACAAAATTTTTGATGAAATCTAAATGTTTACAACGCTTATAGGTAAACAAAAAAAACGAAACACTTGAATCAATCAATCAATTTATTTATTTTGCAAGAATTCAATACAATGAGGTGTTACAAATATTGGTGCGATGTAACCGACACCCAGCGCCATCTATCGATTCTGTTAGAAATTAATGTCTCAAAACCAACGTATCATGTCAAAATTATGAAGTTGTGTTATGAAACAAGCTATGTCGTTAAAGTTGGACCTGACGTCAACGTAACGCCATCTATCGGATTTTGCATTTGCAAAAACCCTCGTTGAGGGAATGCCGGGCGTCTATAGTTTTATTTATGACTTGTATAGAACATGGACACGTGTCAAAATACAAAGGTTCGCTCGCACGCGCCGACTGCGCCAGACACGGCCGTCATCCCCTAATGCTCTGTCCTACGTCAATCCTGACAAGCAATTTAGCTGTGACGGTCCATTGTTCACAACATCAGATACATTGACCTGACCCCGAAGTTATAGTAGCTTAAGGTACATAACATATAAAATAAATTAATGCGCCAGGCAATCACTCCAATCAACTTGGTCTCAAACTAGGGCACCCCTGTGCTATGAGTACCAGATGACGGTAATTAACTGGAGGCGTCAACCCAGAATACCCAGACCAGACTCAAGAAATTTAGAAAATATAGTTTTCTAAATTGACTTGACTATATAAATATATAAGCGAGCGTGATTAGCGGTACGGTCCAGTCCCGGCTGTGGGGTATTCGACCGCGGTTGTGGTTTGTGGTTAGGGTTAGAGTCCCACACACCACCTTGTCCCCCACATGTTAGAAGGTGAAGGCCAGGATGGTATTCCCTGGGGAAAAAAAAGGTAACAGTAGCGTATATATTGTCCTACAGCAAGACAAATACCTCCATCATAGAAATAATTTCCACTGCAGGGCAAAGGAAAATAAATAAAGGCCTCTATAGCTACTATACATTACATAGCTACTATGACGACGGTAGGTACGAGTAAAGTCAACAGCAAAAATAAATGATCAAAATCAAAAACTCTATAAGTACTCACTATTGAGTGGAGTCCGCGTCAGAACTGTATGGTGGCCAAGACTCGTTTCGGGTCGCTGAGCCAGTGGAGTATCAGGTGATCCGTCTGCTAGTCTTCCCCCTATCACATAAAAAAGAAAATATATATCTACTCATTTATAAACTGAAGGCGAAGTTAAAACACCGAAGAAAGTAGACGCCTAAAATATCCACCTTTTATTAGACGAAACTGCCTAAAACAAACTCTTGGAAATAAAAACAAACTGCCACCGCTCAAATAAAGCTCCGGCCTCTTTAAACAGACGGACGGACACAGCCTCATTCTAATTTGGTTTATCGAACAAGTTAGATTGGGCTCGGAACTCCCCTGTTTAAGAGGTGACGGAGTGTCCGCGAGTTGCGTTTTATGCCGATGAATGAGAGAATTACAACCGTTTTTTATTTTTACTATTGTTCTCTTAAACTCCCTAGTTTAAGAGAACAATTGTAAAAATAACAAGCTAAGAAGTTTACCTACGCCAAATGTAATGGAAGAAGAAAAAATATTACTTATGCCTTTTTTAGTGGAGTTACCGGTTCAATTTGGGGGGACGGGGAAAAGATTGGCAGCGACTCCACGTGTTGTAGATGTCTATGGCAGGCGGTAATCTATCGCTTACCATCAGATTTGCCTGCTTGTCTTCCACCCGTAGCATAAAAAAAACACTTACCTTTAAGTTATTGGCCTTTTTTCCGCAATTGCGATCGGATACCCCTCAGCAGGGACTGGACCGTACCGATAAAAGGTTGGCAGCGCACTTGTCACTCCACTGGTGTTGCAAGTGTCCATGGGCGACGGCAATTGCTTACCATCAGGTGATCCGCCTGCCCGTCTGCTACCTATGACATAAAAAAAAAGTTATTATTTTTATTCACTTCAGGGGCGTCTTAAATGTGAACTTTTATATTTAAATATTAATTTGCGAAAAAGATGAGTTTTGGGAGCGTTTATTCTGCATACATTATTTAAAGTAGGCGTTTTGTAAAATGGCGGAAAATAATTTCACCTGAAAAATAATTGTGCGTCCGTCAGCAAGAAAGTTGTTGGAAATTTTCAGAGATTTACATTTGAGACAAAGTTATTATGTCACACTCTTAAGTTGATGTATAATTTTGATGGATCAGCGCTTCCTTATTATTTGACATTCATATAGAATAGAATCACAAAATAAAGACTTGATAGAATATACCTAATATATAGAATATTTTTCTATTATCATTGACTAGCGGCCGCCCGCGACTTCGTCCGCGTGGAATTTCTTATAACCCCGTAATGTTATTTAGCCTATAGCCTTCCTCGATAAATGGACTATCCAACAAAAAAAGAATTATTCAAATCGCACCAGTAGTTTCGGAGATTAGCGCGTTCAAACAAACAAACAAACAAACTCTTCAGCTTTATTATATTAGTATAGATGTATTTTTATGGTTTGAATAAATGTTTCTGTTGGGGTGGAAAGTTCCTTGAATTTAGGCCGCGTACAGGAGGCCGCAGCCGTGGCAGACCTCCCACCAGGTGGACCGACAATCTAGTGAAGGTTGCGGGAGTCCCTTGGATGCGGGTGGCACAGGACCGATCTGTGTGAAGAACGTTGGGTGAGGCCTATGTCCGGCAGTGGACATCTATTGGCTGAAATGATGATGAATAAGGAGAGTAACGTAGGGTACTTTTTGTTCCTTTCTAACCCCCCATTTTAGGGAAGTGGGGGGCGCGAGCGAAGCCGCAGGCATTAGCTAGTCAAGTTATATACCTATCAACAGAGCCTCATCAAATATTAAAACAATGTGGAAAAAAAGCTTTATCCCTCGTTTTTCATTTTGCGAAATACGTATTTTACATTTTCGTTACTTGAAAACGGGAGTGTCCGTATAATACGGGTCTGGTTATACGGAAACCTGTATAATGCTGAAAATACCTCCATTTTAATTGGAAACATTTTCAGTATCGGCGGCCGAACATTCTCGATCGCCCCCCTGGGAGGTCAGACAGGAATGTGGTGACTTTACATGACACAAAAGGGTTGTGAGAGCGTCATTTATATATGCTATAAACATTCGCGTTGCATTATACAATTACTTAATATATACGGGACTAAATGCGACGAGATTTAAAATAAGTACATTATAGCACTTACTGCTAGACGTTTCGACTGCGTTACAACAGCCGTGGTCACAAGCGAACTGGAGGCGCACGGCGTCGTCTGCTACGCCCGGCTTGCGTTGCTCTCGTTTCCGAAATTTGCACTGCCACTAAACAAAGACTATTTAATACTAGCGGCCGCCCGCGACTTCGTCCGCGTGGAAAAGTAACTTTTTACCCCCCTTTCAACCCCTTACAACCCTCTTTTCGCAATAAAAAGTAGTCTATGTCCTTTCTCAGGGTCTAGATTATCAGTATACCAAATTTCATTTAAATCCGTTGAGTAGTTTTGGCGTGAAAGAGTAACAGACAGACAGACAGACAGACAGAGTTACTTTCGCATTTATAATATTAGTATGGATTATGTCATTTTATGTGATAGATGTCAGACGAGCAGACGGATCACCTGATGGTAAGCAATTACCACCTGCAATTCCAGTAGAGTCACAAGTGCGCTGCTATTCTAACCTCCTCTCCCCCTAATTGGGCCTCCGGTACCCTCACTCAATCGTCCAAACATAGCGCAGGCGCTGCTTCACGCCAGTCTTCTATGAGGTTCATTTATGCCCAAGCGTGGCTCTCCCACAGTAAGACTGTAGAATTGTCTATAGAATTTACCTCTTCCTAGTATAGAAGATAATAAATACATAAATTCACACAACATCTCATACATTGACTTGACTCCATACTAAGTAGCTTAAGTACTTGTGTTACACATGTCAGACAACAGAAGAAACACAAATATAACTCTACATAAGTTATACATAGATATAGCTCTACATAAATATCATCTCTATTAGATGTAAAGGCGACTCTACAAAGAACTCTACACTAACAAGTTCGCTTGTTACTCGTCTCTCAAACTCTACACTATTGGAGCGAGCTTAAAGCTTATGATAACTTAAAGCAGTTTAAGTGGCTTGGCTCTACCGTAGAGCTAAGCTTATTGGCTCGATCGGAAGTTTAGTAGTAAGTCTCAATTAGGTTAAACCTCTTCCTTCATACAAAACGGGTTTAAGTTGTAACCGTACTAACGCTAATGTCATCATGTCATCCCGTTCTAATACGCAATGTTGAAAGGGGCTGGATAGTGTTTTGTTTTAGATCTATTTTTATAAATAACTAGCGGCCGCCCGCGACTCCGTGGAAAAGTAACTTTTTACCCCCCTTTCAACCCCTTACAACCCCCTTTTCGCAATAAAAGTAGCCTATGTCCTTTCTCAGGGTCTAGATTATCTGTATACCAAATTTCATTTAAATCCGTTGAGTAGTTTTGGCGTGAAAGAGTAGCAGACAGACAGACAGACATACACAGACAGACAGACAGACAGACAGAGAGACAGACAGACAGAGTTACTTTCGCATTTATAATATTAGTATGGACTAGTGGCGCGTCCTCACTTCGTTTCGGGACTTTAGTTCCACATTACACCATTAGATGGCGCTTGGCTTCGGTTACATCGCACATGTGTTTTGTTTTTCGGTTTACCTATAACGCTATATACGCTTAGTCCATGATTCAGAATTTGAGGAGTCTGGTAAATACAATGAAGCGACTACACGTACGATACTATTGATTTTTCTTTTACTACCTATCGCACGCCTCTTTGGTCTAGTAGTGTAAGTACCGGGCCGTGATCTCGGGGTCTTGGGTTCGATTCCTGGGTCGAGCAAAAAGTATGTTTCGAATCTTTCGAACATAGCTCGAGTTTGTGATCACAAACCCAAAACAATCCGCATTAGGAAAGCGTGTTGATTAAGCCTAATCCCATCATAATAGCGATGACTTGATTTCTATGATGGAGGCCTTTGCCCTGCAGTGTGGCAGTATATATAGGCTGATGCTACGACTTTTTAGCTATGGATAAACTACTCTATACAATGTATAGGTAGTGGACTATTAATTATTTAAATACGTACACAAACAGATAACTGTCAGTTTTACAGCCATGCAATTAACAGTGTTAAATTTGCCTAGACCACAGAGCCTAGACAGTAATAAACATAGTTTACACAGCATGATTCATTTACCATTTAAAATCTAAGTAACTCTACTGCACAAAGTTTGTAAATTTAAAGAAAACACATCACAGATAATGCATGCCTTTTCAACGCCCTACCAGTGTCATGTTAGGGAACTGTAATATTTGTAAGACCTATGTAGGTGTACCAACATCCTACTACTATTATAAAGGCGAAAGTTTGTAAGTATGGATGTATGGATGTTTGTTACTCTTTCACGTAAAAACTACTGATTGGATTTTAATGAAACTTTACCACAATATAGCTTATACATCAGAATAACACATAGGCTACAATTTATGAGGTTTCTACGAACTTGAAGTCCACGCGAACGAAGTCGCGGGCAAAAGCTAGTGTGCAATAAAGGAATTGAATTGAATTCTACTATCTAATTAATTTCAAAACGAACAAATGAATTGTTAGAATTAGTACTTATGCAATGACAAAACTTGTTATCTAAATCGGAGAGGACACTGCATTCCATACTACAGGCTTCAGCCTATCCTGGAATACAGGGGCATCACACATTAATTGTAACGCTTTTTTGTCAATAAATTATTTATTATTATGTATCTCTCCTGTTGGAAAATAAAGGCACGGAGGCCGGTCCTTTTGGAAGGCGTGCGTGGGGATACAGATCCAACACGTAGAGGCCCCTTTGAGACACATTAATGAAAGTGGGGATGTGTACACCTTATTATTATTATAATTGAATTGAGGCAACACAAAAGATCAACGACTTGAGATACCAACTGAATCATGATTACTCGAAAACCGCCAATACTTCAGGATTTTCCCATACCATGTGGAACCATAACTCCATCAAGTTTATATCGGCGGCGTCTTCACGCTTGGCCGGGCCGTGTCATAGACAACAGCCCCCGCGGGAAACTTATCTGTGTCGGGTCAGTAAGCAACTTTTTTATTATTACCAACTTAGGATGGTTTCACACTGAACACCCCGTAATACTTGATGTCTCAAACCTCAGCTTGTAATTCCGGTTGTAAGTAAGTAAGTTAAACATTTATTGACCACAAAAAAAATATTGACTGGCCGGATGGCGCATTTGGTAGTGACCCTGTCTCATACGCCAAAGCTCGTGGGTTCGATCCCCACCATTGACAAACATTCGTGTGATGAACACTTTTGTTTGTTCAGTGTCTGGGTGTTAATATGTATTTGAGTATTATATTTGTGTTTCCTTCGTTGTCTGATATCTGTAACACAAGTGCTTAAGCTACTTAGTACGGAGTCAGAGCAATGTATGAGATGTTGTGTCATTTAAAAAAAAATACAACATCACAATAGATACGACAAATAATAAATTATGAAGATGAAGAACAAAAACAGGAAATTAAGAACGTAATAAGTATAGAACATAAACTCAAGTCACAGTAATGTGGTCAATAAGATCCAAACTTCTCATTCATCACTGATCATTATGGTACAGCTGCTTCATTGAAGCCACTGCAGCCTGACTTTCAGTTTGGTTGCGTCCAAACTATCGCTTTAAAGTCAAAGGTGTCTACTGCATTCATGAATGTTACAAATAAACTTCTATTCCTTGGCTGTTACACTAAAAAGGACCCCCCCCCCCTCCCCATTTAACCCCTTACCACCAACCACCCACCACACAATAAATATGTTCTTTCTCAGGGTCTACACCATCTCGACACCTCCTACGTATATTATCGTAACTGACTTTAATAAACTTTACAGTACAGCTGTTTAAAGATTCTCTAGCATATGATTGAGGTTCATGATGTCAAATATACTCATTTAAGAACAAAAATTGGTACATAGATACATTTTTGTGAATGGCTTAATACCTATAAAACGGTTTCTTAATTTTTTTGCTAGATTTCCTAAAAAGTCACATACGATACTTTTCCTTGGAAATTATCAATCGTATTTCATTGTATGTAATACTTACTACACTTTACGTTGACTTTTAAGCAAGATTAAAGAATGTATGTTACATTTACGATAATTTACACCGATAAAAATCAACAAATATGTATTGTAAGTTATAATTAGGTACTACTATATGCTATGAAACAAAGTAATTTACATAATTGTATCGTAAATTTCATAAAGCAGGAATAGTTAAAATTAAAATAACGTCATTAAATAAAATATTGTCATCATCATCATCATCAACCTGTCCACTGCTAGACATAGACCTCTCCAAATGCTCGCCACTTTGATCGATCTTCGTCTACTCGCATCCAGCTCCAGCTAGCCCTCTTGCGCAGATCGTCACTCCATCTGGCCTGAGGGCGTTCTACACTACGTTTACCAAGACGTGGTATCCACTCCAGAACCCTTTACCCCAACGGTTGTCAGTTCTGCGTCAGATATGGCCAGCCCCCCGCCACTTCAGCTTACTAATCGGGTGAGCTATGTCGATAATTTTGGTTCTCTGCCGGATCGGCTCGTTTCGGATTTGATCACGCCGAGAAATGCCGAGCATAGCTCTTTCCATAGCACACTGAGCGACTTTAAACTTGTAGACTAACCGTGCTATTAGTGTCCACGTTTCGGCCCTGTATGTCATGACGGGTAGGACGCACTGATTATTGACTAGACGTCTTTAGGCACTGTGGAATCGATGATGAGAACGTAGTAGTAGACTCGACGTAGTTTTCCCAATGCTGCCCAAACCAGCTGGATTCTTCTTTTCACCTCATCTTCAAAGTTGTTTCGACCCGCAATGTCTGCCCGAGGTACACATCTGTATCTGCATCGTTTCTGCCAATATGACGATGTCATCTGCGAATCGCAAACACATCCTTTCCAGTTCAGCGTCTTGAACACATCCTCCATTGCATTTGTGAACAATTTCGGGGAGATGACATCCCCTTGTTTCACTTCTCGATGCAATGGTTATAGGTTTTGTACTTCATAATGGCAGCTTCGAGACATCTCATCACTTCACCAATCTATTTGGCAACGCTGCAGGGACTCCAGACCAGACCAGATTTCAACCAAGTCAAAGGCCTTCTCATAGTCCACAAAAGATATATGCTCCTCGGGCTTCTGTATAATCAGCCGCACTGTGTGAATGTGGTCTATGGTGCCATATCCGCTCCAAAATCCAGCCTGTTCCGGTGGTTGGAATTCGTCGAGTCTTTGCGCAAGACGGTTCGTGATCACTCTTGAGAATAGCTTATAAGCGTGACTTAGAAGCGAAATGGGTTGATAGTTCTTCAGCAGGCTTTTGTCACCCTTTTTGAAGAACATAACGACCACACTACTTCTACTCCACGCCGCCGGAGTTCTCCTTTTAAATAAGACATCATTAAAAAGCTTTTGGAGCTCCTTCAGTACGGGTTTGCCTCCAGCTTTGATCAGGTTTGTTGTTACGCCATCTTCTCCAGGGGTTATTCCGTTTTTGAGCTACCTAAGAGCAATCCCGATTTGGCCAACACTGACTTCCGGCAGGTTTTCGGTGAAGTGACGTGTTAATTTGTCTTGAGAGTCCTTATTTTCAGGACCAGGTTGAGATGCATGGCTAACTGCCCGCTTAGAGGCAACCATTTCTCCACTTGCTGTAGTCAGCTTCGTCAGGCGGCTTCTTCCGAGAGAAAAAAAATAAATTTATGTATTTTGTAATAAATGCAATCCAAAATGAACTCTCCAAAAATTTAACAAAAGTGTATCATACATAGTGTAGGTGAACAGTTTATCATTTCCACAAACTCTTGTCATTTAGGTTCTCTTCAACTGTATAGAAGGCATTTGCCATCAAATAAGTTTTGACTTGAGATTTAAATTAATGTATGGGTAAATCAACAAGAGTTTGTGGTAATTTGATAAAAACTTTAATGCTCATCACGAAAAATTAATTACCAATTTTACGAAGTATGAGATTTGGAACAGAAAATTGGTGTTTATTTTTGGTGTTTAGGCTATGCTTATAAGATTTCTTCGGAAATAAGTTTAGATTTTTGTATACATACATTATACAATCAAAAATATACTGTGATGCCCTAGCATAAATAGATATAAATCATTGTTTTACTTATATTACCTAGAATTAACTTATTTTATACCGTGGGTGAAATATTATTGTTTTCAAGTAATATCTCAGAATCAGACAGTAAACACATAATTTAATTTATCTCATCAATATCAGCATCAAATGGTAGTAGGGATTCTGTATAAAAAGAGAAGAAATATTTTATAACTAATGTTTTTCTAAAAGTATACTGTCGTAAAATATTTTGAGTGCCGAAGTAAACTATTGTAAGTTTAATTTACGATAAAAAAACAAAAATATATTCCAAAGTAAAATGTCGTAAGTAAACATACGGACCTCATTTATAAAAAAAATCCATTGTAAAATATCGTAACTAATACTTACGACATTCTGTATATGACTGAAAACAAAGTACATTATAGTAAGTAATACTTACGATAGTTTACTATGGGTACAGTACGATAGTTGAATGTATAACTGATTCGCATTTATTTATCACATTGTATGAGTTTAAAATATTACTTGCCCTCATCTCGACTATAACTCTCAACGGCAATGTAAGTAATCGTTACTGCTAGATGCGATCCACTCGCCGTCCTCTCGCCCCCGCGTATAGTGTGGAA
This sequence comes from Cnaphalocrocis medinalis, assembly GCA_014851415.1. Taxonomy (NCBI): domain Eukaryota; kingdom Metazoa; phylum Arthropoda; class Insecta; order Lepidoptera; family Crambidae; genus Cnaphalocrocis; species Cnaphalocrocis medinalis. The sequence goes on from CM026297.1 coordinate 6,196,341, forward strand.
TCTGCGCTATACTATATTTTACTTCGACGTAGATGAACTTACGATTATTTGCAGTCTCAATATCTTCGGTTCTAATATGTTTAAAAAATTTTGATCAGCTAAAATAATATATTCGATTATAAAGTATGTAAAAATATAAAAATGTCATTTTCGCATATTTGTTGGTTACGATATTTTACGTAGGAGGTGTCGATCTGTTATACAAAATATTATTTAAATCCGTTCAGTAGTTTTGGCGTGAAAGAGTAATTAACAGACAGACAGAGTTACTTTCAGATTTATTATTAGTTAGGAAGTTAGGATATCGTTGTATTCCATGTCACATGGTACATGTTCCTCAGGGCCACTCATATCCTCATTGTGGAGTCAACTTCGAACCGGTACCTGCGACATTTTAGTTTAAACTTATTTCCGTAAGTATATACAGGTTGTATCTGTGAACATTTACATCCCTTTAACCACTTGTTTATGTTCTATGACTTTTGGAAATTCTCATAAAATAATTTCATCTTTCCATACAAAATCGGTCACATGACAGTCATTTATTTAGGGTATTCCAAAAAATTATCGACGAATTTTTAAAAGTCGTTGAACAAATGTTTGCCAAAATGGGTGGTAGAACTCGTGGTTAATGGGATGTAAATGTTCACAGATCAATGAGTTATAAATATAGAGCAGAAATAGGTACAAAAAAAACGTGCCGGTTTAGAACATAAAATGGCGGACTGACAGCTATTTTAGTGCTGCTCTGTTGATAATGCTTTATCGATATCATAATTTGTCAAGTCGATACTGACTGGGGGTCTAATTTGAAGTGAAACGCAAATAAAGCATTGAGTATTGAAGTAATTTTGAGACTCAACCAAACGATTGAGAACGTCATTTCGTAATTTGAAGTGACCATTCTTTCGTTTGAGACCGATGGAAGTTGTTTTGACAGAACTCGTCTCAAATCCTAATTTGAAAGCCTAAAATGACATTCGTAAAATTGATTGATTAGAAGCTTAAGTTACTGGTTAAATGAAAATCAAAGTATAAATAGATAGGTACTCTTTATTGCACAAAGTTTACAAGTCTTCTTGAAGTAGGTAATAATTATGCTCTTAATATGTAATAGATAATATAGATCTTTTTATTGCAAAATTAAACTTAACTAGTGTTGCGGCAACACCAGGATCATAGCGGCAACACCAGGATCATAGAACCAATCATTCCAATCAACGAATTTTATCGCGTGATATGCGTCCGGTCTCATTGGTGCTTCATAACGTGATATCGCACAAGGGGACCAATGGGAGGCGCCGATGACGTCGCGGAAATCGACTCAACGGACATCCGGATCGCCACTGCATACAAGGAACACCTAACGCGCACATCTAATTCGTAATTTTAATTATTTTAATAGTTTGGTCTGTGACCGCTAAATAAGTATTTCGTTACTCTCTAATACCGAGTTTTCTTTCCTCCACCTCGTCCACTACAACTAGGTATACAGATATGTATTCAATTTACAATTATGGTGGTAGTAGGTAGTAGAGCTTGTAGTGATATTATCTTCCTGAGTTCAGTTCGTCGCAGTTTGTAGAAAGAGATCTGTAAGTAAGAAAATTATGGTATTATTGATAAGATTATAATGATATTATCTACTCTTAATAATAGAGGTAGGGCAATGGTAGCTCAGTGAATAAAAACGGGAGGTCATAGCAGTAGGTATGTAATACCGGTATCATTAATAACAATCTCAAATTGACGAGTTTACGATATGTGATCAAAATCAAATTATTACAATACTCCCCAAAGTGAAATTCATCGCTTAGCATAAAAGGTTTATCTTCATCGTAAAATATTATCGATGCTTTTACTACAACCCTAGTATAAAACTCACGAATTTTTATAACATAAAAATATTCAAAATGAAGCATAATCGTGGACTGAAAACACACGGATAGAATCACACGGGGAAACAAAAGTGTAAAACATTCAAGTTTCTATAAATATAATGAACATTTTATAATAATTAGAAAAAAATATAACATACCGGTGCAATGTTAATCTTTGCTGATTTTCGCTTTTCCTTGAGCCACATCCTATAACACTACACTTGGGCATAATGATTAATGTTTCTTCAATATCCTGTGTAATGTGGACAACGAGTTCTCAAAAGAAAAGAAATTATTAGTTATTTTTGTCGGAAGAAACGGTGAGTTGACACTTCATGTACTTCAGAAAACTGTAACTAAACATGGCTTTTTGGCCGCATTAGGCATTAACGTGGTTGTCAAATGACAATTTTTCCGATTATAGAGCTGAATGAAATAGTGTCATCTCTTTCCACTTATGAAATCAAGGCTGAGTTAGATAAGAGAACAATAGTTTTGAGAACTTCACGTCGACATGCATGGTATTTGTATAACTGATTTCTGTATAGGACAATAGGCCCGGTCCATATATTTAAGTCAATGTCACAGATACATCATATCCGTCAAAATGGCGGGATCAGACCTGGAATCCAGATAAGTAATTTTGATACGTTTATTTAGTACCTAATTTCTACTATTTGCTACTTTCAGTGAAATAATTTCTATCTCGATATTTGTAAAGTTATAAGCAAAATTATCTGGTCCCGCCATTTTGATATCAAAATAGCGGGACCAAATTAAACCATTTACCATCAGGTGATCCGCCTGCTCGTCTGCTACCTATGACATAAAAAAAAAACTAAACCATTTGCTACTAGTGAGTACATTTGGTTTTAATATTTAAGTACTACCTCTTTTCTACTTTACAAATAACCACACTTCAAAGTTAATGTCCTGTATACAGGGTGTATCTGTGAACATTTACATCCCTTGAACTACGTGTTCTACCAACCATTCTGATCAATATTTGTTCAATAACTTTTCTAAATTCTTCGAAAAAATTTTCGACTCCCCATCGGCCCTGTTATGACAAAACGCGTTAACCTGTAAAACGCCAATTTTCAAAAAACGGGTTTAAAGGTTTTTATCTTTGGCTCGTTACCAAATTGTATCTAGTAAAGATATAAATATGATTTCTATACTAAACAATTACTTACAATAGTCGCAAGTCGTCACTAGAATATTATTTTATCGTATTATTTAATTTATAATAATTATACTAAAAAAACGTGTTTTGTAGTGATAGTATATAGCTAGCATACATTCGTATTTATTGTGATAAAACGATGTAAACTTAGTTTACATCATTTTGTACTTATAACAACTACAATTTCTTTTAGGTCGTGTGAAGTATATGTATGAATTTAACTATATTTATTTAGTGCAAGCTTGGCATATACATGGAATAGATAGTTTTTACAAGTAGCACACGTTGAGTAAGTAAAATTCTTAAGTAATTAAGTAATAAAAAGTCATATATAAATAGCACGACGAAATTTGTCGGTTTAGTAAAAAGGGGTTCGGATCGAATAGTTTAAACTGGTAGTAAATCCACCTAGACTGTGGAAGGTTGTTCGGGTCCCACCTGAACCCTTCGATGAATTTTTAAGTGTAATATTTACTTAAAAAGTCGAACTCACTATATAACGCCGTTATAGTGATTAAATCGTTTGTTAAAATTTCTATTCATAATCATCTTATTACGTCAATATAGGTACCTAGTGATCTTATCAAAGATCTTTGGATCTTATAGGAATAGAAATAGAATAGAAATAGAAAAATTTGACAGAGGCTCTGTTTGAACTTAACATACGTTTTAACATATCAATGTTTTAAACTCATTTTAGTATTTTTTATGAATTTGACCCTTCGCATGTACTTACCTAGGTAAAATATGATAATTAAAAACATTTAAACGGAAGAAAATCACAGTTTTGAACTTGATCAAAAACGCTCCATATAAAATCGCTACATATCCGTGACGTCACAAATGTGTTTTTTTTACAACAACGACAACTACTGTTAAATGTTGCATTTAGACTTTTAGGATTTTTGGATAATTTAATACTTTAAAATCGACTTACTAATTACGAGATAAGTACACGAATTAATTTTAAATTTTAACTAGCACCGAGTTATTCTCAATTTCAAATCTATCATAATATCCAACAATTTCATAAAATTTTAGGACCAGTCGTCACGCCTTTACGCGGCAAACTAAGCTTGCAGTGTTTTGCAGAAATAACAAGGCGCACCCGTCTCGCGCTTGCTTACTAACAGCGCTCGGACGGACCATATTCTATCATGGTAGAACGCTGCAAACTCAGCCTACAGCGTTTTGTAAAAATATTTCCTCCGTGTTTTAGGTTACAGCGGAATGTTATATGGAATATTTCGGTTCATAACTTGTGTAGAACTGCGTTTGTCAGTTAGTTTCAAAGCTTACATCAAGTAGATACATTTAGTGCGTATTATTACAAAACGCTGTAACCCGGGCTGCAGTGTTTTGTCGTAACAGGGCCGCCATACAAAATGACCAAATCACGTGACCGACTTTGTATGGAAAGATGAAATTTTTTTAAGCGAATTTTCAAAAGTCATAGAACAAATGTTGTTCAGAATGGGTGGTAGAACTCGTGGTTAATGGAATGTAAATGTTCACAGATACATCCTGTATATAATAAGTTTGAACTTAACTATATTTCCGCATGCGTTTCCTTCCATCTGCCTCGCATTGATACTTCGCACCTCGCGCCGGGCCGGGCGGTCGTTGCCCCCCATCGATCCGAGGAACTAGGTCGACCGATGTTTGGCTCAATGGCTTTAATTATGACATACATTTTGCAACTTTATTTATTACCAGACAAAGACACTACATGTACTCCATGAACTTGGCATCAAGCAGCGTCTATTTGCACTAGTACAGTCCCGCATCCTAACATTCTTTGGCCATGTATCGAGGCGTGGTAATCTGTCCATAGAGCGCTTAGTCATCCAGGGTAAAGTGGAAGGCACTAGGTCACGCGGAAGGTCACCCACACGATGGACTGACCAGATAAAAACCATTGTGGGTGACTCATTAAACGAATGCGCCAGGATGACGGCTAGTCGAGAGAGATGGCGGGGCGTCGTGAAACGTATTCTGTCTGCCCATTCCGTCGGGAAAGCAAGCATGACGACCACGACCGCTCTGTCAAGAGTGCATCGATGAAGAAGAAAGACACTACGTTCCTACCGTGGGAGAGCCAAGCTTTAGCATGAATGGGTCGGCTGGATCGGAGTGATACAGCCTTACAGAAGACAGGCGTGAAGCTGTGCAATAAGTGAGGGTACCGGAGGTTTGATTAGAAGGAAAGGGGGTTAAAGGATGGCAGCGCACTTGTGGCTCTACTGGTGTTGCAGTTGTCTATGGGCGGCGGCAATAGCTTACCATCAGGTGATCCGTCTGCTTGTAATACATATTGAAAGCAAACCGATTCGAAAAGCCAACCGAAACTCCAACCAATTAGGCTCAGGCTGATCTTATAGTGCTCAAGTGTGTGCGCAAACATAAGCGCACACACTTATTGAAAAAAAATAAGGGGTATCTAACTTCTATCTTCATCTACACTATTTATTTATAAAGAGATAACTTCAATAGACAACGACAAGGCTTATACTCGTAGGTAAACCGAAAACACGAAACGATTGCGAGATGTAATTGGACACAGCGCCATCTATTGGTTCATTTTTGAATTACGGTCCCGAATCGAAGTGAGGGCGGGCCACTAGTTGTTACATACACATAATGATTATAGCAATCAATTAATTAAATTCAATTATGTAGGCAATTTTTAATAGTATGTACAACTTGATAGACTTCCGGTGGCTGAAATAGATTCAAATCAAATATAAAACTTCCGGTGAATTAATTAAGAGTAATAATAGGATTTTATCTATGAAATTGCAGTTTTGCAGTAGGTACTGGGCCATTTCAAATCATAAATATGTTTGTTTGGCTTAGAATTGTAATTTCAAATTAATTTTATTCAAAAAAAAACATAAAATTGTTTTTTCAAAAATAATGCCAAAGTGAGGTTTTCCATGATCAAATTTCATGAGTGATTACTTCGAATAATACAAATTAAAATTCAAGAAAAAAAATCGTTTACAATGTTTCATACAAAACGGCAATTTCATAGGTAAACTAAATACCTAATATTAGGCTAGATCCGGCGATTAAATTAAAACTATACGGAACTACATCCGGCGAATGATTTTTTTTTCGAATATTAGGCCACATCCGACGGGTCAATTATTCAACATTTTCAACTGCATCCGACCACTGAAGTAATTCAAATATTAGGATTCTTCCTGCGGATAAATTAAATCAAATATCGAACTACTTACATACACATACTTCCCGAGGGAAAATTTATTCAGGCCACTCTGAATGAATTATGACACATCCGTTTAATATTATTTTACTATATAGTAGGTATAAGTCTATATACTATCATACTGCTAGAGGTATCCAAAGTGAAAAGTGGAAAATTGTGCGTGCCCTCTAATTTCTAAAATGATAAAACTAAAACAATATAAATGATGTACGTATATTAGGAACCTACCATACAAACTACCAACAAATTGGTTAGAACGAGATCGAATTAGTGGATTTTTTAAATCCTAAACCAGAATTCACATTTAAAGTATAGGCACACCGAACCGGTACGACATTCAAATCACAGTTTTATTCTTAAACATGAGGTATCGTGCCCAGACACTAATAAAATTTATAGACAACAACTGTCATTCCAATAAATAATCTAATCACTACTTAAAATCTACTGACACAACCATTTACCTAACTAAAGCTATTCCTTCGTAAATGCTCGTAAATTTTTGGAAAAATAAGTTCACTTGTATACTGACTGTACGACACGTCCAGATGTGTCCACAAAGGATCTTTCACTTCAACTTGGTCTATCACATAAGGTAACTTCTTCACCAGCCATTTCACATCTATGTCTGCCTCCACTCCATCGTTCCTCCCATACAAAGTCACTACAGGCACTGACACTGCACTCAAATTATACTGAGGCGCATTTTCACTACCATACAATAGCAGATTCTTCTCTTTGCCATAGTCGAATTTCGCAAAATCCCTTCTTGTCATGCTTTGGCCATACCTGGCCATATTATGAACAGAGGTCCCAGCTGGGAAATGATCAAACAGGACGCTCGTCGTATGATTGGAGATAGACCCAGGATGGAAAGCGTCTACAAGACCTATAGCAATGATACACACTTCTCGCGTGAAAGAGCTCAATGGACAGAAGAAGGCAAAGAACTCCTGAATTGGACCACCTTTTGGAAACAACTCGTGAACGCCTGACCGTCTCAAAGTGTCTTCAATTTGATATATGAATTCCGACACTAATCTGAAAACGACAGATTTGGTATTCGTTTGTCTCGTCGCAGGAGCTAAAGCTATTAATATATTAGCCTTCTCACAGTAGCCTGGTCTTTCAGAGCACATGACGAAGAATGTACCAGCACCTTGAGAGAACCCTACGTAGTTGACTTTCTCCATCCTTGTGTAGTCGAGCACGTAATCGATTGTGGCAGGGACGTCGTAGTAGCCGATTTCATCTATGTAGAAGTCCCAGAACTGAGGGTCTTTGTCAGGGTCCATGGAGACGTGTCTTCTGGAGTAGTAGTTTCCTCGACAGTTGCCGACCCATAAGTCGAAGCAGGCGTCTGATATGAGGTAGGCCAGTCCAGCGCTTGGGCCGGCATCCAGCCATGTGTCTGCGCTTTGGAGTAGACCATGCATGAGTATGACGGGTGGGGACTTCATCCTCCATTTGCAGTTTCTACCTCTTATCCTGAACATTGTGAGGATGTATCCATCTTCGGTAACGATTTCATGTTCCTGTGAGTTGTATCCGTATTTTGCTGCTAGTTCTGTGAAGTTTAGGTCCTTAGAGTATCCTATAGGTTTTTGGTTTCTATTTTGGTTGCCCCTCCTATGGCGTATATTAGAGAGGTGATGGATATGATGAAGAGGAGGTGTGCACAGCCGAGTCCTTTCAGCGGCATCATGGCGACTGGGGCGGAAGCAACGCGGATGCGTGTAATATACGCTGCGCACACGCACGTCACTGACGCCGGTGTTCCGTGAGGAGTCCTTCGCTTGTCTTGCGATTAATACAGCTAGTGAGTATCCTTTTCGGTCGATCACTTGCTGGATCACTTTACTTATCAGAAAACATTTACGAAAACGATTATGACATTGAAACCTTTTACTAAAAGGTAAGTCTAGTTACGTAGGTATAGGCGGCGGTAGTTGTTAGTTGTAGCCGCATGCTTTTTTGCCACCGACGACTTTGTAAAAAAAAATATTTTGATCGAATATATTGGCGCTGTACCTAGATCTATAATGGTTATTTTTCTATCTAAGGAAATGTAAGGGTGTTAGTTGAAAATTGTAACGTTCATAATATAATCCAATCAATATTGATTGATATTACGAGTAGGTATATAATTTGTTACTCCTATGCCTAATAAAAAATGAAATCAACGAAACTTTTTAAAACTTGTTAATCTAAACCTGTTACGTTTGTTTCGGCTAGTTCAAGGCCGACAACAAAAATGTGGTATGGCCGAAAAGGACTAGGTTTTTGAGCTCTGTTTAAAATCTACGACCCATAGAAAATTTAAAGAAGATTAACTCTAAAACTTTGGAAAACACCATTGTGTGGATTGTCCAAAATATGACGGTAAGTGTCAATAATTAACTCCACGCGTACGAAGTCGCGGGCGGCCGCTAGCTAGAAATAATGCATTGATTATATCTATTATCTAATATTATATTATCTATTGTAATATTTGTGTCATTGAATAAATTTATTTCTATTCTATTCTATTCTAATATGTTATGCTCAGGGTCGAAGGCTGATCCAGCCACCTTTTATATTGTTTATGTTTTTACTATTTTCTTATTTTGTTTTATTTCTTGTCTATCTTTGCTTGTGCAAAAGGTGTCTGTGGAACCATATTGGTAATAATTTCTGCCAATACCGTCCAGTTTTTCTGGCACTAACCCAGTAAAACCTACAGTCCAACGTCTATATATTATACTACAATCGTTCAGCTATAGAATATCTAAAAAAACCTAAGTGCCTGCTGCAGTAATAATAAAGGAAGTCATTTACCAACGTACTTTGGAATAAAAATCATTTTATAAATGGAAATTTAATAGCGACATCTATTGAAACATCATTAATTCACGTATTGATTAAGGAAAGAGATCTATTAATTTTTTTACTGTCAGTATTTCCGTACACAAAGTGGCGTTAATAAGCAACTGTTTCTTGAAGACTATTAAAAGTGCGACGTGGTTCGGCGAAAACAAACTAGAGGGCGTACAACATGAAAATATCTCACCATAATTGGAGGACCAGTTCCTGAAAGAACGGAATGCTCTACATCGGCAAGGAAAAATGGACAACACGCGGTCATTCGCAAAAATAACTTTTAATAAATGGAAATTTTTAACTCTGCAAACCCTTGAAATATATATATATACCTACCTTATAGACCAAGCTTCAAAGGAAATAACAACGAAGTTCAACATGGAAATAGTCTAGAAGGTAAAAAACATAAAGAACACAGTCATCATAAGATACGAAACTGGATTCATCCAACCCGCAAAATACGGATAAATCTTTCGAAACTCTCAAAATACCATGTCAAAAATTTTAGCTGAGCCGGCCCATTCATGCCGAAGCGTGACTCTCCCCTGGATGGAAACTATAATAAATGTCAGATATAACTGTCAGGCTATGAAACATCCTGTTGGTCTAGTGGTATGTTGGAGTCCTAGGTCCGATTGCTGGGTCGAGCAAAAAGTATGTTTTATTCAAAGCTACGAAATAATTCGGACATTTTCTTCCTTCCGGAGATTTTCATTCTTATTAAAGAGATCCCGTCACGTCCCCGCGCCCCTCATACTTTTGTAATTAATCCTCAGGATTCCCGTTTCTTCTTTAATTGAGTTTTGACATCGCCCTTTCAAGTTTTAAAAGACATGAGAGTGTGGGAATTGTCTTTAAATAGATGCACCTTCCTATAATGAGATCATACTTTTTGGTGATGATAATATATTTCCGGCCCAATGGTTACAATTATTATTTCAATTCACAATATCTTTAATGAATCTATAGGTTACATAGTTATTTAGTTGGTTATATAGTATCTCTATAGACCCGAAAGGGCATTGCAATATGGGAGAGGACGCTCATTACTAAATTAATACATAAAAGTTAAAATTTAATTCATACCAAACATTTGGTAAAAAAGCTACAAAATATCCCTAGATAAATGTATTCACTCCTGTTATAGATAAAGAACACCTTACAAGTCGAGGCAGCCTCGATGGCGCAGTGGCTAAGGAGTTCGCCTGAAGCGCGAAAGGTCCCGGGTTCGATTCCCGGTCAAGTAAATTTATGAAACTACATTTTCTAAGTTGTCTTGGGTCTGGGTGTTCTGGTTGACGCCCCCAGTTGATTATCGTCATCTGGTACTCATAGTACAGGGGTTGCCCTAGTTTGATACCAGGTTGATTGGTGTGATTGTCTGGCACATTTATTTATTTAAGTGGTTTCAGTTTAGCGTATTTTTCTCCGCGTATACAACTTACGAGCATAAACGCGCGTTTCAAAAACGCAGACGCGCGTGCGTATACCTACGAGCGTTTTTCGGCGTTTCCACATGAACTGCGAAATACTTAATTTCCATGTTGACGATGTTTGTGGCTTATTAAAAACAATAACAACGTTAGCATTTTATTAGCATACCGCCTAAAATAACATATGCCGTCTCTTTTGTTGCAGGTAAGAGTGAGCGAGATGGGCAATGACCTGTTTTGGGTCTCGTCCGGCCAAATTAGGACGGGTAAAATTCTTTCAGAATGTTTGGTCAAAATTTTAAACTTAATTAAGGTTCTTCCGTAATTGTGTTATTATATTATTTCCTTGATACCTGAATAATTAAGACACTTTGTTTATTAATAAGTATGTGTAAGACTGCGTCGGTAGTGATAATGGTTAGTGGGTTGTACTTCAAAGCGACAGCTGCCTCAAGTTACATGTACGTTTGATTCCGAGGCGGGTCTCTTGGCTCTGTGTCTAAGTTTTCCGGTACCTAATCAATTTTTGCAGTGTTATTTATAAAAACTACTATCTATTCTATTGATATCGCTGCACTTTTTAGGTTTAGGTTGTGACAAAGTCTAGTTATCCACCCCGGGCGGCTTCATAGTCTACCGCCCTGGGCGGCAAAACAGTATTCCGCCCCGTGCGGCATAATAGTCTTACGCCCTGGGCGGCATAATAGTCTTACGCCCTGGGCGGCATAATAGTCTTAAGCCCTGGGCGTCCTAATATTCTTACGCCCCGTGCGGCATTATAGTCTTATGCCCTGGGTGGCATTATAATCTTAAGCCCTGGGCGGCACAAACAGTCTTACGCCCCGGGCGGCCGATACCCACGCTACGCCATCGTACACAGCGTTTGAGGAACTAACTATCTAGTTATATTAGATTAATCTAACTATAACGGTGACATCTATACTGTGTTAATACTGAACACGTGCAGATAGGAGTCGCTCGCGCATGCCTAATGGCCGGCGACCGCGAGGTCAAGGGTAGTGGTTTCTAGGCCGTTCTTGAACTTGACCACAGAATACTTAATAGTACAAGGTACAGAAGACCCACTTCCAAAAACCGTTTATGGAAATAAAGACTCAGACTACTATAATCTAACGTTGAAATTCCGACCGCCAAGCGTTCAATGCCTACCATTATTCATATCCTAGAAGTGCGTTCTCTTTCTATCGCAAGCAACTGTCGCGCGTGCGTCGCCGCTCGTTCGTGATTTTCTACTAATTTGGCCCTTCGGAGGGGACGCCGCATGTACTTGCAAGTTCGATACCTACACGCGGAGTGGGACAGGCCTGACTTGACTCAAAGTTAGTTTGTTAATATGATTCTCTCATATTAGCGATTCCGAAAAGTGACTCATTTTATTCAGTGGACAAGAACGCGCCTTCCAAACAAAGGATCATGGTTCAGTTCTGGTGTACTTCTGGAGTTTTTGTATCTAAGTGCGTATTTCTACCACTAGCACGATGTTCAAGCACACCGTCGACGGTGAGGGAAAACATCGTGAGGAAACTTGCAGTTTTCGTACAATTTTTACTAAGAATTAGACGAAATTTAAGGTTTAATTTCAGGTGATGCGTCTGCTCGTCTGCCACCTATCACAAAAATGTAGGTAAATAATTAATTCGAAAGTTTCCATCATACCTGTGTAACCTAGCCACTACGTCAGTAACAGACTAGCATTAATACAATGACAATAGTCGGCAAATGTCTAAACATGCGCGCGCGCATGCCTAATGACCGCCGACCCAAGTTCAAGGGTAGCGGGTTCGATTCAATCTTGAACTTGACAATGCCAGTTGTTGACAACGGTTTATTATTCGATTATATAATGTAAACAGCAGGTGGATATTAAATAGAATAAAATTAACATGTATGTTAACTTTGCGAAGAAAAAAATATTTTAAATATGGCGCTATGCTCCTTTATGAAGATAACTTCGACAAGTTTAAGTTAAATAATTGATATAATGCTAGTTGTCAACTGTCGAAGTCAGTCAAAGTCACGGTGACTCTATAAAACCTAGGTGTTTAACATTTTATCGACATATTTTATCGAGAGTAGGTACTTTTAATAAAATGGCAGGTTTGAAGACTCTACTAAGCAAGTTGTTCACGTGACAACTCACTCGACAATAGCAGTGTTAAAAACTATTCGAACATACTTTTCGCTTTTAGCAGACCCAGGACCCTGAGATAACTGCCCGGCACTATAGCCACTAGACCAGGGCATTTCAGATACTGTCATATTTCTAATAGGTTAAAAAAGTTTTAAAAACGGATTGGGAAACTAACAAAGTTCCCATGTTTTATAAACCTCACATTGTTTCGGGACTTAATTTTGCTACTATTTCCAATAGATGTCGCTAGGTGTAGATTACATCGTCCAAGTGTTTCATCGTGTGCGTGCGTGGTCTAATAAAGCGGCAGTGACGTGAGTGACGCCATTAAAAAGGTTTCACAACCATTTATCTACTTTAAGTTTATTTAATTTTAGAAAAATAAAACTATCACTAAGATTTGCCTCAATTTTTTTCTCGTTTATAAACCATATTCGTAATAGGTAATAAATAACCCAATGAAATCTCAATTAAGATTAGCAAGGAAAAGCGATTGGTCAATACGTTTAAAAACCATATTAAAATACAATCAAGGGTTTATGTCATAGAGAATTGTGTGAGAGGTGTACTATAATGACTGTTATATTTACCGTGGAAGAGCCACGCTTCGCCATGAATGTATCAGCTCGACCGGGGTGATACCATGGGCTCACTGAAGACCGTCACATAAATAAAATAACTCGTTAAGATCTTGAGATATCAAAACAAGAAACCTCAAGATCATTTTATTTTATTTTTATTTATTAAAATCTGCACAGCTCTTATTGTTTTGCGTATTTTCCTTCCCTATATTAACGCAGTGAATATTGCAATTATCCATAATCATAATAATGATAATAAATAAATAATCAGTATCAGCCTTTATACAGACCCACTGAAGGGTAAATGCCTCCATCATAATGTAGAAATCAAGTGTATGCCTAATTGGTGAACACAAACCCGAGCTATGTTTGAAAAAATCGAAACATACTTTTGCTCGACCCAGGAATCGAACCCGGGATCTCAAGATCATGGCGCGGTACTCAAACAACTGGACCAACGGGACGTTAAAAAAATATTAATTAATTATAAATTTTAATCAATTAAGCATTGCAGCATTGAATTTAATTTTATATACAAATTGAGTACATTTACTATTAATGATTAATAATAATTGACAAGATAGGTACTATCATCCTGTTATTGTACACCACGTCCTACAGTTTATTAGTATTTAATTACGTACATACTATTTTTTGTATCTTATGAGGAGAATTGGAATGGTCATGCACGCTCAAACGTTCCTGAGGTGGTGGCGCTATGTGGCGGGTCATTACAGTCCCTCTGATATGGTTGAGTGAAATGATGGCTGACACATACGTCATACTTGTGTACAGGTGCCGCCTCTGGGGACTGGTCTGCTCTGGTTTACCTCATTTTTAGCTTTTAACATTTTCTTCATCTTGAGTAAGTATTGGACTGTAGGAGGTGGTATGAGGAAAACATTGTAATAAACATTTTGGCGATTAAAAAGAGTTACTGGCGAGTTTCTTGCCGGATCTTCTCGTCAGAATCAACTTTCCGATACCGGTGGTAGAATCGCATTATGTCTATTTATTTTTTAGTATATCTTATGTATCAAGATATATATTTAATTTCATTTAAATCATATACATTATCTTTAAATAGTTTTAAATATTTTCTTTATGTATGACGATTTGTAAGTGCTGTTGTACAAGCCTATGCAAATAAAGAATATTTGACTTTGACTTTGACTTTGACTTTAATAATTAATTAATTAATTCACATAATACGTCATACATTGACCTGATTCCGTACTATTTAGTACGGCTAGTAGTAGGTAGGTATTAGCTTAAGCACTTGTCTTACAGATAATAATTTAATCACTTTTTAATAATTTTCTAAATTTTCTTGGGTCTGGGTGTTCTGGGTTGACGCCTCCAGTTAATTATCGTCACCTGGTACTCATAGTACAGGGGTTGGCTTAGTTTGAGACCAGTTTGGTTGGTGTGATTGTCTGGCGCATTTATTTATTCAATGATTATTATTACTACATAGGTACTATCAATGTAATTAATGATGTCCTCGCACTGATAAGTGACCTTTGATTTATTTCTATTTTGATTTCTTCCATTGTTTACTGTTGGAAGCAAACAACCCTATTCTGGACGAGTTGTTACTCTTACAAAGAAAGTTTGAGTCTCAACTTGAGTGATGTAGTACTTGAGTAGGCATATTTTACGTCATAGGTGTTTTTTTATACTAGAGGCAAAAAACAAGCGAGTCACCTGCTGGTAAGTAATCACCGCTGCCCATGAACATCTGCGAGATTAGGTCGCTGATGCGTTGCTGGCCTTTTAAGAACGAGTACGTTCTTCTCTTGAAGGTCCCTAAGTCATAGCCGTCAGGAAATATTGCCGCAGCTAAACTATTCCACAAAACTGAGGTTTAGCAAACGGAATACCTGAGGCCGCCCCTACACCTGTATGATGATGCGTGATGATGAATGGGCGTATAGTAATAAATAAATTGACACAACGTCTTATAATATACTAGCGGCCGCCCGCGACTCCGTCCGCGTGGAAAAGTAACTTTTTACCCCCCTTTCAACCCCTTACAACCCCCTTTTCGCAATAAAAAGTAGCCTATGTCCTTTCTCAGGGTCTAGATTATCTGTATACCAAATTTCATTTAAATCCGTTGAGTAGTTTTGGCGTGAAAGAGTGACCTGACTCCACTAAGTAGCTTAAGCACTTGTGTCACACAAATCTGACAATAGAGGATCACAAATATAATAGGTATCGCAATCATAAGGTACTTATACTTTAAATACATCGAATACACCCACATACATCTAAGTTAAACATAAGTAATTTTTCCTGTAACTAAAGAAGAACAATTTTCTTGGTTACTTCGTAGGTACGTGATCAGCAATCCGCATTAGACTAGCATGGGGATTAAGCCTAACCCCATCATAGTAGCGATGACTTGATTTCTATGATGGAGGCCTTTGCCCTGCAGTGGGACAGTATATAGGCTGATACTGTACTTTTTTACTTTTATGTATGGTTTATGTTAGGTCAAAATGTATTGGATCGAGTTGAAATAATATGAATGTTGGGTTCATCATTCGCAACTGTTTTTTTTGGTCAAACATTTTACTAAAAATATTGTGACACAAAATTCGGATCCAAAATGGAAACCGGTCCATTATAACGTCACAAATAAGACGCCTAATCAAAACCTGTATCGTTTTATTGGTTCGTAAATTTTAAACCGAGTCCAAAAAAATAGTGCCCTAACTAGTGAACGACCGAATTTTGTTCCTTTTCGGCCACTTTCGGCCCAAAATGTTTATCAAGTCACATAATTTTTTAGGCCGAAACTTCGATTAAGCCGAATAAGTATCACAGGTTTAGATGATTTTATTAGTGATTATAGGAGTAACAAATTATAAAATTTCAATAAATATTGATTGGATTATAATGACAACCTTTTGTACACATGTTTGAACAAATAAATATATCTTTATCTTTATGATTATGAAAAATACATTACCTACGTATTCAAATACTTAAGAAAATTATCATCAATAAATTAAATTGAAAATATGTTTGAATATATATTTGCTTGGATAATAAAAATTACTTACAATAATTCTACTCCATTAAAATTTCATTTTTTTATTCCATGTCGATGGCAAACATACGCAAACATATGCGGCTCGCCTGATGGTAAGAAACTACCGCAACCTTTTACTCTAAAGTTTTTAATCTTCAAATCTTAGATATTCGGCTGAAAATCCATTATCGACCGATACCTAGCTGTATCACCCAAGCAAATCAAGCGAAGGAATCCGTACGGAATACCGGTGTTAGTGACGTGCGTGTGCGCAGCGTATATTACACGCATCCGCGCTGTTTCCGCTCCAGTCACCATGATGCCGTTGAAAGGACTCCGCGGTGCGCACCTCGTCTTCATCATATCCATCGCCTCTCTAATATACGCCCTAAGATTACCAATCAAAACAGAAACCAAAAAATCCCTAGGATACCCTAAGGACTCCTCTCCTAAACTTCACAGAACTAGCATCGGAATACGGGTACAACTCACAGGAACATCAACTCGTTACCGAAGATGGATACATCCTCACAATGTTCAGAGTGAGAGGTAGAAAGTGCAAACAGATGAAGAAGGCCCCACCCGTCATACTCATGCATGGTCTACTCCAGAGCTCCGATTCCTGGCTGGATGCCGGCCCAAGCGCTGGACTGGCTTACCTCATATCAGACGCCTGCTTCGACTTATGGGTCGGCAACTGTCGCGGAAACTACTACTCCAGAAGACACGTCTCCATGGACCCTGACAAAGACCCTCAGTTCTGGCACTTCTCCGTAGACGAGATCGGCTACTACGACGTCCCTGCCACAATCGATTACGTACTCGATTACACAAAAGATGGAGAAAGTCAACTACGTAGGGTTCTCTCAAGGTGCTGGTACATTCTTCGTCATGTGCTCGGAAAGACCAGGCTACTGTGAGAAGGCAAATATGTTAATAGCTTTGGCCCCTGCTGCAAGACAAACAAATACCAGATCAGTTCTTTACAGATTTATGGCGGAATCCATATTTAAAATTGAAGGCATTTTGAGACGATCAGGCGTTGACGAGTTGTTCTCAAAAGGTGCTCTAAGTCAGGAGTTCCTTGCGTTCTTCTGCCAGTTAAATTCTTTCACTGGAGAAGTGTGTACCTACGGACAGAGTCTAATAGACGCTTTCCATCCTGGGTCTGTCTCCAATCGTACGACGAGCGTCCTGTTTGGACATTTCCCAGCTGGGACCTCTGTTCATAATATGGCTAGATATGGCCAAAGCATGAAGAGGAAAGATTTTGGGAAATTCGACTATGGCAAAGAGAAGAATCTGCAGTTGTATGGTAGTGAAAGTGCGCCTCAGTACAATTTGAGTGCAGTGTCAGTGCCTGTAGTGACTTTGTATGGGAGGAACGATGGCTTGGTGGCAGTCAAAGGATATCAAGTGGCTGTTGAAGAAGTTACCCAATGTGATAGACCAAGTTGAAGTGAAAGATCCTTTGTGGAATCACCTGGACGTGTCGTACAGTCAGTATACAAGTGAACTTATTTTTCCAAAAATTTACGAGCATTTACAAAGAAATAGCTTAAGTTAATGGTTGTGTTAGTTTTTAAGTAGTGGTTAGATTATTTATTTGAATGACAGTTCTTATCTATTGAATTCGTGTCTGTTTGCGATATCTGTTGTTTATAGAATAGAACTGTTTATTTATGAGTTTAAGCAATTGACAATTCATTATACTTTAAGTGTTCTTAGAATTCCGGATTACTTTTTTCGTAACGTACTATTTTCTTTGATTTACATTAGCTATAGGTATCAAGTTTAAATACGTTTAATTAATTATACCAAGATGTTACAAACAAATGAAGCTAAGTCAGGAACTAGAGTAAGATTTAATTTGTACTTAGTTAATTATTACCACCTAAATTATTCAAGACTTACATAATTAATTAAATAACATAAAAAGTACATAAGTATATTTCTTCCAAAACACAAAACTGTAGATAGAGATACATTTCATTACAGAAAAAGTTACAGGGGGTTGATTCTCTTGCACTCATATTGAAGTTGGATTCAAAAATTTGCTACATTATCTAGGTGCAAATCTCAAATTTGACTTAAATGTCGAATGGACGAGAAAAGGCTCTCCAAACTTAAAAAAAAAAATGGCTCTTGAATCTGAGCAGTCTTATCGGTGATAGCGATCTTCACCAAACAACTTCGGGATATACAGGGTGTATCTGTGACAATTACATCCCTTTCACCACAAAATTCAAAAATTTTAAGGGATTTTTCTACAACTTTTGAAAGTTGGTCGAAATTTTAGACTTCTCGATATTACGAGTAGAAGCGAATAAACGGGCAAGGCAGTGTCGATGACCTAAGATTGCTTTTTTGAGAATCTAACACCTAACGGTAGGTATTTTTGTGTCTTGGGTACGTGGCAAACTTTACCAATATCAAGTGATTAAAGAGACACGCTTGTAGTTGAAATTCGGTCAGTACTTATGAGAGTTGGTGGATCTCTATAAATGAGCCTCATATTGTTAAAATTTAAAATAATGTTGTTGACACGGTGTGATGTGACATCATGGACATTTTGTTTACTTAAAATGGCGGATTTTATAATAGAAATCTGGCATGAACATGCTAATAGTGTTAAAAATTCTGTTGTCGGATCTGTAATACAAGTGCTTATTAGTACTTAGTACGGAGTCAGGTCAATTGTAGGTATAAGATTACTTAGTTGTGTGAACAAGGATTTATTTAGATTTTATACATAGCTAGCAGGCCGCAATCACTTCGTTTAGGAACTTATGTTAAAAAGTAAAGTATCAGCATGTATACTGTCCCACTGCAGGGCAAAGGCACAAAGGCTCCATCAATAGAAATCAAGTCATCGCTACTATAATAGGATTAGGCTTAATCACCACGCTTGCCTAATCCGGATGGGTTCAAATTCGAAAATACACCTAGAAATCGAACTCAGTACCCCGAGATCATAGTTCGGTACTTAAACTACTAGACCAACGGGGTGTGTTTTTATTTTACTTATTAATTCCAAATCGCACAAATACTTAGATGGTGACAAGAGTTAGTTATATCGCCCAAGTTTTCACTTTTCGGTCTACCTATGAACCTTTCTTTCTGAAATTGAGAGTCCATAGAATATAGCTCTATATAAATAGTATTATAGAAGATTTTAATAAGTACATCTATTCCACTGTTCATCTACTGATACTGTTTCTGTGTAATTCTCGTGCACTCGACATTAAAGTCGAATTAGAAATTTGTTTAAACGAATTTATGAAATCTCTAAATTCAACTTCAAAGTCGAGTGCTCGAAATTGGCCCCCTGATGTTAGTCCTCAGAATAACGTCCGTTCTAGCGTACCTACATATTAAGATAACTAACAAAAACAAACAAACAAAAAAAACAAAACAAAGAAGACAAATAGAACGCCCCCTGTCTATCAAAAACTGTCACACCCATCGAGTATTTTTTAGGTTCATAGTACAGTCAACTCAAAAATATGTATACACTTTAGGACCTTGTCATAATACATATTGTATAAGAACGACTTCTACTTTCTTATACATTATGCACTGTGACAAGGTCCTAAAGTGTATACATATTTTTGGAGTTGACTGTACCTAATTTATTAAATAAGTTTTACGAAACAACTATTAAGTCATACGTGCCAGTTTAAATAACGTAAGAAACAGACAATTTTCATTTCTAACATTCATAACTTCGCTTGGATTGTGTTAAGAAGTATGTATAGTTGGTAATTAAATTTTGAAATTGTTTAAAATAAATAAATGCACCAGACAATCACACCAATCAACCTGGTATCAAACTAGCAACCCCTGTACTATGAGTACCAGGAGACGATAATTAACTGGAACGTCAACACAGAACACCCAGACCCAAAACTTATGAAATGTAGTTTTCTAAATTGACTCGACCGGGAATCGAACCCGGAACACCTTAGCCACTGCGCCATCGAGGCCGACGCCGGTCATCATTTGTTACACTATTCTAAACTAGAAAAAGTATTAATCGATGTAACAATCAAATTTCAGATTAAAATAATTATCTATATAGGTATAACAAATAAAATCAAAATAATATTATTATTTAGTAAGTAAAGGGGCTAGGCTGTTGATTGAACTGATTGAGCTATTTGGCTGCGTCATGCCTATTCATACATTTAAAACCATCCATCTTAATTTGCAAGAAATACAATACAAAAAGGTCGAAAATTATATTAACTGGAGGTCATTGCACTACAACAACGATGCTTTGGTTTAACAATTCATAAGAAAATAACTTTATTCCTAATGATTTGTTTTGTGGCAATTAATAAATAAATAAATAGATACTACGAGTATTTTATTGGCATCAAGAAGTTTTTTGGGGAATTAACGGAGTTTCCAAGTTTTATAACCAACTTTACCCAAAACTGGAATTCAAGACCAAAAAATCTACTACAATGTTGCTACTGCAATAAAATTATCGTACCATAGTATACCCCTTTTTTCTAAAAACACTCGCTGATGTAATTTATTTATTGGTAACTAGTGGCCCGTCCCTCACTTCGCTTAGGGACCGTAATTCAGAAATGAACCAATTAGATGGCGCTGTGCTCAATTACATCGCGCAAGCGTTTCGTGTTTTCGGTTTACCTATAAGCCTATGTCGTTGTCTATTGAAGTGATCTCTTTATAAATAGTATAATAGAAGATTGTAAAGTTTCAATAAAAAAATATTCGGTACCTAGTTTTTGCGTGAAAGAGGAGCAAACATCCATCGATACTTACAAACTTTCACGTTTATAATAGTGGGCTACCATACCCTATGACATAAGCGACGGTGGCGCCATCAATTAACTTCCTGCATTTATTGACACATTATAGAGCGAAGGGCAGTATCGTCAGTCAAGTATTTTCCAGCAATTTTCTCATGTCATAGTTTTCCGGTGGACGATTATGTTTTTCCATAAAAGTAAATGTCAGTTTCAAACCTGTTTCTATAAAATTTCCATACAATGAACAATATTATTGTGGTAAACATAACCCATCGATGAGAAATGTTATGGACCATTTCAATGCATTTATATAATTGAGGAAAAATTTTAAATGTATTAAACCTTCGATAAATTATCCGGCTATGACTTAGGGGCCTTCGAGAGATGAACGTACACTTCTTAAAAGGCCGGCAACGCATCAGCGACCTCTCTTACCAGCAGGTGACCCGGTTGCTTGTTTGCCGCCTCTAGTATAAAAAAGTTGTATTCAGGATCAGAATCGTTTCTTTCTTTAAAATAGGGTGATACAGAAATGGTGATAGGGTATTGTTATGTACGCATCCTACTACTCAAGCCCTTTGATAAGTACTGTAACGATCACGATAAGAAAGTCTATCAGTACAACATCGGCCAGTATACTTCGACATTTGCGGCCCGTTCTTTGGTAAATGCGATGCTTGGGTTTGGAATGGAAAATGCTCTTTCTCGGGAGTTGCGAACCACTGAAACATTGATTGACTGGATAGAGAATCGATTTCTTTTTGACGAATTTCAAAAATTTCAAAACAACTAAAGGTTTTTGAGAATGGTTCGTAAGCACACGTACCTACCTAATACCTACTCGTAGTTAAAGCGATGTAAATGTTTACAGATACATCCTGTATGTGTCCAGAATATCTTTTCATTAATTTTTTTCACTCTATTGTACACACGTTAACAAATAAATATTTATTTACTTCCTTCAGAGTGCTAAATTATGCATACAAAAAGTACATTCGAGAATAGCTAATTCATAAAGAAGTTGTTATCCAGTTTTTGAACAGTTTTATGTTAAAAACAAGTCAATGAGACTGGTTTTAACGTAAGTAGCTTTATTAATATATTTTTTAAACCGGTTATACAGGCTTAGGCGAAATAAATAAAACTATTTTTGATTAAAATAATCTGTGGTGCCTACGCCATTTTGGAAAAATGGTGCAGAATCATTTAGAATATGTTAGGTTATTTTGGTTTTGATCATATAAAGGGGAAGGGGGGTTAGAGGATTGGCAGCGTACTTGTGATTCCACTAGGGTCTATGGGCGGCGGCAATCACTTATTGCATTAGGTGATCCGTCTGCTCGTCTGTCACCTATGATATGAAAAAAAGTTATCTGCCATTTCACCTCGTAAGTCGAGTTCAATTAATATTTATCCAAATGTCTGCGCGGGCGTCTACCTCCCGACATTGGGTGAGGTCGCGAGTGATCAAACTGTTGCTGATATGCCAAAACACTCACGTAAAGGGGGTGGCCGGATCGTTTGAAAGAACCTAAAATCATTGTTATTATTCATATATATATTTACTATTACTTATACACCACAACAACAATGATAACACAGCGTTCGGGCGGAAGACTTATATGTCGCCCCTTCATCTCCCCTCTCACAGGATGAAGCCTCCTTACACCAGTGGCATAAAGGTAGGCCGTCCTTTTTTCTTCCTCAACCTCGCACCCTCTGCCCAGGAAGAAGCAGGAGATTTCGCCGCCCCCTTAAAAAGTGCCACACTACGCTATGTTACTGATCTCATCTGTTCACTCTTGCCCTGTAGCGCTACCATGAGTTGACATCGAAAACTGACATAACGTAAACTATTGCTCTGTCTCTTTCAAATGCATCACAATGAAAGAGACAAAGCGATAGTTTTTGATAGCGAGGATAGTATTTCAAACTCATGGTAAGACCACTGTTTCTTGTAAAATCATAAGATCTCTTACGATTGAACTAGTCGGACAAAACCTGTGACGCAAGCAATGCCCTTTCAAAATCCAGAACCACACTTTTGAAATCTGGGAAACCCAAGATGCCCTGAGCCTTTCCCTTATTTCTCGCTTTACTTAGTTCTGCAGAAATAAAAAGAAAACTAGACTGCATCTTCAAACAACATTTGGTATTAACTACTCGGGCAAAACCGTGTGACGCAAGCAATGTCCTTTAAGAATGCACACTTCTTGAAATTACTCGATAAATTATGAAGGACTTTAGGGTTGGCACGACTTAATGTAACGTTAAGTCAAATTAATTTTTTTATGAAAATATTTATTTATTTATTCAATAGGTGGATAGTTCAAGAAAAGAAAACAAATAAAACCACATAGCCCTTTATTTATGAGAAATTAACAATACGAGTATGTATTAGGTATGACATATTAAACAGATTCATAGTCATAGCTTTTTCAAACAAAGGATGATATAGGATAGGCTTAATAAAAAATACAGCAAGTACCTAATTAATATTACCAGATAAATTTAATATTAATTTAAATTGAACTAGCTTGGTAAAGTTTTACTTTACTGTTCAAAATGATAATCACATTTATTTCGTTTGTTGTCTGATTCTTTATTTGTAACACAAGAGCTAGCTACTTAGTCAAATCAAGGTATGAGATGTTTGTGAATAACTTTAGGTATTGGGAAAAACTAAGACGAATGAAAGGGAAAACAATAACTGAAAACGAAAGCTAATACCTAACCTTCTAGAAAGAAAAATTAAAATAAGAGTTGGCCCCTTTAGAGAGGACCGTTGTAAATGGCGAGCACACCAGGATGCCTAATACCCTGCAGTGGGATCAAGATACAGGCTGATGATGACGTCATCATCATGCCCCTGTGGCCCCTGTGGCCCCTGTGGCAATGTGTGAACTAATTTGCATACATAATATTATTATTTATCAACAAAAATACCGACGGGTCGACGGGACGGGTAAGACGAATTACGTTTTTTTGCCAACCCTGCGACGTCATAAACTCAAGTTGCAAACTGCGGCGTGCGCTAATTCATGCCGTGACGCAAGCGCAGCCGCCAATCGGACCGTGACGCGGCTGCGCAGGCGCCGATACTGGACGAGTTATCCGGTCAGTTGTTGCGAGTAGCTCCTTACCTCTAATTGGTATTGAATTGCAGTTATTATTAATATCTACTTTTTTTTTATTTCAGGCATACGCTTGTCCACAATCGCTCCGATTTGTAGTGTCTTCTTAATCTTTATGATTTAAATAAAAATGTGATGTTTTAAAGCAGTGGTTAAAATGGTAAAATGGTCCGTCATGACTTAAAGGTTAAGCTTTAAGTCATGACGGACCATTTTACCAAAATTCTGTCGTGCCAGGGACCACACGCTTCGGACATGCGTCGCGGCGCCGTTTGCGTTGTGTTGACTCGACTCATCACGTCACGTCACTTGTTTATTACGATGTCTTCGCGGACCACTTGGAATGCCTCCAGGGACCACCAGTGGTCCGCGGACCACCGGTTAAGAACCACTGTTTTAAAGTATGTAGGTCACATCACATTAGACTTGGTTAGTTTCGATTACTTACATCGGTAATTTTATCAAAATATTCAACATGAAATAATATCTTTTAATTCTGTATAAAAACTGTTGAAAATAAAAGTATGTCTAACGTATCGGCCTTTTTGTGAAATATAAAATACTTTTAACATTTTCAAACTGAAACCCAGAATGTTTTGATCCACAATTTGAACGACATTTAAAAGATGCATTTCAGCACAAAGAACATTCCGTTTTCAGCAATAAAAATTAACAAACTCCCATTTGTATCAGTAAATAAAGAGTATAGAAGAGCGAGACCACCGCAAATAAAAGAGGGTTGATCGCCAGTTATCCAGTTAAGCCTCGTGTGGCCCTCCCGATGGAGGGATCAGAGATATCTACAAACGTATAAAGAGATACAAAAAGCGGCCAAGTGCGAGATGGACTCGCCCTTATAGAATTCCTATTGAGATGAACATAACCGCAACTTAACGCCTGTAAAAACTATAGCGGCAAATCCTCCACCCTGCAACTGTCTGTTTGTCTACGCTCGGTCAAACCGTTTACACAGGCGCTTTTGTAAAAAGTCATCAACAAAATTATTTATTAGTTCTAAGCACGGGAAGCCCCTAAAATTTATCGATACGATACGATTTTGTATCTTAATGCAGTTTACGAAATACATCTAAGAACCTACTCACCAAGATTCAATAATATCTTATAATATCATTTCGGAAAAAGGGACAGGCAGACAGACATGGCGAGTCTATACGGGTTCCCGTTTTTGCCATTTGGCTACGAACCCTAAAAACAGTAAATTTTATGAAGAGACGCTGTGGAGACCATTAATCATAATCACATGCTTTTGTTTTTAAACCCCGATACAAAACAATAGATGAATTTCTACCATTAGCTACGTCGTAAAGAAGCCTGCACGTTTCGGAAAATTTCGGAAATGTTGTTCATTCTAACCGTGGGAGAACCATACTTCGGCATGGATGACCGGCAGTGATACGGGCTCACAGAAGATTGGCGTGAAGCGAAGCCTGCGCTATGTTTCGTCGTGTGGGTAGGTAGGTACCGGAATCCCAATTATGGAAACCAAATCAGAATGATACCGATTCTATTATTGATACGTATCAACGTGGCAATACTATCGTAGACTGTCCATTATATTGAATTTTCTATTAGGTACAGTCAGCCACACATCAGGTTACCACAACCTGTCAAATTTCCTCAATTGATGTTCAACCTAATGTGTAAGACAGTAAGATGAGAGTCGATTGAAGAAATATGTCAGTTTTGTATACCTTGATGTGTGGCTGTTCGTACTATCGGTAACCTATCGATAGCCAATCTAATCCAACACAAGTTTTTTTGTTATAAACATTTTTAAAATGTGTTTGACCCTTGTATTTCTGTCAAAGCCCCGACCTCGTACATTTGCATTTGGAAACGAACACAACGATCCATTTATAACTCGCCGATAAAGTACTCCCGGCATAGGTGGCGGTAATAACAATATTTTGTGTGTCGACCCCTAATGCGTTTTTGCGACGCCGATAAATAAAGACATTTGTCACTTTACTCGCCTGTTTAACAGACCTGCAGATAGTGATGGGGTGTCGTGTCAATGCTTCTATCGATATTTTTTGAGGAAAAGCAAAGATGACCTCACTCCGCCTGATGGTAAGCCGTCGTGAGATCCAAATATGAGGTTGACCGGCACAAAAGAACAAAGTACCCAAGACGACGTTTCACGCCCCGCCTAAAACCCAGGATGGTGTGAAGGAGGAAACACAAGAACTGGAAGGGCATCCATGACTTGATGGCCCCGTATCGGTTGGTATCGATAGCAAAAAAAAATTGCTTAACACAATGGGGTAAGATTAAACACAGATCATAAATTATTACGTCGTCTTTTTTTATTTAAACAAAATAACAACAGCGATATTTAAATTGTTGGTCATGCCCCCAATGTCTCTTCGGTCGGGTCACACTGGTGTCCAATCGAATTAAGAGGGTAGAGTGCACCTGTCTTTGCGCACACTTGAGCGCTGTAATCTATCCTGCGTACGTGTTTGATCGTTAAGATTGGCTGCTAAACCCGAATATTGGTTGAAGGATTTTATTATTTAATCGAGTCGATAGAACTTAGTCACCTCCCTAGAATGATAGACGATGCCGGCATAATTTACCCGAAATAAGGGTAATTCGCGTTTAAGTGTTGCCGCCTTGGAGACATTCTACTTTCCCTCTCGAGTACCTCAGCGGAATGGATACATCAAGTCATCCAGTAAAGTATTTTATTTAGGCTAATCACCTAATTGTACAGTCGTAATGCCCCGTTGGTCTAGTGGTTTAAGTATCGGGCCGTGATAGGTCCCGGGTCGAGCAAAAGTATGTTTCGAATTTTCCGAACATAGCTCAGGTTTGTGATCACCGCACCGCATTAGGCAAGCGTGGTGATTAAGCCTAATCCCATCATAGTAGCGATGACTTGATTTCTATGATGGAGGCCTTTGCCCTGCAGTGGGATAGATAGGCTGATACTTTACTTTACTTTATCGTATCGTCTCCACGCTAGGATTATGCTAGTACTCAGCACGAGGCGCATTCGATGACGTATCGTATCGTACCAGTTCCATTGAGGAGGCAGGTCAATCTCAAGAATCAGCCATTGATGCGGAACATCTTATACTGCACAGTGTGTGTCCAAGTAAAAGTTATTTTATTTTTATTTCATAAATTGCTCGGGTTTGCGATCACCAATCTGCATTAGGCAAGCGTGGTGATTAATCCTGATCCCATCATAGTAGCGATGACTTGATTTCTATGATGGATGCCTTTGCCCTGCAGTGGTACAGTATAGAGGCTGATACTTACTTGACTTTATTTTAAAAAACTCCCTGTTAATAAGATCCAATTTCAAAAAACAATTGTTCATCCGGGACCTATATGCCACAGGATTATCTTAGTATGGGATCCTGCCTCCCTATTTCTGATCAAGTATTATTGAACTGACAACCGCTGGAGCCGTAAAGTCCTTGAGTGGAGACCGCGACTCGGCAAACGTAGTGTAGGACGCCCTGCTACAAGATGGGATGACGACATTCGAAGGCTGGCTGGAGTGAGCTGGATGAGAGTGGCCGAAAATAGGGAGCGGTGGCGTGCATTAGGGGAGACCTATGTCCAGCAGTGGACGAGCGTGGGTTGCTGATGATGAGTGAGTAGCCACATAAGCTGAAAATGAAATATTGCCGATCTAAGCTGATTGACTCTTAAAGTTACTTTTAGCAGACAAACAGAAATCAAACGATTTGTATTTTCGTTCGTATTTCCAAGATGGCTGCGGCAGGCGGCTCCGAAATAACTTTCATCCTAAATCCTAGAGGCAGCCATCTAGTGTTATCTTTATTCGCTTTAGCTTAAATAAGGACAACTTTATCCACTGCTGCAGAGAATCCCTAAACTACTTGAGGTTTTTTTATGTGATAGGTGGCAGACGAACAGACGGATCGCCTGGTGGTAAGCGGTTGCCGCCGCCCAGAGACTATTTATCGCTATAACAAAATGTAACAATGTCATGTTTTTAACCGTGAGAGAGCCACGCTTCGGCATGAATGGATCGACTCGACCATGGGCGGAGACCATCGCTCCCTATCAGGTGGTCCGTCTGCTCGTCTGCCACCTATCACATAAAAAAAAAAGAAGTTGCACGTTCTTCTGACAGTTTATCTGCGATGTATAATGGTATCTATTAAGTAGGGGTTCACATCTAAATACAGACACCAGGGGGAAGGGTCGAGAGCTCTATATCTGTTCACCCTTTTCATATAATCAATGTGCAATTTCCATGGTTAGATTAGATTAAGTTTATCTAGGTTAAGTTACCGTACACGTACTTAAGCTTCACTAAGTTAAAAAAGTACAACGTGTAAAAAAAGCAATAATTCTTAACGGTGTAAAAATAATAAGTGCAACTTCACAGCAAAAATAATGACCATCCAATGAGCGAAAAAAATTGTTGTTTCATTCATTATTTGATTTCCAGCTGGATAATTGGTACCGAACAGCTGACCATTTTCCCGGCAGATAACTTCTTTCTGTTTTCAATCATTTATACCATCTCTTGCACAACTTTGTCCGCAAATAAATTATTTCTGACTTTTATTTTCAAAGACATTTCTCCCTTCTGGTTACTCGCGTGCAGTCTAAGTTAGACTAACGTCGAAGTCAATACACCGGCAGGAAAAGGCAGCTTTGTAGTCCAAACGAGAGGCGGACAAAGATAGCTGGAGACGTTGTGTAGTGTTGTGTCATGTCGATAGTACCACGAAAGAATGTCGATAAAAATATAATACGCAAGAGTTTAGGTACAGAAACTGAACTGAACGGTTGGTTAACCACGTGTTCTATCGACCATTCTGATTTTGTTCAACCACTTACGCCTTACACCTTGATCAAGTGTCCTTTACCCAAAGGTTGCCTGGAAGAGATCGCTCATAGTGATAAGGCCGCCTTTGTTGTACATTACTCCTGTTATAACTAGTTTTAAGTTTTATACCTCTGTTTTGTGTGCAATAAAAAGCATATTCATTCATTCATTCATTCACTTTTCGAAAATTTTTCGACTCAAAATGTCCAAGTCACATGACCGACTTTGTATGGAAAGATGATTTTTTTAAACGAATTTTCAAAAGTTATAGAACAAAATAATGTTGTTCAGAAAGGTTGGTAGAGCACTTAGTTAAAGGGATGTAAATGTTCACAGATACACCCTGTATATTGGTTTTATTGGCAATGCTCTGTATTGTTAAGCATCTCTGTTTTGGCAGCCGTTTTTATGGGTCTAATTAATTTAATTTAAGGCAATATCTATGGATTCTACACTTTGCATGCAGGTGACAGAATTTTGCAATAACAAATCGTTTAGCGAGAGCTAGTGATGTCCATTTCTAGCTAAAATCACAGCGCTATAATTGAGTGGTTGAAAATACTAGTGACATTTTCGTAGCTGGAATATTAAGTTTTGTTATTTTTGAAATGGCTTCACGTGTCGAAGTTCTACGAAGAGAAATAATAGCTACATATTGGGCTTATTCAGTAAATATGTTTTGTATGGTTTCTGTTTTTGACGCAGATAAACAGCGCCTACGCTGTGTTTTGTCAAGTGAGTGAGGGGACCTGAGGCCCAATTTGGGAAAAGGGAGCTCAAGATTGGCAGCGCACTTGTGACTCTTGTGTTGCAGGTGTCGATGAGCGGCGGCAATCGCTTACCATCAGGTGATCCGTGCTCGTATACCTACTATCACATCACACACGGTTAAAAACTTCAAAATATCATGTGATTTTGTTCCCCGCACTAATATCATCGGGCACGCGACAAATGTCTGCGGCCATATTGCACTCCTACACAATGAGTTATTGCTGGTGACGTCACTGCCGCATCTTACACTGAGAACTAGTGTTGTCACAGCGTCGGTAGTACCGATATCGATAGTTATCATCGCTTACGCGGCAATGTTACCATTATGTTAGCGATTTATTCCCGGTTGCGTCCAAAGCTATCGCTTTGAATGTTTTACTTACATGGTTTGACAAGTCGGGAGTCCAAGCGTACAAAATTTCTCCGTAACAATAGAGTATAGAAATTTGCAATCTTGCGTGCGGAAATGAGGCCATAAATGTTTGGTATGACGGATATTGGCCGGTTGGACCGGAATGATACCACGGTCTCACAGATTAGTGAGTGAGGGTACTGAAGACCCAATCCAGGGTAAAGGGGAATTTAAAGGTTCACATCGCATTTTGTGACTCCACTGGTGTGATCTGTGTTTCGACACCGAAAACTGTAAGTAGATACCGAAGACGAAGTGGTAAGTAGATACAGGATAGATGCCTATACATTACAAAAATAAAAGTCTGTATTGACGATTAATAATTCAACAGCACTCATAGCCATTATTCCAATCAATGGTAAATGACTAAACTTTAACGATTCATTAATAAAAAGTGTCACGCGTTCCCCATTGAACCTGCGACCTTCCGCAAGCGAGCAAACACGGGGGTCTGAACAAATACGCTGATGAATACCTGTGCTGCATCGAGCGGTGTCGGGTGGGTAAACAAGTCAAAACTGCGCAGGGTTGCCAACTGATTAGATCTAGAAAAAAATAACATTTATCCAGGTTGTAGACATTCCATGCTAAGGTAGTTATATAATAAGTCAGCAAAAAAAAACGAACTTAACCTACCCAATTAATGACTGGCCAGCAAAATAAATAAATTGGTCAGCAATCACTAAAGCAGCAACAAACATTTGCTGACCAATGACTTATTTTGCTGATCATATGCTGACCCCCGTGCCTGGGAAAGCATGTTAAGCCGTTGGTCCTCCGCTCGATCCGTCTTTGAACGTGTTGCACTGGTCCCATCGAAATATAAGGGTAAGAGGATATAGAGTGCACTTGTGTTTGCCCACACTGTTGGGCACATCAATCGCTTACCAGGTGATCTGTCTGCTCGTCTGCCACCTACTTATGTAATTAGGTATCAGCTAAAGAAAATTATTTTCGTGTATTAAAGTTTTCCTGTGCCACCCCTGCGTCATAAAAACAAGCTCATTTTTCAGTCCATTTGTTCCTGTTGTGTTAAAAGCCACAAAAACACGGGAGAACACAAAATTGCATTGTTTGTTTAATTCGTGTTGCTCGTGTTGTGCTGGGTTGTGATGTTTGTTGACCAAAGCGTTCGTAAACAGCGAAACGTTGTGAGTCCTTTGTGATGCGTTAAATAACGTGATGCAGCAAGTGGGGTGATGTTTTAGCGGTTAATAAATAATAATTAACTGGTTTTTGCCGCGATACTAATGTGATTTTGATTGGCCGGATGAGCCATCCGGCCAATCAAAATCCGGGCAAAATGCGCCATCCGGGATGGCGCATTTGGTAAGTAGTGAACCTACCTCATGCGCCAAAGGTCGATCTAACTCCGCACTAAGTAGCTTAAGCACTTGCGTTACAAATATCAGACAACAAAGGAGACACAATCCTTAAATAATATACATATATTACACTCAGACACTGAATAAACACAAGTGTTCATCACACGAATTATCCATCGAACCCACGACCTTTGGCGTATGAGGCAGGGTCACTACCAAATGCGCTATCCGGCCAGTCATAGATTCACACATTCTTTATTGCACAAAGCTTATGCTACTACATACTACAATATTAATAAATGTATTTTCTTTTGCTACAATGTAGGCGGTCTTATTGCTAATTCCAGACAACCTTAGGGAAGTAAATCATAATAATCTATGTGCTGTGGTGTGAATGCGATTGGAATCGATATCACAACATTGGATCACGTGATTTACTCATGGGTACTGGAGTCATACATGACGTCATCGGGCTACGTCACGCCTGACAAGCCAATAGGACGAAGGAGCGTCGCTTGTGACGTGGCGCCTGACGATTGGGTGAGGACACGGTGGAGAGAGGAGCGAAAGGGATGCATTTTAATCTATACTATTTATAAAGAGGTTTACTTCATATTCCACGCTAAACCGAAAACACGAAACACTAGAGCGATACAATCAACGCCCAGCGCCATCTATTGCTAGACAGTGGAACTACTGCCTCGAAACTAAGTGAGGGCGGGCCAATAGTATTTAAATAAATAAATTCATACAACATCACTCACAGTAGACCGGCGTGAAGCAGCGCTGTGTTTCGTCGAGTGAGTGAGGGCACCGGAGGCCCATTTGGAGGGAAAGGGGGTTAAGAATTGTCAGCACACTTGTGACTCTACTGGTGTCTATGGGCCATTGCTTACAATCAATCCTTTTTCGAAGATTAGACGACAGTCGCTTCACTGTAATTACCAGACTCCCCAAATCCTAAATGTGAGGCCGTGGTATCATTCTCATTCATGCCCAAACATAGATCTTTTACGATTTAAAATATAAATGAAGTGTTTTACCACAAATATCTAAATGTGGAATCAGTGAAGGAAGAAGCCAATCGTTACTCGGCTAAATACAGGAGCAGATTACAGCAACACCCGAACCCTCTCACGGGGCACCTACTATTCCCAAACGTGGCAAAACACCTCAAAGGAGCCAATGTGCTCTGTACCGGGGATGAGCAAAGCAGGAGCCTGCATTCCTGAGTTGCTTATCAAAACACATTTAGAAGAAGCCAACCCATCTGTTAAAAGTCTGTCGACTGATTGCAGATACAGCTTATTAAAAAAAAGTGTTTTCTATTTTTAATAGATACTGTAACGATGGTAAACTCTTTTGATACTGGCCGCCGTTTATGGCCGATTTTATATAGAGAATCTGTCATGCATTGAAAAATAAACATATTCACTCTCGGGAGCGGACTTCGAATGTAAACGTTGAACCGCGAGGATATAGAGTAAGGAGGGTCCAGACCTCACGAGTTATCCTAGGCTTTGGAGGGTATTTCCCCTTAGATGCAGTGATAACTAATCAATTACTTTCAGGAAAGCAATAAAGATATATTGAACAATATCGCCTCCACCTTATTTCAATACATACAGGGTGTATCTGTGAACATTTACATCCCTTTAACCACGTGTTCTATCAATCATTCTGAACAACATTTGTTCAACGACTTTTCCAAATTCTTCCAAAAAATTTTCGACTCCCCATACAAATTGACAAAGTCACGTGACCGACTTTGTATGGAAAGATGAAAAATTTTTGTGCGAATTTTCAAAAGTCATAGAACAAATGTTGTTCAGAGTGGTTGGTAGAACACGTGGTTAAAGGGATGTAAATGTTCACAGATACACCCTGTATTGTGGCTGTAGACTTGAAGTCGGTTTTGTTTTTTTTCATTAATGCATAATATATTTCTCGCTCGTCCTATGGCTGCGTCCTCTCCCTCCAGCCCTCCATGGGGAGGGCGGCAACCCGCGTGTCCACAGTCGCACCACCACTCTCCTCAATGTGAAGGTTGTCTACATTCGATTGAACGGACTATTGTCTACAAATGTGACTTTAAGTGACTTACAATAATAAATCAAACGGAGTGCTTTGTGAGAAGTCAGTGTTATTCACGGAATCGGCTTTTGTGTCCTGTGTTGACAGTTTTGTATCGATGATCCTTAGAAACATAAAGTGCTATCGATTTTTTAATTTTTTAAAAGTGAATCTATGACGTTGTAGAAAAATGTAGTTAGATTAGGTACGTTTAAATACAATAGATGTGGGTATAAATCATCTCAGTAAGAGTACAGTCAGCCACACATCAGGTTACCACAATCTGTCAAATTTCCGCAATTGATATTCAACCTCATGTTTAAATAGAAATGAAAGTCGATTGAAGAATTTTGACAGTTTTGTATACTTTGATGTGTGGTTGTACGTACACACGCGCAGTTAGGAACTCGTTTTTTACATTTGACTGTCCTTATGTCTGAAACACAAGTGTTATTTTATAGTGATACAATAGCACTTGTGTTTTAGACTTAAGGACTGCGGCGAGAGCGTCTGTACATTTTTTAGCGTTTTCTATTGTCATCTATAATTGTTACTAGTCTTTTTTTTTCACCCTGAGGAAATGCATTCCCGTATATTGGGGGCGGAAGGGTTATGTCCGACTCCCCCTATGTGATAGGTAGCAGATGAGCAGGCGGATCACCTGATGGTAAGCAATTGCCGCCGCCCATGGACACCTGCAACATCAGTGGAGTCACAAGTGCGCTGCTAACCTTTTATCCCCTTCCCCCGATGGGCCTCCGGTACTCACTCGGCGAAACACAACACAGGAGCTGATTCACGCCGGTTTTCTGTGAGGCAGTGGTATCACTCCGATCGAGCCGGCCCATTCATGCTGAAGCATGGTTCTCCCACGGTTTCTGACTAAAACCGTCAGAGGTGCTCCCATTGACGCCAGAGTCGGGAGTACACGAGAAACCGACTAAAGAGTCGCATCATCGCATCCCTCAGTAGGCGAAGGCCCGATTACAGAGCAGGGCCCCCCTGACTGGGTTAGGGGGGATAGGGACAGCCGGGAGCACCAAACTGGGCCTGTGTAATGTCAGTGTCGATGCCCCCGCACCAATCGCTGACTGGCCCCCTCTACGGAGAGGAGGGAGACGCGCATATTTTACTAATCTAAATTAAGTCTTGAAACGAAGCAAGCGAGCTACTACGAGTAAATAATATCAAAATGTCGTAAATGAATTTAAACCCAACTGTTCAAAAACAACATTGTTAAATGTTGTTAATTCTCAAATGGATTCATTGAAACGAAATCATCTAATTCTCAATTATGCGACAGTTAAAATATTTGTGGGACAAATTCTCGGCAAAACCATTGTTTGCGATAACCTAATTTCAGCGCTTTTGACACGGAATAAATACGAATGGATTTGTCTATATTTTACAAGTATTTACTGAAACGTAATAACGGGATCAAAAGTCGGTTGCAACAATAAGTCATTTTGTATGGATGTACTTACGGCCACTACATCAAAGTATACCAAACTGTCAAATAGCTTCAATCGACTCTCATCTTCACACACATTAGGTTGAATATCAATTGAGGAAATTTGACAGGATGAGGTAACCTGATGTGTGGCTGACTGTACTTTCATATACCATGAGAAAGTCATGCTTTTGTATGCAATGGACCGGCTCGACCAGAGTGATACCACTCATACTCCGCACACTCACAGTCATCCGCACTCTTTGTGGTGTAGCTGATGTCCATAATTAGCAGACATTTGCTTTAGCCAAAAAACCAGTTAAATTTTACCTTAAAAATTCATGATGGTTGAAAAACGCAAAAAAAAAAACATAAATATGAGTAAAGAACTTTAAATAAAACAACCCTTTTGAGCTTGTTTTATCTGTGTCAAGAGTCCAAGACGGCTGTAACTGCACAACTGAAACTTCGGGATCTGATTGTTGCTTAATTAATGGCTCGTTTCAGTTTGTAACTATTGTTTTGTTTATCTTCGCAATCTGTCTTCAAAATTTGACTATGAATTGTGTCTGTATTAGGATTTTGTATGTGATTATGTGTTAACAAATATCATTTTTCGGTTAACAAACATCACAACACAAGAAATACAAATTATGTTTCTCCAATTTCAACAGAAAATGTTATGAGAGTTGATAAATGTTGCTTTATGACGAAAGCAAGGATGGATGTATGGATATTTTTTTTATTTTTTTTTATGTGATAGGTAGCAGACGAGCAGGCGGATAACCCAATGGCAAAGCAATTGCCGCCGCCCATGAACACATGCAACAAGTGCGCTGCTAACCTTTTATCCCCTTCCCCCCCGATGGACCTCCGGTACAAACACAGCACAGGAGCTGCTTCACGGCGGTTTTCACAGAAACTGTGAGGCAGTGGTATCACTCCGGTCGAGCCGGCCCATTCATGCCGAAGCATGGCTCTCCCACAATATACGTTGAATTGTTGTCATTTTGATTTATAGTTTTGTAGATATTCAGACTTTCCGCAGGTAAAGCCGTCCACAGGTATATCACTCTTTCAATCAGCTTAAATATAAAAAATATACTAAGTACTTACTTAACTTACGAATTTACGTTATGGTCGTTTAAATAAAACTTCCATGATTTGTAAATTTTTTTGCTCATCTTTATTTGTTCGACCATCACGCTTTGATAAACTGTAGAAAAGTATGCAATACTATTGTGTAACAGTGTACAAGTATTGAAAATTAGTTAAGTGTTGTGCAATAAAAGTTTTGGACTAAAAATGTGATTCAGTGCCTTGGGGGATGGCCCTCAAATGGACAACATCGAGAAGGTAAGAAAATAGTCGATAGTTTGGGTACGGAACCCTAACGCCTCCTTTGCTTAGTGGTTTAAGACCCGGGCCGTGATCTTCGGGTTCAATGCCCGGGTCGAGCAAAAAGTACTTTTCGAATTTTTCGAACATAGCATAACATATACAATGTCTCTACGTATTTTAACTGAAACGATATAGAAGAGCGGTCTCGGTTAATACAAGCAAATATTTGCTTAAAAGGAGATTCCAAACCCATTGTATTTTATTTATACTAATTAACGGAAATAAATTACTTTGTATATTTATTTTGGATATATTTATTTATTTAATTGCACATGCTAGATTGTGGTCTTAACACTAAATATTCTAATAAGTGCTGACTAGCAATATGTATACTTGACCCTGATAGGGTATTGCAATAACTTAGAAACAATGGATGGCACTGTATTTATTTCTTAACTTAGTTTATTATCAGTCTCTTATAGTACTAAATTTATTATTAAAATTACAGAATTACGCTTATAAACGTATTCTTCAATATTTTTTGGCATAGTCGTTATATGATATTATGTGAGAAATTCCTTACCATCAATTTGACCATTTATTTGTGTATTTGAGGTGCATTTACATATTATTCTTATCAATTTTTAATTTGCTCTTCCCCGTCTCTACTATTCTCGGCTGTTGTTTTATAACTTGTCTTTAAATCTTTCTCGAGACCTAAAGTCCTCATAAATTCGGTACTTAATCCTATTTCTAGACTTCATCTGTGCTTTCAGCTAGGCATAAACTTCCACGTTTATTTGTGCAAATGTCAGGGCACTCGTAGAGCACTAAGTGCGCAACACGATAGTGCTATAGAGGTAAATTTTTAAGTTTGCTGGCAATTTTTAAGTCGGACGGAATATCCTTTTGAAGTCAAAAGTTTGTTATATCAAAATGTTGATTCCGAAAATATGCTGAAGTCTTTTCGTGCCTACATTTAATACATTCAGTATGGATTCTAGGTATGTTTAAAGAGCTAACAGACGGGCGACAGAATGTCAGCAGGTCGGTGACTGACAGTAACCGTCGGTCACTGTCGGTGACTGACGGTGAGTGTCGGTGACAGCGGGTGACTGTCAGTGACTGTCGGTAACACAAGACAAGCCGACGGATCACCTGATGGTAAGCGATTACCGCCGCCCATGGACACCTGCAACACCAGTGGTGTCACAAGTGCGCTGCTTACCTTTTAACCCCCCATCCCCTGGAGTGGGCCTCCGGTACCCTCACTCACGCAGCGAACCACAGCGCATGCACTGTTACACGCCGGTTTTCTGTGAGGACGTGCTATTATTACGGTCGAGCCGGCCCATTCATGCCGAAGCGTGGCTCTTCCACTGTTAAAGTGATTGTTTGCGACTCCTTCACAACTTCCCCGTTTTGGGATAACTCCTCCTCCGATACTCTCACACACTCAGTTTTTTCAGATTAAAATACCTCAGTTTTGAGTGCAATAGAAACTATATTCTTTCATTCATTCATTTATTCATTCGACGAGACATAGCACAGGTGCAGTATCACGCCGGTTCCTGTGAGGTCTTGTAACCTGCCCATTCATGGCGAAGCATAGCTCTCCCACGGAGAAAAAGTTTAATTTCGCTACCAAACAGGCTGGGTGCCAATATATTGGCAATCAATGGTGCGGGGCTACCGTTGTTCCCGAGATTGATATCTAGTATGTTTAAAAACACTATTAAACTCAGCTCCATTTTAGTTGCGAAGTGGATCACAAGATCCAATTAAAAACGATATGCACTGATACACAATATGGTAATTAAATTTGCCTTTGCTAAAGAAATTGCATCCGTATTTTTTAAAACCGTGGGAGAGCCAAGCTTCGGCATGAATTGGCCGGCTCGAACGGAGTGATACCCTCAGTTGCCTCACTGACCTTATGGTTCCGAAAATAACTATTATAGTAATATCTTTATACCTCTACATACTGAATGTTAAAAAAGCGGTCAAGTGCGAGTCGGACTCATACACCTGACTCTGTACTAAGTAGCTTAAACACTTGTGTTACAGATAAGTCAGTGGATAGCAAATATAATACTTAAATACATATATAACACCCAGGCACTGAACAAACACGAGTGTTCATCACACGAACGTTTCTACAGGGTGGGGATCGAATCACGACCTTTGGCGTATGAGGCAGGGTCACTACAAAATGCGCCATCCGGCCAGTCGCACAATTAAACTCATCATAAGTAAAGTATCAGCCTATAATACTGTCCCACTGCAGGGCAAAGGCCTCCATCATAGAAATCAAGTCATCGCTATGATGGGATTAGGCTTAATCACCACGTTTGAACACAACATAACAAAATTAAAAAATATTTTAATGGAACCCTAATATGGTTCATAATAGTGATAACATTATCTGCCACAACTTCCAGCTTCACAATGAATTCAAAGCAACAATCCACAACATTACACGTTTGTCATCCCTCATAGACAGACCATTGAATAGTTACTTTATTGGATCCTAATCATTCAAAGACGGAGATAGACCCCATCGTCAATTTTCCCTGGAAGTACTTCTGAAAGAGAAAAATATTTCGTCCATCCAGCTTCGAAACCAGACCGTAGCCAGCTACTCTTCGAAACAGAACGTGATTGATTCTCCTTCTACGTCTTTTAGACCCCGACAATTGGTTTTGAAAAAGAAACTGCGACTAACTTCCAGTGGCGAAACAAGTGGCTTAAAGTGACATTGTACAACAAGCACATAGTTTGTTAAGAAGTGTGAAGTGAATTTCCAATTTTGTGCGTTAGAACGTAGATTGTTTAAATTACAAAAATGAGTCTGGGTTTAAGAATCACGATTCTTTCCGCACTTTTTGCGTCTGTTTTCTGTTCATTTTCAGATTTAGCGAATAAAATTTACGATGACTTGAAAGTGTGTCCCGACGGATACGTGAAAATATTCAACTCTTTTTGTTTGCACTCTGGCTTTATAGTTTTAGCCGTTGTACTAATTGTGGCTGCGATTGTGGTGAAATTGTGCTGTCGTTAAGTTAAAGGGGAAAGTCTATCATATGGCAGTCTATAGATCCATCGTCCAGTGAAGTGGTTGGTTTCTCAATCAAGATGTCAAAATAATACCTTAGATCTTAAGTACGATAAGCATTTTTTGGACGATGGCAAAAATTGGCACTAAAGTTGAATTTCTTTTAGATTTGGATCTCTACATTACGCCCTCTGATGGACTTTTCATTTGCAAAATCTCTTGTTCAGCTTTCTTGAGAATTAAAATATGAAATTTATACT
Organism: Cnaphalocrocis medinalis; assembly: GCA_014851415.1. NCBI lineage: Eukaryota > Metazoa > Arthropoda > Insecta > Lepidoptera > Crambidae > Cnaphalocrocis > Cnaphalocrocis medinalis. Next base: position 6,236,149 of record CM026297.1, read on the forward strand.
TAGTTGGTTTTACTTTTACTTTATCCCCTGGTGAATAGGTGATGGACAAGCGGACGGATGACCTGATGGTAAGCAATTGCCGTCGCGCTTAGACACCTGCAACACAAGACTAAGAGAAGAAAGATACTGTATACGTTTTGACAGGTTTTATACCATAAAAAAGAGAAGAGAGAGACACACTGTTGGTATTAAAACACTCATGGGTACTATTGAGCAAGCCACAAAGTTTTTTTTTAATCTCGCTCGTGTCTTAATAACCCTTATTATGTAAATAATAGTCACATAAACTACTATTAAAGGTTAGATATTCACATTATCCAATCAGATTTTTTTGAATTACCATAACTCGATATTCATCATACTGCCACAAAATAATTACACACAGAAAGTTGACTGCCCACTAAGAGCTAAAAACGTGTCATGTACTAACGCATGCGCAGTAACGGGGAAATACGCCTTTTCGACCACATTAATCCTAGCCTATGACATAAGATTGTCGAACTGTCGATGTCTGTGGTATAGGTCGCGCGCTTATGTACTCATGCCGGGCAACAACCCTAGCATATGTCAACGAACTCTTCTAAATTCAAAATCAGGTCAAAGTCTAACTTCTGTGTGTAATTATTTTGTGCCACAAGGCACAATGTATTCAGAGTACTGATAACAATATTAATTTATTAGAACCCTCGTGATAACTAGTGTCAGAGCGGTTATCATCAACCTTTGACCTGGGGTTATATATATCAGTGTAACAATTTTTTTATATGATAGATGGCTGCTCAGACGTACAGATGATGGTAAGCGATTGCTTTCGCCCATAAATTTCCACAGCACCAGTAGAGTCACAAGTGAGCTGCCAATTTATTAACTTCCTCTCACCACGAGACGGCCTTTGGTACCCTCACACACTCAGGAAAACAGCGCAGGCGCTGATTCACGCCGGTCTTTTGTGAGGCCGTGGTATCACTCCGGTCAAGCCGACCCATTGATTGAAGCGTGGTTATTTTATGATCATCACCTTTTTAGACTGCCACGGTAAAGTCATTTTTATGACAATCTACGAGTATAGCTGGAGTTTCACGAAAGTATAGCAATGACCGTTATTTTGCGCACTTGTAAAAAAGAATACTTTCTATCGAAATTGGTTTCTGGGCACTCAAGGTCATAACTACACTTTTTTGCTTCGGAAATACCTACCTACATTCGTGAAATCACAACAATAACACAACATTTCAAACATTGACCTCTTCTGTATGTGTTGTTTGGAAGAGATCGCTATTAGCAATAAGACCGAAATTGTATTTGTAAATTACTTGGCCCAGAATTTTGCGGAGTACCTTTCTTTCCGCAACGAGTAGTTAACCGAAATAACGAGCCCATAATTTTACTGGGCCCAGAATATTGCGAACCTTTCTCTCCTCAACTAGTGTGGGAGAGCCACGCTTCGGCATGAATGGGCCGGCTCGACCGGAGTGATACCACTGCCTCACAGAAAACCGGCGTGAAGCAGCCGGAGGCCCACCCGAGGGGGAAGGGGATAAAAGGTTGGCAGCGCACTTGTAACTCCACTGGTGTTGCAAGTGCCCATGAGTGGCGGCAATTGCTTACCATCAGGTGATCCGCCTGCTCGTCTGCTACCTATCACATAAAAAAAAAAGTTGCCCAATTTTGAGCCCCATCTCTTTGCCCCCAGGTGGTCGTCATGGGAAGCAGCACCACCTCAGACAAGACGATCAACACGAGCACCGACTCCGCCGCCACCGCGCTCACCTCCATCACGGGCACGGACGACTCCATGGACGCGGAGCCCGAGCCGCCCGAGCCGCCGCCCCAGCCGCCCAGCCTCATCGACACCCCCCACAACCCGCCGAGCACCGCACCCCCCCATTACCATAGAGCACAGAACAGCTGCGAGCTAGATTCCCCCGCGTATACTAAGCCGCAGTCTGCTTCTGACGCTATTGATTCGCCAAGACCAGGTATTCTTTCTTCTTATCTTGTTATCTTCTTTTTAGGCTAAGATGCATTTGTGGGATACCCAAGCTTCGGCATTAATGAGTCAGCTCGATCGGAGTGAAGTGAAGCAGCGCCAGCGCTATGTTTCGCCGAGTGACTGAGGGTATCAGAGACCCAATCGGGGGGAAATGGTGTCAAAAAGTTGGTTAAGCACTTGTGATTCCATTGGTGTTAAGGTGTCTATGGCAATCGCTTGCCATCGGGTGATCCGTTTGCTCGTCTGCCACTTATCACATAAGTAAAAAAGGCGCCTCCACTCTTGGCTGAGTGATCGTGATCATGAGATAAAAAAGGAAATTAAACGTCACTCTGATTCACTGACTGTTGCCTGTCTATTTCTGGTATAAGGCACGATCTAATGCAGCTATTACGTACTTGCTCTTATGCCTTCAACTTTTCCCTTAATCCCAGGTGTACTACGCCATGACACATGCGCAAAGAATGTCAAAATTTGAGCCCAGCATCCAGAAAAATGGATGACAACCGCTACTTGGTACCGAGCTCTTAAATGCCCGTCCATGAGATATTGAATTGCAAAGTCCATCAGCACGTTGTCCTGTTTCATCGAAAACCTGCCCTAACTACTCAAGTATCAGCAGTGTAGGCGCGACGATTCCAAAAACACAAAAATGTGATATAGGTATATTTTATATTTCAAAGCAAATCCACGTTGCATATCTTTTCAGGTCCCGCCCGCTTCATCTTCGACGTCCCACTACCAGACCCAAATCCAAAGAAAGTGGAAAAGAGAAACAAAACTCAAGTTCAGAACAGTAACCCTTCCACATCCATCCAAATCCCTTACGACCCTAAATCCGAAACGCCAAAAAGCCCAAAGGCAAACCAATCAAAATACGAAACACATTTCAAGTTTGAGCCAGATCCTGTGAAGCGAAGAGGGAGTGAACCGAGGATGAAGAATAAGCAGAAGATAGAGAAGCAAGAGTACTACAAGGATGAGATGGCGAAGTTGAGGAGACAGCTGGAAGGGACGGAGGTGTTCACGACGAATAGGAGGCGGTCATCGGCGCACCAGCACTCCGTGCCGCCGCCGTCCTCGAGAAGACAATCCACGGGTAAGTTCATGATATTATGTTCAGTCAAACAGCACACCTGACCTGAAAAGATATGAAATCCGCAGGAGATCTAAGGTCACGGACATAGCCCAAAGAATTGCGTGGCTGAAGTGGCAATGGGCAGAACAAACGGCCGTTGGGGTGAAAAGGTCCTTGAGTGGAGGCCACGCGCAGGAGGCCGCAGCCGTGGCAGGCCTCCCACCAGGTGGACCGACGATCTGGTAAAGGTCGCGGGAGTCCATTGGATGCGGGTGGCACAGGACCGATCTGTGTGGAGAACTTTGGGAGAGGCCTATGTCACGCAGTGGACGTCTATTGGCTGAAATGATGATGATGAAACAGCACACATCATACTGCTGATTATTATTGGCCTTTTCTTTATTGCGCCATCTGCCAACCTCCTTCACTATGCCTCCATTACTCTCACTATATCGTCGGACCAACGTGGTCTACCCACAGGATGTCGCCCTCTTCTTGCTACCATTCACTTTAATCCACCTATCGTCCTTGCACCTGTCCAGGTGTCTCGCCCATCTCCTCTTTAGCTCACATACTCATGTCTCAACATCTATAACTTTTGTTTTCTTTTGAATCTCTTCGTTGGGCGGTCCCAGTTGGTCCTTTAATGATAAACCAAGTAGTGTTGATGTTTAAAAACAATATAGATAAAAAATGTTTTATACCTTGGGTGAGACACTCTCGGCTCGAACGGAGTAATACCACCGCCTTACAGTACCCGTTGTGAAGTAGGTGGCCTGAGCCGCGTTTTGTCGAGTGAATGAAAGTATCAAAGAAGAAGAAGGGAAGTTTACAGATAGGCAGCACCCTTGAAACTCTGGTTGCTACGCACTGTGCTAAGGTGTGCTTACGGAAAAATTAAGTTCTTGACTTAAAAAACTCGTCGAGTTACCAATACTCTCGGTGGCTCCAATTGGTACAGCGCATTCACCCGATCGTGGTTTGGATCCTACTCTAGATCCTATTCTGTTGGATTTCGATGATCAAAAAGTAATGCCTCTGGAATAGAGCCATAATCTTAACTTCAATTGTCTCCCACAGCCGCACAAGTCCACGTGACAGCCAATCCCTTGGACTCAGCAGCCACCACCATCCCCGCCGGGAGGACCACCATCGTGGTCCAGCAGCCGTCCTTGTCCCTCGACTACGGGGGCTGCTCCACGATCCTGGTGCGGGACGAGGACGGAAGACGCAAGAGCAGGGTGTGCAGTGACCACATTCAGCAGTTGCTGGATGTGACTAGTCAGTTTACATCGGAGGATCTGCATGACTTTGATAAGAGGTAAGGGTAGTCAATAGGGTATTTTACGACTTTTTTTTTATTTATTTATTGTAAGGCTTTTTAAGTATGAATCACAGCTCCCTTTTTATTTTTTATCCATCATCATTAGTTCCGAAGATATAGAGATTTCCGGAGATATAGATATGTTGTTAAGGTTGAAAACCAATAAAAGGTGATGGTAAAAATGTGCACATACTTAGATTTTTAAAAACCCATAGGTGCATGCTCGGATTTCCATGACCCATGCACATCCTCTGTCATTGTGATACTAAGAAGTCGAACCCTGGGCAGCTACCACATCGGCCCGGAAGATGTTAAGGCTATCGCTCCCAAGGCTATCACACGGTTCATAATAACCATGGGCCTAGGAGACAATCTCTAAAGAGAGCGAGAACACAATAGATCTAATTGGTCGCGGTGTCCACAAATGCTCCCAGACGTAGAATTAATTAAAATGCTCGGATTCGAACCACGATCCCCCCTTAAGGAAGACGCGTTCTTATTCACTGAGATAATATATCGCTTGACGAAAGCTTCATATTGTGATAAAAGTAAATGATTTTCATTGACAAAAGCTTTTCTTTGAAGTTATATTTCAGGACTAAAAATATACACACAAAATGTACATAAAATATTCCACAAAAATAAGTTATAAATAATTTATGACTAGATTCTAATACAAATGTATTTTGAAGAACGTTCCATTTCATTACAATTTCTTAAGAACTATTTCGGAGATGGTAATTCAAGTTATTTGTAGACTTTTTATCTAAAATCTTATTAGATTTTTTTGACATTCTATTTTATGTTAACTTTCATTCCACTTGCTAATGAGTAGGTACAAAGCTAAGTGTCAGCCTATATTTATCTTCCTACTGCATAGCACAGGTCTCCGTCATCTAATAGTCATCGCTACCATGATAGGATTAGGCTTAACGTCGTAAGGCCCAGACAACAGACACAATAGAAAATCAATTGTTTTATGACTTTTAAAAGGCTTTTGGGTCTTACGAAGTTAAGCACCACGCTTAACTAATGCGGATTGGTGATCACAAACCCGAGCTGTAATCGAAAAATTAGAAACATACATTTACCCAAGACCACGAAATCACAGCCCGGTGCTATATCTTTAGGGCATTAATTAAGTATTTATTTTATGTCTATGGTTTTTGTTTAGTTACCTATTTATCTTGTTGGTTGTCCTAATAAATAAATAAAAAAAAACTAATTATAGACTGTACTGTAGCCAGGGGTGTGGGCAAAAAACAAAACAAAAAAAATCAAAATCCAAATCGGGTCATCCGTTTGGGAGCTACGATGCCACAGACCCACATACAGACAGACACACAGACACGTGAAACTTATAACACCTCGTCATTTTTGCGTTGGGGGTTAAAAGGTAAATAATTTATCATGGGTAGGTAAGGTAGTCAACTATGGAAGCTGTCAGATCGCTACGTTTCAAACCCACGCGTTTATTTGATGTTAAATTATTTATTTTAATATTATTCAGAATATCTTACGAGTAGGTATAAGGAGGCTTTACCGTGGGAGAGCCACGCTTCGGCATGAATGGGCCGGCTCGACCGGAGTTATACCACGGCCTCACAGAAGACCGGCGTGAAGCAGCACACTGCGCTGTGTTTCGTCGAGTGAGTGGGGGCACCGAAGGTCCAATTGGGGAAGAAAGGCGGTCAATGTTTGGCAGCACACTTGCGACTCTACTGGTGTTGCAATGCTGAATGTCAGCTGTATGAAGAGGAACGGCAACAGATGCTGAATGACTGGAACAGGAACGAGATAGGACCAGTATACCATCATGAGATGGTCAACTCTGCAGAAGGTTTTCGACGGTTGCGTGCGTTTGCACACAAAAGGCTTGACATTAGGAAGGAGTTCGATTGATGTGGAACTGCCCGAGCGCGAGTCGCTTGTGCTGTGGTGTTTCACGCCCCATTTGGGGAGAAGTGACATTGAGATGGGCTAAAGACACAGACTTTGTAGGGAGTGAAGAAACGCACCGGGGAAAGAGCCCTTAGCAAGTACCTGGTGAGCGTCTCCTAAGATTCGGTCCGTATGCCGAGACGGTAGGAAGGACCATGGGCTGGTGGAGGGACCTGGTGTTGCAAGTGTCTATGGGCAGTGGCCATCTCCTACCAGTAGACCTAACATGCGCACCGCGACAAAATGTTGTCGACTCTCGTTTGCGAGAGCGCATCCTACTATCCCGCTCATTGCTCAGTCAGGTGAGCGAGACGCAACTTGCGCCGACACAATACGAGTGTCGATAAATTATCCCGTGGCGCGCATGTTAGTCCGGCAGGTGATTTGTCTGTTCGCCTGCCACCTATCACAATAAAAAAAGAGGAAGAATTTTTTAAGTTTTTCCCAAATTTTATCTTGCCTACACAATATAAGTAATAAGTTAGTCTCTAAGGTTTTACCTTGATTTCGCACAGTTCATAAACGTTATTCGAATCATATCCGCTAAAATTTACTCGACAAATGAGTTTGTAAATTATGATTTCCATTTTCGATTGGCGCCATTTTTATTTGCAAATCTCCTGTTGTTGATCTTATATTGTGAAGGCGACATTATTTTGGACAAACCTCGGGGACTATAAAAAAGATTTACCGTCTGGCCGTATACGAAATATGAAAACTAGCGATTTCAATAGGGTACAAAACCATTTATACCTTGTTATAAAGTACTTACTACATTAGACATTACATACTCTGTCAATAAAATGGTGAAATTTATTCTTATGAAAGTATTACGGAGTTCCACCACAAAATAATTACACACAGGAGGTAGACTCAGCCTGGTGAAAGTATTACGGAGTTCCACCACAAAATAATTACACACAGGAGGTAGACTCAGCCTGATTTTGAATTTAGAAGAGTTCGTTGACATATGCTAGGGTTGTTGCCCGGCATGAGTACATAAGCGCGCGGTCTCTACCACAGACCTCGACAGTTCGACAATCTTATGTCATAGGCTAGGATTAATGTGGTCGAAAAGGCGTATTTCCCCGTTAGTGCGCATGCGTGAGTACATGACACGTTTTTAGCTCTTAGTGGGCAGTCTACTTTCTGTGTGTAATTATTTTGTGGTTCCACTGTATTATAACCACCACTGGGGCTACCACACTCAATGACGTAAGCGGCAGCAGCGCCATCAATTATTAATTTCATGATTTTCTTGATTCAAATTTTTTACGTAGCTCGGGTTTGTGATCACCAATCCGCATTAGGCAAGCGTAGGATTTTTTTATTTGTTAATAATATATGTTTATTAGTAAATAGGTTATATCCTTTGACCCCTGGCGATCCTCCACAGGACTATGAATAATCGTATTATATACTAGTGGCCCGCCCTCACTTCGCTTCGGGACCGTAATTCAGAAATGAACCAATAGATGGCGCTGTGCTAAATTGCATCGAGCAAGCATTTCGTGTTTTCGGTTTACCTATAAGCCTTGTCGTTGTCTATTGAAGTTACTTATCTCTTTATAAATAGTATAGAAGATATCTATCTAACGAATAGTTTGAGAAACACAAGACTAGGCAATATTCAAAGACTTTGTTTAAGTTATAGCTGTGTACTTTGTGTTTCTAGGTGAAGAAATATTGTTGTAAGTTTTAACTTTAAGTTAACTAACTTTCGAAATACAGATGGTGGGTTGAGTTTTGTTTCACAGACATGACTACGTAGCTAGGTACTTAAATATTTTTACAAGTAGGTACCAACTTATTTTTACTTATACACTCAGCGGCACATGATTTAACCGCCCGTCTATAGGTATTTTTCATACAAACGTACCTACTGTACTATTTCATACCTACTGGGCCGTAATCGCGGGGTCCCAGGTTCGATTCTCGGGTCGAGCAAAAAGTATGTATATTTTTTTTTAACATAGCTCGGGTTTGTGATCAGCAATCCGCATTTGGCAAGCGTTTTGATTAAGCCTAATCCCATCTTAATAGCGATGACTTGATTTCTATGATGGAGAGGCCTTTGCCCTGCAGTGGAACAGTATATAGGCTGATACTTTTATGTCTTTTAAAAACAGGTTCAAGCATAGTGGGTAGTTTAGACAAACAAAGCTAGTTTAAATGAATGTATTCAGTATTCTGCATACCTCCCCCAGTTGGAAGCGAGCCAGCGCGATAAAGCGAGCGAATCCGGATATTGAGCCTAGCGCGAAATGAAGCGAGCACTCGGGAATATTAACCATTTGCTTGCGAGTAAACTTATGACGTCACATGTTTTTTGACGTCATAAGTTTACTGGTTGTGTGTGTGTCATATGAGCGTTGCCCCCCCTTTTCCCCCAATTGGGCCTCCGGTACCCTCACTTACATGGCGAAACGCAGCGCAGGCGCTGCTTCATGCCAGTATTCTGTGAGGCCGTGGTGACCTGGTGGTAACATTATATCCTCGATTTTATTGAATAACTCAATTTATTTTATTGTTTTTTTTTAATTTATCTTTATTTATGTAAAATGTATAAAGAAGAACTTAACGGTTTACAGTGTGCCTTCAAATTTCAAAAGTACCAGCCTATAATACTGGGACAGTAGGGGAAAGGCCTCAAGAAATCAGGTCATCGCTATATGATAGGATACAACTTAAATAATGCGGATTGGTGATCACAAACCCGATCTATGTTCGAAAAATTCGACTCATACTTTTGCTCGACCCGGGAATCGAACCCGAGTAGTTAAACCACAAGTCCAACGAGGCATGCTAAGTTTCTCAAATTCCAAGAACTGGTGTAAAGGCGCTATCACTTACTGGAAGCTCCTTTATGGAACTTCGTGACCAGTCATCCGGTCAGTGTTGCCAGGTCTAGTCTGTAAAATTTCCTCAAATTTAATTGCTTTTCCCCAAAACGATATATTTGACGACTTTTTTTCTAAAAATTTTCATAAAGATATAAAACTTTTTTTTAACCTTAATGCTTATTTATCTATGGCTAGTCTATGACATAGCGTGCTACCACCGACTGCTCGTCTACCACCATCTACCTCATAAATAAAAATACAATTAAAAATTTTTACAGTACGGCAAGCCTAAGCATAGCCGTTAGTTTCTATGTAGGTACCTAATAGTTATTAAGACACCTTAATTATATTAATAGGTAAATACCTATTCTATTCAAATAAATACTTTGACTTTAGACACAGAATACTTTATTTATTTATTTATAAAAGTTTCTTGGAGGCTTACAGTCATGCCAAAACGCCAACAAGTCATGCAGTACATTACATAAAAATAAAAATTGTCAATCTTAGTAATAAATTTAAAAAATTTAAAACAAAAATTTACAGTGTCCAGTCAAAAAATTAAAACAAAATAAGATTAAAATTAAAAATAAAAATAAATGTCCAAAATAATTTAAAAATAATAAATCGATAGATCAATACTTAATAGTTTTACACTCTCTACAACCAAAATTCCCCGTCTTTATTTTCTCCGAAGCTTTCCCCAATAACATGATTTTTCCCTAGAATCGTGATAAAACCTACCCACCAACCCTGCCTCCAGTCAAACTATGTAAAACAGCTCCATCGACGCGTTCAATCTAACAAATAACTTGCCAACTTTTGTGATTATCTAGCACCCTGTACATACCGAGTGAGCAGGGCCGGACTAAGTAAATAATAGTTTATTTCAGACTTCATTGAATCCATATAAATGTTTTTGTTACATGAATAAATTATTCTAGTGTTATTGTACGCCCACAAGTCCAATGGCGGAAAATTATCTATATCTTTTATACTATTTACAAAGGGATAACTTCTATAGACAACGACAAGGCTTATAGGTAAACCGAAAACACGAAACGCTTGCGCGATGTAATTGGACACAGCGCCATCTATTGGTTCATTTCTGAATTACGGTCCTGAAGCGGAGGGCGGGCCACTAGTTTTTAATATAAAAGTTGTTAAAGGTACATACAGGGTGTATCTGTGAACATTTACATCCCTTTAGCAACATGTTTTATCAACCATTCTAAACAATGACATTAATGTCATTGATTCTAAACAATATTATTTGTTTAACAACTTTCCGAAATCCATCGAATATTTATTCAAGAGCTGGATGTGAGTAGCGAAAATGGATCGGAGTAGCGAATATTAGGAGAGGCATCGAGCAGTTTTTTTATGTCATAGGTAGCAGACGAGCAGACGGATCGCCTGATGCTAAGCGATTGCCGCCGCCCATAGACATCTGCAACACCAGTAGAGTCACAAGTCTGCTGTCAACCTTTAACCACAACTTTAACCCTTTTCCTAACAATTAGACCTCCGGTAACCTTATTCACTCTACGAAGCGGAGTCGCTTTATGCTGGTCTTCTGTGAGGCGGTGGTATCACTCCGGCCGGCCGTTAACAGTTGCAGTGGGCTGCAACTGATGATGATGATGATGATATTATAATTCTTCAATATTGTTTAAATGAAAGATGTGAAGACTTGAAAAATACTTGTAATATCAAGCATATTAGTTACATTTATAGTTCTTTATAATTGATGAAATTTATGAATACGTATTCATAAAAAGTCGTTGTTCGTTGAATGCGCTAGATGGCGCGACAATCACTCCCCGCCGCCGCGCGGGAAGTTTGATATAGAACTTGTGTCAACAATAATCTAGGGGCCGCCTTGTTCAAGTCCGGCGCTGCATATTCACCCTTCCACCAGAATTAATCATCTATTTTGTATCAAAACGGTAACCTCAATATGCCAGCCGATGCTTCGTATGAATATTTATCTTGTCTGTCTGTAGCGTTTGCTCACCGAACTGTGCAAATCATGCTCAATTACTTGGAAGTGACTCCGGATGACCTTTCAGTTTTAATTTTACTTTGATATTCGCCGAAATATCGTGTTTGACTTTGAAAGGCCGACACCCACTTCTTATGTAAATTGAAGTAGCTTAAAACTAGACTTTGAAGGTTGGTAACTAACTCATCCGAAATCCGAAGTAGACAAGGGAAGTCGATGTTGGTACGCGAGATTGTAAGCTCACTCTAAAATGGAGATGGGTAGAGTAGGTAGCGGGGAAACAATGGATGAGGCTGGCTGGGGACTGTAAATGGTGGCGTGAAAGAGAAGAGGCCTATACTCAGCAGTGGGTGGGTGTGGGTTGATACTATGAGGAAAATTGTCTAAATCTTTCTTGTTTCACTAATATCACTGATTGTCTTTGTACTAACTTGAGTATGCTTAAATTGTGTATGGTATTTTATGTATAGAGCCTCTGTATTCGTATAGGTGCCCCTGAAAACCAACACCTCGGCATTATCTAAATCTATACCTACCTTGGCATTATGTTGAGGGTCACCTTTTCAGCACACGATGCTTCGTTTTAAGATTTACAATGTTATTTTAAGTAGTAACGTTAGTCCTTAGTTGTTGCTGTTAAATATTTTTTCTATAACTTTTCTATATTTTGGTAAAAATGCGCCTATCCTACGGAAGTCGTGGTTCAAATCCAAGCAAATCAAATATAAGTAGAGTGCATCTTTTTTTTATGATAAAGGTGGCAGAAAAGCCGACGGATCACCTCATGGTAAGCGATTACCTGCCGCCGCCCCTGGACACCTGCAATACCAGTGGTGTCACATGTGTGCCGCTTACCTTTTTCCCCCATCCCCTGGATTGGGCCTCCGGTACCCTCACTCACGCAGCGAAACACAGCGCATGCACTGCTTCCGGTTTTCTGTGTGGACGTGGTATTACTCTGGTCGAGCCGGCTCATTCATGCCGAAGCGTGGCTCTCCCACTCTTGAAATCTTCTAGATTTTTCCAATCTATGTGCGTATTTCTACCATTAGCTCGGCGATACAGGATCGCCATGGGTCCAGTAATACGTATATGGAGGCATCTGTTGCCGAGCAATTTTCGCTATAAATCTAGCCTAACTCTAATTCCTGGCAGATACAGAATTTGCCGTGAACCGTACGCCTGTGGCGTCAGCAGCGCTAAATAACTTGCTGCTGCGTTACGATGTATTACTTGCTGCCGCGGTATAAGCTCGTCTGAACTTAGGCTAGAGTCTCCATCACATTTCACTTTCACATTTTGTGGGAGAGCCACGCTTCGGCATGAATGGGCCGGCTCAACCGGAGTGACCTCACAGAAAACCGGCGTGAAGTAGCGCCAGCGCTGTGTTTCGACTAGTGAGGGCACCGGAGGCCCAATTGGGGGAAAGGGGGTTGAAGGTTGGTTGGGTGGCGGCAATGATCGCTTATACAAACCGAGACAATATCCAATAAGCTTAGACGCCTTGGGAAACTGTAAGCTAGTATGTAAAAATGTAAAATTTAATAAACACCTATATAGATACCTAACATGGTGGACGGAGTGAATGTAGGTGTAGGTGTATATTTTTTATAATATAGGAAGGCAAACAAGCAAGCGGGTCATCTGATGGTAAGTGAACACCGCCGCCCATGGACATCAGGGGTCAATGGTAAAGGAAGATACTAGTCCGGAGAACAGTAATATGGGTCTTTAAATGCAAAATCACAACGAAACGATAATCTTTACGACACCATCAGAGATGTCGTAGGAATGTTCGTCGATTTGACGTTTGTGAAGCTGTCAAATTCAATTATTCGTATCGTTTTATGGTGTAATAGGGTTTTTGTAAGAACTGTCAAAGCAATATCGTTCGTAGATTCGTATCAACGACAGTCGATACGATGGCACTTAGAGTAGGCTCCGACACGATTATTGGCACGATATATCGTTTATCGTTTGGCGGAGTAGACCCCGAGCTGTAGCCAGTAGCCTAACATGCGCACCTCGACAAAATTTTGTCGACTCTCGTTCGCGAGAGCGCATCCTTCTTTCCCGCTAATCGCTCAGTCAGGTGAGCGAGAAGCAACTTGCGCCGACACAATACGAGTGTCGACAAAATTATCTCGTGGCGCGCATGTTAGCCCGGCTGAAGGAGTGCGGATGCGTTGCCTGCCTTTTAGGAGGGCATAGGTCCTATTATAATTAATAATAATTCATTTATTTATTCAGATAAAGCATCCTTTTCATTTGTCAGTAAAAAATGTTTAGTGTTAATACCTATGTTATTATTTAATATCACCTCGGGTTTAAAAAAATTGGACTATCCCAAAAACATCAAGACGATGGTCACCCCACAGAGATGTCGTTAACAGTCGCAAAATTTAGCGCACCCTGTACACAGAGCTACAGGGTGGCGAATAGCTAATTAGTTAACACTAGTTATATTGACTACAACTGCGCCTGGCTTCGTCTGTGGAAATATTGAAACTTCAACCTATCACATAAAAAAACAATAAACAAAATAAATGCGCCAAACAATCACACCAATCAATCTGGTTTCAAACTAGGGCAACCCCTGTACTATGAGTACCAGATGACGATAATTAACTGGGGGCGTCAACCCAGCACACTCACCAGACGCAAGAAAACTTGACTTGAGCGGGTATCGAACCCGGGACCTTTCGCGCTTCGGGCGCTTCTGGCTTAAGATGAATTAAGAACTTACGAAATTCGTCGACATAGTAAGGGCTTCAGTTAGTATAATTGGTAGTAGAGCCACCCGGATTGTGGAAGGTTGTGGGTTCGAGTCCCACCTGAACCCATCAATTAATTTTAAGTGCATTAATTTACATAGCTCGGGTTTGTGATCACCAATCCGCAATAGGCCAGCGTGGTGATAAAGCCCTAATCCCATCATAGGACAAGGGTGTCGTCTATAAAAAATACTTGTATAAATTACGTCATCACTGACCTCCTTATACCCAAAAACAAGGTAACCCAGACCCGCTCAGAAGTGGGTCGATGTTATAAAGCTCTGAATTATACACACTTGTTTGCACCGCCATAAACACGAGAGTTTAAACCCCATAGCCCATGGGACTAATGGGCTGGGAACCCCTCGTTATGGCCCACTAGTGATGCGACAACAGGTAGTTTTCATACACTTGAGTTCGAATACACTTGAGTCAGATTGAGCGATGAGTCCCGGCGAATGTCGTGGAGGGATGAAAGCGCTCATTTTTCCCGCGCACGTGCAAATTGTGGAATGACCTTCCAGTTGCGGTGTTCCCTGATCGCTATGACATGTCCTTCTTTAAACGAGGTTTGAAAAGAGTACTTCTTTCACGGTAGGCAGCGGCATGACTGTGCCTCGGTATTGTTGTTGTCTATGAGCGGCGGTTACTCTGTGGCTGGCAAGGCAATCGGCTCATTTCTTGGGTCGGTGTTATTCCTTCTGCAAAGCAAAACAAAAAGATACCCAGCGCCATCTATTGTTACTGGTCTCCGTTAAGTCCCAAAACGAAGTGAGGGCCAGCCACTAGTTTTATTAAAGGGGGCTATCGCGAGTGAAAAATCCGCTAAATGGCATCGTTCTTTTAGACTAACTTCAACGTCACTGGTTGTGACATATGTACATCTCACATCAAAAATAACCAATCACCGCGTAGATGCACCTCAGTTCTACAGTAGCTAGCGGATTTTTCACACGCGATAGCCTATGGTAAAAGTAACTCGAGTTAAAATCATGGCATCACTAGACTCATTTAATAAGTATGACGTTAGCGACGTTGTATGGTGTTAGTAATGAGTGCCTTTTTGTTTCTTGGTGTTTATGACGCCATGGAATTCGGGATGGGATTGACGCGAAGGGATTTTGGCAATGGGAGTTTTAATTGGTTTAACTTAATGTTATTTAAGCTTTATTGTGATAATAACTTCTAACTTAATTAAGTAGACGTACACGAAATAAAAACTGAACAACGAACAAGATACAGGGTTAATCTGTGAATGTTATTTTATTATTATTGATTTCTAACTTTATTGCACAGATATATTTTTTACATTATAGCGGACAAACGAGCAGAGGGCTCACGTGATGGTAAAGTGATCACCGCCGCCCATGGACACCTGCAACACCAGTGGTGTCACAGGTGCGCTGCCAGCCTTTTGTCCCATTCCCCCCGGTTGGGCTTCCGGTATCCTCACTCGGCGAAACACAGCACAGGCGCTGCTTCACTCCGGTCAAGCCGGCCGATTCATGCCGAAACGTAACTCTCCCACAAGCGTTTTTTTTTTTTTATATTGCATTTATTTATCTCTTCCGTTTGTTCCCAGGTATGGCAGCCCTCACCACTCCAGGTCGCAGTCGGTGAAGGCTGGCCGCTCCCGGACAGGGGAGCGGCAGCTGCTGGGCCTCCCCCAGCAGAGGGCCAGGGTGGCCTCCATGCCCAACACTGGAGTCGAGGAGGAATACTACCGACTGAGGCATTTTAGCATTACAGGTGAGGAGATCAGGTCTCCTGGCTTATAAAAATAGATGGCCATAAATGAAGCGACAACAATCAAGCACTGTGTGCGAGTGCGACGCCGCCCCCCAAACCATTGCTCATCTCCTGCCGGGCTAACATGCGCGCCACGAGATAATTTGTCGACACTCGTATTTTGTCGGCGCAAGTGGCGTCTCGCTCACCTGACTGAGCGATGAGCGGGATAGAAGGATGCGCTCTCGGAAACGAGTGTCGACAAAATTTTGTCGCGGTGCGCATGTTAGGCCTACTGGCATGCCCGTTATGCCCAGACAGCTGCACATAGGGTGAACTCCTACAGCCTACTTACTACTAATTAACTACGGGACGACTCCTTTGTAAGCCACCAGATTACTTCATCATCAGCCTGTATCAGTCCATATCCTATTATTACAAACATAAAGTTAGTCTTACCTTAAAACTGATGCTGTCACTTTAATTTGGTATAGTCCGAGGCAAGAAAGTGTAGTTATGACCTTGAGTGCGCAGAAACCAATTTTGATAGAAAGTCTTATTTTTACAAGTGCGCAAAATAACGGTCATCGCTATACTTTCGTGCCTCCAGCTATACCTACGTTTATAAAAGTATCAGCATGATTTTGTAACGACTTTATGTATATTACCTAACAAGTGGCCCGCCCTCACTTCGCTTCGGGACCGTAATTCAGAAATGAACTAATAGATGGCGCTGTTCTCAATTACATCGCGTAAGCGTTTCGTGTTTTCGGTTTACCTATAAGCCTTGTCGTTGTCTATAGAAGTTATCTCTTTCTAAATGGTATAGATAAGGGGGTTGGAGTACAAGCCCCAAATTGCTTCTTAAAGAACTAGTCCTTGTGAACACTATCTGTGCCCTCTGCTAGGTCAGATGAAGAAGATCCTTTAACTCCGTTTCCCAAAAGAACCTATGAAGTTATCTGACAGTAAATTCCTTCCCCAGGCAAAGGCGTAATAAATCGGGGCGACTCGCTGCGCTCGCGCCGCTCCCGGTCGAACACCTCAGTAGCCTCCAGCGCGTCCAGCACAGAGGCCGTCACCAGAGCGTCGGCGCCGTGCTCGTTGGCATCGTCTAGGTAACACCTCTTTTGTGACCCAGGTGAAATGCCGCAGACTCAAATGCAATTTTAACTGTGGGAGAAGCCGGGGCGACTAGCTGCGCTCGCGCCGGTCCCGGTCGAACACCTCCGTGGCCTCCAGCACAGAGGCCGTCACCAGGGCGTCGGCGCCGTGCTCGTTGGCATCGTCTAGGTAACACATCTTTTTATTTTGGTGACCCAGGTGAAATGCCGCCGACCCGAAATGCATGAGACTATGCCGTATCACAAATTCTGACGGGACATGGGAGTTTTAACAGCAGAATGCACGCGATACCTCTCTGTGAGTCACCTGTGGAAAAAGCTAATGGAACTCGAGACCATGCGCTGTGGGAATGTCAGCTGTATTAAAAGAGTGGCAACAGATGCTGAATGACAGGAACAGGGACGAGATAGGACCAGTATTATACCATCAAGAGATAGTCAACTCTACAGAAGGTTTTCGACGGTAGCGTGCGTTTGCAGTTTGCACACAAAATACTTAACATTAGGAAGGAGTTTGATTGCTGTGGAACTGCCCGAGCGCGAATCGCTTGTGCAGTGGTGTTGAGATGGGACACAGACACAGATATTTATTTATTCCTCATGACCATTTGACATATTATTTTGCTAGGTTAGAGCGTCGAATTTGCAAAGACGAGTTAGGGTGTCAAAATTTCAAAAGCCTGCATACGGTATTGTGTTTCGTCACTTATCCTTCTTCCTTTCTTTTCTAAAAATTTTATATCTTCCGCAGGGACTCCTCAGCTGGTCTAAGCGCCTACAGGGTGCTGGTACTGGGTGCACCAGGGGTCGGCAAGTCCAGCCTAGTGGGACAGTTCATGACATCGGAATATCTACACGCCTACGACACCAGTATAGGTATGTTTTATGGTCAAGCCGCGCACCCCTGTGAGTGAAGTGTGTGGCGCACAGAGGCGCCAAAGCAATAGGGTTGTCACGCGTTGACGCAAACATGAAGTTCCATGAAGAATATTAGGCGCTTCATTGGTTCGAACACAGGCGCTGTATGGCATTGGCGGCCTCCTGTTTATGGTTTCTTTGCCTAAAGGTTACGAAAGACTGAAGCATTGAATTAAACTTGTTTGGCATAGTATAAAGTAAGGAAACTTATTATTACCAACCAGTGACCCTCCCTCACTTCGTATTTTTAATATTAAGGACAATCAAGATGACCTCACTCCGCCTGATGGTAAGCGCCCATGAGATCTAAATATGAGGTTGACAGGCCCAAAAGAACATACAAAGTACCTACCTAATGGATCTGTCATCCTCACCCTGAAGACCTGCTGAGATGCCGTTTCACGCCCAGCCTAAGAAACCCAGGATTATAAGGTCGTTTTGGGACATTAGTTCCACTTTGTATAGATGGCGGTGGTTCGGCAATTCTTTGCAAATGTTTTAATGCTTGATGTTTACAGATGACGAGTCGGGAGAAAGGTCGGTGTGCGTGCTCCTGGCGGGGGAGGAGTCGGAGATCACCTTCATAGATGTGCCACCAGACCAAGCACTAGTAAGTGTTTTTTAATCCTCTCCCTTTATAGGCTCTTCTTTATCAGGCAGAAGCTGGTAACTGATAAGACCCACCAATCAGATGTATCTACAGATAACCACACGTACGGTTGCTATAATTTTATTTTAATCTTCGCTTCGGCATGAATGGGTCGGATCGACCGGATTGATACCACGGCCGCACAGACAACCAGCGTGAACCGACCGACTGGGTGAGGGTCTGAGAAGACGGAGGCCCAATTGGGGGAAAGGACGTTAGAGGTTGGCAACGTACTTGTGACTCTATTGGTATAGCAGGTGTCTATGGGCGGCGGCAATCGCTTAGCGAGATCGATCCGATATTCCTTCGCACTTGCCTGCGGTTCGGGCGTACGGGGTAAACACTTTACCCGGGCTGCTTCTCGTGCCATTCGTGGCACGGCGTGTGTGCTCCAGAGAGGAGGCCTCCCGACAAGGTGCTGCTGGGGCGGTCTTCGACCCCGTAGGGCCTGCCAGCTGTCCTGTCGCACTCATAGTGATCCGTCTGCTCGTTTGCCAATCTATCACATAAAAAAGGTATAAACTTGCACTGAAGTTTATTTGGCACTGACCACGAGTGTTTTGATTCCAGTCGGACGGTTGCGCGCACGGCTACTGCGTGGTCTACTCGACAGCAGACCGGGGCAGCTTTGTGGAGGCCGAGCGGCGGCTGCAGGCGCTCTGGGCCGCGGGCCACACGTCGCGGCGGGCCGTCATCCTGGTGGGGAACAAGGCGGACCTGGCCAGGTCCAGAGCAGTTCCTACTGATGGTAAGTGCTTAATCATCATCATCATCATATCAGCCCACATCCATTCACCGTTAGGAACAGGTTTTTTCTCTAACACGCCACTCCCTACGGTCCCCTGCCAATTTTATCCATTATTTACCCGCTACAATAACAATATCGTCGGACCAACGGGCGGTAGTCATTTCTTTCGGTGATTAATTTTCAGTTTTGAGTACGCATGAGTTAATTAATAGTAACCATCAATATTTATTTGTTTCTAATATATAAAAAAAATACTTTCAAATACCATAACTGACAAACTGTTTTTAGTTGTCTTTTATTATGATAAACGCGTTTAAAGCTTAGGAACCCCGTTAAGTGCTAGTTCTCTAGTACGTATAAAGGGTATGATAATACATTGTTAATTAAAAATTGTTTTGAAGTATTAACCTTACCTACCTTTCACTTAGTTTAAAATTCATAGCTTTTTCATAAGCGGCTTTTTGCGTAAAAGAAGATTCATTTTAAAAAAGAACACCAGCTTTTGATAATTTTTTTTAATTTATCCTAGAGATCTAGCACAATCCACTGTTTTCTGAATAAAAAAGTCTTAAAATAGAAAACGCCTACAAATACCAACTAAGCAATATTCCTTGCACGCTACTACTACAGCAAGCTATCAGGCGTTAGGACTCTTTAATTGGGTGGGAGGAACGCAAAATATTCGCTTTAATTGCTACAAAATTGTTTCCAGCGAATATAATTGGAGGGCTGGTTTTATTCAGAGTTTAATAACACCGTTGTGGAGGAAAAAGTCGAGAGGGTCTCGATTTTGGAAGTTTCCTTGATGCTTTGAGTCGACACCTGTAATTTTCCACGCCAACATATTATTATTATGTTGTCTGAGTTGTTAAAATGGTTTTGATGCGTAATTAAAAATGTTAAGTATAATTTTCCCTGCTGGCATTCACATTTTTATTTGAAATTTAATATAGAAGTACCTAAACAACCTCATACCTACGGTATTGCCTGATCACGTAAAATGTGCCTACGGTTTAAACACTTTTATCAGTCGACGATATGGCAATTATTGATCGTTTTTAAAAATGAGAGTCACTTTCGGCTTGCGTCGTCAATTAATGAAAATGCACACAACGAATTTTATTGTGGTTTTTGTAGACAGCATGCCTCATACATTTGAAAATAGGACTGCGTAGAAATAATTGAGTGATTTATTATTTATACTTAGCTACAGTAGATAAGAACGCACTTTGCATACCGCCGGGGTGGTTCGAATCCCAGCATGTACTGAGGTACGTATTTTCTACCTTTATCTCGGCTGTGAGGAAAATCATTGTGAGCAAACCTTCAGTCAGTTCAGATTCAGTTGGTCTGGTTCTCCTGTTAAAGGGTTGCGAAGGTCAAACGGTAGTCAAATCCTGAATTATGATCCAAGCGTACCCCGGGCTCTAAAGCGTCGGATGTACATGCTAAGATGAGAGAGCGTATTTTATAAAAAAATATTTTGTCCAGTTAATAATCTACTTTAGTTACAAGTACCTACTAGCAGATGCTATTTATACACAGAAAAACGAAATTTTATTGACAATATTCTTTTGACAATTATACCCTCCATTATCAAACTCGGCCAATGGCGGAGAAAAACACCCATTACATTGTAACGATAGCCATTATTAAAACAAATACTTCTTAATTCGTTTTCCCTTTTCTTAAAAGGAAAGTTCAAACATCATTAAAGCGTGATTATCACTCGACAGAACTGTAATTAGTCGTACAGTCTTTTAATTAAAGCCATAATTACATTTAACCTAAAAAAATATATAGAGCACTGTCATTAAATTGAGATTGTTTGCTGTTTCTTTTGGTCAGGCGTTAGGAAAATGCTCACGAATTATATTTAAAAACTTACCATGGGTCGTGTGCTCGTGTTTTTATCATTTCAGGCAATGAACGTCCACTGCTGGACATAGGCCTCCCCCAAAGTTCTCCACACAGATCAGTCCTGTGCCACCCGCATGCAAAGGTCTTCCACGACCTTCACTAGATGGTTGGTCCACCTGGTGCGTGATCGTGTCAGAAATGATGAGATCCGCAGGAGATCTAAGGTCGCAGACATAGCCTAAAGAATTGCGTGGCTCAAGTGGCAATGGGCAGGGCACATTGCGAGGAGAACAGACGGCCGTTGGGGTGGAGGTCCTTGAGTAGAGGCCGCGTGCAGGAGGCCGCAGCCGTGGCTCGTGTTTTAGTAACCCTTATTACCTACGTGACAGTGACTACTATGTTTATCTCCAGAGGGCAAGACGCTGGCTACATCGTACGAGTGCAAGTTCATCGAGACCTCCGTGGGTATCAACCACAACGTGGACGAGCTGCTGGTGGGGCTCCTCACGCAGATCCGGCTGAAGCAGCAGCACGCCGAGAGAGTCAGGTACTGCTATCATCATCATCATCAGCAACCCATACTCGTACTGCTGGACATAGGTCTCCCCTAATGCACGCCACTGCTCCCGATTTTCGGCTACTCTCATCCAGCCCACACCAGCCAGCCTTCGAATGTCTCTCCATCTTGTCGCAGGGAGAGGATACTGTAGTCATTTTTAGCAGTAATAGGCATTCGGCATGAATGGGCCGGCTCGACCGGAGTGATACCACTGACAGAAGACCAGCGTGAAGCAGCCTGCGCTGTGTTTCGTCGAGTGAGTGAGGGTAGAGGCCCAATTGAGTGAATAGAGTTTAAAGGCTGGCAGCGCACTTGTGACTCTACTGGTGTTGCAGGTGTCCATGGGCGGCGGGAATCGCTTACCATCAGGTGATCCGTCGCGTCGGCTTGTCTGCTACTTATATCATCATCTCCCTGCCCTGTGCCCAGATTATCTGGGGCCGGCGCAGTATGTTTTCTTCTTCCATTTGTCCCTGTCATTCGTCATCGTATCATCCACCCCCTTTTCAGTCATGATAGTTATTGTAACTAAAAAACTTTTAGTGGAAGCACAATGTCTTGCTTCTCAAAGTTCGAACCGGAGACCATACTATAGAGGGAGTTATTAAAACTAATTGCAATAACCAGACAGTTGCAATTACAAGTCTCCACCTTATAAGTATAATATCAAAAAATGAACAAAATTGCAGAAAACGCAGTGGGTCTCGCAAGAACCGCAGCCGCGCGCGCTCCCCGCTGGAGGCGGAGCCGGCTGCGCCCG
Organism: Cnaphalocrocis medinalis; assembly: GCA_014851415.1. Classification (NCBI taxonomy): domain Eukaryota; kingdom Metazoa; phylum Arthropoda; class Insecta; order Lepidoptera; family Crambidae; genus Cnaphalocrocis; species Cnaphalocrocis medinalis. Next base: position 6,258,453 of record CM026297.1, read on the forward strand.
CGCCGCCCGCCACCGCCTCCGCGGCCAGCACGCCGCGCAAGCGCACGCGCCTGTCCGCCAGCGTCAAGGTATGACGCTGTATTATATACTATACTCCGTCAATAAATCACACATAGGTGCTTTGCCTTTGCTCCCATCTGCGTTTCCCACTTGTTATATGGTAAGAAACCAGTCCACAACCCAACTGTAAACAAATTTTTCAAAAACTTTGTGTTGGGCGGAGTAACAACATCCGCCACCCTTTTGTCTAAACCGAGGGCTCAAAACAAAACAACTATACGGAGTTTAATAGTATTATAACCAACTAGCTGTTACCCGCGACTTCGTCCGCACCTTCTGCCTACGTTTTAACCCCTTTTCGCAATAAAAAGTAGCCTATGTTCTTCTTAGGGTCTAAACTATCTGTAAACCAAATTTCATTCAAATCCGTTCAGTAGTTTTGGCGTGAAAGAGTAACAAACAGACAGACAGACAGAGTTACGTTAGCATTAGTAAGGACTAGTAAAGATGGGGCTACCATACCCTATGGCTAAGGTGACCATACAAGCGGCGGGACGCACAATAATTGTTCCGTTTTGTGAAAAACCCTCCCAGTTTCTCCCGTTTATCGATATGATGAGCCAATGGGGACTCCCCTCTGTCGTTTATCGATATGATGAGCCGCTGGGGACTCCCCTCTGTCGTTTATCGATATGATGAGCAGCTGCCAGGTCAATGTATGAAATGCTTTGTGAATTCATCATTTAATAAATAATAATAAATTGAGACAACATCACATACATTGTCCTGGTTCCAAACTAAGGTTTTCCCTTGTACTATGGAAACCAGAAACAACGAAGGAACCACAAACACCCAGACCCAACCCAAATATCTGTTTCATCAACAAACATTTGTGTTGGTGCGGGAATCGAACCCGCAACCCTTACGTCTCAACCGGCGCTCAAACCATTCCGCTAAACGGATCGTCTAAATAAAGTCGTGAAATTTATTCTTTACAAACTATTACGGAGTTCAATAGTATTATAACCAACTAGCTGTTACCCGCGACTTCGTCCGCACCTTCTGCCTACGTTTTAACCCCTTTTCGCAATAAAAAGTAGCCTATGTTCTTTCTTAGGGTCTAGACTATCTGTAAACCAAATTTGATTCAAATCCGTTCAGTAGTTTTGGCGTGAAAGAGTAACAAACAGACAGTCAGACAGAGTTACGTTAGCATTAGTAAGGACTAGTAAAGATGGGGCTACCATACCCTATGGCTAAGGTGACCATACAAAGCGGCGGGACGCACAATAATTGTTCCGTTTTGTGAAAAACCCACCCAGTTTCTCCCGTTTATCGATATGATGAGCCAATGGGGATTCCCCTCCGTCCTTTATCGATATGATGACCCGCTGGGGAATCCCCTCTGTCGTTTATCGATATAATGAGCAGCTGCCAGGTCAATGTATGAAATGCTGTGTGAATTCATCATTTAATAAATAATAATAAATTGAGACAACATCACATACATTGTCCTGGTCCCAAACTAAGGTTTTCCCTTGTACTATGGAAACCAGAAACAACGAAGGAACCACAAACACCCAGACCCAACCCAAATATCTGTTTCATCAACAAACATTTGTGTTGGTGCGGGAATCGAACCCGCAACCCTTACGTCTCAACCGGCGCTCAAACCATTGCGCTAAACGGGTCCCGAAACAAAGCGGCGGGACGCACAATAATTGTTCCGTTTTGTGAAAAACCCTTCCAGTTTCTCCCGTTTATCGATATGATGAGCCAATGGGGACTCATCGATATGGATGAGCCGCTGGGGGATTCCCCTCTCGTCCTTTATCGATGATTGATGCACCCGCTGGGGACTCCCCTCTGTCGTTTATCGATATAATGAGCAGCTGCCATGTCAATGTATGAAATGCTGTGTGAATTTATTATTTATTTATTTATATTCAAAAACGGAATCAGGTTAATGTATGAGTTGGTGTTGGACTTTATTTATTTATAGTGACATCTAACGGAACAACGCCAAACTACCATCTTAATTGCTTTATCCACCAATGCTTCTGATTCCAGGTGCGCGGCCTCCTCGGGCGCGTGTGGGCGCGCGACTCCAAGTCGAAGTCCTGTGAGAACCTGCATGTGCTCTAGCACTCGGCCGCCGAGCCCGTCGCCTGCTTCCCCTTCTTCGACTGCGCTGCCAGCTACTCATAAACCTTGCAGGGTAACGCAGTCCTCTGGCAAGGTTAACTCAGTCCTTTGCCAAGGTTGACAGTCCTCTAACAAGGTTAACTCAGTCCTCTGCCAAGGGTAAATCAGTCCTCTGCCAATCAGTAATTGCGGGGGAAATTAACAAATGTCATTTGCTGTGTTCACTTGGAGGTTTTAATCCAACAATATCGTCTTTAATTGCTAAGTATTTGATGTGACACACACTTAAGTCACATCTAGGGTTGGTAGTGGAAAAATCTTGTATAGCGTGGATATCAGCCGCCCGGGGCGTAACACTATTTGGCCGTCTGGGGCGTAACCCTATGTGACCGCCATATATTTTCCTCGTGGAACTCCCCCCGGTTGAGTCGTAGATTTTACCCCCTTCTACCCCTTACATCAGTACCCTGATGGAGTGATATTGATGCCACCCTCATTTCTTCGTAGGTACCTCCTTTGCAATAAAGAATAAGTAAATAGGACACTCAATATTATATGTTTTGATGTATGTAACCTTAAAGTGAGTATTGCGCCTCCAAAGGACTGCGTTAACCTGTCAGGGTCTGTACCTCTGCTTCTACTAGTCAAGTCACCGATGATCACCGCTTCACCAGCAAGCTTCCAGTCTTTATTGAGCATAATTCTACAGGTGGGGTACACGTACCCTGGAGATAATATATCGCCACTGCATCACCTCGGCAGAATAAAACTCCACCCAACCTAATTTGAATATAATTTTTATATATTAACTACTAATTAATTAATTTGAATATTTTTATTGGTTTAGGATTGTTTATGGAAAATACGCTTAGAAATATTACCTATAAAGCTTAATGCCTGCTTTCTTTATTATTTTTTCTATTTATTAAAAAAAATGTCTTAGCTATTTGAGTATCTAGTCAACTTTTTTTTTAATTCGTCTGGTTCCTAAACAAGAAATTGATTAACTTCTTTGAAGAAATTGATTGACTTCTCACATGCCCTAAATAGTTTAGGATCTTTCTAAGCAGACTTAAGTATTTTATTACTAGTTGTCAGCATTTTAAGAATCCAGAAAAAATGCTGAAGACAAAAAAATATTTCAGACATGTAATAAATAAATCCTTAACCTCGGTTAAAAAAAGTAAAATTGACGGAACTGTTTTTTTATATCTGCGAAATTAATTATAATACAATAATACAGAATAATTTGATAGTCATCAAAGATTTCACAGTATTAATGTTTTATAACTCATTATAAATGATGATTAAATAATAACAATAATAATTTTAAATTAAATAATAGTTACTTATTTTTTTATATTTACAAAATCTTAGTAATTGTACACGTCTATGTTTAGACTACCCCTTAGGTAAGCCGTATGCTTATCTACCTCAATTGTACAAATATTATTTAACACTGAAAAAATACTTGAAGACGCTATAAAACAAATCCTTGACGTTTATTTAATAGCTCTGTGCTCATTTAACGATAGTCATGTCAAAATTAATCATGTGTAGTTGTGTGTAGTCGATTATCTAAAAATCGCCATTGTAAATCATAAGTGAACTTTCTATAATTGCACTCACATTTAGCACTTAGCAGAATTAGTATTTTCACTTCGCATTTTTTGAGCTAGATACAAACGAATAAGGGAAAACGACGGGTCGGCGGTGAAAATATATTTTTACTGAAAAAATTAAGATGTCAAAGCGAAAAAAATGTTGAATGATTGAAACCACAAAGTGATGTTTGATTGATGATAATTATATGTGTATGTAATTTGGGGTTAATTTTTATAATATAAAAGCGTTTGGTGTATAAATAAAAAAATAAAAGATACCATTAAAACGGCGTATCAACATTTACTTAGTGATTGGTTTTTCAAAATGGCGAAATTAAAAATACCAATCACGTAACGCCCTTTGAATTTTAAATACATTTTATCAAATTTACAACGATCGCATGATCAATAAAGACATCATAACACACAATTAAGTATGTAAAAGAAAAATAATATTGCTAATTATTACGGTCAGCCAGAATAGTGTCAAATAATAATTTAAGTATAAAGGGATTTATTTCAATAATGAGTTTATCGTGTAACGACCGATAAACCTACGACAGTAAATGTTTATTTATAAAATATATTGCTATAAGAGAAAGATTAAACTGAAAACGATTGGTATTATTATATAGCGGAAGATGAGTGAATAGAGATATACAGTGAGGCTTTTGAAGTATTAATAATTATATTGAATATTTAAATTATATTAAAATGAATAAATACGAATGGATTAATCGTAACAAAATAAATGTGATCCCTCGTGTCTCCTAAACCATATAGGATAGTTGTAAAATTTTTGTAAATCTTTTTTTGGATAGTGTAGATGGTATGTTCGTATTATTTATAATGATGCACTCTAAGAAAACCAAATCACAAAGATTTATACATAAAAGAAAATTGTGTTTTTGGTACTTCTACAATCTATTTATGATATTTTCTTCTATTTAATGGTTTTTTTTTTGCTCGTCGAAAAATGTCTTTTAAAATCTCCTTTCTAAGGTGTTAAAAGATATTATACAGACAAAAAAAAACTGTGTAATGTACGTACCAAAACATACTTCTCTGATTATTTTAAAACAATTTTAATGGATTTTTTTATAATCATTTGAAGTGTGATTGTCATACTCACCCTGCATTTAAATAAAGCATTTTAAAAACGTATATTTTTGTAGATTTAGATTTTTTTTGTTATATTCAAAGTAAGTTTTTCCTACTAGAAAGTAGTATATAATAATAATGGTGTATATTGAATGAATTGGACATTATAGTGATCGCATGATGCAGTATTGTATAAAACAGTGAAAATCATTTATCATTAAGAGTATTATAATGATTGTTATACATTAAAAACTGTGCTTATTAATTTTTTGCATTTGCTGTTAGTATCATCAATCTGAAAAAAAGCACAATTGTTTCTAACTTTTTATCTTTTGTTATCTTTTTTGTTTTACTAGATACATACTCCTTCTTACTGTTTTAATTTTTTATTCTATATTTTTATGTAGGTAACCTTTCATTAAAGTATTGTCATGACATAATCTGTTCAATAATGGCTTTCGTGAATGAAAAATCAGAAAGGTGTCGTAATGTAGATGTAAAGCCCAGCTTAAGTATAACATTTTTGCCATAAACATAAAAAATATTAAAAACAATCATGAGTATTTCTATATTATAAATCTTCTTTGGGCTATATCTATATTATTTATACATTTTATTCACGTAAGCTCCTCACTGAACACTGAACATCCACAGCTAAATTTCTTCTTAAAACGTAAAATATTAACCGATTGGGTCCACAGCTTCAAAATTTGAGCAAAACGAATTAGATAATTATACTATGTATTATGTTTGCGGTATACCTATGTTTTTGAGGATACAAATTTATATGTAGAGACGTAGAATGTAGAGGCGAGAGCTTGCGACATAATTTAGAAGGCAGCTAACTGAAGCAGGGCAATTAAAATATTTAAACGGATATGGTATAAGAAACCGTGTGCATTAAAACTGGGATCTTTTGACTTATTACTATTAGATATTGTCTTCGTCATTTTGGCAAATGTTTTTTTTTAGTAAAAGGTATACATATTAATCTATTAACTTTGACGCTTGTAAACTGTATTTTGATTTTTTAGTGTCAGATGGTCCCGGTTTTTAAAAATTCGGTAAGATAATTGAATCCTGGCAATATTTATGATTTCACTAATTCGAGGGCCAAGGAAAAAGCAGGTTTTGCAAAATTTAAGCAATATCATCAGAATATGGATTTATAGACAATCCCTCCGAACATTGCAATTGTCAAATTTACAATCGAAAATAATATAATGTTTCTCAAATGGCATTCGAAATATTAAATTAGACACTCAATAGTTATTTGTTTTGTAAGTCCCATGTAGTTTTTTGTTTTATATAGGATAAAAGCCTCTAGACATAGTAAGAAAATTGGTTTAAAAGAAAATTATTTCAATTTCAGTGCCTGATATTTAGTGAAAAATGAATATAATTATTTGATCCCTCCGAAACAACCTGTTTGCCTTATTTTATTAGTGTCATTATTTCATATTTGAAGCGATTGGATAGACGCTAGAACATATTATATAAATTATATTAGAATTTATATAGCTTAATTATATGAATTACTAGTCGATAAGTAGGTGTATTTTAACTTCTCTTTGATGTTAATAGAAAATCATTATTATGTTAGTATTAACGTTAAGGCAGTTTGGTTTTTAACATTGTATGTTTGCATACGTATTAAATTATAATTGTCATTATTGTTAAGTATGATAGGTTTTGTAACTATTATTATAAAACGTTCATTCGTGTATTCAATTTGATAGTTTTATTACATAATTATTTATAAGTACGCAATTATGAATAAAACTATAATAATTAATAAAAAAAATCTTAAACCAAACTGTCTTAGGCATTCATGTTATTTACATTGTATTAGTAATAACATCACCATTTATACTGTCTTCGAAAATGTAACTTCGAAGAGCAAAATAAATACTTATATATATGTATAACCCCAGGGTCCAATATAAAACACCAATCTCACCTAGCCCTTGGACTATCCTGGAAAGTCTAGACCTAGCTTATTTGCCATCAGCAGTAGATCTTAGTTGTAATATGTATAAATATGACTAATACTGTAAGCAGTGACATAATAATTATTATGTTATGGCCATAGTATAAATCACTTGTATTGCTTTACAAATTTAATTAATAGTTAAGTGCAAATAATTAACTGCCAAAACGCCACGCAATAATTAAATTTACTATTTATTCTGTCTTAAATATTTACTCAGTCATAAATAAATATGTATAGTGGAAGTGATATTCAATATTATGATGTTGCAATCAATGTTGGATTATTTTCGAAACCCGTATCTATGTTTTTATTACTATGATTATGACTACGGTTTTCTTTTCTTTTTATTACAGTTTACACAGCTTTTCTAAATATGTACTGCACCGGAAAATTTAATCTGGGTTATTTTAACGAAAGTGTTTAATTTGGCTATAAAATAAAACATTGATTGTAACAAATTTTATGGTCGGCAGATGACTTGGAAAGTTAATATATTGCAAAATAATTATATACATAAAATTCAGTCAAGTTTATTGTTATTGAAAGTTTGAACATTTGATTTTTATTTACTAGTAATTGTTTTGTAACCGAAATTTGACTATATAATATAAATATTATATTTATTTATATATTAACAGACGGACAGAACTATAGTGAGAATTGTAGATAATCAGGGATAAGACAATAAAAAGTTAACGAAATTAGGTGAATCATATACATACATACATCATTTCCGTTGTTATGTGTTATGTCTATCGTTGCAGGCAATGCTAGAACACGTATGAAATTATAGGAAATACATATTTTACAATGCGTCAAGGAAGTCATGAAAACGGTCTTTTGGGAACTAACGGAGTTGCCATGTTTTATAACCAAAAAATATTTTTTGACGTATGCGGAAGTGGCGCCATCATTTAATTTCACGACTTTATTGACACATAATAATATGTTTTGCACAATAATCGATACATGAAGGCTATTTATTAGTTACCATTATATAACTAGCATTATTAATATAGTCTGACTGTTATTGTGAGATTAAATAGTGTCTCAGCGATGTCGCAGATTCACCATTGAATTTAAAAGTAAATATTGCTTAGCCTCAAATCAATGTTATAATAACTCGAGTTTGTCTTTGCTTAAGTCAATTTCTTAAGATATTGCATATATGTGGTGGCTGAAACAAATCTTTGGCTGAAACATAAGAATGGTGAGAATGGAAGGCAACATTTAAAAAAATAAAATATGCCACTAACAAAAATATAATGCAAGGCAGAGATGGAATCGGTTTTGTTATAATATGATGTCATTACTAAACAAAAAACATTGGATTTTTTGTATTAAATACAAAATGTTATTGACATAGCATTGATTATAAAACCTACCAAAGTTTATTGGACAAAGTGGCCTTTCTAACACTCGTCATTCTACCTATAAAGAATATTAGTTAAATAAAACTAAATCTGCTGCTGCACCCTTCCCATCTGCCCTTAGCTGCCTAACATTGGTTTAATATTAAAAGATGTGCCTTTTGCCTCTGAGACATTCCAGTTCCAAATTCATAATTCTGAAGCTGGTGTTTAATGTTATGATGTACTATAATATAATGTGCAAAATACCAAAAAGTTTTGGTTTTTTGTAGTGCGATTGAAAAGTTCCATAAAAAAAGGTTCACAAGTTCTTTTTGGAAAAAAACATCTTAGTCAATGTAACAAACATTATATTATATAATTGGTAAATCGTTCGGACATCTTGGGAGGCACATCTAGAATATAAATTAAATCAATGATTAATTAACCAAAGTGTTCACCAAGACTTGGGCGTTTCATCACCATTCCTCATTCATTATTATAATAACTGCAGGTCCCCAAGTCTGAACCTATACTAAGTTCACGCCTAATATTAATCCCTTTGGACCATGTTAAGCAATATATCTATATATTTGATAGGCCCATAGATTTTCATAGAATTTAGTAGGCGTAGCTTACTGTAGAATTTTATATTATCGTAAATCTCATCAATGAGAATTAATGATATAACGAGAATCTTAAAGATATTGGTGTGTCCATGTAAAAAATCATTGATGTGATTTTAATGGATAAGAATTTTGTGAACACTTTATGTGTTAATAGATGTATAACTCTGATATTGTAAAATTAAAGCTGCAATTCTAGATGTTATATTGCGTGAACATTATATAAATGTGACATAATTTGTCTAATATTATGATAATTATACAAATTATAATGTCAATAATAACGATTTAAAAAACTTTATTTTACAATACCAGTGTAATTATAGCATTACTAGGTGAAAAAAAAACACAAAAATAATGTTCATGTACCATACCAACAGTATAAATGAATTAATGGTACGTAAACACTTTTTTTTTCGAAAACTGTACACGTTTCAATGATATTGTATCAATTTGTCATAAACATGTTACTTGGCTTGTAAAATATACTTCGTCGCATCCAAAACATTACCATAATAAACTTATGTAGCGTTATATAAATAGAAATCGTAATGTATAATCTGCCAACGGACTGTACCATCGGAATATCATTTTGAATAATATTATACTAATGTCAACATATCTATTATACACAGTTTTTCTGAAACGTTTTTGCGCACAATTTGGGAAAATATCAGTGAAATTTTTAGAAGCAGTGGGTAGAGCCTGGTCGGGCTATTGTGTTGTAACTATTGTTTAAACTAGGTTTTATTTGTTAGCGTACGCTGTAATGATATAATTAATTGATAATGATAGTTTATTTGTTGTTAAATGTGACATTTCGAAATATATTCTGATGTTTTCTTATATAAAAGGAATAAATTAAACCGTGTTTTATTTCTCAACATAAAATTATTCCCACAATACGATTTTAACTATACATCATGTCCTATACAACTTGCATACTTTTTAAGGCATTTAAAATGTTTTTCTCCAAAAAAAAACGAATGTAAAAATTATATTAGCATAATATAATTTTGTAGTTTTTATTGACAATAAAATTAATAAAATCTTAACTTCATAAAATTAAAAACTTAAAATATAAAAGATATAAAAAATAGAATATTTTACATAAACGTAATTATCGAAAATTAGGGTTCTTTATATAATAATCTCATATACAATCTCAAATCTGTCTTGAAAAGCGCCTGAAAGTTTTCTAGTTCTAAATAGATTGTCATAATATATTAGATACCTAGTCATATTATATTGAATTAAAGGCTAGATGTTAGACGGTAAGAAAAGCTATGTACAGAGACCGCCTTATTTTTATACTATACACGCTGAGGGCTACAACGAAACGGTATTTGCGACCGAATCTTTTCCCCGTCCTCACACTGAGCGTATCTTTTGTTAGTATGAGACAGGTATTTTTATTTTCATTCGCTCCAGGTTTCATTGTAGGCCTTAATTACTGCTAGTACAGAGACCTCAACTGCAGCAAGTTTAACTTTGGCATTTTTTTTTCTCTGGCAGTGACTCCACTGGTGTTGCAATGGATTATAGGATTTTTTTACCCTCAGTTGATTACTTCTGTTCCATAAAAAATTCGCAAGCCAAAAACCCTTGTCGCGCTTTAAAAATATCTGATAATAATGCCTTGTAGATGGCGCCACTCACTCAGAAGGTCTCGTTGTCGAACCACTGCCACATTTTCGGTTTCGTGTAGTCAAACTCGTACTCCTCACACTTCTGCCCCGTTATCCTGGAAGGTAATATGTCTTTGTAAGTTTTTATTATGTGATGCAGACGAGCATACGGATCACCTGATGGTAAGCGATTGCCGCCGCCCCAAGACATTTCGGCGGTTCTACTTACACTTGATGATAGCACGTGATCTAGTTGGTCTCCTACGGTCTACTGTAAACAGTTACCTGGTCCTCTTCAGACATGTGACGATAGCATTAAATCTAGTCGGTCTTTCTACGATCTACTGTAAAAAGTTACCTGGTCTCTTAGGCACTTGATGATAGCATTTTTTATGTAAATTATTTGATCTACTTGGTCTTTTTACGGTCTACTGTAAACAGTTGCCTGATCCTCTTAAGGCACTTGATGATAGCATTTGATCTAGTTGGTCTTTCCACAGTCTACAGCAGTTAGGTACCTGGTCTTCTACTTGACGATAAGATTTGATCTACTCGTTCTTTCTACGGTCTACTGTAAACAGTTACCTGGTCCTCTTCAGGCACTTGACGATGGGGTGCGCCTTGCGGAAGCACTGCGGGCCCAGCACGTTGAAGTAGGTGAGGCCGATCTGGGCTGATACCAGCGAGCTGGTGCGCCGGAGGCACTCGCGGAACTTCAGGTCGCAGCTGCAGTGGGACCTGGAGGTTAAAGACAATAATACTAGACAACAACACTTTTTTCTTTCATCTAGCTACCTACTAGGGTGGAATAAAGTATCGATATAATATTGTATCTGTAATTTTTTAATCTACTTTAATCATCTTACATTACTATTGACAAACAAACAAAGTTGCCAACTTAAAAGCCAACTTTAGTAGAAGGTACTAAAATAAAAAGCAGGAAATCGAGTCGACCATAAACAAAAAAAAGAAAAAAAAATTTTACTTAGTATAAAAATGATTTAGGATTTTTTGATCAGAAAAATATCGATTTTTATATCTTTTCAATACTTGTAATATTATATCGATACATCGAAATATCGAAACAATAAATTAATATCGCTCAAAAATATCAATAATATTGAAAAAAATATATCGATGTATCGACATTTTTTCGACAAGCCCTACCTATAACCGTGGGAGGGACAGCCACGCTAGGCTAAAAGGGGGTAAAAAGTAGAGGGGAGAGGGGGTAGTACAAAGCCTCACTGCATGTCGCCAGGGAGAAGGGGTCTAAAAAGTGGCTAAAAACCGCACTCACTCAATTAAAACTTCATCAATTCGTATACTCGTAGTATATTAAACTGTCCATATAAAAGACATCAACGAGATGTATTCCAAGAGAAGCGGCGCGCGCGCACATAAATGATTTTATCTACACTTAAGATGTTGGTCCAGCGCCCGATCTCTCTTCGGTCGTGTCACAATGGTATCCCATAGAATTAAGTGGGTAAGGAATAGAAAGTGCATCTGTGTTTTCTTTTAATTCGCCCAACTATTGACTCCGCACTTGTGTTACAGAATCCTTACTATCCTAACTATAAAAATATAATAAATGCGAAAGTTACTCTGTCTGTCTGTTTGTTACTCTTTCACGCCAAAGCTACTGAAAGAAATCTGGTAAACAGATGGTCTAGGCTAGACCCTGAGAAACAACAAAGGCTACTTTTTATTGCGATAGGAAGGTTGTAAGGTTTTAAGAATAGGTATGTAAAATCCGTCATGTAGACCAGGTACTGTATGTTTTATAATTATTTAAGTTGTTTTTGTTATTATATTTAATAAGGGATTTTGAGTAAGCAATTAAATAATAATAGTGACAGTGGGTTGGTCACATTAGCCGCAGAACTGACAACCGTTGGAGCCGTAAAGTCCTTGAGTGGAGACCGCGACTCGGTAAGCGTAGTGTTGGACGCCTGCTACAAGATGGGATGATGACATTCGAAGGCTGGCTGGTGTGGGATGGATAAGAGTGGCCGAAAATCGGGAGCCGTGGCATGCATAGGGGAGACCTATGTCCAGCAGTGGACGAGTGTGGGTTGCTGATGATGATGAATGAAATAAAATACGAAGGGATCAAGCCCCGTTGGTCTAGTGGTTTAAGTACCGGCCGTGATCTCGGGGTTCCCGGGTTCGATTCCCGGGTCGAGCAAAAGTATGTTACGAATTTTTCGAACATAGCTCGGGTTTGTGATCACCAATCCGCATTAGGCAAGCGTGGTGATTAAGCCTAATCCCATCATGGTAGTGATAACATGATTTCTATGATGGAGGCCTTTGCCCTGCAGTGGGACAGTATATAGGCTGATACTTTACTTTACTTTTTTTTTTATGTGATAGGTAGCAGACGAGCAGGCGGATCACCTGATGGTAAGCACTTGCAACATCAGTGGAGTTACAAGTGCGCTGCCAACCTTTTATCCCCTTCCCCCCCGGGTGGGCCTCCGGTACCCTCACTCACTCGGCGAAACACAGCACAGGGGCTGCTTCACGCCGGTTTTCTGTGAGGCAGTGGTATCACTCCGGTCGAGCCGGCCCATTCATGCCGAAGCGTGGCTCTCCCACAGTTAAAACTTTACAAGGGATCAAGTAATTTAACGGTACTTGACCGAGTAATCCCACCGCGCCGGCGCCCGCGCACGCGGGTTGCGCAACGGTTATCTAACGCGCGGAGGCTCGGCGGGTTCACTTACTGGTGATAATTGCAAAATTAAATGTCTCGGATCATTTTATGGGCATCTACAGGATTACGGTAACTTTAGGTTGATCGTCCAACTAGTCTTTAGTTTGACGATAGTTTTAGCGCAATGGTTTGAGCCGGTCGAGCCGTAAGGGTCGCGGGTTCGATTGGTGCTAAGTTATAAGAACATAATGTATGATAGCTGTAAGACATATATTCATGTTGTTTTTATTGTACTCAACGCTGTAACGCTGTATGTGATAGGTAAGTGGAAAACGAGCAGACGAATCATCTGATGGTAAGCTATTGCCGCCGCCCATAGAAAACTGCAACTTTAGTAGAATCACAAGTGCGCTGCCAACCTTTAACGACCTTTCCCCCCGGTGCCCTCACTCTCTCGACGAAACAGCACAAGCGCTGCTTCATGCCGGCCTTCTGTGAGGCCGTAGGTCAAGACATCGTTATGATCAATTTGCACTCGTAAATCCAATAATTGTTATTACACATAAGTGTAAGACCGACATTATAAAACGCCGGTCTGTCTGTTACACATGCGGTAGGATATGGAAGGAACCGGTGATATAAGCGGATCTGGACCGGGAAATGGTAACCGATGTAATCAGTGCAGCGTTTAAATAGGCATTTTGATTAGTTTCCTACGACTAAGACTTAACTGTGGGATAGCCACGCTTCGGCATGAATGGGCCGGCTCGACCGGAGTGATACCACTGCCTCACAGAAAACCGGCGTGAAGCAGCCCCTGTGCTGTGTTTCGCCGAGTGAGTGAGGGTACCGGTGGCCCACTCGGGGGGGAAGGGGATAAAAGGTTGGCAACGCACTTGTAACTCCACTGGTGTTGCAAGTGTCCATGGGCGGCGGCAATTGCTTACCATCAGGTGATCCGCCTGCTCGCCTGCTACCTATCACATAAAAAAATAAAAAAATAAAATGATTGATAGATAGATAACGTTGATTGGCCATCAAAACATATTACATAGATACAGCAGTAACAAATGGAAGAACAAAAAACAACAAAATATATTGTGGTTTGTGGCCAACAAGGCGCAGCCTCAGCATTTGCTGCAGATTGATGGCCTGAAACTCTAGTAGAGGCACGAGGGCGCTGCTGTGCGTCGGTATTTTGTACGCCTGTGGTATCACCCCGGTTAAGGCGCTTCATGCTCGTATATGCTGAAGTGTGGCCGAAACAGTCATAATTAATTATTTTTGGTAAATTTCACCAGTTTTTAAGTTTTTATACAGTACTAGCGGCCGCCCGCGACTTCGTACGCGTGGAGTTAATTATTGACACTTACCGTCATATTTTGGACAATCCACACAATATATTTTTATAAATTGTAGCCTATGTGTTATTCTGATGTATAAGCTATATTGTGGTAAAGTTTTATTCAAATCCATTCAGTAGTTTTACGTGAAAGAGTAACATCATACATACATACATACATCCATACATCCAAAACAAACTTCGCCTTTATAATAGTAGTAGGATGTATCTGCTGCTGCTTAACTACTAGCTATATTTTTGTATCTAGCTTACCTATATCATACCTTGCTTGAACAAGGGTTCTATTGACTTTGAATCTGTTTATTACATGTTGTTCTTTTCTCATGAATAAAGGGTTATGTCTCGACAAAAGACGTTTGCAACATTACAAAACATCACCCTAAGATATTATCTCTTTGTTAACCCCCGACCTCGTCCGACTTACCAAAACGTGATCGACAAACGGCCTGACAATTTTGTATTATTAAGCGTTTGCCAGCGTTTCTCAAAATGTGCCCCCTTGAGGGCGAAAAACAAAAATAATAATAAATTGAGACAACTTCACTTACATAGCCCTGGTCCCAAACTAAAGTTTTCCCTTGTGTTATGGAAACCAGAAACAACGATGAAACCAGAAACACCCAGACCCAACACAAATATCTGTTTCATCAACAAACATTTGTGTTGGTAGGTACGGGAATCGAATCCACCACCCTTGCGTCATCAAGTCTCAACCGGCGCTTGGCGCTCAAACCATTGTGCTAAACGGGTCGTCAAACACAATTTAAGTAGGTAAAGAAAAGTATTAACCTATATAGGTACTATCCCACTGCAGGGTAAAGACCTCCGTCATAGAAATCAAGTCATCGCTACTATGATGGGATAGGCTTAATCACCACGCTTGCAAAACAATTAGGTAAAAATTACTTAGGACTTAGACTCGAAATCGACATTGACCTACTCTCAAAATGGTCACAGAAAGCCGGCTATAATAGACGTTGTTACAAAAGAGTTCGTTGTAGTTAAAGCATTATATTGTCTATTGTCTTTTCCGCACCAGTGTCTCTGTCATTCACCCCCAAAACGCAGAGATAATTTAGATTCGCCTACCGATGTAGATAGCCGAAATTCTGGGTCTAATTATTTTATTCCCAAAGGGCCTAGGTAAATCAAAAGTCACGACCGAAAGTTTAAAACCCCATCTATAAGCGCTATTTTTTTATTTTATTTGATAGGTAGCAGACGAGCAGGCGGATATAAGAATAGTTATAAGTGCTGTATTTATCATGGAAGAGCAATCAAGATTGCTTGTGAGTAATGTTTGTTCAACTTCATGTATGGCTGCATAGTAAGTTTGAGAACCAGTGTTTCCTCTTGCTGCTCGGATCACGAATACCGATCTTAATAGGGCATAATAACATAATTTCTTTAGTTATTCAATTTGCTTTTCTCGGAATATAATAATGAACTGATTTCGTTAATTTTGCAAGAATTTGTAAGGTTCAGTTAACCTTCTTAATAGCTGTTTTTATTTTCGATTGCGATTACGACTTTTGTAAGATTAACGAGCAGAGAAGAGAAATTATTGTTTTATCTTAAGGGCCTGTTTCACAATGTAAATAGATAAATTAAAGCATAATTTAGCTATGCGACTCATTAAACCAATAATTCGACAAGTGAAATATACATAGATACGAGTACTTTTCACCTTTCAAACCATTTTTCAAATACAATGGGAATGTGCAACTTCAACGTCATTGGTTGTTTTGTACAATTTAGACTCTAGAGATTCTCCCAATTTTTTAACTGTGTTGTCTATTGTGTATGTCAGTATGTCAGTAGGTGATTTAGCTTAGTCGCCGACCAATTTGCAAAGGAGCCTGTCTCTTTAATCACTTGTCATCCTGAACACAATACAATCCAATAAAAAAGACATTTTGACATCTCACATCAAAAATAACCAATCACCGTGTAGATGGACTCAGTTCTACAGTACGCCATCTAGCGGACTTACCACACGCAATTTAACCACTCAACCATAGGCATACAAATCTTTTGAAACAATCAACACCATTGCGTTTAGCAAGACAATTAGTACGGAACCCTATTGCAGAAACAAGAGTAATGGTACCACCATGGGTTCCGCACCATCGATTATATTGGAGCGCACTGACACGTGTGGCGAAAGAATGCGCAACACGATGGGTTTTGACACCCATGAATGATATTCATTAGTTATGGGGTTTCTAATACTTACCTATGGGATTACAAAATGGGTGAACCAAAATAATTGGTGCCAAATTTTATAGAAAGGGTATTCGCTCAATAGTTAATTGTTTTCCGTAAGGTAAAAACATTATTCACAGACAAAAACGTGTAACTACGTATACGTAAAAGCTAGAAATTGGCTTTTATTTTTTAAACCTGGATGGCCTCCTAACCACTGTGCCACCGAAACAGTCAGTTTTCTTAACCTAATAAGAGTAGGAAACCCTCAATTCGAGCAAGTAATCTTTACCGCAAACCAGTACTAACTGCCGCGGTTATATAATGTGACCGGCGCGTGCGCACTTGACCAGCGTGTGATCAGATAAGTGTCGGTGATATTATAAGAGTAAGTAATAAAATATACTCTGTAGCAAGTTTAATGAAAAATAAAAATATATTATGTCATAGGAGGCAGGCGAGTAGACGGATCACCTGATGTTAAGCTATTGCCACGCTGTTGCAGTCACAATACAATGCCAGTAAAAAAATGGAGTCGCAAGTGTGCTGTCAACCTTTTATTTATTTATCACAGCGCAAGAACTGCTTCAACTCCTCAAAACATGCTGTCTTAGAGCACCCCTCGCCGCACTACAAAATACTTGAAGAGGCCAAGACATTTCCTGCCTCTGGTCTATCATGGAGTATAGAAACTGACCTGGTGAACAGCCCGGTGTTGGTGAGCCCATACTTCGTCTCCCCGGCCTTGATGTAGATCTTGCACGCGTCGTGCTGCCGGCAGCACGTGTCCGTGAAGAAGAACAGCCCCAGCTCCCCTGAGCGCGCTGTGGCGGAGTGCCCGTCGCCGCACCACACCGTGCCTGGAAATTAAAAAATGAAGCATACTTTTTATACTATACTGAGTTTCTTGCTGGTGTATTCTCAGTAGAAATCGACGTTCCGAACCAGTGCAGCAGTGGTAGATTATACCTATTATGTTTTGACATTCATAAGTGTTCTGTATGGACCTATCTTGAATAAAGATTTTTTCTTCTTCTAATGGGCTTATTGAGGATCGACGGCTGGACCAGCCTCCTTTTATAACGTTTATGTTTTTTTACCATTTTGATAGAATATTGTTTTTTTTGTTTTAGTTGAAAGTAAAAAAGAAATACAATAATCTATCAAAATGGTAAAAAACATAGAAAAACATAAATAATATAAAAGGAGACTGGTCCAGCCATCGATCCTCAACTGGGCTATTTGACTGATATAAAAAAATAAGTGGGCTCTCCTTTTGCTTATGATCAGGCTGAGGTGAGCCAATATACTGAGTCACTATAATAAAAATAAAACGGTACATTGGTACCACCTTCATAATGTCACGAATTAAAAAGTTGAAAATAAGATTTTGTATGTACATTTTAATGAACGTACAAACTACATATTATTATATTTGTGTAGTGCATTGGTAGAAGGTGTTAATGACGTTTCATTTATTTATTTGTTCTTTCAAACAGATTTCACCATCCAAAACGCTTTTATGAATAGTCTTATTATTGTTTTTTTTATCAAACTATAGGAAAGTAACAATGATGTGTTAGTACGTACAGCCACACATCAAACTATACAAAACTGTCAAATTTCATTAATCGACTCTCTTCTTACATATTAGGTTGAATATTAATCGAGGAAATTTTACAGGTTGTGGTAACCTGATGTGTGGCTGACTGTACTTATAAGAACCAAAATTTATGCAAGTTTTAATGGCAAGGACTTTTTATAATCTTTCTAACCTGGATAAATAGCCTGGACGCGATCTTTGAACGCGTCAGCAACGGACGTGGCGACGGTGGCAACGCTGGTCACCCCAGACGCCAGGCTGCCCACAAACCCACGGTCCGTGTCCAGCGAGCCGATGTCCTTGGCGCCCGCCATGAGCTGGCTGAGCGGCTTGCTCAGCCCAGAGGATATGGTCTTGAGGATACCGCGCCCGAATTGACCTGGAAGGTTGATGAACTCGATAGATTGGAGCTAAAGGTATACAGTAGCGCTGCCATGTGTTGACATCGAAAACTGACATAACGTAAACTATTGCTCTGTCTCTTTCAAATGCATCACAATGAAAGAGACAAAGCGATAGTTTTCGATAACGAGGATAGTATTTCAAACTCATGGTAGTGCTACAGTACCAGTTAATTATCGTCACCTGGTACTCATACTGTCCACCAGACACTAAAGACCATTTTTCTCGCGCGCCAGTCGACGATGTCTTCTTAGAGTGAGCCCACACTGGCGTCTTTTGAGCGTCGGCGTCTTGCTGACCTCCCCACACTTATACGTTAGTGTCGACGCGGCGTCTTAAAACGCTAGTGTGGGGAGGTAATAAGGCAATGTGGGGTCTCTCAAGGCGGCGGCAGGGGTGGCGGCAATTGCCAGTCAACAGTCTTCCTGCGTCAGTTGAATTCTTACATCAAAACACACGCAAGCGGCTGTCATTCCATCCACATTTGATGGTTGGCGATCTAGCACTGTACGTTTCTCGAGGAATTTTCTTCCGCGAACCTCAGTTTTGTGGAATAGTTTAGCTGCGGCAGTATTTCCTGACGGCTATGATTTAGGGACCTTCAAGGGAAGAGCGTACTCCTACTTAAAAAGCCGGCAACGCATCAGCGACCTCTCTGATCTCGCAGATGTTCATGGTGACCCGCTTGCTCGTTTGCCGCCTCTAGTATAAAAAAAACAGCGGCCTGCAAGGCGCAGGGGCTTGGCTTTCCGATCGATTCAATTTTGGAAACAAACTTTTTGTAAACTATCTCAAGGTTGGGTGATAATCAATTAATCTTTACACAACTCGGCGCGACATTTCCAACAATTATGTCATGCTCTTAATATTACTTATCAGACGGCCATCTTTCCAAAAATAAACGTTATTTATTGAGAGACATCACTGTGTTAATGTAACAAACTATTTCGTAAACACTTACCTAACCAGATAATGAACTTGCGTAAAGAATTACGGCTAATAATATGAGTTTAGCTTTAATATTTCAAATAAGGTATCTTACTGTATTGTTAAGAGCGTTTTGTAACAACTGTATCCCTTTAATTACCCTTTAGTTCTTACTAAATTGTATGGTTAATGGTCTCGGTCATGACAATGCATACAATTAAATCCAGCAAACAAACATTTATTAGCATTAGCATTGATATAGGGATATAGATAAAGGTCTTAATTGATATATCTACCTTTACCTATAGCATTGATATAGGTAAAGGTAGATTACAAAATTTGACATTCATAATTGCTCTGTAAAGGACTTAACTGAATAAAGATATTTTGATTTGATTTATTATTAGGGGAATCATATCATACAGCCTGCCTACCTAACATGCAAAAATTAAAAGGGTACAAGAAAGATAATTAAGAGATAAGTTTACAAACTTTCCGTGATTCCTTCGTCGTTTCTGGTTTGCTGTTTTAATACTCTTTAGTTAAACTGAAATAGGTAATGAGTATATTTAGAGTGATGGGCGTTTAAATGTACCAGTGAGTAAAGTCCCCATACCTAGTCCCCCGTTCTCCTCCCGGCTCCTCAGCCTCTCCGCCTCCAAATCGGCATTCTGCTTCTGCATCCTCTTGAACAAGTCAAATATCCCCTTTGGGACCACCCTCTCTGCCACGGACTCGACCACGCTCTCCACCACGCTGCCCGCCAGCCCCACCAGGACTGACAAAGCGTTGGTGTTCGGAGCTGTGGTCGGGACTACGTCTTTGGAGTCGTAGTAGTCTTCTGGGACTTCTTCGTCTTCTGCGTCTAGTTCTGTGAAGACTGGCACGTCTTTTTCGTCGACCTGAGGTTTTGGATTAGAGATTGATATGAGTTTTTAGGCAAGTTATAGATGTAATCGTTTAATAGTTACATCCCCTTAACCATCAGTAATCATTCTGAACCAGTTCTACTTTTATTGGAAATTTGCTGAATAACGTTACGTGACCTACTTTGTATGAAAAGAATTGCAAAAATCTTCTTACTAATTACTAACTACTACTAATTACTATCTACTACTAAATATACTTCGTAATCCTGTCTTCAATGTATGGTGGAAGAGGTGGAGAAGGGGTTGTAAATGTTTATCGATTCTGACCCTTTAAAATGAATTTAAAAGAACTGATGGTCCAATGATGTTTGGGATGAATGGGAATAGCAGAAATCTTAAGAACAGAGCAGGCGAATGGTGATGAAATGCAAACGAAGATGAAAATTCACAACACGTACCGCTATAAAAAACTATGAGCAATGTTGTCTTTATTGTCTTGATTCAAATACGATAATAATATTCTCCCAAACTTACATATTGATTGGTTTTTGGCTAG
This sequence comes from Cnaphalocrocis medinalis, assembly GCA_014851415.1. Lineage (NCBI taxonomy): Eukaryota > Metazoa > Arthropoda > Insecta > Lepidoptera > Crambidae > Cnaphalocrocis > Cnaphalocrocis medinalis. The sequence goes on from CM026297.1 coordinate 6,279,486, forward strand.
GAAAAGTTAATTATCTTTATTATTGTGTTAGTTATAAGAAACAATCTACTCGTTATGTGACATATTTGCTAATAATTTTAGAGAGCATACTAAATTGATATAATTTAAATTTATATGCATTGACGATTCAGTCACTGTTATTTATTTGCTTAAATATTTTGGTATTCAGACTTCAGCCAAAGACTTAAAGCAAATTAAATATTTGAAACTATGTCAATTACCTCAATGCTGTCTATATTGATGGCAGTAATATTTTCATTTAGTTTTGAAGAATTTGGTCTTAAGTATTTCTTCAACTGTTGTATTGGTTCCAGTTGCTGTAGAATTATTAACATCTGTTGTTACACGTGGTTTTATTGTTGTAATAGATACATTAACGTTTTCTGTATTATTTACAGATTTACTTGTTGTTGTCTCGGTGTTATTGTTTATTACAGTGGTTGTTTCTGCCTTTAATTTAGAAATTTTATTTTCACCAGTTTTATTAGTACTTGTAGTAATATTTTCTACAGACTTAGTTCTTTCTTGATCATACAATTTGATTGTATCATTTTTACTTTCTAAATGACTACTTATTGTTGTTGTTTCCGAAATCTTATTTATTTTCTCTGTCGTTAAATGAATAACGGTATTTACCGTCGTTATTTCTAGAGTACTATTAACACTTTCGGTTGTAATATTTACTTTTGTTTTTGGCGTTGTTATTTCTATACTAATATTCTTATCTACAGATTCATTTTCTACAGTTTCATTAGGATTTAATACAGACGAAATAGTGGTTTGTACTTTAATTGTTGTAATATTTAGACCTTCCGTTGTAGTTTCAATGTTTGAAACATCAGTAGTCGTTTCCGATTCTTGGGTAGACGTTGGCAAAGTGACCGTTTGGTTTATTTCTATATTGGGTACATCTTTAGTAGTGGTTGAAAGTGGAATGACAGAGAGATCATGATCAGTGGTACTTTCGATGATGCTTATTAAGTAATTCTCAGTTGTACTCACAAGTTCTAAAGGTATAACACTGTAATCTGTCTCAGTGGTAGGTTCATTTAGATCTAAACTAGAATTAGTTGCCTTAGAGCTAGTTTCAACATCTCGTGTTTTGACTTTTACGTCATCCTTTATGACGGTGTATCTATGTGAATCCTTAACATACTTGTCGCCTCCAGGATTCCATGGAATGACTCCATACCTATTGCTGAATTTAACTGAATACTCATCATCGAAGTCTATGACATTATTTTCATAGTTGTCTATGGGTTCTGTTGTTTTTGTCTCTGGTCCAGCGGTGGCTATGGTTGGTAGAGCTAGAGTATTTGGCACTACTATTAATATGGCACATACGACAATCCTCATTTTTCGTCTCACTCTATGATACATTTCTGTGTATCCATCTGAAACAAAAGATACATTTATTAGAAGTTGATAGATGATGTAACAAACATGTAGGTATTGTATAAATGTCTTAATAACCGTGGAAAAAATTCACGCTTCGGCATAAATGGACCTTCTTGATCGAAATGCCATACCATGTGATACCACGGCCTAAAAGAAAATCGGAATGAAGCAGCTCTTCGGCTATGTTTCGCCGAATGAGTGAGAGTAACAGTAGCCCAATCGGGAGGAAAGGTTTTGTGACTGTAAGTGGTTGAGGTAATTGCTACGAGTACCATTAAGTAGACCGGGTGCTCGTCTGCCACTTCGCAAAAAAAATAGTTTTAAATAACTGAATTTATTGCTGTCTTCCTGCTTTGGAAGAAATCGCCACAAGCGGTAAGATCGCCTATACTTATGTAACTTAATGGTCTACAGTTTGTTTATAGCAGTAAAGAAAATCTTACGTTCCTGGTTATTTATGATTAACCTTTAAAATATTATTAGTAGTAGAAACCCAAATCGTAAAACAGAATTATGGCCACTAATTAAAATGGTTTGACTATAAACAAACGTAATATTTTATACAAAACTAGGTACTTTACAACGATTATAAAATTACTTTACCATTAAGTAATATTTTATTATTATTATGGATTGCATTTAGCTTCTACTATTACATCATCATATCAGCCCGCATCCACCCACTGCTGAGTACCTATAGGCCTCTCCTTTATCACGCCCTCCCTACGGTCCCCTGCCAGCCTCATCCATTGCTTCCCCACTACCAGTACATTACAATATCGTCAGACCAACGGCAGTGGTAATCTACCCACAGAACGTCGTCCCAATCTTGGCTGACATTCGGCAAGTTTTATGGTCCGCCTATCATCTTTGTGCCTTGCCAAATGTCCTGCCCATCTCCACTTTAGCTCACACACTCGCGTGCCAACATTGACTACCTAGTTAACTATCAAGTAGTTTGCAATATTTTATTATATATCTTCCTGCGGGAAAATCACAGCACGGAGATCCTTTTGGAAGGCGTGCATGGGAATACAGATCCAACACGTAGAGGCCCCTTTGAGACACATTAATAAAAGTGGGGATGTGTACACCTAGCGGGTACTGTCTCTGCTTGTACTATTGAAGAGGTACAACCAAAGACAGCACCCGCTACGTGCAAGGACTATTGCAGATAAGATGGGAACTAAGCCGGGACATGGAGGGGGTATTGCTGGACTGGTTGCCGGGATATTGATGAGACAACGGGACGTCTGCCATATCAAATGTCTCATCTATGATAATTTAACTTATTTGATTATGTACATAAACGCTCTTATTACACAACCTTCGTAACTGGTTTTCCGGGCGATCGCCGACACCGGCATATTAATGCTAACTAAATAATTAAACACATGACGAAATGCATTTGCACGTTGCACATATCCCCTGTTTTGTTATCTGTTTAATGAGTGGATCCTGTCTTACACTATTTTCATGTTAATTATGTTTATAAAATGCAGGCGTGTTTGTCAACGTATTGTAGAATATGCACCCGGGCAACAGGGCGTTATCGCCTTTAATCATATATGAATGAATGAATTAATTAAACATTAAATTGGCACAAACAAGAAAACACTTCAAAATATAACAAATACAACAGCATTAGAGCATAATGACACATAACATTGTTACTACTGACAGATGTCTGTATCTCAGAAACTCAAAAATAAAGTACATCACAAAATAAGATAACAATTTTGTCAGTTCATGAGATTCCAGCAGCTGTTTAAGTGAGTTTCCTTGTTACATACAAAGTGTAAATCAGTTCTAATCTAACAAACTTAGAGATTACTTTTAAACCAAGCCAATAGGTGGCGCTGTACGTACATTACCTACATTGTAAGAGTGTTTCGGTTATAGTTACTTATGATTCAAGTAGCAGTCTCTGTGAAACCGTGGTATCACACCGGTCGAGCTGGCCCACTCGTGCCGAAGCATGGCTTTCCAGCTTAGAAGATTCGATTACTCGCTCTATGCATCGCTACATTAATCTTAATCAAACCAGTCTATCACTTTCATTTTTCGGACTGTTCGAAAAGAATTGGATTTTGACAACGAATTGATTATTATGTAAGTATCGCATTGTCCATTACTAAGAATTTGATTCGCTCTAGCTTGAATTGTTTCAATTTCCTGGCGTACCATTGGTAAGTATTGTATTTTTTCTATTATTTATTTCAGTTATCATGAATGTAATGGCGGATGCGTTACCGGCCTTTTAGGCTCGTTTCTTGAAGATTTTGATGTCGTACCAGTTCGGAAATACCGCTGCGGGAAGTTGATTTTACAATGAGGAGGTGCGTGGCAGAAAATGTCGAGTAAAGCGCCTTTAAGATATCTTCAAGTTCCAAAATCTAATTGGTCCCGATAACAAATCTTACTTCAATTAAATACAAGCGTATTTCACCGCAGATTGTAGCATTGTATCGGTCAATGCCCAGCGCGATGTGGCAACCTGGACCTCCAGGGTCGGTTTCACGCTCTGTCGCGTTTTATGCTACACTCATACAACATTCATACATTAAAATCTTTCCAGAATATTGTGAATGGACCGCTTACTTCACAAAAGTGTAATAAAAAGTGCGTAATCGAATTCGAACCTATGTTGCGAAGGCGCATGATCTTATCCACCCAACTAATTTATTTGTTTTAACTATTTAACAATAGTAGTTAATAAGAGCTTACAGTTGCCCAAAGGGCTCTTATTATAAGATTATATATCTGAAGCTCAAATATATTTAACCATCTAATTTGTACTAGACATGTGTAACTCAGGTGTGATTGGGACTAAAAGATGTACATCCTTGCAAAGGAGTTAATAACTCCGTAACTACTTTGCTTCCTTTATAACTCTTTACATCTTTATCTCTCCGATATGAAGATGATTTTAAAAGGGCGAAGTCTGAACAAGTTCAGTCTTAGAGTGACAGAGTTATTAAGGAGTTAAAGATGTAAAAGAGCGATATAACTCTTTTCTTCAAAAGAGTTATAACTCCATAGTCTTTTCAAAGTGTTGTTCTGCGCATCTCTACTGTTGGCCGAAAGCGCTAATACCGCTTCACAGTTATTGGATAAAACAGGCCTTCACCAGCTTATCAAAGTATCAGGGGAAAGTAATTTAATCTGTCTCTTTTCTGCTTTATTAATTTTAAATAATTTTACCAAGGTTCGCCTGATATTTCCACCTCCCTCCTCATTTTGCAATCCTTTCGCATAAAAAAATTAAAATGCAATGTGAAAACCTTAATGTAGCAACAATTGACAGGTATTTCTCTAGGACCTATTGTACTCGCAATTTGCATTGCCCGAGAAAAATAAGTAATTTAAATAGTTTGAGAGAAAAACCCAGATTGTCCTTGACCGGTTACAAATCGGTTTCCAAGCGATTTAGTTATTTTCGTTGACGTTTGCGCCAGCGCGGGCGCCGGTCAACAACGAGCTTAGGGTGACCACAGCTTAAGTACAGCCACACATCACTGTATACAAAACTGTACAAATTTCTTCAATCGACTCTCATCTTAATGATAAACGCATTTAGGTGAATATCAATAAGGGTTTTTGCAAATTAAACATTCGATAGTTTGCGTTACGTAGACTCCTGGTCCAACTTTAACGCCATTGGTTGTTTCATAACATAACTTCATAGTTTTGACATGATACGTCAAAATGTAACCAATCTTCTCATTGTTGGATTAGTCGTCCTCTAACGCCGTAGAGCGTAAATTAAATCTCCTGCGGATGTCATAATTTCTGACACGATCATGACAAAAGGCACATAAAAAAGTACTTTGTGGAAGGCTCTTAGATGCGGACGCCACAGGACTGATCAGTTTTTAAAACCAGCGTCTACTGTTGAACATAAGGCTCCACCTTATTTTTATTTGACAGTAGACGCTGGGTGTCGCTTAAATCGCACAAGTGTTTCATTTTTTCGGTTTACCTATAAGCTTTCTTTAGATAATATATTTCTATAGAATACTTCTTACTTCTTTATTGATAATGGCCCGCCCTCACTTCGCTTCGGGACCGTAATTCAGAAATGAACCAATAGATGGCGCTGTGTCCAATTACATCGCGCAAGCGTTTTGTGTTTTCGGTTTACCTATACGCCTTGTCGTTGTCTATAGAAGTTATCTCTTTATAAATAGTATAGAAGATGTAAATAGATACAGTATAAGTTAAAAGTAGTCATCTTTGTCCGTGATAACACGTACATACATGGTGCTCCTACCGCGTTGTGTGAACAAAGTGTGAATTACTTACGCAAAGTATGTTAAGTATTATCGTTTTGTAACACGCTATATACAGGAGTATTTTCTCAATTTTACGATTGTATGTTACACAGTATCTTGGGCATAAAAAACTTGTTTTATTGTTACTAAAATTGTGAAATTCCTACCTAACATCCCTTGACTGAGCTGTGGTGAAGGGATGAACTTTTGTAAAGTCTGGAGGCCAAGTCTCGGTTTTCGCCTTCTATATCGAATCGACTTCATGGAACGAACAACCAATAAGAGAACACAGATTATTATTATTATTCCTTATCTTGTTCTCCTATTGGTCTATGCGTTCCATGAAGTCGACTCTACATAGAAGGCGAAAACCGAGAATTGGCCTCCAGTAGTCAAAGTAAGAATAAAAATCTATTTTATCATTGATTTTCAAAGTGGGACATTTGGTGTAGTTATAAAAAGAATCCTTCCCCCCACAGAATGACGATAATTATCATGGTAGTTTTGTATCGAGAGACGTTTGTATCTTTTTGAGATTATCATAACGCGATGTAATTGACACCCAGCGCCATCTATCGGTTTAGTATTGAACTAATGTCCCGAGACCAAGTCAGTGCGGGCGACCAGTCTCTATTATTACGGCTACGGATGATTAGGCGCTATTGATCAAGCCGTGTTAACTCGATGACAGAAACCAGTCAATTTATAGATTGAGCCGCGGTATCATTGCGTCACTAACCAACATTAATAGATATAATTCTTTATTGCCATAGAAACAAAATACCTGTCAGGCGGGTATGGTCCGGGCAGGCGAACATCAATGGACGGACATTTGTAACTCTCTTCATTGGAGTCTATCGCGTGTGACAAATCCGCTAGATGGCGTACAGTAAGAATGAGGTCCAACCTTCAACGTCATTCGGTCGTTTAGTGACATTTTGATAACTCACATCAAAAATACCTCAGTTCTACAGTGCGCCATTTGGCGGATTGATAATCACCTTATAGTAAACATATTTTGTTCATTTTGACCGATTATTGTGCTTATAAAACCACAGACATACAAATGGTAGGTACATACAATAAGTTGTAGCGATTTCTTAGATATCTTTTAGGAAAAAAAAATAAACGATGTCCTATAATAATTCATTACCTTCCAACCGATTCGTCTACGACAGTTAGTCTGAATTGTTTGCCACAGACCCACGTTTTAAGTATAGTGCACTAGTGTGTGTGCAAACACAAGCGCACTCTCTATTTCCTTACCCTCATATTTCGATGAAACGATTGCTGCTTTCAGATTCCGCCTACATTATTGAGAATATCTTGCCAAAAATTCAATTAAAATTCAAGCCCGTCCCGGCAATGAACCCGGGACCTCAGTCGTTGCTTTAAAGACCAGCCCACAAGCCACCGCGCTGCCGAGGCGGCCAGATGCCGCTGACAGTATCAAGTTAATCAACAGATAAACCGCCGTCATTGCGTCACACCGACATTACGACAGCCTGATACCCAACTACATACTGTAAGTATCATTAATGAGTACTTATGTAAATTATATCATTCGGTAGTTATGTGGTCAAATGAAAAGGGGGTTTGGCTTTGACGGCTTCCGACACGCCTAGGAAGTAACATAATAACATGTTACTGTAGGTATGTTGTATTTGGCGGGGGGATTTGCGCCTGAGAGGTTGTGAAGCCAAGGCTGGATTCCCATTATCTCCCTTGGATAATGGGACCCCACATAACCCACGCTGGTCCCAGCCGGCGGGGTACCTTTGTGGGAGAGCCATGCTTCGGCATGAATGGGCCGGCTCGACCGGAGTGATACCACTGCCTCACAGAAAACCGGCGTGAAGCAGCTTCTGTGCTGTGTTTCGCCGAGTGAGTGAGGGTACCGGAGGTCCATCGGGGGGAAGAGGATAAAAGGTTAGCAGCGCACTTGCTGCATGTGTTCATGGGCGGGTGCAACTGCTTAGCATCAGGTGATCCGCCTGCTCGTCTGCTACCTATCACATAAAAAAGAACCTATGCATAAAGCTTGGTCCCCCCATTGCACTTCAGGCGGCAATTCACTTAAAAAAAACCTCATCCAAAAATTTCAAGATTTTTTTTGGTGGTCACTGTTCTAACCTAACCTAACCAATATTTTTTGGTTTATTGGTTTGTTGAGTTTATATATAAGTATTATCACAAAAATATTAGTAACTAGTGACCCGCCCTCACTTCGCTTCGGGACCGTAATTCAGAAATGAACCAATAGATGGCGCTGTGTCCAATTACATCGCGCAAGCGTTTCGTGTTTTCGGTTTACCTATAAGCCTTGTCGTTGTCTATAGAAGTTATCTCTTTAGAAATAGTATAGAAGTAACCTTACCTACTTATATAATATCTTCTTTAATATTTATAAAGAGTGACCAGCAAAAAAACTTTGAAATTCTTGGGTGAGTTTTTTTAGTCTTTTTAGTAAATGTGAATTGAAGAAACAAATGTTTTGATGTAGTCTACATACTTTTCACGAAATATTTTGTTACTGTCTATACAATCCAATGTATAATTTATACATCGCTACAAATAAGAGTATTTTTTCTCTTATTTTGTAGGCTTTAATCGCAACTATAAAATCTCCAATAAGTAATTACTTCATTAGCCAACAAATTTAATGGCTACTGAGTAGGCGTTCGTACTGAGCGTCAGTTTCACAGCCGCTCACTTGTTGCCATTTGATACCGTCGAATTGTGCTCGATTACAGTATAATGTAACTTGCAAAGGGCTAGGGTTGGCGACTATGAACACTTATTTATTTATTTAAGGATAGCCAACAAAACGTACATCATTTCACGGTAAAGGAAACAATTGACGGAAAGGAAAATATTCGCGAGTATTGGCAAATGACAATAGCAAAATAGTTTGATCAATTTAACCCTTTCAAATTTAACTGTCGGAGAGCCACGCTTCGGAATGAATGGGCCGGCTCGACCGGAGTGATACCACGGCCTCACAGAAGACCGGCATGAAACAGCGCCTGCGCTGTGTTTTGTCGAGTGGCAGGAGGCCCAATTGGGGGGGGGGGGGGAAAGGGGTTAAAGGTTGGCTGCGTTCTTGTGACTCTATTGGTGTTGCAGGTGTCTATGGGCGGCGGCGGTAATGTCTTTTATACTATTTATAAAGAGATAACTTCAGACAACGACAAGGCTTATAGAAAACACGAAACGCTAGCGCGATGTAATCGACGCCCAGCGCCATCTATTGGTTCATTTTTGAACTATGGTCCCGAAGCGAATTGAGGGCGGGCCACTAGTATCTCATAAAATAATAACTACAGTTCGAAGAGTGCGTAAGCCCTACCCTAAGGCCCTACAGCGACCACCAAAGTACAACTTCTCACGCTCCGACTCTTGCGCAATATCGATACCTTCGTTGTCTCGGACCAATTACAATTGTATAGCTAAACATGTCGAAACAGTAAACTAAAGGACCGTGAATGGAAAGGCATAAATCTTACTTGTGGTTTTTCACTACCTATACAAAATACTACGATATATGTATTAACTTACCTCTCACTCGTAAGCTCGTTGAAAAGATTCGAGTCTCGCAGAGAAGTAAGTATTCAAATCAAATCCAAAGACTTTATCAAATGTAGTGTGTTTTAAGTCTTTGATCAAATCATTAAAAAAAAAAACAATTTAAGTCCACACAGAACATTTATGAATGTCATTTATTTATGTAATCTACCGCTGATTTGGAATGTCAATTTTTACCTAGAAGAACCAGCAAGAAACTCAATAGTTACTCTTTTCTTTTCTCTTTTCAAAAATAGACACAATACGATATACTGTTTAGCGCTTAGGTCAATGATCTTTTCGATATCAAAATCAGCTAGAACGAATCTTCTATGTCCATTGTGTAATAGCTTACGATAAACTTCCCATCAAGAAAGCAGGTTTTGTTACTATAGTATCAAAACTTTGACCTCGGTGGCGGAGTGGGTAGTGGGTCGCACTCTGCGCGGGTTCGATTACCGAGACGGGCCAAAAATTTGTAACTGAGTATTCAGTTAACTGAGTATTAGCCGCAGAACTGACAACCGTTGGAGCCGTAAAGTCCTTGAGTGGAGACCGCGACTCGGTAAACGTAGAGTTGGACGCCCTGCTACAAGATGGGATGACGACATTCGAAGGCTGGCTGGAGTGAGACTGGATGAGAGTGGCCAAAAATCGGGAGCGGTGGCGTGCATTGGGGGAAGACCTATGTCCAAGCAGTGGACGAGCATGGGATGCTAATAATGAATGAATTCAGTTTAGAAATAGTCAGTGTCATCCTGAAGTCTAAGTTGGCGGTCTTGTAGCCCCGTGCCTCGGAGAGGGAAGCGTCCAATCCAATCCCTCTTCAGTCGTGTCACACTGATGTTATCAAATTAAGAATGCACATATGTTTGCACATACACAGCCACACAAGACCGGCGTGAAGCAGCGCCTGCGCTGGGTTCGTTGAGTGAGTGAGCACCGGAGGCCCAATTGGGGGTAAGGGGGTTAAAGGTTGGAAGCGCACTTGTGACTCTACTGGTGTTGCAGGTTTTTATGGGCAGCGGCCTTTGCTTACCATCAGATCCGTTTGCTCGTCTGCCACCTATGTCCATTAAATATATATACATATATACCTACTTGAGCACTATAATACATTCTGGGTACAGACAGCCACACATCAGGTTACTACAATCTGTCAAATTTCTTCAATCGAACCTCACCTTTATGTCAAACGCGTTTGGTTCAATATCAACTGAGGAAATATGACAGATTGTAGTAACCTGATGTGTGGCTGTCCGTACTTGGGTGTTCGTTAAGATTGGCTGCCGTAGCCAAACTGGTTAAAGGATATTATTTTACAAACTTTAATATAAAAGTGTTTTACGCAGGTGTGTCGCAGCAAATAAACTAAAATTTATAGCCAATATTGATTAAGCGAATCTTTAATACAATCTTCAAGGGGAGCTGCTCAATTAATGATGAATGGTTGACAAAAAACGTCCTCACAGACCAGACCTTCCATAAACACACGACAAATTAATGAGCAACTTTGAGCTTTATAGCAAAGCGTTAAGAATGACATGATTAAGTGTGATAGAGGATGACTGTACAATAACCAGTTGCGGTGTCACGTTATGGTGTGACCTAAAAGGCATTCAATTTTGGGACGTCTCTGTAATTTATTTATTTATTCTTTATTGTACGAAATAAAAAGTGCAACTGGTGGACTTAATGCCTTACCTACAGCAGTCTCTACCAGTCAACTATTGAGCGAGTCAGATATTTTTATAACTGACATAATAAAGATTAATCTCAATGTCTTTTTAATGGCGGCGGTTAAGATTTTAACGGTCAGCCATCAACGCAGGATAGTTCACAAGTGCGCGTTTTAATTGTGGGAGAGCCATGCTTCGGCATGAATGGGCCGGCTCGACCGGAGTGATACCACTGCCTCACAGAAAAACCGGCGTGCTGTGTTTCGCCGAGTGAGTGAGGGTACCGGAGGCCCATCGGGGGGAAGGGGATAAAAGGTTAGCAGCGTACTTGTTGTATGTGTTCATAGGCGGCGGCAATTGCTTACTATCAGGTGATCCGCCTGCTCGTCTGCTACCTATCACATAAAAAAAAACACACGTGCACTGTAGATTCCCTTACCCACACACATTCCGATTGATGAATCATGGTTACAAATTCTTTCAAAAACGACGGGGTACTTGACGTATGTATTTGTATATGTCTATCTGTAGCGTCGTAACTCCCGAATGGATGAATCGAAATTTTAACTGTGGGAGAGCCACGCTTCGGCATGAATGGGTCGTTTCGACCGGATTGATACCACTAGCCTCACAGAAAAACGGCGTGAAGCAGCCCCTGTGCTGTGTTTCGCCGTGTGAGTGAGGGTACCGGAGGCCCACTCGGGGGGGAAGGGGATAAAAGGTTGGCAGCGCACTTGTGATTCCACTGGTGTTGCAAATGTCCATGGGCGGCGGCAATTGCTTACCATCAGGTGATCCGCCTGCTCGCCTGCTACCTATCACATAAAAAAAATAAGAAAAAATCTTTGTGGATTTTGGTTGTCTGTTTGAAAGCTGGAATAGCCGGGAGTGTCGTCAGGTGCTACGTACGTTTGATGGCCGCTGTTACAAGATCGCCGCAAATTACAAACTAATTCCTCATTACCAACATTATATAATCTCAAATGACTTGAGTAGTAGAATACTTTAATATGAATATTTTCAAATCCAAGATGGCCGCTACATTACATCTCAAGGAGTTTTAGTTTATAATTTAGATCTAATTAGTAAGTATTTTTCAAATTCGTAACCTTTGCTGATCATCTATCTAATTTGGTTTAACATATAAAAAACTTTCCTTAAGTATGTTGGAAGTGTGGTCACCACTTTGCGCATAATCCACAACGACAACACATTGTTATTATGGCGGTTGCGCAAGCGCACGCAACCGCCAACTGTAGCAGATCGTATAGACGCTGACTTTTGAACTTTCTGCCGGTTCTATTCCCGGTTCAGGTTAGGTTTACTACTTTACTTTAGTACTGTACTTTAGTTTAACTAATTGATTCATTAAAACTTTCATTCCATACGAATCGCATTGTTATTCCATGGATTTATCCTTGGGCAAAGATTGGTCGAATCGGGGACTAAGCTAAAAGGCCTATTGACGACCCGTTTAGCGCAATGGTTTGAGCGCCGGTTGAGACGTAAGGGTCGCGGGTTCGATTCCCGCACCAACACAAATGTTTGTTGATGAAACAGATATTTGTGTTGGGTCTGGGTGTTTGTAGTACCTTCGTTGTTTCTGGTTTCCATAGCACAAGGGAAAACCTTAGTTTGGGGCCAGTACAATGTATGTGATGTTGTCTCAATTTATTATTATTATTATTTATTTAGCAATATGCCTATTTTGTTATCCACTAAACCAAGCATTGCATCTCCCAGTCTTTAGAGATTTATATCGAAACCAGTATAAATTGAATAATTTACAAACATAAATATATGCAATGGTGCAAAGGCCTTTCTCGAGTACAGACGGTGTCAGGTCGATTTAGTTCCTGCAGTGCAAAAATAGCCCTTGTGTCTCAGACATAAGAACAGTCCAAAGCCCAAAAAGGGGTAACTGCGAGTAACGCCGTGTGTACTCATCAATTTCTCTACGGTCAAGCAAACGGCGCATCTGATTGGATGTAATTACTATTTTCAATGTTAAAAATACTAGCTGCAGCTAATTGATGTCAATTTGAGCACCGAGGATAATATCTTAATTGGTTTTGCATTGAACCCCGATGCTCTATTGGTTAGCACAGTATAGAAAGATGGTAGTAAAGCACAGAGACTGTATAAAACTATAACAGAGACAGTTTAAATAAAAATCTTACTTAACAACAACATGTCACTAGATAAGATAAGACAATCAGAGATTGCACAAAAATCACTACTTAAGAACTCATTTATTGTTTTATGAATGAATATTTTTATTTCAGATCCATACACACCGAATAAATCAAAATTAAAAATATAACACACACATAAATATAATATAATATATCATATTTGTATTAAAATCAATAACTTAATATTTTAAATTTATAGACTCTCAAATTATGATGTTCATTCATACACTTTCGTGGTTATATTAAAACAAAGTTCGTGGGTTCGATCCCCACCCTGGACAAACATTCGTGTGATGAGCACTTGAGTTTGTTCAGTGTCTGGGAGTTATTATATTTGTTTCCTCTGTTGTCTGAATATCTGTAACACAAGTGCTTAAGCTACGAGTACTTAGTACGGAGTCAGGTAGATATTTATGAGATATTGTGTGAATTTATTAATTTTAATATTGTCACAAACATTGCCCACTGTTGTCGTCTTCGCTGTGGCCAAATTTCCGCCGCACCACGTACACTGAACACGTTTGCTCTTAGAAAATGCCAAGGCGAAGTTTTGTAATGGCTGCCCACTATTTGATAAATTGGGAAATATTCTCATTCACGAGCCTGTTTGACGCCAAATATGTATATTATTGTAGGCAAGTGTTTAGACAAATTGTTACAAAATAATTATCTTCTCAGCGTCAATTGAAATTCTAAAGCAACGGCAAGAAATGTTTTGATAATCATTACTATACTTGGGTAGGTACTTATGTGTATGTATTGAACAAGCGTTAATTTAATTTACAGAAAGCCACAAATCAGGTTACCACAATCTGTCAAATTTCCTCAATTGATATTCAACCTAATCCCCCTGTAACTTCGTTGTGGATAAAACTAGAAGACTGAATTTTCAGTAACCATCCAGGCATTGTAAAGACACGGTATATTTCAAAGATCAATCAATTGTTTGGCAGCCATGTGTTTGGCAGTAAGAGAAGAGTCTATTGAAGAAATTTTACAGTTTTGTATACTGATATGTGGCTGTACGTACAATCTTTAAACCTACTTATGATGGTTGCGTTCGCAGTAGGCGTTTCAGAGACCATAATCGAAATGACTGTACCTACAATTGCTTAGATTTTATGATAGGTATTACGACATGGTAGGACCGTAAGATTGCTAAGATATATTTTTATATGATTTAAGTCATTACCACCGTCCATGGATATCAGCTACACCAGAAGGAGTGCGGATGCGTTGTCGGCCTTATAGGAAGGTATAGGCTCGTTTTTTGAAGGTTTGAATGTCGTACCAATTCGAAAATACCGCTGCGGGAAGTTGATTTCATTATGAGGAGGTGCGTAAAAGAAAATGTCGAGAAAAGCGCACGGTAGTGGACCGCAATCCAGATAATATGGATCCTAGCTATTATTATAATAATGTAACCACATTGCTGTCTGACCGCAACGCAACCCTTTGGACAGGGAATAGAATATAATATATATAATTATTTATTTATTCTTATTTTAGGGAACCAGACTGATATACTTAATTTTTATTTTTGGTATAGCTATTCTTTGCAATTTATTCTTAAGTAAATATTGCACTTACACTGATTTGTTTACTTAGCTAACATTGCTTATAAATATTTATTTCACAAATAATCTACTTAAAAACTAAGACGCGTTCATTTGAACACTTAATTCACAAAATCAGTCTTAAATTCGAATTCCAGCACAAAACTTGTAGTCAACTGTAAAAGCTAACATACCCGTAACACCGGCGAGTTACCGGCGACCTTAAACGATGATGTTTAATCATCATTAGCCGTCGGCGAATCATTAATATTCATCAATGGAGACGAAGCCTTCAATAGTTCTGTCAAAATGTGTCTCTTTTAATACTGGTTTTATCAGTTAAGTTTCAATCTACTAAATAAGTATGTAGGCTACTTTTAATTTGATTTAGAACATCTTTGTTCCAAAAATTTTTTGTTAAATTCGTGTTTTTTTTTAATAAAATCTTTTTAATATTGTTTTATTTTGTGATTTTTAAGTTGTTACATAGAATAATAAATTCTCAAGGGGCTGTAAATGTTATAACTTAGTTAATAACATTTTAAAATTTTAAACAAAGCCGTTTCAATCATTTTGTGTAGGTAGATTGGTTAAGTACTTTTGGGTAGAATTTCAGATGAAAGCCGTTGCAAATGTCGACAGAGACTCAGTAGTCATAATATTAATACATTTTACATGCGGTATTATTGATGGCGATAGGTAATATAAATAACATAAAGCTACAAATTGTTTCTACTAGGGAAAACCTCGTACGTAAGGACCGCCGCTGTGAGCGAAAGCTATTTCAAATGTTGTCGTTTATCATGTAGAAAAACTTGGCGTCAATTAATTTTATGTAGGTAGTTTAAAGTGAATTTTACTAACCAGAAAAATATGAAGTCGCCGACAAAAACTTTGGTTTCGTAACTGAACAAGCACTACACTTTGAATTCAATCACAAAAATACACAACACAAAAGAATAACCTCTGGTTCATAAAAAACTCTTTTCAATTAAACTTTTTAAAACCACGAAGGCTTTATTCGTGCATACAAAACAATTTAAAAAATATGAAACACGTTCGGATACGTCAGGCGGCGCGCGGCTTTGGCGCCAAAACGCGGTGAAATGTCAAACTCGCGCAAGCGCGAAAGGCCGTGGCTTGGCGGGGTAGGGTTCCCACCGTTTTTGGATGAAACCTACTGAACTGGTTATATTTTAACTAGTTCTTAGATAATAATTATAATAAATCCATAAAAATAACCTGCTTGATAACAGGGTTTCTGCGTTAATTTCAAATCGAGTCGTTTCTTATTTATTAATTTCATCTCCGATTTGTTGAAATCCAATTGTTGCAAGGCATGTCATTTACGTAAATTGTATGGACCATTAATTCGTATAGGTAGGTATACCGGGTTCAATTTTTATGTGCTTTCTTGAATCCAATTTTTTTTAGGTAGGTAGTTTATTGATTTGTAATAAAATGTGAAAATGTGTAGGTAGATGGTATTAACTTGCTTTAAAAAACTCATTTTTATTATTACTTTATGATTTTTTAATTTACTATTTACTTAAGTGAAAACTTTTTACTATGAGTCTTGTATAATGTCAGCACGCAGTCTGGAAATTAATGGTCCTGTACCCACCTACGTGTCTCGAAAAACATGTTAAGCCCTTTTGGTCCAAAGCCCAATCTCTCTCCGATCATGTAAGTAGTAGTTGGGTCACCTAAGTAAGTACCTTACTTACTACATCAAATTGTTGTTCCCAGCATCTAGCAACCCTAAATTAAAAATTAATTTAAACACTTGTGTTGAATAAAAAACAAACAGTGCTTTTGATACATAACTTTTTTGGCGGCTAATACAGCGGGCAAGCGAAGGCCGTAGTTATTATGTGGCCGAATTAACACAAACATTTAGCATACAAAT
Organism: Cnaphalocrocis medinalis; assembly: GCA_014851415.1. Taxonomy (NCBI): domain Eukaryota; kingdom Metazoa; phylum Arthropoda; class Insecta; order Lepidoptera; family Crambidae; genus Cnaphalocrocis; species Cnaphalocrocis medinalis. The sequence continues at coordinate 6,296,061 of CM026297.1, forward strand.
ATTCCGGAAAGCGCTATGCTGCACTGGTTCTAGCCTTGGAAAAGTAAGAGGGAGGTTTTATCCAAATATTATACTTCCCATTTGCTTATTTTTGTACAACGTTTAAAAATATCCTTTGTGAGGTCATTTGATGTATGTTTGCAACGCGTTTACTTTAAAAAAATATCAAGTCTATTTATTTTCTATAGTAGTAGATATACAAGATATGTAGATAGATAGATAGTCTTTCTAGTCACCATCAGGTAGGTACCTAGGTAGCTAACATTTTCGCCAATGAACACTGCAACTGCTGATGCTGTTTTTATTTGAAAAATCAAAACCAGCAACCCTATATTTTTACAAAATATAGGTTAAAATGTGAAACTCCTTCGTCTTCAGGTTTTCATTGATTAGACTGGTTGAAACGACACGAAAAAATTTGGTAAAGCCATAATATTAGAGAAAAAAAAAATGTCAAATTTATTTTTTTAGTGAATAAATGGCGCGGTCCTAATTTTTTTGAGGTAAAGCTGCCAGGTCTCCTTATTTCTAACCTTCTTATTATTGGATGGATTGTATGAGAAACTTTTTGGCCAAACCTCTTTCTATCACTAAAGAAAAACTATCGATTATTTTTTTAAATGGAAGAAAACTTTGACATTCTGGGTGCTTCTAGCTTTTAATATTTTTTACTTTTAATCATGTATCATACATAATCATGCAGGTAGGTACGTCATACCTATCTACTTACCAAATTGTTAAATAAAAATAATTTGGTATTGAGTTAATTCATGAAATAAGTAATATTCGTATGTAGTTACGGATACTTCCAAAATACTTACCTATTTTAATACCTACTATGTACATTGTAGGTATGGTTTATTCTGAAGCCATGGAGCATATTTCACAATTTATATTTTTATTTTTGTTACATAAGTAGGTATAGCAATTCCTTGCAACATATTTTTAAGTTAATAACGCACTTTAAAAAAAACATCGAAGGGCAGGTGGCACACACAATTTGTTACACAATGTTATTATGTTTCTCAATTGTCATGATACACACCAATTACGAAAAGCCGGACAAATCTCAGCCGCCGGACAAGGACGCCTGCATTCCTGCAACCTGCAGCCGAACTCCACAATGGCTTATATCAAGTGATATAATTGCATTTATAATGTTGCAATGTGCTGTACTATGAGAAATTTAATTAGAATTCTTGTGATGAATACTTGTGTTTGTTCAGTGTCTGGGTGTAATATTCCCTATATGTATTTAAGTAGGGGTTATGTATGTTATGTGTATACTTATTTGTGTTTCTTCTGTGGTCTGATATACCTACTTATTTAAGCACTTGTGCTTAAGCCACTTAGTTATGAGTCAGGACTCCTGACTCATAACTAAGTGGCTGGCTTAGGAGGCACACGAACAGACGTATTACCTGATGGTAAGCGATATCGCTTACCATCAGGTGATTTATGAGGTGTTGTGTGTGTTTTTTTTTTGTGATATGTAGCAGACGAGCAGGCGGATCACCTGATGGTAAGCAATGCCGCCGCTCATGGGCACCTGTAACACCAGTAGAGTTACAAGTGCGCTGCCAACCTTGTATCCCCTTCCCCCCCGGGTGGGCTTCCGGTACCCTTACTCACTCGGCGAAACACAGCACAGGCGCTGCTTCACGCCGGTCTTCTATGAGGCCGTGGTATCACTCCGATGAGTCCGGTGGAGCCGGCCCATTCATGCCGAAGCGTGGCTCTCCCACAGTTTCTTTACCGTTAATTTTTTTAATTAAGTACAATTGTATTATTATACAGGTTGTATCAGTAAACATTTACATAACCTTTAACCACTTCTTCACGCCCCGATGATCTAGTGGGTTTTTGTACATTGACCACAAAGTAAACTCGCCACATTTTGTAAATTCCATACATTGAAAGTAAACTCACCACATGCATTAAAAATATGAAGTTAGAGTCACAGGCGGGTAAGGTTTGTTGTAAATTCTCCACAAATCCTCAGTTCACATTTTGCCGTGGTCGTCAAACTGCGGCCCGCCCACGGTAAAGTAGATTCCTTTAATTAATAATAATATACCTACACATCCGTACTTCACATATGTATGATGCGGCCCGGACCTTAGTGCTCACATTTTTATGTGTGGCTCTTGAGCAGTGAAGTGTGACGACCGCTGATCTAGTGGTTTAAGTACCGGGCCGTGATCTCGGCGTGCTGGGTTCGATACCCGGGTCGAGCAAGAATATGTTACGAACCAACGAACACACTCGTAGCTCGGGTTTGTGATCACCAATCCGTCCGCAGTAGACAGGCAGTCAGTTGGACCACTTTTCATGATTTCTAATTGTACTTACCGTGGGAGAGCCCCGCTTTGGCATGAATGTTTCTGTGTGTGTTCCGTGCCTCTTGTAAATAAAGATTCTTATTCTTATTCTTCTTAATGGGCCGGCTCCACCGGAGTGATACCACGGCCTCACAGAAGACCGGCGTGAAGCAGCGCCTGCGCTGTCTTTCGTCGAGTGAGTGATTGTATCAGAGGCCTAACTGGGGGGAAAGAGGGCTAAAGGTTGGCAGCGTGTGACTCTACTTGTGTTGCAGGTGTTTATGGGCGGCGGCAATCGCTTACCGTCAGGCGATCCGCCTGCTCGTCTGCCACCTGTCACATAAAAAAAATTGGATTCATCTTGGCCCACAGCATTGTCATTCACGCGCCAAAAGACATTGGTTGCAGATGTTTTGTGAATAAACCTAAAGACTTATAACGAAGCCGTCTCACAACGAATTAGAATATACCTGTCGCATCCAAACAAAGGTGGCACGCTCGCTTATGAAAGAGAGGGCACGTCCGATTCGGTCGTAACGTCGTTTCGTTGTAGGCCCCTGGCTGTTAAGACGAGGCCTGCCCAGCCAACCATGACACTTGCAACACGTTGCGGTTCTGCGCCCTTCTAATGCAAAATAGTATTTAACTATTGTTTGTAACAAATATGTATATTAAAACAGCGTTTATTATGATAATAGCTCACTCTTATGATGAGTCAATTAAGTCATAAAATTTATTGATGGCGACTCAGTCGCTTAGTTCATAGAGTTTTGTACTTAGCACCATGGTTACTATATACTTAGCCCCAAAACATGGCCCTTCGTTATTTTATTTTGTCTTCTATACCATTTATAAAGAGATAACTACTGTAGACAACGAAAAGGCTTATAGGTAAACCGAAAACACGAAACGCTTGAGCACAGCGCCATCTATTGGTTCATTTCTGAATAACGTTCTTGAAGCGAAGTGAGGGCGGGCCACTTATTACTTATTTAAGTACCTAGGTGTTATGTGTACTAATTTGTGTTTCTTCTGTGGTCTGATATACCTACTTATTTAAGCACTTGTGCTTAAGCCACTTAGTTATGAGTCAAGACTCCTGACTCATAACTAAGTGGCTGGCTCAGGAGGCAGACGAACAGACGGATCGAAGCGATATAATATATCGCTTACCATCAGGTGATTTGTGAGGTGTTGTGTGATTTATTTTTTTAATTAAGTACAATGTATTATTATATAGGTTGTATCAGTAAACATTTACATCACCATTCACCACTTCTTCACGCCCCGATGATCTAGTGGGTTTTTGTACATACATTGACCACAAAGTAAACTCGCCACGTTTTGTAAAGTCCATACTTTGAAAGTAAACTCACCACATGCATTAAAAATATGAAGTTAGAGTCACAGGCGGGTAAGGTTTGTTGTAAATTCTCCACAAATCCTCAGTTCACATTTTGCCGTGGTCGTCAAACTGCGGCCTGCAGACGTTAGTCGTGCGGCCCGCGGTAAAGTAGATTCCTTTAATTAATGATAATATACACATCCGTACTTCACATATATGTATGATGCGGCCCGGACCTTAGTGCTCACATTGTATGTGTGGCTCTTGAGCAGTAAAGTGTGACGACCGCTGATCTAGTGGTTTAAGTACCGGGCCGTGATCTCGGCGTGCTGGGTTCGATACCCGGGTCGAGCAAGAATATGTGACGAACCAACGAACACACTCGTAGCTCGGGTTTGTGATCACCAATCGGACAGGCAGTCAGTTGGACCACTTTTCATGATTTTTAAATTGTACTTACCGTGGTAGAGCCCCGCTTTGGCATGCATGGGCCGGCTCCACCGGAGTGATACCACGGCCTCACAGAAGACCGGCGTGAAGCAGCGCCTGCGCTGTCAGAGCAGCGCAGCGTGTGACTCTGCTTGTGTTGCAGGTGTTTATGGGCGGCGGTAATCGCTTACCGTCAGGTGATCCACTTGCTCGTCTGCCACCTGTCACATAAAAAAAATGGATTCATCTTGGCCCACAGCATTGTCATTCACGCGCCAAAAGACATTGGTTGCAGATGTTTTGTGAATAAACCTAAAGACTTATAACGAAGCCGTCCCGTACCGATGAAGAATATACCTGTCGCATCCAAACAAAGGTGGCGCGCTCGCTTATGAAAGAGAGGGCACGTCCGATTCGGTCGTATCGTCGTTTCGTTGTAGGCCCCTGGCTGTTAAGACGAGGCCTGCCCAGCCAACCATGACACTTGCAACACGTTGCGGTTCTGCGCCCTTCTAATGCAAAATAGTATTTAACTATTGTTTGTAACAAATATGTATATTAAAACAGCGTTTATTATGATAATAGCTCACTCTTATGATGTGTCAATTAAGTCATGAAATTGATTGATGGCGCCACTCTGTCGCTTAGTTCATAGGGTTTTGTACTTAGTTCCATGGTTACTATATACTTAGCCCAAAAACATGGCCCTTCGTTATTTTATTTTGTCTTCTATACCATTTATAAAGAGATAACTTCTAAAGAAAACGACAAAACTTATAAGTAAACCGAAAACACGAAACACTTGCATGATGTACCTAATCGACCCCCAGCGCCATCTGTTGGTTCAGTTTGGAACTACTCTCCGCCACTAGTTTATAATAAAAGTATTTGGTTCAATAAAAACCATGATTCGTTTGTAAGTAATTCGATTTATTTGTGACACTTACGGTAGGAATATAACAATATGTACAGCTCTACAAACTAGCATTGCTATTTGGTTCTTTTGACTAACAATAATCTTAAATAATCATTAAACAATATTTTCAATAACAATAACCTAAAAACCAAATAATAACATCATTACGAAATAGTAAAACCTTTGTATATTTCATGCTAATAAAACCAATTGACAATAATCTTTAAAACAAAGGCCAATAAGGTGTGTTAAAGTTGTGTTCAAGAACTAAATGTAGTAATTTTACATTTAATTTTATAAATATCTACTCGTATCTTAAGATTCAAATCCCACCACAGCTTTAACAATAGCCAACGCCAAAACCGCCATTATCGACTTAGTCATTTTAAATTCCAAACTAAAGCTATAATTATTTTTTCTAAATTAAGAAAACGTGAAATTTCCATAAAAATCTAAGTTTTGCAGTGCATCAGGGTTTTTGTCGACATAGATAGAAAACCTATTTTATTTAAATTCATCACAACTAATTGATATCTACTGGACTGAAATCCTCACCACGGAATTCGCACTTATATGGGACTTAACTGAGATAATATTAACATAATAAGACAGCAAAAATACTGATTTTCACTTTCAGACAGACTAGCCTTGCCGTCTGTTAAGCACTCTTTTTTAAATAAAATAAATAGGTAAGTATGTTAGATCTACCTTCAATTTCTTCCACCAGTGCATTCAAATGTTAGAACAGTGATATAAAAATTTCAAAATTTACTGTCCAACTTTAAAAATTTAGAAAGTGGCAGTCTTTCAAGAGCAGAAAAGTCTTTTTAAAAATATGCTTTTCCACATACTCACAAAAAACAAAACGTGGATTTACGTGAAAGTTTGTAAGCCGATTTCTATGCATGCGTTTCTTTTCAATAGAAGGAAATAAGCATGAAATCAACAACAACAAAATCAAAATACATAACAACAAAAATATTAAGTGCGTGTCATGTTTCTATGCAACAGGTGTATTCTTGTTAGTGGCAGGCCCTCTGATAATAATGATTTACGACTTAGGAAAATAACATTAACACGCACACACAAGAATCGGCTTAAAATGTTCATGAATTAGTAAATCTTCTGTAACAATAAAGTCTATGTTAATATTTAAACAAAATATGAAGGGAACGCGTCCCCGCCAAATCTTTCATCGCCGTCTTTTGATTCAGAATCCTCAACATCAGATTTCTCAGTGCCGTAGTCTAGAGAATTCAATAAATCCATCTGTTTTTTAAACATTACATCTTCAACGTTAATAGAATTTCTCTTCTTATCAAATTCATCGCCCAACTCTTTAGTTATACTACTAATATTATCTAAACGCTCGGGTTTTTTGGTAGTAGTCAAAACTTTTGTAGTAGTCTCTATTGTCTGGGCACGTTGTGTGGTCGTTTTATTCACGGGAGATCTTATTTCCTTAGTGTCCTGCTCGTCACCCTCGTCTATCCAGTCAAGCGGTATGCGTTTGTCTCCATCACTACTTCCCGACACATCGACGCTATTAATATTCTTTTGCCTCTCTTTTACTTCCGGCAACCGAAACTCTGTCGTCTCCATCGGTACTGTGACAGTCACAGGCTCACCCTCAACATCCAAATCTGTAGCAAGAGTAGTAGTAGTTGTTACTTCAACATTATCTTCCTCTTCCACATCTCCAATGTACACTTCTATTTTTTTAGTCTCCTCTTTGACTGCCTTTTCCAATTTATCAAAATTATTATGTTCTGTTGTCTCTGCACGATTTCTGCCATAGGCTCTCGGGACGATGGTAGTCTCAAACATTATTAGAGGAGGATCGGTGGTATCAGTGTCTTTTTTATAGTATACAGCTTCGGTATTGGTATCGTCGAATATTATCTTCCCAAGCTGGTCTTTATCATTTCCTTGGGAAGCATTCTGTTCAGCTGTTTCTGACCCGATGTAACTAGTATCATTTTCTTCTTTGGTTTGCTTGTTGCTATAATCGAATGAACTATCTTCATTTGATAAATTGGAAAATAATATGCTGGCTGATTCTATTTTGTTAGTCTTGGCAGCATGATGCAAAGTGTTTGCTTGGAGTACTTTTTTCTTAATAGGTTTAACATCTGGTGCACTTTTGATAGCTTCGATTAGTAAGTCAATGCCGTCGTTTACTGTAAAATATGTTATTGACAATAAATGAAACTGTTGGAAAAAAAATACTTTGTCATTTTTTTTCATATAACCATATTTTTGAACAGGCCTTATGAAGGCCTCGAGGCCTTAATTAGGCCTTACCTTGATAAGGGATCATGGGGGATCATGTCGTAAATTAAATGAGACCTTGTGCACTACAGCTTTCGATATAAGAGCTCTTACCACATATACATACCTGGTGCAACGTCCAAATGATGATTTTGCTTCAACAAATACTCCATCAAGGTCAATAAATACTCCATAGCTTCTTCGTCTTTCATTGCTTCTCTCTTCCGCCGCAGATGGCCGTCGCTGGGAGGCGCACTGTTCTTCAGGCTCAATGTTTGTGCCAGATCTTTTAATTTCTTCAGATTCTTTACAATATTATTAGCATAGCGTACGATAAAGTCTGTTGAATTTTTATTATTTTGTATCACAGCTCCTTTAGTTTTATCACATGGCATTCTCTGAAGTTTGACTAAAGAATGAGCCATGTTCTGTACAAGGTTTAGCTGTATCAGGGAAAACTTTTCCAAAATGCCTTTAACCTTATCTATGTATGCACTGTTTACTTTGTTTTTGTTTTTCTTAATTTCTCTAGTGACAGGAACTTTAGCTCGTGCAATTGGTCGAGATGAATGAGATACATTTTTTGTTAAAATACTAATAACATCACTTAGTTTGTTTGCAAATCTGGCAACAAATTGGATGAAAGATCTTGTGTTCCTTTTTATATATTCTATTTGTATTTTTTCTGTAGCTGTGAGTTTACGATTACTGGTGTAACGTCCTTTAAGTATAGCATTAAGTTTGCGAATATCATCTTTAAAGTTTGATTTGGATTTCGAATTTGCCAAGTTTTCAGAAACTTTGGGTGATTCCTCTTTAGGAAAATCTATCAAATGTAGTAACCCTTTTATTATTTGAATCGTTTTAAGCACAGTAAGGGATTCTGGATACAGCTCTTTTATTTTTCTATTCAATACAGGGTTGTTAATCTGTGACCGATCACAATCTCTAAAGTTTTCGCATATTGTGTCTATTATATGATGGTTAAATAGTGCTTTATCATTAGCTGTAACCATTCCTTTTCCCTTGCGTTTCCTGAAAATTTTTCGGAAAAATTTCTTTAAATATTTTCCAATATTAAACCTTTTCGGTTTTACTTTCACCGTATTGTTTTTGCGAAGTTCTTTTAATAGTTTTTTTAAAACATTTTGTAGACCGTCAATTTTGTGATATATCGTTTCGTGAAACGTTGAAGGTTTAGTGTTATTGAAAGATCTTCTACTATTACTAGTATTTACAATTTTAGTCCGATTGAATCTTGATTTACTAGGAGTTAGTATTCTTACAATATCTTTCGGGAAAGTTTTCGGCATTACTGTATCATTTAAGTTAGAGACATTAGTAGTATTGATAGAGTCCAGTCTAGTTTTGTCATTAAACATTTTATTTAATAAACGGCTGTTTTTGAACAGTTTAATCCGTGACCATTCCTTGAATTTCAAATCATTGAAGTCAGGCATAGACACATTATTTTCATTTCTTTTGTCATTCTTTTCCACATCGGAAGTATTCAACTTAAAGGTCTCACGTCCAAATTCTTTCGTGCTGTATCTCAGTTCATCTTTGGGTATTTCTGTCACGTTACCTAAATTCAAAGTAATGTTACTCGTCAGGTTAACATTAATAATTTCGTACTCTACTTCATTCGTGGTATTAATATACGGTTTTGGAGAAAATACTGAGTATTTGTAATAATTATTTTCAGTTGTTCCATTATTACTGTTAATTTCATTTTCTGCAGATGTAAGATTTGGCATAATAGTCAAAGGCGAATCTGAAAAATATGAATTGATCATTACGACACAAAAAAACGAGAAGAAAAAAATTTTGGTTTCGACTATTTGAACTCTTTTTTCAATGGATTTGTTTGTTGAATATTAATGGTCAGTACTATATATAGAAAGATATAATGTATAATGAACGGTACAATTTCTGTTTTCATTTGTTAAATTTATATCTTTGTCATTCGGCCGCTAAGCAGTTAAGCAGAAGAGAAGGAAGTTAAGCACTACTTAAGTACAAACTTTGACATTAGGAGTATAGCTCAACTGTCAAAGTTTGTGCTCAAGTAGTGTCTTAGTATAATTTTATGCAATATTGAATTATAATAAGAGCTATGGGCAACTGTAAGCTCTTATTATGTACCATTACCAAGTATCAAAACCAGCATTCAGCTTTTTTCATCTCGGATAGGTAATGCAGCAAACATTTCTGCCTTTGATCGTTTAAGAATGCCTGAGTTTTCTAATAAACAAGTTAGTATTTGTAAATAAAATGCAGTTTATGTACCTGTATTAGCGGTAACGTGGGCTTCTATCATATCTTGATTTATTTCTCTCTTTGTCCTCCAATTTCTTTCAAGCGGTTGTTTTGAATCTGGTTTTATTGTAATTATTTTACCTTTATTTGCGTTCCTCTTTTGTTTATTACTTTTATGGGGCAGAGGTTTCTTTTTATTAATATTGTTATTCTTTTTTTGTACCCACGTCTTCTTTTTAGGGTTAGACCACTTCTGATATTGCTTCTTATTTGGTCCTATATTCTTGTACTTTCCATTACTTTTCTTTGATTTCTTCGCGCATGGCGGGGTATTAGTGGTTTATTTCTAAAGATCGTTTTTGGACGTTTTTCATTGAGGGTATATTCTTGTTGGTTAGAAATTTTCGGGTTATCATCTTTTGAACTGCCGAAGCCACCTTCTTATATACCTCTTTTGTTATTTTCGCAGTGTCATTCTTGCTGATTTTTATTTTGTCATTTTTCGTTAGCGCCGCCATTTTGGCTGCTGTCTCTTTTTTTATTAACAAAGGTTTTGGAGAGGGATTGTTAAATTTACGTAAGGAATTTGATTTGGGTTTCCCTGTATTAATTATCTGTTTATTGTTGTTCCTGAGAGCTGGTTTCTTCGGATTCGTCTTCTGTGGTGAAGAACGTTTAGGGGATATGGTGGTCCTTTTGGGAGGTAATTTTTTGGGGGCAGGGCTTGAAGATCTTCTAAAAGAAGGTCTTTTGGGAGAAGCGGTGCTCGCTTGGGGATATTTAGGAGTAGGTCTGGAAGAAGCGATTTTGGTAGTGCCTTTTGCTGTACCTTTTTTTGTTTTACCTATTCTTGTCTTATTTTTGGCTGTTTCTTTTTCTGCAAAGAAGAAAACAAATATATAAAACGAATTAATAGTAACTATAAACCTACAAGTATCTATTAGGAATAAGTAGTATGTACCAATTTAAGTACTGTCTCTCTGAAGGGCAATGACTTTTATGATGAGTGGTAACGTATTGGCGTACTATCGATAGGAAAAAATCAATAGTATCGATAGTTTATAGATAGTACAGCCACGTGTGCCAACAGTATCAATAATATCGATAGGGAAATTATCGATATTTTTATGGATAACCTGAAATAGTTTTCGAGGTCAACAATCGATAGTGAAACTATCGATAGCTCATCGACTGCTAGTAACACTTACTATCAGGGCAGAAGCTCAGGATGTGGCAGTCCCAGCGGCCGTTCGCGTCGCAGTCGCAGACGGTGCAGCCGGTGCACCAGTCCGCTGCAACAGGCAACAAACTCCTTCAAGAAAACAGTTTAGTATCTGAGTGAACCCACGCTAGCGTCCTTTGAGCGTCGGCGTCTTGCCGGCGACCTCCCCACACTAGCGTCCTTTGAACGTCGGCGACTTGCCGCTTTGTAATATGTGCCTACTGATGGGTATCCCCCATCGACCCGGCCCTACAGCCCTTTATTATGACAGGTTGTATACCTTGGCATAGTAGATAATTTAAATAAAATAAGTATAAAAAAGAGTTACTTTGAAGATCAAAACATGAATGTAGATATAGTAATATAGGTATGACACTACATAACATTAAAGTATTGTCACATAAAGATACTTACATACATGAATCAACTTCTATAACAATGTTATTAGCACTTAAATCTATGTAATTATTTATCTATAAGCAGAAATTATTTTTTGAGATGTTATAGACAACGACATTACAGGTACAAATAACTTAGCTTGACTAAAATAAAAAGGTGAGCGCCATGTCGATCCACCCAGCGCCATCTAGTTTTACAATATAGAACTAACGTCCCGGAACAAAGTAACAGTGGGCAACTAGTTTATTGTGTGCCCATGCGCACGGCACAAGCCATAACAAAAAAAAAGCTGATAAAGACACATAAGTATTCCTAAAAACTACTGTGCCAAACGAATAAACTATTTATGTTACTGTGTAGACCTATCAAGTCGTATTCACGAGGGATCTTGGCGACCACGCTGATGGAATCCCTGCGGTCGTTGGCCTGGCTCATCAGCTTGGCGACGGCCTTGCTGTCCCCTGGCACTGGAAGCAGTTGGTGACTGAGCGATCGACAGCCTACCGTCCGCTATTGGACGTAGGCCTCGGTGAGATTGGGTCAATCAGCGGCCAGAGTACATCCGGATGTAGGGACAGAATTGGACCGCAGACTTCATCATAGAAACTGAATGTTTAAAGCTCTAAAAGGTGTTATAAATGTCACTGCCAATGACGGGTCATCCGCATAAGAGATTTTCAGAATTTTAAACCAACTACTATGGATTAGGGTCGAAAATAAAATAGTAGGTAAGTATTATTTTCTTTTTGGAAAGGCTACGGAATGTCCGAAAATCAAAATGTCTATTGCTGTAAAACTACTATTGACAGCGTACATTATGATGGAATAGCTGATATTTATTTTGCTTATTTTGATCATGTAACATCCTACAGGAGCTTATTCGTGTTACTTAATATTATGAGGGCTTCGGCATCAAAACGATTAAAATTTAACGCTGTGTACCTATGAATATTCCGCCAACAATAAATTGCCAGAATGGAAAATATGGCTCCAACAATTATTGTTTTTTGAGGAGTTCAGTACTTATTGTGGTTTTGCGGCAGACTTAGACATGACCAGCACTCAGTTTCAGATAACTAGTCAGATGCTATAAATGACTCTGTAAGTCCATTGCTGGAGAGTCGCTCCATCATGCTGAGTCACATCTCCATTCAGGCTTCCCTCACTCAGTCCTTCCAAGGTCAACAACTCAGCAGAAACAGCAGATACTGACTTGATCCATCAGACCCTCCTGAGGAGTTGGCGCTGGCGTGGTCCCGGCTGATCTGGCTAAGCAGCTTGGCAGTGGCCTTCATGTCCCTTCGAACTGGAATCAGGTCCTGGATTTCTGGGAAGATTTCCATTCATATTTTCCGTAAGGTATGGTACGTTCATTATTGAGGAGGTGTTAATGATATAGGTGGCAGACGAGCCGACGGATCATCTATAGGTAAGCGGTTACCGCCGCCCATGGACACCTGTAACACCAGTGGTACCACAAGTGCGCTGCTTACCTTTTAACCCCCCTTCCCCTGGATTTGGCCTCCGGTACCCTCACGCAGCGAAACAGCGCATGCACTGGTTCACGCCGGTTTTCTGTGAGGACGTGGTATTACTCCGGTCGAGGGCCCATTCATGCCGAAGCGTGGCTCTCCCACTGTTAAAGGTATGGAGGTAGACTGACCTGGTGGACATCCTTCACTGAAGCTGGTCTCGAACGGCTTGCAAGTCCGCGGTGACTGCTTGTCGAAGACTGAATCCAAACAAAATTAACTTTTTAATAAAGGGGTTTAAAAAGGCATCTCTTCTTATTATACATACAACTTTTAAAGAGGTAAAATCTAAGTATAGACATCTAAAAACTAAAAACGCGAACACTAGCGCGATCCAATCGACGCCCAGCGCCATCTTTTGGCACAAATTGGAACTAATGTTCCGAAACGAATTAAGGGCGGGCCATTAGTGTTTTTATACAGGTTTCGATTAAAAACTGACTTCAAATAAAAAATACTATCAGGCGAATTAAACTGTTTTCTAAGTACTGGTTAATGTAACCAAACGTAGATTTAATTAGACAAGTATATTTTATCGTATCCAATAGATCCTGATTCCAGTGTACATAAGCAGTGGCGGAGTTTCCATATAGCTTAAGTACGCAGGAGCCCCGGCAGATGGCAGGGGCGGCAAATTTTGGACCATATACGACACTCACATTTATACTGCTACATAAGTACTGTCTGAAGGTACTTACTTTCACGAGCTGCATCACGGAAGAAGATATCGCTGAGCCCTATCGGACTCCGTCGCACCCTTGAGCCTCTGAGAACAAAATACTTATTTAAAGAAAAATGTCTCCAACACCTTTGATGATCATCTAGTACATTGGCTGGCCCGATGGCGCATTTGGTTGTGACCCTGCCTCATACGCCGAAGGTCCTGAGTGTGAACCCCAACCTGGACAAACCTTCGTGTGATGAACACTTATGTTTGTTCAGTCTGTATGTCTGTTCACATAATGTGTGTAAGCATTATCTCTACCACCCAGCGTCGATATCTATATTATCTCTACCTTTTATTCTAGCAGCTTCTTTTGATCTCTTTGACTACAAAAGCAATCCATTTCAAGCAATCCAAGCAAATGAAAATTAGTTTGTGTTGGCTATGCCCAAGAGGGTAACATGATGTACTGGATTATGTTTTACCACCTGTATTGTATCTACCGAAGGAATAGCCCAGCAGAACTTGATTCAAGATTCACCTCTACCCAAAGCTTGTATGAGCCAGCGTCGCATCGCATATTCTATCTATCTTTCTGTCCTGTCTATCTATCGCTCAGGACAGAAACTCAGGTCAGAAGAAAAGACTACCACTTAATCTTACTCCTATTGCACAATCTCTTCGTCTACTGAACTACTACAAGAAGTACTAGATTCAAAGGCTCGCATATACGAGCCAGCGTCACATCGCCTATTCTCTGCCACTGCCAGCACATAGCTCTGACAGGACAGAAGAAGAGATTTCCACTTACCAACAACTGATTTCCTTGTAGCCTTTCTTCTTCTACTGAAGTAATAGCCCAGAAGTACTAGATTGAAGACTAAAACATAGGCTTAGATCAGAACATATAACAAAAAAGTGATGAGATATTTACAGAGGGTTGTCTGCCCCGCAATTCAGCGTGCCCAAAATGCTGGCGGCGTTACCCCTTTGAATGGCCAAACCGATGCGTTGGCCAAGGTAGCTGCCAGCATTATGGTCACCCGAAATTTCGAGAAGCCGGGCAGACAACTCTCGGAAGAGCTTGCGGGCCTCAGGACCCCACGGTCCCAAGGTTTCCACGCCAAAAGGAGCAAAGCGATTGAAGACTCACCTCTTCCCAAAGCTTCGCTTGTACGAGCCAGCATCGCATCTCCTGTTCTCGCGCTGCCAGCACACAGCGGTGCCGTCGCTCTGGCAGAAGCACAGGTAGCACAGGCTCCCGCCGACCTGCGTTGGGGCTGCGCTCGCGCCGGAACACGTACCCCTCTTCGGGACAGGATTCAATTGGTTTGATCACGTACTTTGTGTCTTTGGGCGGAGTGGTATCTGTGGGGAAAGGTCAGGTACGTTTGAAAATCTAATTCGACCAATCTTGAGGATAAATCTATAGGATACCACGAAATATTTATCACAAGTATAACGCTCCGATTCGTATGGAATAACAACCTTAGGTAAACCTACCATAGATTTACTGGCGGATAGAGATTCGCGTGTGTATTTAAGTGTATTTTATATTCTCAAAGCAGTAGGGTTGCTGGAATAGGCCTCCCCTCCCTTGGTGTTTTAGGGTTCCGTAGCCAAATGGTAAAAATCGGTACCTACTCTTACTACTAAGACTTGGTATCCGTAAATCAGTATACCGAGATAGTAGAGTTCATCATATACAATGGTATATGAACTAGAATGGTATATGAACTATGAATTAGAGTTCATATACAATTTATCTAGACGAGTTTTTTTTTTTTCACATAGGTATTATGTTTTTTAAACGGCGGCGATAAATATTGGATCAAACAAGAACAGTCCGATATGAAGAGAATGACAAGTAGGTATTTGAAATTTTACCTAACTTAGGCATTAGTTCCTCACAAACATTTTCCTAAATATTTTAACATTTGTTTAATAAAATCGTTCGCCAGGAAATGTCTTTAGCACTATAACATGACAAATTGGAAGTTAAATAAAAACTGATTCAATAACGAAACACTGGGCATTGTTAACGCTGTGTAAATTATACAAGCTCTCCAAAAAACAGACAGTGTGGAACGGAGTCGCGCGTCAAAACAATGCAAGGTACAATACTGTGATTTAGATTTCCCCACAAATTCCAATTGTTACTATTACACATTAATAACATAATAAGCAAGGGATTGCACGCTGCATCAGCCCTTGTACAGTCAGCATCAAAATGATCTTAGGATTCGAACCTGCCAAAATATCTGAACATTTAACAAAAGATAATATGTCAGTCGACAATAAGGTTCTTTTTCAGTTGAGAAAAATCACTTATGCCACAGAATAAAAAGAGGAACTTATACTAAACTTGTTGCCCAAATATACTTAGGTAATTTTGATAGGCATGAAAGATCACATGTATCTATTGTGTAAAACCAAAAAAACAATGGTTTTCTTTATTGCAATTTTTACTTTTTAATTGTTACTTTTTTTAAGTTAATGCTCTGTATGGACTCAATATCTATCTTCTTCTTCTTCTATATCTATCTATCTTCTATAATTCTATAATATTTATAAAGAGGTATATTTTATAGACTTGAAACAACGACAAGGCTTATAGGTAAACCGAAAAAGCAAAACACATGTGCGATGTAATCGACACCCAGCACCATCTATTGGTTGTATGGGAAACGAATGTCCCGAAACGAAGTGAAGGCGGGCCACTATTGTAAAGTATTTTAAATAGGTACATATAAATTTATGAAACCGTGATCTAGGGACGTTTGCAAGATTTATTATGCTATATGTTTATGACTTTAAGTAATGTATGTCGTATATTGAGAGTGTCTTAGGTTCCCACGGAATGCACTCGACTAGGAAATGCAGGGTTTTGTATAGAATCTATTATGTATAGTCTATTACAGAAGACTTGCATAAGCTGTTATGGATTTGTTAAAAAAATTATAACAAGAGATTACATCAAACTTATTTAACCGATTGCAGAAATGGAGTTTTAATTTAGTCGGAAATTATCAAAAAAAAGGAAGGGAGCCATATAGTTTACAAAGGGGGTGGGGTCTTCTCATCAAGAAGTCACTGTAGCAGTCTTTAAATCCGTAATTGACGAAATAAATGTCATTTTTCATAGAAGAGGCCTATGCTTCTGTATTATGAGTAAACACATACATTTTAAGATTCTGATGTCAATAATAATAAACAAATAAATTCACACAACATCTCATATTGACTTGACTCCGTAATATTTGTATTTGAATTTGTACTAAGTAACACAAGCACCGTTGGAGCCATAAAGTCCTTGAGTGGAGACCGCGACTCGGTAAACGTAGTGTTGGACGCCCTGCTACAAGATGGGATGACGACATTCGAAGGCTGGCTGGAGTGAGCTGGATGAGAGTGGCCGAAAATCGGGAGCGGTGGCGTGCATCAGGGGAGACCTATGTCCAGCTGTGGACGAGCGTGGGTTGCTGATGATGATGATGATAAACTCAAGCACTTGTGTTACCGATATCAGACAACAGAGTAAATGCAAATACTCGTATAATAAGTACTGAACAAACACAAGTGTTTATCACACGAATGTTTGTCCAGGGTGGGGATCGGAGATAGGACACACCAAAAGCCCCACGACCTTTGGCGTATGAGGCAGGGTCACTACCAAATGCGCCATCCGGCCAGTCTAAATTATTGTTTACTGATTGTAATAGTAATATCTTCAAACAATACGTAGTAGTCATGATGCAATAGTTATTCAATGATTTGTACGTGATAGTTTATAATTGAAATGTTTTTGACATAATTCGGCGCCATTTTGATAAAACAATTGTGATTCACTCCGCTTTCTGATGATACTTTCCAATTTCCAATATACAATGCCCAATGATGTCAGCCAATCAATAACAAGCTTTTGTTTCTTTTTGTTGAAAATAATTCGCTGGATTCGCTTCCAATCTGGGCTACCGCGTGTACGCAAGATGGCGTACTGTTAGACTGAGTCCCAACAATTTTTTATGTGATAGGCAGAAGACGAGCAGACGGGTCACCTGTAGCACTACCATGTGTTTGAAATACTATCCTCGCTATCGAAAACTATCGCTTTGTCTCTTTCATTGTGATGCATTTGAAAGAGACAGAGCAATAGTTTACGTTATGTCAGTTTTCGATGTTAACTCATGGTAGCGCTACTGATGGTAAGCGATTGCCACCGCCCATAGACACCTGCAGCGCCAGGAAATCACAAGTAAGAGCCAACCTTTAATCCCTTTTCCCCCCCAATTGGGCATCCGGTAACCTCACTCATAGGCGCAGGCGCTGCTTCACGCCGGTCTTCTCTGAGGCCGTGGTAATACTCCAGTTGAGCGGGCCCATTCATGTCGGAGCGTGGCTCTCCCACGGTTGTATGTAACCACCAAACGGTATGATAAATGATATAGAATTTGGTAAGTCAAGGCCGGCTGACCTTCACAACCCTTAGATAAG
Source organism: Cnaphalocrocis medinalis (assembly GCA_014851415.1). NCBI lineage: Eukaryota > Metazoa > Arthropoda > Insecta > Lepidoptera > Crambidae > Cnaphalocrocis > Cnaphalocrocis medinalis. Next base: position 6,313,913 of record CM026297.1, read on the forward strand.
GAAACCAAACCGTCATTGTCACACACGTGTCAAGGGTCATTATCCCCGAAAAACTGTAAATCCACTTACAGTTTAAAATACATGAATAGTCCGGTTCGACCGTAGTGCTACCACAATCTTAAGTAAGTACAGGAAACCGGCGTGAAGCTGCACCTATGCTGTGTTTTGCCGAGTGAGTGAGGGTCCCGGAGGCCCAATCAAAGAGGGTAAGGATGTTAAAAGGTCACCAATACACTTGTGACTCCACTGGTGGTACGGATGTCTATGGGCGGCGGCAATGCTACCATCAGGTGATCCGTAGGTATCTGTAGGATAATGTTATCCATTTTTAGTAGTCATTGACAAACGGATGACACTTGCAAACATCTGGTTTATTACTTAGTCACAAAACTCTACGGTCCATTAAATCTTGCCTTCCGACATCAAAAGTCTCTTGAGAATTCCGCACTCTTTCCTGTTTTTTGATCGATACATCCAAGCTGATCAAGATATTTCACTTCCCAAGTATGAGTATATTATAAGCGTTGTTATATGGGTATTATAGAGTGCTATAGGAGCTTTATAAGTGTGTTATACGGGTGCTATAAGGAGCTTTATAAGGGTGTTACGAGTAAGAATAAGAATAATCTTTATTTACAAGAAACACGGTAAGTACATAATAGGTAGACGTATACAAAATTAGCGTTCAACATGTTTGTATAGTAGGTAGTAGTATATGGGTGCTATAGAAGCTTTTTAAAGGTGTTATACGGTAGTTGTAGGTGCTTTATAAGGGTGTTATACGGGTGCTATAGGGGCTCTATAATACAAATAGGGCTAAACTCCTCATTCACCTCTAGCCCACACGCCAAGCAGCCACAGCAGCGGCAGGAGCAGCAGCATCGTCGGTGGCCCGCGCACTTGTGTCGCTCTGCGCCCGCGCAACACGAGCCCGCTGTTTGTAAACATGGAGGCGAAATTCACGTTACCCAAACAGGGAGGCATTCGGCATGTGAAAGGAATTCGATGTTTTTGCTTTCGGTTTGTTTGCATCCTGTGGATTTTTGGCAGTTGATTTGTGAGAGTCATTTATGATAGGTGAACAATGTAAGCCACAACCAGTTAAACACATGGTAGTATGTGCCCGATGAATCAGCTTGCACAAGTGGCAATAAACTGTACGAAATAGGACACGAGATCAGATCCATTCTTCTTCTTCAGCATGCTGCTTTTGGCCACTGCAGAGCATATTCTCAATTTCATCACCATTCTTCTGCCATTCTAAACACTTCTCTTTTCGTCTGTTGGTCTCCATTTAAGGACATTCTTGCTTCACTTCCCATCTCCTTGCCTGCATACAGTGTCTGCCCACGCACTTTACTTGTACCCTACACCTACCACTTTTGTGCGTTCACGGATGATGGTGTTGCGCACTTTGTCTCGTAATGATATACCGAGCATGATACGTTCTATGGCTCTCTGTGTAACTTTGAGTCCGATCCATACCATATCGCGATTGCGCTGAGATCGGTAAGGGATAGAGTCCCACACACCAGCTCGTTTCCCAATAAACAAGATGAGAAAGACACAGGTCCCTCCACCAGCCCATGGTCCTCTCGGCATACGGACCGAATCTTGGGAGACGCTCACCAGGTACTTGCTAAGGGCTCTTTCCCCGGTGCGTTTCTTCACTCCCTACAAAGTCTGTGTCTTTAGCCCATCTCAATGTCACTTCTCCCCAAATGGGGCGTGAAACACCACAGCACAAGCGACTCGCGCTCGGGAAGTTCCACCTCAATCGAACTCCTTCCTAATGTCAAGCCTTTTGTGTGCAAACGCACGCAACCGTCGAAAACCTTCTGCAGAGTTGACCATCTCTTGATGGTATACTGGTCCTATCTCGTTCCTGTTCCAGTCATTCAGCATCAGCAAACAAGATGAGAAATATACGTGTCTTGGAGTGGAGTTCGCGATTCAGCAGTGGGTGGGGAAGACTAGCGCTGACTTGATTTCTATGATGGAGACCTTTGCCCTGCAGTGGGTCAGTAGGTATACAGGGTGTATCTGTGAACATTTACATTCCTATTCACACATCACTCATCGGAGATATGCTCGCTCATGACTGGACTACCGACCTGTTCGCCGACAGCTTCCGGCAGCTTTGTTGCAAAGCTCTTATGTCCATAAACCGGAATTCAAAAAATAAATATAATTCAATAATTAAATTCATTTCAATTCATAATTTAATTAAATATCAATAAAATTAAATGTCAATGAAACAAAATTATAATAAAATGTTGCACAATAATAAATTGTTTCATTGTAAGTACATGAACCATACAACACTGGTTTAAGTACTGACAATCAAACCTATTTGCGAACATGCTGAGGTTGCTGTTAGGGCTAGGACTCCGTCGCCTACCCCGAACCCTACGCTCCAGGGATGTGCACTGTTTCCGCATGGCTGTATAGACGCCCTGATACACCCTGTATAGGCTGATACTTCACTTTAAGTATATTTCCTTCCGCTCTAGCCCGTACCTGCGCAGCGATAAGTGCGCAGTAAACAGGATCTCGTGTTTCCAGTCTCGGCCCCGCCATGGACCCCGCCTGCCTCCGACTGCTGCTGCTGACCTTCACATGCGGTGAGCTTTTCTACTTTTTTTATTTTTCTATCTATGGCATTTTTTTTTTATATTGAGGACAATCAAGATGACCCCACTCCGCCTTAAGCGGCCGTGATATCCGAATATGAAGTCATTGGTTATGAAAAAATTATGTAATTTCAAGTCCTCCTAACCGATAATGTGATTAGGGCGGCCAATGTCAACCAGCCATCGACGCAGGACGTGTATAGTGCGCAAGTGTATGCGCAGACACAAGTGCAGTCTATATTCCTTTGTTACCTGCATATTTCGATGGGACACCAGAGTCTTAACTTATGTAACTTACATCATTGTATACCTAACCAACACGATGCAATAAACTACTATGACTATGAGGTAGAAGTTTCTTTGTTGACATTCCTATATGTTATTTTTGAAGAAAATAAAACATTACAGACTTAGATCCAACTAAATTGGATTTTTCAAGCTATGCAATACAATATTTCTGACACGTGACAAGTAACAATAAAGTTCATTATTGCTAAAAACGGCCACTTTTAGCAATAATTTACATTATTGTTACTTGTCACGTGTTTTATATAATTGTATTGCATCTTGAAAAATTCAATTTACTTTTATCTAAGTCTGTAATGTTTTGCTTTCTTAAAAAATATCGTATTTTCGCCACAATCAGTGTAAACAGGTTGGCGGCGCTAGTTTCATTCCTGTAGCCCCTTAACCACGTCTTCTACCAACCATTCTGAACAACATTTGTTCTACGACTTTTGAAAATAGGTCGAAAATTGTTTCTACTCCCAATACAAAATGAACAAGTCACGTGACCGACTTTTTACCGATTTTCCAAAAGTCATATAACAAATGATGTTCATAGAACACGTGGTTAAAGGGATGTAAATGTTCACAGATGCAGCCTTCATTACAAAGTAGCCCTTTTTTCCAGTCCTGGCGAGCCCAAACTACGGGTTCTACTACTTAAACTCCTGGTTCCGGCGGGCAGGGGACCAGGTCTGCAAGATGTGCGACGGGGACAACGAGTGCGTCACCCTGGCTCAGGCGAGGTAAGAGGTCCCTTCTACGAAGCCCTTCTTCCCTTCCTCCTGTGGCCGCTCGGCTACAGAAGGCAGAACCTCTCATGAACGCTCGGAGAAGGGTAAGAGAGAGAAGAACACGCCGATCATCTGATCCGCTTGACGTGCATCTGCCACCTCTCCAAGAAAGAAGTTTAAGCGGGCCTTCTGTCTGGGGAGGGACGTGAACTAAGGTTCTTAACCCGTACTCATGTCGCCTCTTTATTCTGGCGATGCGGGAGCGTCGATGGAGTTTAGTTAGTAAGCGTCCCAGCGACCACAATAAAATGTGAGTTATTTAGCTCATTCCGTCAGTAACCATGGGTGGGACACGTTTCAGCATGAGTTATACCACGGCCTAAAAGAACACCGACGTTAAGCAGCGACTGCGCTGTTTCGCCAAGTGACACCCGTAACACAAGTGCATTCCCTTTCCCATCGATTGGGCCTCCGGTTCCCTCACTTACACAGCACAACAGCGCGGGCGCTTCTTTACTTACGCTGGTCTTCTGTGAGGCCGTGGTTCTGAAGCGTGAGCCACCCACGAAACACGTACAGAACTAAATATCAGCTTAATCAATCAATCAAAATAATATTTTTTTTCATAGCACATACAAAACTTCATACATAAAATTGACGACTCGTTTAGTGCATGGTTTAGAGCGCCGGTTGAGACGTAAGGGTCGCGGGTTCGATTCCCGCACCGACACAACTGTTTGTTGATGAAACAGATATTTGTGTTGGGTCTGGGTGTTTGTAGTACCTTCGTTGTTTCTGGTTTCCATAGCACAAGGGAAAACCTTAGTTTGGGACCAGGACAATGTATGTGATGTTGTCTCAATTTATTTTTTATAAAATAATTGTGACCATTTATTTTTAGATGTTTAATTTGTCTATAAATCATTATATATTATTACAAAAAAAAAGACATTGTGCGAATCAACGTTCAACTTTTGATTTTTTCTGTTGAATCTGACGAGAAGATCCGGCAAAAAACTCGCCGGTTACTCTTTTTAAACGCCAAAAATGTTATTACAATGTCAAACATTTTGGTTCAATTTAAATTGTAAAAATGGACAAACTCAATGTGTGTCTATTTTACTTCCGTAAACAAACGAATAAATCATGAAAGTACTGAAAGCTATGTTGTTCGTTCACGGCTGAAACTGAAGCCGCCGTGGGAGTTAGTAATTACAAACAATCGTTTTATCGCGGTTCGCACGCTGAAACATTAGAAAACTACAACAAGGCGTATAGTTACCGGACTTTCCTATTGAGAATTATGTCCAGGGGGTCTAATTTGAAGTTGCCAAATACTTTCGTTTGGTTGAGTTTGAAGTGGTTAAATACTTTCGTTTGGTTGAGTTTGAAGTGGTCAAATAGTTTCGTTTGGTTGAACCGACAGTCAACCAAACGTAATTTGTTTTGCCGACCGATTTGGCGTGGCTCTCACACAGTTAAAAGAAAGATTACTTATTTGAAAGATTCAGAAATGCTTTTTTTCTGATAAAGGTGGCAGACGAGCCGACGGATCACCTGATGGCAAGCGATTACCACCGCCCATGGACACCTGCAACACCAGTGGTGTCACAAGTGCGCTGCTTACCTTTTAACCCCCCTTCCCCTGGATTAAGCCGACGGTACCCTCACTCACGCAGGGAAACACAGTGCATGCACTACTTCTCGCCGGTTTTCTGTGAGGACGTGGTATTACTCCGGTCAAGCCGGCCCATTCATGACGAAGCATGGCTCTCCCACATTGTGTACTTTCGAACTTACGACTCCCTCATTGCGGAACTGTAACTTATGAACTACAAATCTCTTTCCCTCTTCAGATGTGACCTGTACACCATCACGTCAGGAGTGCTGTTTGACGACGAGGGCCCGTCAGACCCGAGCCAGCCCGAGCTGAGGGAACAGGTCGACAACCTCATGATGGACTTGGCTGAACGAGGTACAGAACCCGTTACCTATTTGGCAAAGTAGTTGTCGAGGATCGACGGCAGGACCAGCCTCCTATTGTATAATACATACTATTAATCTATATCTATACTATTTATAAAGAGATAACTTTAAACAACGACAAGGCTTATAGGTAAACCGAAAACACGAAACGCTTGCGCGATGTAATTGAGCACAGCGCCATCTATTAGTTCATTTCAGAATTACGGCCCCGAAGCGAGGTGCCACTAGTATTATTATAAATGGGAAAGTGTGTCTGTCTGTCTGTATGTTTGTCTTTCTTTCACTGGCAAAACGGAGCGACGGATTGGCGTGATTTTTTAAGTGGAGATAGTTCAAAGGATGGAGAGTATGTTACTCTTGTGTTTTTGGTATTGTTACAAAGGGGCAAAAAGTAGCCTATATTATGCTACTTTTTGAAATTGGGGGGGCGCGAGCGAAAGCCACCAAATAATAATAATCAATTCACACAACATCAACGGCAACGAACATAATAATAAAAAAATGCCGAATTTACTTTTATCCGATACAGTTGGCGTTTACAAATTGTTGTGAAGGTGAGACTAATTTTAGTATTAGACTTAAGCACAGAATTAAGTAATAGTAATTATGGCGGCGCGGCGATAGACAGACGGCTATATTTACAAGTTTTGCACTGTCTAACAATGACAAAGTTAAATTGGATTATTGAAAAACACGTGGCTACGAAGTTGACATAATTTTCACAGTTCCAAAATGCAACCCTATTTCATATTTGTCCATGGTCCATATAGGAAAACTGATCTGTATTGATACCTTTTTATGACTTACTAGTAGCCCGCCCTCATTTATGATTTATTTTTGTTTTTTCAGCTTCCATCAACCCAACGTCCACGAATGCATTCCTATAATATCGCAATACACCGACTGTACTAAAGGTTGGTACTGTTTTATATTACCTGCTTTATCCATAGCTTGTGAATGAGTCTTTAGCCGCTCCGGTTATCGCGGATGTGCCCAAGGGGAAGGACCTGGGTGCGATTTCCGATCGGGTAATTTGGGACAAAAACTTTTCTAAATTGATTCGGGTCTGAGTATATTGAGCGGCACCCCTGTTTATCATCAGTTTTTTTCCTATGTGAAATCTGGCAGACGAGCAAACGGATCTCCTGATGAAAAGCAATGTTTATAGACTCCCGCAACAGCAGCGGAGTTACAAGTGCACTGCTAACCTTTTAACCCCTTTCCCCCTAATTGGCCCGCACAGTGCAGGCGCTTCTTCACACTGGTTTTCTGTAAGACCTTGGTATCACTCTAGTAGTCGAACCGGCCCATTCATGCCGAAGCGTAGCTCTCCAACGGTCCCAGTTACGGTCGCATTCAAAGTCGTTAATTAACTTTGATTGTCACTTACCTTTTTTCAGACGCGATAGCCCTCCAGTCATTAATTTCTTCCGATGTCAAATCTTTCCACAGAGAACATCTGCCTCGGCTGCAGGACCTGCAGCTGCACAGAGCGAGGCCGGTGGAACTGCAGCTCCGGCCAGCGCTGCCGGGCCGAGGAACCGCTGCTGGTAGACCACCGCGCGCTGGTCTACGCCATCGAAACTCTAAGAGCTGGTGAGAACAATCTTGATAGATTCCTTCCTTTATCAAGGAAGATGGAACTGCAACTCTGGCCAGCGCTGCTGGGTCGAGGAACCGCTGCTGGTGGACCACCGCGCGCTGGTCTACGCCATCGAGACTCTAAGAGCTGGTGAGAACAATCTTGATAGAGTCCTTCCTTTAACAAGGAAGCGGAACTGCAGTCTCTGGCCCAGTGCTGCTGGGCCGAGGAACCGCTGCTGGTGGGACACCACCGCGCGCTGGTCTACGCCATCGAGATTCTAAGAACTGGTGAGAACAATCTTGATAGATTCCTTCCTTTATCAAGGAAGATGGAACTGCAGCTCCGTCCAGCGCTGCCAGGCTGAATTACCTCTACTGGTAGACTACCGCGCGCTGATCTACGCCAACGAGACTCTAAGAGCTGGTGAGAACAATCTTGAGAGATTCCTTCCTGTATCATCTCTAGCTGCACAAACCAGGTTGATGCAACTGCTGCTCTGACCAGTCCTGCGGGACCGAGGAAGCTCTGCTGATGAACCAATGTGCTCCAAAATCTTTAGACTATTTCAAGTTAAAGAAAAAGAAAGTCCAAATCGGTTCCTCCGTTCAAAAGATGCTAGATACACACACGGACCGAAACGTCAAACTTATAACGCCCGTCGTTTTGCATGGGGGGTTAAAAAATGTGTAGGAGAGTTTCTCAACTTGAACCTAAAATCATGATTCCGCTGGTCTGGTTCCCCTATTTAAAGTTTGTCGAGATCTCATTCATCAGCAGTTGCATTGTAATACGACCTCCTGTAACCTGAATCATGGTCCTAGCGTACCCTCGGTTCCGAAACGATGGCCTTGTAAAGATTCTGATGAAAATTTTACTTTTATCTATTCCAGAGGGCCAGCCAACATTCAGAATAAAGCGGTCTATATCTATTGGAACGATACCATACGAAGAGGAAGCACCTCTGAAATCCCCACAGGGTATTATTTAAAGAAGAAGCGGCCTGGATGTATGATGTAAATCAAGATGATTCGAATAACAATGGCAGTACTGCAGCTGTTACAACCAGCGTAGCAACACCTAAATTTAATATGGCGAATTTGTTCAACAGTGGTAAAGTATCATGTTCATATTACTACATATTTTTGCTTATTAACTTTAAACTTGCTTACTTTACGTCTTTGAATGCTGCAATAGGCTTCTATATCTCTGTTGCAGGTAGCACCACTATAGATCCAGATGACTTAGCATTTGAAGATGTGTTGAGCAACGCCATTGAATCTCAAAACTACACTCGAAGGAAAACGCTAAAAAACAACACTCTCACAGAACATGACTATGTTAATTTAGAAAACATTAATGTTTCTTATGATGTTCATGAGGACAATATATTCGATGAGTTTTTCGATTCAATAAGAGAAGAAAATAATTTGACTGAGACTGAGTCGCCGTTATCGACGGTCAATGCTATGGAAACTGCACCTACTACTAAAACTGTCATAGATTTGTTGGAGCTAGCAGTAAAAAAAGTCGGATCATCTAAAAATAAAACCGGTAAGAAAAGCTCGTATATTTGATTTTTATTATTTGTTACATCTCTTTTTGGAGACCTATTCATTAATTCAGAAGATAATTTTAATTATTGAGCTAAACATTTACTGCAAAAGAACATACCTATTGTCCATTTTATACATTGTCATAACGCTATTTGGTTTGGTAGGTAATCATTAAACTTATGCAGTATTTTTTGCTATTTTCAGTCATAGACAATAGGGAAAAGATAAACCCTGATAATTTTTCTATTTTTGACAATTATATCGAGCAGTTGAATGCTATAAATGTAATGAAAAGAGACGTATCGCAACTCAACTCGTCCAATAGTGAATTAAACACGACTAATACTGAAAATTCAACACAAACTAATATTGTTGAAGAACTAGAAGGTGGTGTGTACAAACCATTAAGTAAAGTGATACGAGATAAACAACAAGAATTAGCAGATTTATTAAAAATCAAAGACAAGTTATTAGAAATTCTAAGTCTCGATCAAATGGAAGAACCACCAATAAACTTTAATAAAAGTGAAATAACAGAGGAACATGCAAATACGACATCTCATATTTCCTTCTATAATATAGAATTAGTTCCTGATATGGAATCTGATTCAAAAACAAATAGTATTGATCTACTAGACAAGTGTCTTAAACAACTAAAGCATGATATTTTAACTGTGATAAAAGATGTATCTGCTGTGCAGAAATTGTCAGGTGTGTCGACAATTCCAGAAGGAATGAAAGGTACTAGTCCATGCAATGAAACATTACATGCGTAAACATGGAAAACAGGATCATTTCTTAAGATTTAATGATGACCATATTCTAAGAAGATTCTGGCTTGAGCCACATAGTGGTAGAGATTATGTAAAAAAATATCTAAGCGATATGTTAAAAGCAGTTGATGTTAATATGCCTCAAAGTAATAACGCATTAGGAACCTTATCGCCGAAAGTCAGAAACATATTGAGGAGGGTTCTAAGAAAGTATAAACTTGAAGATTTTACTGTAATAGGTCTTAGGACAAATGACCCTAGCTACAATTTGACTACTGACTTGAAAAGCATAGGAATCAACTGGCAACCAATGTCAATCAAAATAACAAACAGCTCGCCTTTTGATAAACTGTATTATATGAAAACATTGCATTTAATCTTAGAATCAGATATAAATAAAATGAATGATGCTTTAGCTCTCATTGACTTTGCTCATAGCCGACGCATGGTATCAGTAACTGACGGAATGAGCGAGGAAGAATTGGCGCGGATTAATACAAATCTAAAAACTATGCACCAAAAGATAAGAAACCTAATTAAATACAAAAATTCAAACCAAAATCACGAGGTCGCCAATTACGTAGAGTTTATCAATGCTGATAGGGATAGTAAGAAACAAACTTTCTTAAACATATAAGGAATCTGCTTAAAAATTCTAAGAGAGATCTAATGAATCTCGTTCATAAAAGGGTTCCAAAAGCGGATATCATAAAAGAACTAGCAAAAAAGAAACTTAGTGAACTAACAAAAAGGAAATTGAAGGAATATGAAAATGTTATGCAAAAATGGCAAAACAATTTAGCCGTTAATAGGCGACGAAAACGATCGGCAACTGCCTGGGACTACATTACTTCGAGAATGAAGAGTATTTTGCCGAAATATTTGAGAGGAAAAGTGAGTCCCAAGATAAACTCTACGAGAAAAAACACAACTAGGAATCAGACGAGACACAGTAAGAAAAAAAGGAAGCCTCAGAGTCAAAGAAAAAGTAATAAAAAGTAAGTATAGCAATACACCTATATTTTAGAAAAATGTTGAAGAAAAAAGCATTTAAATCAATCGTTGTCTTAAAAAGAGCCAAAAATAAATACATTGGCCATTTACAGGTGTCAGTGATTTTAAGTACTGAGAATACAAAATTACCATAAAATAATAAATTTAGAAGTGAATTTGTCTCTTTTTGTAGGTTTCTTCTCTATGAGTAGCATTTTGGGGAGAGTAAAAACTATTATTCAAGCAATCAAGAATACTTTTGGCCTTTGGTAATAAACACAAATTTTCCAGAAATATAATCAGTTACACTACCTGTAAGGAAATTAATAAGGCTTATTTAATAAAGTCCAATGTGTCTAAAAGTATATATAAAATTAGCAGCGGGAGTTAGTTATTTACATATTTTGGACAATCCACACAATATATTTTTTATAAATTGTAGCCTAAGCCTAATAGTCAGATCGTCATTTAAAAATAAAGTGTAAATTAAGTATATAGGATGATACTTTACTTTACCTTACTTGATAATAATGTTCTCGAAATTGAATTTTCAGATAGTCGTCAAAGGAAGAACAGCACGACCACAATTAAAACTACTTTAGCTACAACTGTGGAAGTTCAAACAGAAAGGCCGTCATTGAAGATGGAAGATGAATAAGATATTATAGTAAGGTCGACAAGGGTCCGGTGAGTTTCGAATTACAGAGATAATCAAGTCACAATTCACTAAGTTCGATGATTATTTTTTAAATTGAAGAGATATCACGACTTAGCTACTCTGCTCAAAAATCACCGAAAAGTACAAATAAGACAGTAATGTTGTATTCATGCCAAGTACAAACTATGTTTCATTAAAGATATAAGATAAGTGTATAATTTTTTATCATTTTCCACTTCCTAGTTTATCTCTCTGTTCATAGAAAATATAACATGCATAAGGTTAACACTGAAATCTGTAAATCATAAGAAAATAACTAGCTATTATTTCCTAATTCACCCTGACAATTGTAATAATAATTTCATCCAAACTTTCATTAAGGTCGAATTTCCGATAATTTGAGATACCAAAGAAAAATCCAATTTGTCTCACTCAACGAAATTTTCAAATGTTTGTCACTAGTATCTGTGAACATTGACATCCCTTTAACCACGTCTTTACATTTTATGAACATTGGGGGAGGCCTATGCCCAGCAGTGGACATCTATTGTCTGAAATTATGATGATGATTTTTTCGACTTCTCATACAGAATGAACAAGTCTTGTGACTGACTTTGTATAAAATTTGTTTTTTTTTCTTATAATTTTAGAAAAAAAGTTGATCAGAATGATTGGTTGAAGACGTGGTTCAAGGAATGTAAATGTTCACAGGTCCACCCTTTATAGGATCTTTTAAAAGAAGCTGACGAATATGTATAAAATAATAACAAGTAATTATGAAAAAAGTATGTAATAAAATCATAACAAAGGTACAAAAATGCTTAAATCTTAAGATCTCAAGTTCTTCAAGTTTTGAAGCTGCTTGAGCCACGCCTCCTGGCCCAGCCACTGGAACTGCTTCTTCGGCTGCTCAAACTGGACTATCGGCTCCTTCGTCAGCCGGGTCTGCTGTTCCTTTACAGGTGGTACTAAAATAAAGAAAAAGCGTGGACTTAATGATCATCATCATCATAGGCCTTTATATCTGTGGCAGATGTTTCAAGTAGCATCACGTGGTGTGACATTACGGCTGCGCTTGTGGCTGTAAAGTCTTATGCGGGAGTGAACCTTTCTTCCACATTTGCAGCAGGTGAATTTTGCCCACAACCCAGGTTGGACTTAATGATACTGAACGTATATTACTTACTGAGATGAACTCTTATATTTGAAGTATAGGGAAAGTAGAGAGATTTGGTTCTTTCCCGTCGATATTATTGACACAACAAAATTATACTGGACTCTGAAAACTCTCAAAACAAACAAAAGTCCATTTCAAAACTTCTGTCATAGTTTATCTAGTACTAAATCAACTTGCAAAAAACTCCCTTTACCTGCTATTCTGTCAACTGCAGTGTCACCTAATATATCTTTCTGCGATACAACTACTTTATACAACTCTCTTGCAAGATTGTAGCTTCCTTTGTCCAAATAAGTCAGTATCTTCTTCGCTAAATCGTAATTAAAGTCGTTAGTAAGATCGGCTCCTTTTGATTCCTTAATTTTGACATACAATTGCATTCTATTCTTAATCAACTGATTGATAATGATATCTCGTGATAATTTTATATTATTTCTCTCATTTGGTCTACTATCAACCAATTTCATGAGAGGTGCTTGCTGTACATAATTTTTATTAACCGGTTTTTCTTTTGTATTAACGCTGGCGTCATCTTTTTTCAATCGATTCATATTTATAATAATTTTTCTATTTAGATTTATATTTTTGTCTGCATTTTCTACAAAATCATTCAAATCATTCCTATGATCTATCGATAAATCTTTTAAATTATATAGAGAATCATATATATCCTCTAATGCTTTGATATAATCTTTGACCTCCTGAGCAAATATTTTCATTATTATGTGACGCTCTGATGGAGGCACACCGTGAATAAGTGCAACTGCTTTATATGATTTCGAAGTTGATTCGAGTTCATCTATTTTCTTCTTAATTTCATCGAAATTTTTTGGTTTCAGAAATCCCCCCATAGTTCTTCGGGTCCTTTGTTTGCTTTTACTGTCCAAATTTGTTATTACCCGCTCCCAAACCGCTGCTGACTTAGGCCTTATATCAGTTACAGAGTTTGTTCTACGTGTTGGTGCTGTTTGCAAATCTTTTTTTAAAGATTCAAATATGGCAGTAACTTTTTCTATTTGCGATATTTTTTTCTGATTTTTATTTGGTAACTTATTTTCTGAGAATTTATCAGAATTCAGCATATTGAAAATGCAGGGTAAAGCGTCTACTATACTGATATTTTTAGCAGGCTGACCTTTTGCTTTTTGCAACTCAATCAAATCATCAATAATGGTTTTTAAGTGAGCCTTTAGTTTTTCTTTAGTCCGTAATAGTTTGTTAGGAAGCTCTGTTGAAGAAAATTCTGGTGTAGAAATTACTGTTGTAGAAAATTCTGTCGAGGTGGTAGTCTTTGTACCCACTATTAGTTGATTGAAAGGTGTTGTTTTATCACTAGAACGAGCTGCTAGTTTCCTCTTTTCTGGTTCTAATAAATTCATTAGATCAACAAAAGACTTCACTTTGAAGAATTCAGATAGATTCAATAAAATGTCACCTTCGATTCGGGATATCGATTTCATATTATTTTCGCGTAAACTTTCAAAGATGCACTTTGGGTTTCTGTTGGCAGAATTCAAATAGTCAAAAACTATTTTATCTTTAGTTGTTAAAGACGAATTATCGATATCAATATTGTAAATATCTTTTAATGTTCTAACCACATCTTGGTTATTAGAGAATACATTTTGGTTTTTTATGCTCTTGAGGACCTTCTTACTCTTCTTAGGAGGCATTAATAATTTTGTTATTTTGGCTAAAATCTTTCCAAAAACTGTTAATGATTCGTATTCTTCTTGTGCATCATCAGATTTTCCCGTCGTTCTTAAAGATTTAATGTTTTCTTGGTTTTCCGTATGTGGCTTTTTCAGATCCATCAAATTTTTATGAACACCTTGAAATTTGTTAATCAATGACAGAACATTGTTTACTTTGGATATAGTATCACTAGTAACAATATCTTTCTTTTCATTCAGTTTTTCAGACTCAGTTTGTGCCTCTTTTTTACAACCTATTCCCTTGTCCAAAATACTGTTATTTGAGTTTTTCTGGTTTAATTTGATTTCTTCACATAATGAAATATTTTTAAGATCTTTATCCTTATTCACAGCTTCTGACAGTTGTTCTAAAGCACCTTTAAGAAAGTTTTCCTGTCTTAAGTTGAGCGGTTCTTTGAACAAATCCAACAAGTCAGCAATTTTCTCATGTTTTAATACTTCGGCTTCTTTTGAATTTTCAGTCAGAGTCTTTCTCCATATTCCATAGTTTGTTCAAAAGATTGCCAGCAATGAATGCCATAGCTGTTAACGTATCATTTTCTGGTGTGAATGTGATGTTAGACATAATAGGAGCTTTTTTGTCTCCTATGACTTCCGTGCCAGGTTTGAGTTCATTAACAATGAGTTTGGACAAATCTCTGTCTTTTTGTTTTTGTGTTTGGTTCCCAAATATATTTATTTTCTTGTTAGTTATTTTATCAAACTTTTCATCGATGTGAACTGCGGCGTCTATTTTGTTATCTGTAATATGATGATCATATACTTTCGGTTGGTTGTGCTCTATGTGCAGGGAAGTTTGAGATAGAGTGTCAGTTGGTAACACACCGGTTCTGCGGAACGGTTTAGTTGGTGATGCTAAAGCTTTTTTCTTTTGTGCTTGCAGAGTTCCAGATAAATTTCCAGATTTAAGTGTATCTGCAATAAAAAATTAGAAAGTAAGTTAATCAGCTGACATAGGTAAGGTTGTGAAATTAATGATGATGATGATGCCTTCCCAGCTGATTATGGCAACAGCGAGCACTATGCATAACATCGGCTACTTATGTTTAATTTGGGGACTAGAGATTTCTGCCCTCTGATGTGGTCTCCAGTGAATTGGCGCCAAGCCAATCGTAGCGTTGAACGTACGCTTACAGAGGGCACACGTTAGCTCACCACCTTTGTAATGAGAGGGTATGGCTGCAGGGAGGCGCGCCTTGTCATCTCATTTGATATCCAGGTTAGATTTCCTAACTTCTTCAAACTCATGAACCTTTTGATGAACGAGGTACCTTAGGAAATTAATATAAAATAGACAGCTATCACCTAGATTTCAATTGAAAAGCATATAAATATATGAACGAACCTTCATTAAGCTCATCTACAGTATGGTAAAACTTCACACCCGCAACCGTATGATTGGTCTGGTTTTCTACTGATCTTTTATTCCGCAACAATGCTCGAATCCGTTCGTCTATTGATCTTCCACTATCTGTAAAAATCACTTCATTATCATCTTTTTCCTTATTTTTAATAACTTAGCCCCAAAGTAACCATTGCTAGTTTTCACAGTAGGAGTACATTATCAATCTGAACACGGTTAAACTTCAGTCGTTTTAAGCGTGAAGCTCTCATTATAGGTAACACGATTACACGAAGCCTTTTAAGCATGTGTAAGATCATCAAAATAAAAATCAGCTGCTCCATACGAAAAAGAATATTCACTTGGCAATAATGTGTAGGTAAGTCAGTAATATGTAAACGTTTAAGAAAGGACTTCGGGATTAAAACAACTAAAATTTAACATGTAGTTTTCTCCATTCTTTAACTGGTAGCGATCATTGAAGTTCATGTAATTCAGTTAATTTACTCGCTACTATTATTTTGGTTTTCAGTCATCTTTTTTCCCCAACTTTTTAAATGAATAGAATATTTACTCACCTTTTCTCTTGTTACCTACCAAGTTCTTCTTTATATTATTTTTATTATAAAATAAACAAATATGACTTTTAAAGACATTAAGTGTACACAGGGTAGCACGTCTTTTTAAACTGTGTGAACTTTGGATCATCCTTGTGTCTGAGACACAAATGCTATTTTTGAACTGTGGGCGGTGGGCACGTAACTCTACCTTACACCGTGTGTACTTGTTATGATTTGAATTTTGAATAATTCATTTAACTTTCTATGCAGGTAAAATATTTTAAAAGACATATTTGATTAAAAAAAACAGCATTAGATAGTGTGCACAGTGCAAAAGCGCTATATTTGTAAAAAAAAATGCGTGCATGGTGGTTGTTATCGCCGAACGCCAAATACATAACCTGAAAAGTATAGCTGAATAAGTTTCAGGAACAAAAGATAAGATACGCAGAGATATATAAAACTTGTTTAAGTGGATATTCACCAGCACAGGGTGCATGGGTGTGTTACAATTTGACAGACATTTGGTAGCCTTTTTAAAAATTGTGGCACAAAATTGATTAAAATTTATGTATTTTTTTTTCCAAAATGCCAAATAGGGATCTTTTTGTCCTTCTCTTTAATGGAGCCTTCACTGGCGGCGACACTTTTAACATGTTCACACTATATCTAGGGTTTCTATAATCGCAGGGCAAATCGTAACACTTGAAAAGATTGATCAACAAAAAGTTATTGGTGTGGATGCACTGGTAATGGAAAAAAATAAACATTTAGAAATTCTGTAAGAAGCGTGAAGTAAGCAAATAGTAGACACACATACCTAATAGAAGATCATCGTCAGATCTCTCAGTGGGACCAGGCACGTAAATTGGTTGCCGGGTAGCAGCTTCGGCATTCTCCTGTTCTTCTAACTCTAAAAGTAAATAAATAATTTGAATTGAAACTTCATAGCAAAATCATGTTACTATCGACTATTTCACATAGTCTCCGATGCAAACGCTGAGATGAGACTTTGAGACCCGCCCTCACTTCGAGTTAGGGCTTAGTTTTGCTATTAGTTCCAATATGAATTCCAGTTTGCCAATAGATGGCAGTGGGTCCCGATTACATAGCGATTGTTGATTTTTCGGGTCACAATAAGTGTCTTTTTGTTGTCTTAAGAAGTTATCTCTTTATAAATACGAGTAGTATAGAGATTTGCGTTCTCTCTTAAAGGAGAAATCTTGAGTACTTTTTTATAGCTGGCGGGTATCTTGTTCTTATTCAGACCAGTATCACTGCGATAAGTTTGAGCTCTTGTGATTGCCGCTATGCTACATATAAGTCCCAAACCCTGCCCTTCTCAGAAAGATAATTACTTGTTTGGGACCGATATCCCTAGCTTCATTGGGGCTCAGTATGTGCTTTCCCAGATGTATGCTACGTTTGCGCATCAGTGGTCCACATTCGGTATTATGATGTATTGTGTTATTATATGCATTGTGTGTACTATTATTTGTTCTGGTTTTATCCACCTCGTTACGTCATTCTGTAGATTCTAGTGTTTGCTCCAAGTACACCCCGGATATGAAACTCCAGGCCCTTGGTATTTCTAAGTTTTGGCAATGGTGAAAGGAAGAAGTTATTTAATGGAATACTGACCATTCTGAATAGTATACAGGGCGTGGTCAAAACTGTCATCAGTCCACATATTTAAGGTCATTATCACCAGGACAGTCCGTCACAGTTTCGCACGACCACTTGTCCGGCCCTATGCAGATACATTTTTGACAGCCTGTACACCTGTTCTCTGGAATAAGACAAAGGTGTGAATAAATATTGAGAATTTTATTTTATTTTCTTCGTACATCATCATCATTATCCTAGTTGCATCCAAAGAATCACTTTGGACCCAATGTATGTTTAAGCCACGATCCAGTATTTGGAAGAATGGTTATTACAATGAAACAAATGCCGTCTGATCTTCGCAACCCATAAACTAAGGAATCATGGTCATAAGTTCAGAATAAGTATCTTAACAACTGTGGATATCCACATCTTGTAGAACTTTCCGAAACTTCCACAAATTTTTGTTCCCTCGCCACCGCTAGAGGTAAAATTACGCTCAAAAAGTATGAAATAGATTGGAAATATCAATGAAAGAAAAAAAAACAATGTAACACATACATAAACCATAGCCATAAATCTAGCAGTGGACTGCAACAGACCGATGATGAAGATGATGATGATGACAATAAACCTTTATTAAATAATATAATGTATCTCACCATCAGTGCAATCACTATACTCCGAGACGAACGGGATGCATTTATTCCGGTCATTGCTTGTCTCAAAATCGCCACCCCCCACTGAAATTTTAATTCCAATATAGATACCAATAAACAAAATCACAGATACAGTAAAAACCATCGACATAGATAATAATAAATTATGTAGTATAATATTATGCAAAACAAAGACCAAAGTTATTAATTGCCTCATCAGTTCAGATTTACTACTGATGATGATTTCATCCAGTCCAGATGATAATCAAAACTAAATTCAGGGACCAAATAATTCATATTCTTTATGGAAAAGGAAATAAACGAACAAGCGGCTCACCTGATGGTAAGTGATCACCACCGCCAATGGACATAAACTACATGGAATGATTGATGATTTTTAGAGAATTTAAGTGTGTTTCATAAAGATTTCAATGTAATATTATCCAAATGCCACTCTATATTGCATTAGTTATCTACTTAGTTATGAAATAAATGTTACAATGATTTGAACTCACCTGATTTAGGTACTCCAAATATGTTGTCTTAGTCTAGTATACTTAAAAAGTTAT
Organism: Cnaphalocrocis medinalis; assembly: GCA_014851415.1. Classification (NCBI taxonomy): domain Eukaryota; kingdom Metazoa; phylum Arthropoda; class Insecta; order Lepidoptera; family Crambidae; genus Cnaphalocrocis; species Cnaphalocrocis medinalis. The sequence continues at coordinate 6,332,740 of CM026297.1, forward strand.
AGGTATACAAAAGTAAAAGAAAATTTTGCAGGTGTTAAAATCGGTGCAGTTGAAATTTCTGTGCTTGTGCTGGTATATTTATTTGTTAATAATAACTGTGTCATTCAAGAAAAGAAAATGGTGCAGTAAATTTTTTAGGAGCCGTGATTTTATTAATGTAATTTATTTAGAATAATATTAATATTTGCCAAAGCGTGCTAAGACAAGGCTATCAGAAATAAAGAATCGACCCTAACAGAAATAAGTCAACGGAACAATAATAAATATTCCACAAGCTGCTTTAATAAAAACACTTATATAAAAATACAAAATTATTCACACTATACACATTCACTACTAGAACATTTACTATCACATCACTATATCTTCAGCTTCTTCTATATCGCAATCAAAATAAAATTGATACCAGGTGTCTCGTCTTGCTTGATCTACATTATGTTTAACAAGAATCAGTGTTCTTCTCTTCAATAAATTAAAGCCAATCTACAGTTTCTTTTCTTCATCTTCTTTTTCTTTTGTGTTTCTTTATCCTTCTATAAGTTTCATTTCAAATCCATTTAAACTTAAATCTACATCTCCACTTATGCGGTCGTATATTTCTCCATTCTTCATTCCATCGTTTGTGTTTTCTATTTCTTCTTATCATTGTTAACCACGAAGTCAGTATAATCGCCTGCTGGGAACCCTGATAGCAGATTCTCTTTGGGCACCTTCCTCTTCCCGATGCTGAGGATCTTGCTCCTCACACTACTGTGAATCGTCCTCCGATGCCCGTCGGGGTGGCTGCAGCACAACGTATCGCCTCCTGCAACGACCAATCTTTACTTTAACAGCCGAAACATATACAAAATTTCGAGATTCTTGGAAAACAAAAGAGGAGATTTTGAGAGAGTAACCAGATTGGCTGCAAAAGGCGATACATTTGTAATAAAACAGCCAGTATTTATTTTCTTTAACTTTTATAATTTAGATCGACGGTTTTCTTGAGCCAATGGTAAGTTTTGCAAGTATAATTATTTCAGTATCTTATGTGATATTAATATGAACAATTTTATTGTAGATTCAATCCAACTTAAGTCAGTATAATCAGTATCGACGCAACTCAGTTCTTTACACTCAATTTAATGTTAACACTTCACTTTTAACAAGTAACATCCTAAAATAAACGCAAGTTTACATAAGTAAACTATATAACATAAACATACATAATATAAAAGGAATACAAACAAAAGAAACAAAACTGGTGCAAAAACACAACCCTGTGGAACTCCGTACCAGTCTCCATAAAATCGTACATCCCGTCATCCATGGTCCTTCTTAACCTGTACGGAAGCTGCCTAAAGTACGTCGGCCGGTCCTGCTGGAACAGAGCCCTGTACTCGTCTCGCGGAGAATCTGGCTCCCTTCTGGCCCTGTAGTAATCGCAGAACCAGACAGGGCGGCTCATGCATTGGACGCTGACGCCGAGCGGGCCGCACACGCAGTACTGGCAGACGGACTTGTTGGAGTAGTCCAGAAGGTTGTTGATGTCGGAGGCCACGTCGATGTCGGTGTCGGCGGCGTTGACGCTGTTGCTGTAGTACGAGTGGGAGCGCCTGCACTTCGCCTTGGGCTCGTACGGGATCTCGTCGTTATGCCAGATGTAATCTGCGCCATTCGAACAGGTAACAAGAAATATCTTGAGTTTTCATGTCAGCGAATACCTTTAGTCAGCGAAGTTATTACCAACGTCAAAAACTAAAACTAAGTTGTTTAGATAATTCGAATATTTACTCAATCTCAATCACTCAATCAAAATCGAATATTTATACAATAATTGAAAGAAACATTTTATTTACTTATATCGAACTGTTACCTGTACAGTCAAAGATTTTATGGCCATCAATCTCCAGCTAAGATATAAAGAAAAATCATTGAATATGTTGCAAAGTGATGATTAGGAAAAACGCACTTATATCAGGTGTTCTCAAACATGAAAACCGGTTATCGGTTGTCATTTGGTCAATGAAACTTACATTCTAAACACTTAATAAGTAACGTTGTTATTTATTCCAAAAAAATATCGTTATAGCATAATGATAATGACGTTTCCAGCCACTTCCGTAATCTCTCATACATAGGTGGATGAAAAAAGATTTTTGTAAGCAGTTTCACGTTCAGTTACAAGAATCAGCCAAATTGTCTCAATCAATATTTAACCAAATATGTTTTACATTAAGTTGAAAGTTCATTGAGGAAACCTATAGTCCAAGACGAGACAACCCAAACTAAACCAAAAATAAAAACTCCAATATCATGCGAATTAAGTAATTCACCAATGTGAAACTACATGAAAATTTCTTTTAATCGTTTTTTTTCTAATCTGCACCATCAAAGAGCGTAGAAATATCAACTGCACCGATCCCGAGCACCAGACCAACCTCTCCGAATCCTGAAGGGCAGCCCCCTTGTATGGTCGAAGGGCTCATTGCTCCTAAACTCCTCAACCAGCTTCGTCATTCTCAAACACTCATTCACGTTCGCAGCCGGCCTGTGGCTACAGTACTCGTCCTTCCCTTCCACGGAGCAGACGCACACCTGGCAATATGTCTCCTTCAACCCTGAGCTCATATGACTCCTCAATACATTGGGAGGTACAGGGCTCTCAGAACGATTGTCGTCTTCCTCTTCTTCATAATCTGTGTTAGGTTCTGGAGACTTGTTTAGCATCTTGATCACGGTCCGGCCGGGAGCACATTTCAAATTTAACTTGTTTACATCTTCTGGTTTTGGAAATACGTGACTGAAGTAAAATTCTAGAAGGTGAAGATAACGTATTATCTTTATTGAAATAATTTTGTAACTTATGACAATAACATTTTAAAGTGTCAGTAATAAATAAAACTACAAAACTATTTTTGAGCATTTTATTTCTCTTTTCATTGCTTTTAAGTACAAAAGGTTATAAAATATTTGTTTCACATATCTCATTGTTCTCAAGCTTTGACAATTTACCACGAAACTAAATAAATCCGTCCTGTATCTGTACAAATCAATTGTTTCTATACATTAAACGCATCCTCATAAAAGAATCCATCCGATAATTTCTTGGGAATAGTTGGTTCATTGTCACTATCAATAATATGTAGAGTATCCGAATCATTAGCCTCACTTTTAGTATATTTTTTCAAAATAGACAAAATTTCAAACTTGGCATCCATTTTAAGATTTTTCGGTATTGATTTGAAATCGTCCAACAGAGACAACATGAAATGTTTTGCAGAGGTCTCGTTTTCTATTCGTGGTTCGGCTTCTTTCTTTTTTTCCACGATAGCAAAGGTTTCTGCAGTTTTTCCTTCTTCATTTTTTCTACCCTGTGTTGTTACGTCCCGATCAGCATCATCGACTTTTTCGTCATAATCAGCGATATTAGTGTTAGAAATGAGAGGCCCGAAAAGTGATAACATATCTAAATGCATAAATTTCTTCCGAGGATCGTTATTCTTGAGCGCCTTTTTTTCTTTGATACTACAATCCCGGATGGTTTTTAGCCTTTTTATGAATTGCACTAAAACAAAAATTATAATTAAAAATGTGATTTCTTACGTATTCAGGACAATGATCAATGAGTGAATGATTTTTGCAACACGCATATTAGCTACATAAGCATTAGCTCAATATACTTTGTAGCTAATAATAGCATAAAAAGTTATGTTATGGATTAATTAAAAATTGGTTAGAAAATTACTGATATTTTCATAGGAACTTTATATTAGTAATTTATATTGTTGCAAAAAATAAATTGAAAGTTAGAATCTCAATTTTCATCATAACTTAAATAAAAAGTTTTGTAATTTTAACCATATTATTTGCCTTGGATTTATTTTTTTCTATCCTATTGACTTTATTCCGTTCTCTAATGTAATATTTAGGTAAATATAAACTGTAGAAGAACTTTTGTTTCATTTTATATTGTGTTTGTAATTTACTTAATTCCCGATCAACATTATAAGATTCTTTCAAATACATTAAAACAAAATGAAAATTGCTGGGATGAGTATTCATGCACAGAAAAAATTTAGTGAACATAATAAGAGTACATACCTGGGTCATGTTCTGTTTCTGCTGACTTTCCTGGCTCCGAGAAAATTTTCTTGATGATTCCATCCCAATCACGCTTGCCTATTTTACTTTTTAGATCTTTAAGCACTCTGGAGTTCCGAGTCTCTGAACGTGTTTCGATTTCTACAAAGAACGAAATCACGTCTGAGTTTATATCGTTCACAACACTCGCGAGATAAGCAGTATGCGCTCATAATGGTTATGGACGCATGTTAAACCCTTGAGGGAGGTCGTACTAACTTTTCGTTAATTATAATCTTAATATGTAATACCTATCAATGAATCTATGATTACAGTAATCGTTTGAGGGATAATTATGTGAACAAATATAATATAAACCATAACAATCCAAATTGAATAATTGCAGTAACTTCAATTGTACGTTTACAAAAGTAAGTTTTTTTCTAGTTTAAATGTTTTAACAGATTATCCTAACTAAATCATGCTATCGCTTTTGGCTATCGCTATCTAAATAACATTATGCAGCTTTTAAATTTAAATAAGAGTCTTCGGCGACAGTGGTCAAACAATTTAGATAAAAAATACTAAATAGTTCTTCAGGCTGATGCATAGGACACGATGGAACATCGACATACATAGAGACATAAAAATCTCGGGTTCGAGTTTCACAACAGTGTCGTTTATGAAACGTGTTGAAAATTTAAGTTTTTGTGGTTTATTCAATGTCTCTGGTTTCTATAGCGTTGTAATTTAAACAACATCACATCTACATCAACCTAATTCGAAATGATCTTAATCAGTTGATACACAGGGAGCAACATTTACATCCCTTTTATTCTGAAAAACATCTGATTCTACGACTCTTCAATACTTATACGTTTAATTTTTTTCGACTGCATACAAAATCAAGTGTCCAATTTTATATGAAAAATAAAAATGAGGTCCAGAAGTCACGAATCAAAAATTTTGATCAGAATTACTGATAGAAGACATGGTTAAACGTTTAACGGTTACGTATTACCCACGAATATGTTATCTAATACAGCCTGTACAGTTATCAAAATATATGTTCGTCTACAGTGGGAATCGAACCCACTTCTGAAATCTGGCTATCACCAGCTAGTAGTCATGAAATAGGGAATGCCCTAGTTAATTTTAGTTGATCTTTATGAGTTTTCTGATATTACCATTTATGTAATATGGGTTGTTGGACTCACCTGCATGGACCTGGTATACCAGCGCAGCCAGGAGGAGCAGGGACAGCAGACACGTCTTGGGACCCATGGCGAAAGGAAGTCGGTGATGGAAAAAGTCGCTCAGCCGTTTTATATCTTTACCCTTCGATGCATACGCTAATGTATTGTTAGGGGAAGGGGGCGGACTTAGGTAGGTAAACTAAATTATCAAAATGTAATTCATACACATAATGTATCAAGTGCAGATTAATATTAAGACTATTTAATCTTAATCTGTTACTCCTGGGAACGCAACGCTGGGGAGATTTCCTTACATCAATGCTAAAGGATTGACTGGAAGAGAATGCCGCTTGGCATTAAGTTCGCCTATTGTACGAAGTTTTGTGCAATACTTTTTTTAAATAAAAATAAAATAAATAAAGGGTTAAAGGTAAAAAAAACGCACACAGCTTTGAAAAATATAGAGGCCCGTTCTACCTGTGGATCCATGATTGAATAGTGGTCGGATTTAACTACCATTCAAAAAATTATAGTGTTGATTTGTGATCACCAATCCGCATTAGGCAAGCGTGGTGATTTTGCCTAATCCCATCATAGTTGAGATGAGTTAATTTCTATGATGATGGCTTTTGCCCTGCAATGGAACAGTAGATAGGTAGGCTGATACGTACTTATTGTATACAATGTGTTGGGCAGGTAGTAGTAAGTAGGTCCTGCACACTCAAGATGCTGTAGTTGTAAATATGTCGTGATATTTTCCAAGTGCGTCCCTGAGGTAGCAGAGTGATCGCACACAATGTCCACGCAATAAGACGACCGCTCGTAAACCTTATCGCAGCACCTGACGCGGCGGCGCGTGCGCAGCTGTTTGTCAAGCATTGTCAATCGATCAGCCAGTAGACATATAGCCTTCCTAAGATTATTTGGCACTCGGCAAAATTTCAAACTAATACTGTTTCCCTCAAAAACGTTATTAAGGAGTTTTTTGACGATCCTATCCTACTTAAAAGGCTGGCAACGTATTTGCACTTCTCGTGTAGCTAATGTCCATGGGCGGCGGTGATCACTTACCATCAGGCGACGGCTGCGCAAGACATCGCGGGTTCGAAGCCATCTGCTTTAGGTACAGGGGTATTTGACCCATGATTCAGGATGCAAAAAATAAATGAAGACGGTTCAAACTCCAAAAAGTAGTATTTTTTATTTGATGTAATAAAATAAACAATCAAATATTATTTAATAAAGCATCATTAGTTATTTGTTGACCTATTTGTCCACAATTTTTAACATTTAAAATACCTAAGCTCAACATCTTTAGAAGTTTAGATATTTTAGCTAAAATTAGTCATATTTGTCTAATGTTTGTAAATTACTGTTTGTTTCCTAATTAATAAGTAGCAGGTAATACCACTATAAACGCCCCATTGGTCTTATTTTAAGTACCGGGTCGAGATCTCGGGGTCCCGGGTCGATTCCCAGGTCGAACAAAAAGTATGTTTCAAACTTCTCGAACATAGCTCGAATTTGTGATCACCAATCCGCATTAGGCAACCGTAGTGAATAAGCTAATCCCATCATAGCAACGATGACATGATTTCTAATGGAGGCCTTTGCCCAGCAGTGGGCCAGTAGGCTGTATACTATACTAATAACCAGTCATTAGACAAAAAGCTTAAAAACACACAAGGCACTTCACCTCTCTCAAACTCTATACCTAACAGAAGTATCCGTTTCCATGCTTCTAAAATCTGACTAGGAGAATACGGATGGGCTGTCGCAAGGCCCCAAAGGGCGCAGCCCGCAGGGACCAAGGGCTTGAAGGGGCTGACCCTTCGGTCGTGGGTGAGGACCAGGCCGAGCTGCTCCTTCGCCACTTTGTACGTGAAGTAGACGTCTTCTAGATTGATCAGTGGTACTTTGTGGGCTGTTTTGTATAATTTCTCGATGTATTGCCCTGAAAAAATATTAAGGTTAGACTTCCATAACAGCTTTTTGGACAGTCAGCCACACATCAGGTTACCACAAACTGTCAAATTTCCACAATCAATATTCAACGTAATGTGCATGACTGTAAGATGAAAGTTGTTTGAAGAAATTTTTACAGTGAAGTATACTTTGATGTGTTTTTCTTCATGCCGAAGCGTGGCTCCCCCACGGTAAAATAATATCTTCGTTCTATTTCTCACCATCTCATCTTAGCGGGTTGTGTGTGTCGTTGTAGCTCGGGGTATTCATCAAATAACAATATGCGCATGATTAAAAAAATCAAAAAATATATGCCCATAGGTAAGAAAACAGGATATAAGTTGTGTTAAATTATGTTTGTGATCCTCTGTTGTCTGATATCTGTAACACAAGTGCTTAAGCTACTTAGTACGGAGCCAGGTCAATGTATGAGATGTTGTGTGAATTTATTTATATTGAATGAGAGTATTTATCACCGTTGATGAGGTACCCTGATCCTGCCAGGTACTCGGGCAAGGTGTCCGGGGGGTGCAGCCAGCGCGGCAGGTACCACTTGCTGTACAGGTCGCGGTGAACCTTCCTGTTGTCAAACTTGTGCCCTGAGAAGAAGGGAAGTTACCTATAGGCTCAGCACAAACTTAACTTCATCATCAGCAACCCACACTTGTCCACTGCTGGACATAGGTCTCCCCTAATGCACGCCACCCGATTTTCAGCCACTCTCACCAGAGTTACCGAATTAGCAAACTGGCAGTGGGCTGGTCACATTAGCCGCAGAACTGACAGCCGTTGGAGCCGTAAGTCCTTGAGTGGAAACTTAACTAACGAAATAACAAATGATTCAGTGGACCTCTCTGATCTCGCAGATGTTCATGGGCAACGGTGATTACTTACCAGCAGGTGACCCGCTTGCTCGTGCCACCTTCTAGTACATAAAAAAATAAATAAGTCTTCAGTCTTAAACTTACCATAAAGATGATGGTTAACATGTTCCTTGACCACCTTCATCATCATCCACGGGTTAACGAACACGTCGTCATCTGTCTTCAACAGGGTCTCGGCCTGCGGACACCTCCTCAGCGACCACTGCAGCATCAGCGCCGATTTCAGCGTCAAGTTCATGTAGTGGTCTTCCAGGTCGTAAATAATCAGATCGCTGTACTCCTTCGCTTCAATATATAATTTTACCTGTAAAAAAAGTCCCCACTATCATTACAATATCGTAGAACCAACGGGCAGGTGGTCTACCCACTTGTTTAACCCGTATCTTGGATAAGCCGGGAACAGCCCCAGGTGTTTTAGTTGGTATGCCTATTGACCTATTCTGAGGCCCCAGTCAAAGGAGAGCCCCACACTACCGTCGGTCTCCGATCATAAGGCGCCGCCCAAAGGGCCTATACTTCGGGCCGGCAATTCCCCTGGGTCAACAAAAAAAAGGTGGTCTACCCACAGGACATCGTCCCAATCTTGGCTGCCATTCGGTAAGCTTTGTAGTCCACCTATCATCCTTGCGCAATCCTTGGGAAACCATGGATGAGGGTGGCAGGGGACCGTAGAGACTGGACGTGATAGAGAAGACGCCTATACTTAGCAGTGGGTGGATATGGGCTGATATGATGATGATGAAAGAGTAATAATTATGATGTAATTACCAGACTCCCTGAATCAAAGTCTAAGCTTGTCCCTGGTTCCACAGCAACATCATTTATATTGAGGACAATCAAGATGACCTCACTCCGCCTGATGGTAAGCGGCCGTGAGATCCAAATAAGATTGACAGGCACAAAAGAACGGACAAAGTGTCCATTGATCTCTGATGATGACAAAGAAAGAAGCTCACCAATAGATCATCACCGCGTCCTGGTGTCAGCCCCAACACAAAGTACGTGGGCATCCGCTGGCCCCACGTCCTCCTGATAGCGGCGCGGCTCTCCAGGTGCCCGGGGGAACTGGCCACCAGCACCAGCAGGGGGATAGGCTCGGGCCCTTGGCATAGAGATGATGATGGCTCCACGAGAAGCTGGCTAGAAAGATCAGATAGATTAACATAACATTTTCATTAGGTACGATATGTATTTAAACGTTGCATAATACACAGGAGCGACTTTAGCCCACGTAAACTATAACCTGGAGCCCACCAATTGTGGTCACTACAAGAGGAGTTTCTCTGAAGGACCGCATCAGAAATGATGTAATCCGACAGAGGATCAGAGACACCGACATAGCCCGCCGAATTAGAAAACTGAAGTGGCAGTGGGCTGGTCACATTAGCCGCAGAACTGACAACCGTTGGAGCCGTAGGTAAAGTCTTTGAGTGGAGACCGCGACTCGGTAAGCGTAGTGTTGGACGCCTCTGCGATCAAGATGGGATGATAACATTCGAAGGGCTGGATGAGAGTGGCCGAAAATCGGGAGATGTGGCGTGCATTAGGAGAGATCTATGTCCAGCTGTAGACGAGTATGGTTGCTGATGATGATGATGACATACATTTTCATGAACTTACATAGCATCCAAATACGTCTTCAAATTCCTGTCCCTCCTCAGATGAGCAAGCTCACCACCAGAGGGCACCGGCGGCAGCAGCGCCGCGCTGGTGGCCCTCGCCGACCACCTCACCCCCGTGAGGAATGCGAGGGTCACCAGCACCGTCAGAACCAGCAGCAAGGTCTGACTGCGGCGAGCTAGAAGTTCAAGAATTGGTATTTTAGGATTGCCAGACACTAACTGCCATCTTCAGGATACAAGACATCTTCAGGATGAGATCAGTTGGTGATGTTGGGGTTGAATCGCTTTTGTAGATCATAGAGAATTATAGAGTTTGTTACCAACGAGGAGCCCGCCCTCACTTCGTTTTGGGACAGTAGTTCCACTGCTTACCAATAGATGGCGCTAGGCGTCGATTGCAACGCGCTAGTGTTTCGCTTTTTGGTTTGTATTAAGGTTTGTCGATGTCTATGGAGTTTATCTCTTTTAAATAGAATAGAGTAAGTATAGAAGAAGATAACTGAACATAACAAGCAGTTATCAATAGGTAGGCCCAAACTAGGTAATACTGTCTGATGAGGGCTAAGTTTGAAATATAAAATGGACAGTAAGTACTAATAATATTGTGTGTGTAGTAAAACATCAAAACATCCGCATTTTTGCATTAACCGTTATTGATTTCGTGACAGTTAAATGTGCCGGTGATGGTAGAAATAACACCTCGTTAGATACCTTATGTGTCTTTTTAAATCACCCTTGTTCCCTACCTCTTTAGTATTTTATCATCATTTCAGCCAATAGACGTCCACTGCTGGACATAGGCCTCCCCCAAAGTTCTCCACGCAGATCGATCCTGTGCCACCCACGTCCAATGGACTCCCGCGACCTTCACCAGATCGTCGGTCCACCTGGTGAGTGGCCTGCCACGGCTGCGGCCTCCTGCGCGAGGCCTCCACTCAAGGACCTTTCCACCCCAACGGTACTACGGTAGTATTTTATGCAAGAATATTAAACGCTAGTCACTCACCATATTTCCAAGCTGTATACTTGATTCTCCCCAACTTCATAACGACGGCCTCACCACCTCGCCGTCCGCGCCTCGGCCCGAGCGGGCGACGCGTATTGTGTATCTAGCGACACATGGGAATACCAGCCTTTAGTCCACTGTATGCGAAGCTATAGATTACGTCAACCAATAACCGGCGTTAAGGGGCTATACGAATGAAACCAGCGCCGCCAACCTATTTACACTGATTGTGGCGAAAATATGATCATCATCATCATCAGCAACCCACGCTCGTCCACTGCTGGACATAGGTCTCCCCCAATGCACGCCACCGCTCCCGATTTTCGGCCACTCTCATCCAGCTCACTCCAGCCAGCCTTCGAATGCCGTCATCCCATGTTGTAGCAGAAAATATGATATTCCCAAGATATTCCCACCCGCGGGGGAAGGAGATAAAAGGTTGGCAGCGAACTTGTGACTCGGTGTTGCAGGTGTCCATGGGCGGCGGCAATTGCTTACCATCAGGTGATCCGCCTGCTCGTCTGTTACCTATCACATAAAAAAGAAAGAAGGAGAAAGTTGAGCTCTTCGGAGTTCGGACCACAGAACACATTTACTGGTTCGGGCCAAGTCAGTAACGTACCTACACAGTACAAGGAAACGAGATACTACTACCTAGTAGTAGTATAGTAGTAGTATCGTCTGATACTTAGATTAAGGTACTTATAGCTTAATCTAAGTATCAGACGATTACCTACTCCTATCAAAGGAGAAGATACCTTCTCGAGGCGGGATTCAACGTAGTGATGGTTAACTCAAAGTACTAACTCGAGTTGATTGCTCGAAGTTGCTCAATTGCAATTCTTTATCTAACTCCTATACACACAGACGATTATAATACCTATGACTTTTATACAGCACAATATTAGGTATTGTTTTTGGTATTGTTTATATCACAGATTGATAGATGATTGATTTGATTAATTCAAGATATAAATCAAAGTATTATTTTTTCATATTTACCGAAGTGTCCAGCCAGCGATCATAAAGGTTTAACTCAGTCTATATTTGATTTTGAATCAAATCTTTTTTTAACAAATTTTATTACCTACACACAAGGTGTACCTACATATCTGTGAACATTTCAACTTAATCACGTCTTCTACATTTGCTTCTACAACACACAGGAATGCTACAACGATGGGCAGGAAATACCTACTAAAGTACCAAGTTTTAGACCAACTTTGAACGTAAGTACGCCACGCGCCAAAAAATCCATGTCGCATATCGCTTTCGATAGGTGCTAAGGTTTAAGGTTTAAACGCAGATAAAATGTAGCACTTTCACTTTATTATTAACGTCGGCCAAATTCAGCATAGTTATCTACTCCTAATTTGAGGTTCCGTTTAGTTCTGTACCTAAACAAGAACCAGCCCTAAGTAGGTATTATAATTTACGTAGGTACCTATTGCACACACACACACATACTTACTGCTAAAGTACCTATGTATTGTATGTGCCCCCAGGTAAGCAGGTCTTTTTAGCTTTACCTATGGTAGTTATTTACTTATAAAAATTTGGGAATAAATTATATTTTTTATCGACCATATTTGCTGACAACTGGGAGGATAAGACCGCCTTATGATTGCTGTAATTTAACTCATGTCATGTATTCTATTTCTGTGCAATAAATAATATCTATCTTAATACCTATCTATCTATCTACGGCCCTCTGCTTGAAAGGCGCGTTCTCCACTGCTACCATTAATTTATATTAAAGTATCAGCCTATAAACTGTCCTACTGCATGGCAAAGGCCTCCATCATAGAAATGAAGTTATCACTACTATGATGGGATTAGGCTTATTCACCACGCTTGCCTAATGCGGCTTGGTGATCACAAACAGCTATGTTCGAAAAATTCGAAACATCCTTTTGCTCGACCCAGGAGTCGAACCCGGGACCCCAAGATCACGGCCCAGTACTTAAACCACTAGACCAACGGGACGTCTAATTTAAATTAAGTGTGGTAAAAAAATGACCCTCGAACCGCATGCGCCATTTTAGCCGCCACGCAACTATAGTCCAGGGAGTTAGTTCAAACAATGTTAAATTTTCAGCTGCGGCTCCTAGTCTGCGTGTTAGTAAACATTTGCCGAAACTCGGTGTCATAAGCCTTAGGTATGTCATTGTCTTTACCATATGTACAGTCAACTCCAAAAATATGTATACACTTTAGGACATGTTGGCTTGTTGTTATAGACACTTTAGGACCTTGTCACAATACAATTGTATAAGAACGACTTCTACTTTTTATAGACACTTGTATTGTGACAAGGTCCTAAAGTGTATACATATTTTTGGGGTTGACTGTACAATGAGTACAACCTCAAATATTTAAAGCTATGTGAATAGGCTGCTTCTGGGTAACCCTGCTCGCCATCGTAGACATCTTCTTAACTCTTTGATATGAAGGCAATTGCAAGCACATTTTCATTAAAAACAAGTCTATTTGGTGTTATATGGAGCTGAGACATAGCGGCCCTGTTACGACAAAACAGTGCAACCCGGGTTACAGCGTTTTGTAATAATATGCACAAAATGTATCGACTTGATGTAAGCTTTGAAACTGACTGACAAACATAGTTCAACACAAGTTATGAACCGAAATATTCCATATAACATTCCGCTGTAACCTAAAACATGGAGGAAATATTTTTGCAAAGCGCTGTAGACTAAGTTTGCAGCGTTCTACCATGATAAAATATGGTCCATCCGAGCGCATTAGGTACAACCAAGGATATCACTTACAAACTGCAAGATAGAGTCAAGAGGCGTATGATTGGAGTGACACTGAGAGAAAGAAAAACAAATTGTTGGTTTCTGAGCGGTGTTCCCTGGGGTGTCGCCTATTAGATAAAAAAAATCCTCTTTTGTTCAACATGGCAGTCATGTCATAAAAACTAGGTAGGATGTTTAAAGATGTTTTTTTTTTTTTAATAAATACTGTCCCACTGCTGGGCAAAAGCCTCCCCCAAATCCCCCCACCGATCTCTATCTAATGCCAATTGCTGCGAATCGCGGGCAAAACTGTTGAGGTCATCAGCCCATCGTTTTTTGGTCCTACGCCAAAACAACAATGAAACTTAAACAGAAAAAAAACTTTCGGTGTCTTTTTAAACTAACAAATAGAGATTGTTTTTTTGTAATGCAATTTTATTAAGTGAATCATCATCACAACATGAAAAATCGTTACAACTCGACTCTTAAAAACCAGTCACTTGACAACCACCCCAAAAACCTACACGGTTTTCCACCCTTTTCATATTCTAGCCCTAACGGCTCTACCCTCTCCCATGCTTCCAACATCTGCCCTGGGGAGTACGAATGGGACGCCGCAAAGCCCCAAAGGGCGCAGGCTGTGGGCACCCAGGGCTTCACGGGGCTAAGCCTTCGGTCGTGGGTGAGGACCAGGCCGAGCCGCTCCCTCGCCACTTTGTACGTGAAGTAGACGTCTTCTAGGTTGATCATTGGCACCTTGTAAGCTGCTGAGACTATTTTCTCGATGTATTTCCCTGGGAAAAATAAAAATATTGTTAGAAGGTTAGGTGTAATGCGTCAAGACATTTATAAAAACGGACGTTTGGGGCACTAACGAAGTTCCCATGTGGTTTATGACATAAGTACTGCAGCTCCATCAATTAATTTAAATGACTTTATCGACGCACTATAACAAACTGGACATATTCTAACTATACAGGGTATATCTGTGACCATTTACTGTCATTCTTTAAACAATCCATCCAACTCTTTTGCGGCCGTTTGTTCCTCCACCCATTTACATTCATACCCATCACTCTTTTGGTTACATGCTCTTCTCTTCTTCATTATATGACCATACCAGCAGAGACGAATAATGTAAGGTACAGTTTTATCGATCGTAGGTAATAAATCACCGTTGATGAGGTATCCTAATCCACCGAGGTACTCAGGTATGGTGTCCGAGGGGTACAGCCAGCGGGGCAGGTACCATTTGGAGTACACATCTCGATTGACTTTTCTGAAGCTCCTCTTGTACCCTGCAATGGAGTCACAAACACTTTTAGTGGTCGTAAGGGGAACAAACGAGTGGTGCGTCGGATACATTTTATGGTGGTTGGTCTATATGATCACAGTGATCAAAGGCTCCCACTATAATCAAAAAAGGAAAAATTATGATGCCCTAGTGGTGGCTCAATAAAAAATGGAAGGAAAAGTGGAGGGAAGGAGAAGAAGAAGAAAGCCAAAACGCTCTGCGGAGATAAAAATCCATAAATTTTGTCCTGTACAACGATGTATCCATATCTGCCTTACCCCTTGTTAATTCGCTGCATTATTCCTCTACCCAAAGGTTGTCTGGAAGAGATCGCTATTAGCGATAAGGCCGCCGATATTGTGCTTGGAAATTACTATTAGCATTAAGTTCTGTAATGTGTTGTGCAATAAAGAGTATCTATCTATCTATCTATCCACTGGAAATCGTTCATTGCAACATGAAGATATTCCCCTAAAGACTCACCACAAAGCTGATGGTCTGCATGTTCCTTGACCACCTCCATCATCATCCACGGGTTCAGGAACATGTCATCATCCGTCTTCAGCAGAGCCCGGGCCTGGGGGCAGCGCTCCAGCGACCACAGCAGCATCAGCGCCGACTTGAGGGTCATATTCATGTAACGGTCCGTGAAATCGAAAACTATCATGTCACTGTATTCTTTTGCTTCGATGAATAATTCTACCTGCAAAAATTAGAGACGCCCGTTGTTTACTACAGTATTAATCCATTAATACTCATACTCCCCTCACTTCGTGTCGGTACCAATAGATGGCACTGAGTGTCGATTGCAACGCGAAAGTGTTTCTCCTTTTCGATTTTCGTCAATGATAATGCTAGTCACGAATATAATTCCTAGGCATCCCGGCCTGATAACTTCCTAAATGTAACTGAGCCATCGAAGTAGTCTTTGTCACTCCTACTACGACGGGAGAACATGTCCCATTTTCGGTCGCTGACCTATCGAAATAAAAATTATCATAGCACTTCCTCCCAGTTACGTCCAAAACTGTAGGTTCAGACACCGGACCAATGTTGAGGTTATTGGCAAGCATATCATCCCTTACAATGATATGTCAAGCCTTCTTGGGTCTACTCCTTCTACCTGCCTATGACCAGACATCTGTAAACCACATTGCTATCCAGTTTCCGTAGATCATGATGGCTTCGGCCACATAGCAGCGCAAACGACTTGCAGTACTTAGCTGCTTTGATCTCACGGACATCAAGGCTGCCACATATCCATGAAATATAAAAAACCTAATTCTCACCAACTGGTCTTCCAAATGATCAGTGTCCACCCCCATCACGAAGAACGTTGTCAGCCCTTTGCCCCAAGTGTTCCTGATGGCGTCCCGGCGCTCCAGGTTGCCGGGGGAACTGGCCACCATCACAATGAGGGGGATAGGGTCCGGCCATCGGCATGGAGAAAACGATGGCTCTACGAGGATGTTACTGAAAATATCATCACTATTTCACAAATTATTGTTATGTCTGTGGAATTGGTGATCGGTAGATGCATGATTGATATGGAACGTGTAAGAGAACGATGTTTGAATCAGGATGACGTGTGGGAGTGAGAGGGAAGACGAATGGCCGCGGACGACGGAAGACGTTAAGAGGAGAAGTAGTTATAAAGAAGATTTTATTTAATACAAGAAGTTATACTAAAAACCTCGTTTCCTTGCCCCACCATCCTACATGTCTTTAAGACTGATGGATTGATGGAGTGACATTTATTAGAGTGCAGTGGTATCAGGTTGAAAAACGTAATATAGGACGGCCTGCATGCATCACGATCGACTGAAGTTGTGTCCAAGTTTTAGTTGAAAACAGACTGCGACACAAGCAGACAAAACCGATGATGATAGGTGATGTCACGGGATAGTCTTATGTTCAACAGTGAAAGAATACTTACACGACGGTTTTATTACGATATACATTGTAAGGTGTAATGTAAGGAGGATTGTTGAAAATGAAGAAACGCACATAGAAAATAGTCTTTAGCAAGACCGTACATGATATTTAGCTTCTCCCAGGAACAGGTAAGTATGTTTGCTGAGATGAGTTCAGGGTCTACGACTGTTTCTAGATCTATTCACAGTTGGTGGTGAGGAAACTTTTGGACCAAGGGCGAACCAAATATACCTAGCAGGTAGTAGGTAAATAGCATTTGTCATCGGTAGATACTGACGTAGCATCCACATACGCCTTCAAATTCCTCTCCCTCCTCAGATGAGCAAGGCCTTCCTCAAGAGGCAGCGGCGGCAGCATCGCTGGGCTGGAAGCCTTCGCTACCCACCGCACGCCCGTCAGGAAGGCGATGCATAATACCAGCGTCAGTAACAATACGAGGATCAGTCTTCGGCGACCTGGAAAACCAGTATCTTTTTAATATACCTTAGTTGTTCTTGCATGTTGCGGGTTCATCTGCCATATTGTTTACTCGTTGCATGTACGTTTCCTTCTTTCCGGCAGAGAACCAAAGTTATCGACATAGCTCACCGGATTAGCAAGCTGAAGTGGCAGTGGGCTGGCCATATCTGCCGCAGAACTGACAACCGTTGGGGTAAACGAGTTCTGGAGTGGAGACCGCGTCTTAGTAAACGTAGTTGTTAGCGACGCGAAGGTTTTATACTTGGTTTTATTGTTAAAAAGGTTTGCGCAGTACGAAAAGGGTCTATGGTTATGAAAAGTAAAAATAACACGTCTGTCAACAACGTCAGCTGAGAAAAAACTGCCGACACGGCGCAAACCTTTTAGTTATAACGTATGTTTTGAATACCTAATTCGAAAATACAACCGCCTGATTCTCCCCAACTCCGCCTTTTACTGCGCAGTTCCCGGCCGCTAACAGTGGTCCTTCGAGCCGGATCTTAATGTTCTCTACACCTCCGCCGCGGCTCGGGACAATGGTAAATACTCGTAGTACAACACGTCAGGAGTTGGAGGGTGCTGAACATCAGGCACAGGAGTCCCAAAAGGAGGAACCGAAGGTATTTTGCGACGTCGTCCGTCAAAAGTAAATCCTCCAAATTTTCGTCAACGACGGTGTTGGCCCTTAAGAAGAAACTAGAGCTGGAAGCAGCTAAACAGAAGGCTCGCATTCAGATGGAGCTCATCGACAAAAAATTAGAGACGGATATGGCAGCTGTCGAAGCGAAATACAGTCCTAGGGTTCGTGTCAGTCAGATTAACTCCCAGGATATTAAGAAATCTCTGGAACGCAGCCAGTACGAGTCGGAGAGACAGGAAGCCAGCAACCATGGAACAAACAACGGCTCCCTGTTACCGCCGCTTGATGTCAACGGCACTGATGGTCCAACTCAGCAGCTGGCTAGCACACTTAAGGATCTACAACATCTGCGTCTACTAGCCACAACAACATATCAAGTCAAATGAGCAAACCTAAAACATGGAGGAAATATTTTTGCAAAGCGCTGTGGACTAGTTTGCAGCGTTTACCAATGAGAATATGGTCCATCCGAGCGCATTAAGTGCAACCAAGGATATCACTTACAAACTGCAAGATAGAGGCAAGAGGCGTATGATTGGAGTGACACTGAGAGAAAGAAAAACAAATTGTTGGTTTCTGAGCGGTGTACCCGGGGGTGTCGCCTATTAGATAAAAAAACCTCTTTTGTTTAACGTGGCAGTCATGTCATAAAAACTAGGTAGGATGTTTAAAGATGAAACTTAAACTGAAAAAAAACTTTCGGTGTCTTTTAAAACTAACAAATAGAGATTGTTTTTTTGGTATGCAATTTTATTAAGTGAAGCATCATCACAACATGAAACAATCGTTACAACTCGACTCTTAAAAACCAGTCACTTGACAACCACCCCCAAAACCTACACGGTTTTCCACCATTTTCATATTCTAGCCCTAACGGCTCTACCCTCTCCCATGCTTCCAACATCTGCCCTGGGGAGTACGAATGGGACGCCGCAAAGCCCCAAAGGGCGCAGGCTGTGGGCACCCAGGGCTTCACGGGGCTAAGCCTTCGGTCGTGGGTGAGGACCAGGCCGAGCCGCTCCCTCGCCACTTTGTACGTGAAGTAGACGTCTTCTAGGTTGATCATTGGCACCTTGTAAGCTGCTGAGACTATTTTCTCGATGTATTTCCCTGGGAAAAATAAAAATATTGTTAGAAGGTTAGGTGTAATGCGTCAAGAAATTCATAAAAACGGATTTTTGGGGCACTAACGGTGTTCCCATGTGGTTTATGACATAAGTGGCTGCAGCTCCATCAATTAATTTCATGACTTTATCGACGCATTATAACAAACTGGATATATTCTAACTACTTATATACAGGGTATATCTGTGACCATTTACTATCATTCTTTAAACAATCCATCCAACTCTTTTGCGGCCGTTTATTCGGAGGAACAAACTGCCGCAAAAGAGTTGGAAGAAAGAGTTGGAGTTGGAGTGATGGGCATGAATGTTAATGAGTGGAGACTGGAGACCCATTTACATTCATACCCATCTCTCTTTTGGTTACATGCTCTTCTCTTCTCATTATATGACCATACCAGCAGAGACAAAATAATGTATGGTACAGTTTTATCGATCGTAGGTAATAAATCACCGTTGATGAGGTATCCTAATCCACCGAGGTACTCAGGTATGGTGTCCGAGGGGTACAGCCAGCGGGGCAGGTACCATTTGGAGTACACATCTCGATTGACTTTTCTGAAGCTCCTCTTGTACCCTGCCAATGGAGTCACAAACACTTTTTAGTGGTCGTAAGGGGAAACAAACGAGTGGTGGTCGGATACATTTTATGGTGGTTGGTCTATATGATCACAGTGATCAAAGGCTCTCACTATAATCAAAAAGGAAAAAATATTATGATGCCCTGGTCGTGGCCCAATAAAAAATGGAAGGAAAAGTGGAGGGAAGGAGAAGAAGAAGAAAGCCAGAACGCTCTACGGAGATAAAAATCCATAAATTTTGTCCTGTACAACGAGTATCCATATCTGCCTTACCCCTTGTTAATTCGCTGCATTATTCCTCTACCCAAAGGTTGTCTGGAAGAGATCGCTATTAGCGATAAGGCCGCCGATATTGTGCTTGGAAATTACTATTAGCATTAAGTTCTGTAATGTGTTGTGCAATAAAGAGTATCTATCTATCTATCTATCACTGGAAATCGTTCATTGCAACATGAAGATATTCCCCTAAAGACTCACACAAAGCTGATGGTCTGCATGTTCCTTGACCACCTCCATCATCATCCACGGGTTCAGGAACATGTCATCATCCGTCTTCAGCAGAGCCCGGGCCTGGGGGCAGCGCTCCAGCGACCACAGCAGCATCAGCGCCGACTTGAGGGTCATATTCATGTAACGGTCCGTGAAATCGAAAACTATCATGTCACTGTATTCTTTTGCTTCGATGAATAATTCTACCTGAAAAATAAGGAGACGCCTTGTTGTTCTAAAACAGGTCATCTTTGTAATATGACTAGTGAGTCCCCTCACTTCGTGTCGGTCTAAGAGTTGGCATAAGCATCGATTACGACGCGAAAGTGTTTCGCCCCTTCCCTACAAGCCTCAACATAGACAATGCTGAAGGTCTATCCTTCTTGGTCCCCCGGCTTGATCCCATTTCCTAAATGTAGCTGAGCCATCGTAGCAATCTTCGCCTTTCCAACTACGATGGAAGACCAAGTCTCATTTACGGTTTCTGAGCCATGGAAGTCGTGATGATAAATAATTATAATCATCATATCAAATTATATTCGTTACGGTCACAGGCGGCTTTCCAGCTTTCGCGGGCTGTGTAATTCACAGTGGTGAGGTTATTGGCAAGCATATCTTCCCTTACAATGATAATTACCTACGTCGAGCCTCCGTGGGCGTCTTCCACATGCCTACGTCCAGTTGCTATCCAGTGTCCGTAGATCATACCTACGGCTATGTACGTAGCAGTGCAAGCGACTTTCCTGCAGTATACCTGCTATGATCTCATGGACATCAAGGCTGCCACATATCCATGAAATATAAAAAAACAAAATTCTCACCAACTGGTCTTCCAAATGATCAGTGTCCACCCCCATCACGAAGAACGTTGTCAGCCCTTTGCCCCAAGTGTTCCTGATGGCGTCCCGGCGCTCCAGGTTGCGGGGGAACTGGCCACCATCACAATGAGGGGGATAGGGTCCGGCCATCGGCATGGAGAAAACGATGGCTCTACGAGGATGTTACTGAAAATATCATCACCATTTCACAAATTAGTTATGTCTGTGGAATTGGTGATCGGTAGATGCATGATTGATATGGAACGTGTAAGAGAACGATGTTTGAATCAGGATGAGTGGGGAGTGAGAGGAAGACGAATGGCCGGGACGACGGAAGACGTTAAGAGGAGAAGTAGTTAAAAGAAGATTTTATTTAATACAAGAAGTTATACTAAAAACTCGTTTCCTTGCCCCACCCATCCTACATGTCTTTAAGACTGATGGATTGATGGAGTGACATTTATTAGAGTGCAGTGGTATCAGGTTGAAAAACGTAGGGACGGCCTGCATGCATCACGATCGACTGAAGTTGTGTCCAAGTTTTAGTTGAAAACAGACTGCGCAAAACCGATGATGATAGGTGATGTCACGGGATAGTCTTATGTTCAACAGTGAAAGAATACTTACACGACGGTTTTATTACGATATACATTGTAAGGTGTAATGTAAGGAGGATTGTTGAAAATGACGAAACGCACATAGAAAATAGTCTTTAGCAAGACGTACATGATGTTTAGCTTCTCCCAGGAACAGGTATGTTTGCTGAGATGAGTTCAGGGTCTACGACTGTGTCTAGATCCTATTCACAGTTGGTGGTGAGGAAACTTTTGGACAAAGGGCGAACCAAATATACCTAGCATGTAGTAAATAGCATTGTCATCGGTATAGACTGACGTGCAGATCCACATACGCCTTCAAATTCCTCTCCCTCCTCAGATGGTCAAGGTTCTCTTCAAGAGGCAGCGGCGGCAGCAACCCTGGGCTGGAAGCCTTCGCTACCCACCGCACGCCCGCCAGGAACGCGAAGCATAACATCAGCGTCAGTAACAATACGAGGATCAGTCTTCGGCGACCTGGCAAACCATGTATCTTTTTAATATACCTACCTATAGTTGTTAGCTACCTATAGACGGCGCCGCGCCGGCGCGCCGCCGTCGCCGTGGACTAGCGTCGGCGCGCCGCCACTGAGCAAACCGCTCGGCGCGCCGCCGTGACATGTACAACAGTAGAGCCACAAGTGCGCTGCCAACCTTTAACCCCCTTTCCCCCCATTTGGGCCTCCGGTGCCCTCACTCACTCGACGAAACACAGCACAGGCACTGCTTCACGCTGGTCTTCTGGGGGGCCGTGGTATCACCCCGGTCGAGCCAGCCCATTCATGCCGAAGCATGGCTCTCCCACAATTGAGTTGATTCTTTCACATTATTTAACTTAATAGCCATTTTACCGTGTGGGAGAGTAACGCTTCGGCATATATGGGCCGGTTTCACCAGAGTGATACCACGACTTCACAGAAGACCGGCGTGAAGCAGCGCCTGCTTTGTATTTCGACGAGGGAGGAGCCCGTGGCCCAATTGGAGTAAAGGTGGTTTAAGGAGTTGGGGGAATGAGAAAGTTCGCAGCGCACTTGCGACTTTATTGGTGTTGCAGGTGTCTATGGGCGGCGGCAATCGCTTACCATCAGGTGATCCGTCTGCTCGTTTGCCATATCACATAAAAACCATGATAGTTACCTGATAGTCTGTTCCTTGCCAATTTCATGATTAGCCGCCTCCTCGCCACCCTCACTGTGCCTTAGTCCAGGCTTCACGATTCATCTACGTAAGTGTCAGTTCTAGTTAAAGCTATCTTACTTACAGACTAATTGAAGGCTTAATTATTAATATTATATTATATAATAAAGCCTTAGAATAATAATATTATTCTAAGATTAAAGCAAAAACTAAAATTTAAGCTAATGACAAAATAATATGACAAATTAACCACAAAGCTAAACATTCTGACATTTCTTCCTGTGATGTCTGAATCTGTCACTTCCAACAAGACACTAACTTTTTTCTGAACTTGTTCTTTCATTAATTTAATATTATGTAAGTAGGTTAATAGTTACCTTACCTAGGTACCACTAAGGAGGTTTAAACATTTTCATCTATTTTCTTTCATCATTATCCGAGAGATCACTTCTACTGCTGTACTATAGCCCTTCCCCTATGATTTCCAATGTTTGGTCGCATCCAGGGAAGTCCTGCGACTCTGTTTGGTGAATCTCGTGGCGGTAAGAATCAGTCTGCAGTGCAGATCCTGTAATCTGTACCCCTGAAGGATGCATATAACGCACCTTTGATAGAACAAGGAATTGTGAGGAAAGTATGCAGATAAAGTAAAAAAAAGTATCAGCCTATATACTGTCCCACTGCAGGGCAAAGGCCTCTATCATAGAAATCAAGTCATCGCTACTATGATGGGATTAGGCTTAGTCACCACGCTTGCCTAATGCGGATTGGTGATCACAAACCCGAGCTATGTTCGAAAAAGTAAAGTAGGTATGCAGATGCTTAAAAAATGTTCCTCATTTATGCAATTTTTCATAATCGTGCTTTTTTGGTAAGTAAGTAAGTTGTTTCTAGTTTTGATGTTGAGTTATAATAGGTACTTATTTATATGTTCTTGTTGTCTTCAGCCTGTTTTTATATTTTGTGTGTCGTGCGTGTGTGCTAAACAAATACTTAAATGATTTTGAATTTTATTTCGTTCTACCAAAGTTGCGATATGTAAGTATGAAAGCTGCACTAAGTTCCTACATAATGTAGGTATCAGGTCAGGTCATGAGGTATTGATTACCAACATGCATTCAACCAGCTCTCTGAACACCGTTTGTTCTACGACTTTGAAAATCCGTCGAAAAAAATTCAAACGGAACTCGTCCGCGTGGAAAAGTATCTTTAACCCCTCTTTCAACCCCCTTTTCGCAATAAAAAGTAGCCTACTTATGTCCTTCTCAGGGTTCTAGATCCGTGGTCGTCAAACTGCGGCCCGCGGGCCGCATGCGGCCCGCCGACGTATTTGTGCGGCCCGCGATATAGTAGATTTATAATTACTAGTCAACTACATATTCGTACTTATCAGAAATCAGTTTAGTACGCATATACTGCGGCCCGGGCCCTGATGTTCATATTGATATGTGGCCCTTGAAGAGTAAAGTGTGACGACCGTGGTCTAGATTATCTGTATACCAAATTTCAATTAAATCCGTTGAGTAGTTTTGGCGTGAAAGAGTAGCAGACAGACAGACAGACAGACAGAGTTACTTCGCATTTATAATAGGGACTAGCGGCCGCCCAGCGACTTCGTCCGCGTGGAAAAGTAACTTTTACCCCCCTTTCAACCCCTTACAACCCCTTTTCGCAATAAAAAGTAGCTATGTCCTTTCTCAGGGTCTAGATTATCTGTATACCAAATTTCAATTAAATCCGTTGAGTAGTTTTGGCGTGAAGAGTAGCAGACAGACAGACAGACAGACAGACAGACAGAGTTACTTCGCATTTATAATATTAGTATGGATAATGAGTACGATAAGGTATGCTGTAATTAAAAGTCTTGTTAAAACAATATCTTTGGTTTTATTAAAAAAAAAGAGCAACATCACCATTCTTAAGAACTAACTTACAACTACAATAGATACTTAGCAAAACCACAGTAGAACTGTATTAAATTACCCCCAACACTTAACTTAAACATCATCAGAGGGTTGTTTGACCCAAAATCCCCAGGGGGCGTAGCCATCGTTCTTCGTGGGGCCTCTGTAGACCTTGATCTGTACCCTGGCCACGTCGTCTGCAAAGAAAAACTTACGATTAATGCACATATCGTGAAGAACGCAAAAGGCCGGCAAAGCATGATGCTCTAATGTTCTAATCGGCACTGATGTTCTAGATTTCTATACTATTTATTAAGAGATAACTTCTATAGACAACGACAAGGCTTATAGGTAAACCGAAAACACGAAACGCTTGCGCGATGTAATTGAACACACCGCCATCTATTGGTTCGTTTCTGAATTACGGTCCCGAAGCGAAGTGAGGGCGGGCCACTAGTTTAGGTATAAATAAATGCGCCAAACAATCACACCAATCAACCTGGTCTCAAACTAGGGCAGCCCCTTTACTATGAGTAAGTACCAGTGACGATAATTATCTGGGGGGCGTCAACCCAGAACACCCAGACCCAAGAAAATTTAGAAAAAGTACCAGGAATCGAACCCGTACCTACCTCCTGCTAACCTGTTTTGTGGGCAATAAAAAGTACTTACCTACTTTATTTTAATTCATTCACACCCAAGCCATTGATCGTCATTAGTGCCATAATTAAGTATAGTTATTTCATTATTTTTATGATACCGAAAGGCTTGACAAGCATGCGGATCACCTGATGGTAAGTGATCACCGCCGCCCTGCATCTGCAACACCAGTGGAGTCACAAGCGCGCTTCCCCCCGGACTGGGCCTCCGGTACCCTCCCTCACTCGTTTACCTTTTCTATCAGCAGCCGAGTCGTGTCCTTCGTCCTCATCATCATATCCTGCGCCATTTCCCATTATCTGGGGTCAGCTCTCCTTGTCCTTTGTCTCCACTCCAGGCTGTGTTGGGCGGTTTCCGACTGAGTATCTTTTGAGTCAGGCCTTTTGAACCGTCGTTAGCCAGGTGGCGGGGGGGTCTTCCGCGTCCGCGCTTCGTCGTCGGTATGTCTAGGGCTACCCGCACCATGTGGGCTGAAGGACGTCTGAGGGCATGTCCATACCAACGGAGACGCTTCTCCTGAACTTTTTCGGCTATAGGAGCGATTTGTAGCTACCTCTGATATACTCGTTCGTATCTTATGTTCTTGTTGTCTTCAGCCTGTTTTTATATTTTGTGTGTCGTGCGTGTGTGCTATACAAATACTTAAATGATTTTTAATTTTATTTCGTTCTACCAAAGTTGCGATATGTAAGTATGTAAGCTGCGCTAACTTAAATTCCTACATAATGTATCAGGTCAGGTCATGAGGTATTGATTACCAACATGCATTCAACCAGCTCTCTGAACACCGTTTGTTCTACGACTTTGAAAATCCGTCGAAAAAATTCAAACGGATCAGTTCATATAAAATTAATAATAATGAGTACGATAAGGTATGCTGTAATTAAAAGTCTTGTTAAAACAATAATCTTTGGTTTTATTAAAAAAAAAAGAGCAACATCACCATTCTTAAGAACTAACTTACCAACTACAATAGATACTTAGTAAAACCACAGTAGAACTGTATTAAATTACCCCCAGCACTTAACTTAAACATCATCAGAGGGTTGTTTGACCCAAAATCCCCAGGGGGCGTAGCCATCGTTCTTCGTGGGGCCTCTGTAGACCTTGATCTGTACCCTGGCCACGTCGTCTGCAAAGAAAAACTTACGATTAATGCACATATCGTGAAGAACGCAAAAGGCCGGCAAAGCATGATGCTCTAATGTTCTAATCGGCACTGATGTTCTAAATTTCTATACTATTTATAATTTCTTTACTATTTATAAAGAGATAACTTCTATAGACAACGACAAGGCTTATAGGTAAACCGAAAACACGAAACGCTTGCGCGATGTAATTGAACACACCGCCATCTATTGGTTCGTTTCTGAATTACGGTCCCGAAGCGAAGTGAGGGCGGGCCACTAGTTTAGGTATAAATAAATGCGCCAAACAATCACACCAATCAACCTAGTCTCAAACTAGGGCAGCCCCTTTACTAAGAGTAAGTACCAAGTGACGATAATTATCTGGGGGCGTCAACCCAGAACACCCAGACCCAAGAAAATTTAGAAAAAGTACCGGGAATCGAACCCGTACCTACCTCCTGCCTACCACTTATAGTCCGAGGCAAGAAAGTGTAGTTATGACCTTGAGTGCGCAGAAATCAATTTTGATAGAAAGTCTTCTTTTTTACAAGTGCGCAAAATAAAGGTCATCGCTATTTTCTGTTGTGGGCAATAAAAAGTACTTACCTACTTTATATTAATTCATTCACACCCAAGCCATTGATCGTCATTAGTGCCATAATTAAGTATAGTTATTTCATTATTTTTATGATACCGAAAGGCTTGACAAGCATGCGGATCACCTGATGGTAAGTGATCACCAGCCGCCCTGCATCTGCAACACCAGTGGAGTCACAAGCGCGCTTCCCCCCGGACTGGGCCTCCGGTACCCTCCCTCACTCGTTTACCTTTTCTATCAGCAGCCGAGTCGTGTCCTTCGTCCTCATCATCGAACTCGCCTTGTGGCCGTGCAGACACCAGCACCAGCAACGACAGAAGTACCACCAGGCTCCACACGCGCGTCTGAAGGAAATCGTCATTCATCATCATCAGCGCAGACGTGTAGTGTGCGTGTAGCGTCAAAGTAAAAAAATTATAAGTTTTTATAAGCATGTGGCGCCCTCTATTTTTTGCTGTTCGAAAACAAGCTTGCTTATTGCGGACGTTAAAGTAGCATATATTTTCAATAGACAGCGCTGATTGATAGTAGCATATATTGTCAGTAGATGGCGCTGATTGATATTTTTTTTGTTTACAATTTTTTAAATTTAATACAATTTCCTTATTACATACAAACAGTACTTAATTTATGCTGATGTTGATGTAGATACCTAATAGTGTTCTTTATTTTGATTGTAGTTGATATTTAGAATCAAAACTCACATTATTTTAACTAAAATTTATTTACAAAAATATACCTAGGACACAGTATATTTAATACATACAAGTAAAATCTAAAACCACTAACGCCTTACAGTTTATTAAGGTATATTTTTCTTTGACATAATATTTTAATCTTCAGTGCCTTAAAACCTAAGCTTCAAAGTAAAAGTTTATCCAATATTACAAATATTTATACTGTGTATTATCTAATTGAAATAACAATTTCTGGAGGATTTCATTTTATACACAATACAAACTAAGATTATAATACATAACTCAATACAATAGTCTTTTGTTTTCACATTTCACACTTTACTGGACTCTGACGTTCTGTCAGACTCATTCCCACTATCAGTTGACACCGTCTGTGCCATGTTGGACTTCACTTCTTCCTCCTCATCCCCACTGAGTGATGAACAGTCAGAGAGTTCTGCATCTATCCATAGCTTAGCCTTCTTCTTGCCTTTAGGCTTGTCGTTTTCTGCTTTACGTTTCAAACCCCCGTCACTGGAGCCAGCAGCCTCCCAACCAGCGTCGACAGCCGCACTCACCCTGTCCGGCAGCTCCTGACGAACTTTTTCATACACTGGGCTCAAATCCACTTGAATCTTTGGCTCGGCTATCAACTTTTCAATCTTCCTCTGTTTCCGCTCCGCTGCCTCTCTTTCTCGGTCCTCCTGACCGTCCAGCCACTTCCTGAGCCTCTTCTCCTCATTGATATCCCTCAAGCGACGACCAGACAAGTCTCTACACGCCTCACGGTTCGTAGTCTTCTCAATTTGAGCTCCAATCGCCCTCAGCATTGAACCAAAGCCTCCTTTCCCTCCAACGAGTTTGGTGAACACTCTGACTACATTATCGAAGGCTGTCAAGTCGAAGTCATCCGCAATGAGTCGCCCATGAACTGTGGCAGACAAGTCTTCAAGTGGAACACCATATTTTTGCGAAATCTCCCCTTTCAATGACGAAACATCTTTGCAATCGACGTTTAAAAGGCGGTTCTCGAAATACGCTTGGTAAGACATTGTAATTAAAACTTTCTTGTAGATTTATTGTTTCAGATTAAAGTAAAATTCATGTAATTATGTCCGAAATAAACATAGGATTCGTACAATTATATTTATTTTTACGTTCTTTCTTTACAAAAAACACACACACGCAGGCTAGCTGTCACAAAATGAATGAATGACTTGTGTGACGTCATCTTATCAATCAACTTAATCAACTAAAAAGAACGAGTGAGTGAACTGACGAGTACCTTGTTTTAGTGATGCGCTACGGTAATTAAAATAACGGTATTACATAAGTCACATATTGCGACATTATTAACCGCTTATTTGCAATGACTATTTGAAATAAAATAATATTTTTAATAAATATTAGTCTTTTTATCACTTGTTAAATTAGTAATACCAAAAAGGTACTTACGTTATGAATCATGATGAAAGTTTAGAATGCAATAATGTAGAATAGATTTCACTCGAATTATTTTCCAATACTAAACGTAATGGTAGGTAACACGATTTTAAATAGACTCTAAGCCCTTCTTTTTGCATTGGATGATAGAACGGATCTCT
The DNA here is from genome assembly GCA_014851415.1 of Cnaphalocrocis medinalis. Classification (NCBI taxonomy): domain Eukaryota; kingdom Metazoa; phylum Arthropoda; class Insecta; order Lepidoptera; family Crambidae; genus Cnaphalocrocis; species Cnaphalocrocis medinalis. Next base: position 6,361,880 of record CM026297.1, read on the forward strand.
AATTTTACGCACCAGTGAGCATTTAATTCACCAAAGAAAGTGAAAGTGTGGTCTCAGTTGGTGTCTTAGTAACACTTTTTATTTTATTTCTGTATAATCCGTTCTACAAATTAATAAAATATAAACTTAACTATATAACATCCATCTTGTTTTTATGAAAGAAATCTTTATAAGTAGGTAATACATACAAATGAGATTAAATCCTATCAATACTTTTTATAGAATATAATACGCACGCACTCATAAAGTTGTATTTAAAATTATGATAAGAAATAAATAAAGTTGTTTGTTATGTACGATTTTAAAATAATTTTGAACAGTAACGGTTAAAAATAAAATAAAAATAACCATTCGTTACTACCATAGACAAAAGTATAGTTTTTAATCATCGAGTTGGCGCGGATTGTCTATGGTTTCCGCCATTACGCCCCGCTGTCAAATAATGGTCAATTCATTAACCAATAAAAATTGAGCTTTTTCAAATTAACAGGAAGTCGATCGTCTAACAGAAAACTGGTGGCATCTTATATTGTTTTCCCGTCGTATTATGGCTCAAAATATTAATCCTCATTACGCCTCATCGTCTAATCCGGCGAAACAGAATGAGGACACGATAAAGTTAAAAGACAATCATGCAGTGAGCAAACGGTGAGTAAACACACAATGCACTTGCTATTTTCTGTTCTCACAAAGCAGAACGGTCGCTGAAACCCTTTTCCCTTGTCCTCAGACTTCAGAAGGAGTTGATGGAGCTGATGCGATGCGCAGACAAAGGTATATCTGCGTTCCCAGAGTGCGAGAACCTTTTCAAATGGATAGGCACGATCAACGGTCCCCAGGACACTGTCTACGCTGGTCACAAGTACAAATTGTCCCTGGAGTTCCCTAATTCGTATCCGTACGCGCCTCCCGTAGTGAAATTCGTGACGCCGTGTTTCCACCCGAACGTAGATATGTGTGGCTTAATATGTTTGGACATTTTGAAAGACAAGTGGACGGCCCTGTACGACGTCCGCACGGTGCTGCTCTCGATCCAGAGCTTGCTGGCCGAGCCCAACACGCAGAGCCCGCTGAACCAGCAGGCGTCGTACCTGTGGTCGAATCAACCCGCCTATAAGAAATATCTAGATGAATTTTACAATAAACACAGAGACTCATAGTTGCTTAGTGGCCGGGGTAACGTTTTGAGTTGCGTTGTTTTTTGTGTTGTGGATGTCTGAGTATGTTTGTAATGGGACCGGGGGCAACGTGACGACTATTGTACATACTAACATGAAACATGACAGTATCATTTGGTTTCCATCTTAATTGTGTTTCGGATTCTCGTCTTAATCTATTGTTTGTTAAACAACTCACTAATGATAACTAGTACAATTACTCTTGACCTACTTGAAAGAAACTATGATCTCTTGCTTTTATGGAAACTGACATGTATTGTTTCAACAAATAGAAATGTGTGTACATAGAATTTTGCAAATATTCTCTAACTTATTATTATTAAATTATCAAATTAGAGAAAGCCATTTGAGTCATTCACATCATCTGAATAACTTTCATGAATGCTTAAATTCAGATAAAAGTATATTTTCATTATAACAAGACTAAGTAAAAGATATGTGTAGCAATATATTTTTGTAGGAGATATTTGAAAGATAGTGAAATATGCCTGTCCAGTTTATCATTGGTTTCCGATGCCCGCTGCTCCCCGTCCCAGTGTTTGATTAGCAAGATGGAGTTTATATATTGAGAGATCACTGACAATTACAATTCTTTAGTGCAATTGATGTCTTGTTTTATTTTTTTTAACAATTTAGTCGCATAACATTATATTTTCATGATACTTTCACTATAGACCAAAGCATGTTCACATTCAGTCAGGGTGAGATTTCTGTTTGTTAAAAATGTTATAAAACCAGAGGGTCTAATTTGAAGTCGACGTTACGACCGAATCGGAGTTTCACACGCGCTGTACGCGCTTTTGTTTGAATGTGACAGGTATAGTCTCATTCGTTACGGGACGTCTTCGTTATAAGCCACCTGAATCAGTACTTAGCACATTCCCATGTGCATTAAAACTTGAAAACATGTTACAGAAGTAGCATTTAAATGTCCCAATAGTTACAGATAGCACTTACTTGTTGTTTCAATATAGCTTCAAATTGGCGATACAGTACAGTAGGGCGGTCTGGTCATTTCTGCGCCCCTGGAGGGTCTGCGCCCAGTGCCTGGGACCGCAGGCACCGCCCTATTTACGGCACTGGTCCCAATAGTTACAGTTAGACAAATTACTAAATGTCATTGGATCACATTTTATCCCATTAATTGGGATCACATGGGGGGGATGTAGGGAACACATCAACAATCTTGCATTTCTACATCAGGAATAGACTCTGGAATGTTGGTATAGGTAAGGTATCAATGATCTAGCCGCCAAATTAATATCCAACTAGTGGCCCGCCCTCACTTCGCTTCGGGGCCGTAATTCATAAATGAGCCAATAGATGGCGCTGTGTCCAATTACATCGCGCAAGCGTTTCGAGCTTTCGGTTTACCTATAAGCCTTGTCGTTGTCTATAGAAGTTATCTCTTTATAAATAGTATAGAAGATTGTGGCTAGTTTTAAAGTTGCGTAAAGGGGCTGGCAACGTACACACAGCGTCACGTCGGCCTTTGCAATGCTGGGGAAGGCGACTTGACCTGACGCTGTCGTTACATGCGCGAGCACCTGTGTAAACTCGATTCGGTTTGAAGAATCAATCTGGGGAGCAATTCTCGTGCAAGGGACATTGATGTCGAATTAGATTTTTCAATGGACTTCAATGTATAAGCTGGCGGCACGAAAGAGTAGCGGTGACCCTTATTTTGCGCACTTGTAAAAAAGAAGACTTTCTATTAAAATTGGTTTCTGCGCACTCGAGGTCATAAATAACCAAACTTTCTTGCCGTAGACTAAGAGTCCATGAGAATTATAAATAAATAAAAAACAATCACACCATCAATGTCTCAAACTAGCACAACCCCTGTAGTAATGAGGGACGGTGTGTTGTGTGACCCAGAACACCCAGACCCAAGAAAACTTAGAATAATGTACCTAATTTCCAAAATTGACTTGACCGGGAATCGAACCCGGGACCTTTCGCGCTTCGGGTGAACACCTTAGCCACTGCGCCATGGAGTCCGCCGCCTTGCAATTGCCACCCTGATTTAAATTCGACATTGATCTGATTTTCCATAGAGTAACAAATAATCATGTTATATCTGAGAAGAAGTGGCCTAGTGACCTGGCAACTTCAAAGGTACTGTTGTGGTACTAGGTTCGATTTGATGGGGATGCTCACTGAAATAAAACGAACATAACCATTTCATTCAATAATCACTTTGTATTTCTTCCTTGATATCATTTAATAAATTAACAATTATTATTTTATTTACAATCAATTACATAACATTAGTATTTTTTACAATAAATTAGGTATTTGGAAGTAAGTGTTACCTATTTTCATAATAATAAATACTTACGCAAACGAATAATATATTCTTTGTAATTATTTAAAATGCTGTCTTTATGAGCTAAGTATGCGTATCGTCTGCCAATACATTTTAATAATTTGGCAAGATAAGTATAAAACAATGCCAAGACAAAAAAAAACGATACTATAATTTTAATTTGCAGAATAAAGATTCGAGTGGTATAAAAAACAAAAATCATACCTTACTAAATAAATAACATTTAAAATGCATTATTTGAGTCACCTTGGCACACAATTTCTACACAAATCAAATTAGGTAGTATACAGGGTATCGATTTTTTTTTACTTTTCATACAAAGTCGGTCACGTCTATGTATTTTGTATGGAGAGTCGAAAATTTTTCGAGGAATGTCTAACAGTCATAAATCTATGTTCTTCGAATAGTTGGCAGAAAAGTAGTTTAAATGGATGTAATAGTTTGATGATTCGACTTCGTATTAATTAACGGCAAAATTATTCAACTCATAAATTGTCATAAAATCTGTATGTACATAAACATGTCTTTCAATTTCGCGATTACATACAAATAAATACAACTTAGTCGATACTTAGCACTAACATAAATATAGACTAGAATACAGTGCAGTCTGCCCAATCGAATACCTACTAAATGATAAAATATATACAAGAAATAATAAATAGTTCACAATCATTCACTCTCCCAATTCCAAAACCAACATCAGAAAATCTACAATGCGACTAATTTCGACCGTGGGGTACCCGCGCTTCGGTATAAATAGGCCGGCTTGACCGGAGTGATACCACGATCTCACAGAAACTCATTACGCTCAATCAGTAAGGGTACCGGTGGCCTAAGCTGAAGAGGAGTTAAGAGTATGGCAGCACACTTGTAACTCCACTGGTGTTGCAGGTATCCAAGGGCAGTGGCAATCGCTTACAATCAGGTGATCTGTCTGTCCGTCTGACACTTATGAGCTCACATGACCGAAGCTATTTTGACATCAATTGAACGGTTGTATAGACGCATTTAGCCTCTATAATCACTTAACATGGGCATAATTCATTGTTATCTCACTCAATCAAGCAAGACCCATAAACAATAATCTACTAAACTTATATAAGACAAAACTGAGCCAATCAATAACTTTCTATATTAAAGCGATTCGGAATACTTGTACTTACTGAGATAGTTCTCTCGTCTTTTTAATAGTGCTAAACAAAATGAAAATAACGAACTTATGAAATATTTGAAGCAACATGAAGCCATGAACTAGGTACAGTCAGCTACACATCAGGTTACCACAACCTTTCAAATTTCCTCAATTAATATTCAACCTAAAGTGTATGGATAGTAAGAAGAGAGTCGATTGAAGAAATTTTACAGTTTTGTATACTTTGATGTGTGGCTATTGTACATACCATTTTCTAAGAAGTCAAACCTTAGATTTATGTGTCGCTGCCGATGAAAGCTACATTCGCAAAAGAGCGCTATTTGATACTGTTTGTTTTGAAATAATACATAACGATACGAAAACACCAGTCTATTAATTATAGGAATGAATCTTTTCCATTGGATTTTTAATAATTAAGGCTCTCACGATTTGGACACAAGAGTTCCCTTTTTTAAAGGCATGCAGTTGGTACAACGATATAATTAAGTAGTTCCATCTATGAGGGCGATGGTGTTGATGAAGTCAAATAGCATAATGCGACACGGTGTTTTGGCTGGTGACAAAAATAAATTTGCTATCTTCTAAGGATAATATAGCAAATAGTTTAAATTTACAAAAAGGAACAGAACAGTTAATTTAGGCCATAAACAGCCTTGTCGCATTGTACTAATACCCACCAATCGTCGCCAACTTATCTTTCCAACAACTGTCACCTTCAAACCTCTAATTTGGCTGCAACAATGCCTGCTGCATTTGACTACGTAATATAAGGCAATCTGTATACCCCTCTCCCCCGACTAACTCTTAACAATTATCAACACGAGTACCAATACAACTATCGTCACAGCTAAAATGAGGATACAGTGCATTTTCCTGTTCTTTTTCTGATACCTCTCAGCCTTCTGCAGCTGTTTGTATCCCTCTTGCACGGACACTTGAGTCTGCTCAATATTGTAGTCTATCCGATCCAAAATTGTGCCTTGCTCGTGTACCATGTGCCCTAAATCTTTGAATATGTCGTTAAGGTCCACAATTGAACGGACAATTTTGTTGACTTCCTCCTCTCTTTCTGCCACCATCTTCGTATTCTCCTCTTGTTGGAGGAGCATCTGTTTTTGTACTTGCTTTTGGACTTGATAGGATTCGTTCTGCGGTTCATCTGTGAAATTCTTTTGGGTGCCCGATGTGCTTGGTAGGGAGAATAGTAAGTCTGTCTGGTTGGTTGTTAATCCTGGGAGGAGATCGCTGTCATTGAGGTTTAACTCCTCAAAGTTAGGGAGGTCGAAGTAGGCGTTGGACCGTTCTTCTCTGGAGGTGAGTGATTTGAGATAGTTGGCCTGCGCTGAGCGGAAGGTCTCACTCAGATCCCGTAGTGTTGCTACTAATGCTAGTACGACGTTAGTTGCTATTTTTTGCTCGGTTTTGTTACCTGAAAATACATTATGGTTTATTGTAGATGGGTTTCATCAATCGCGTGTCACAAATCCGCTAGATGGCGTAATGTAGAACTGAGGACCATCATAGTGATTGGTTATTTTTGATGTGATTAAACAAACAATAACGTTGAAATTGGACCTCAGTCTAACAGTACTAAAAAATCAAACAACTACATACTTAAGTAATACATTATAGTTAAAATGCCAACTTTCAGCATGTCCATTAAGGTGAAACAATTGGACCACATCCTTACTAATATTATAAATACGAAAGTAAGTCTGTCTGTTACTCTTTCACGCCAAAACTACTGAACGGATTTGTATACAGATGGTATTGACATACGAGAAAGAGCATAGGCTACTTTTTATTGCGACAAAGTGGGGGCTTAAAGGGGGGGGGGGGGGGGACGAAATCGCGGGTAACAGCTAGTTACCTATGCAATAAATAAACATGATTATGACTTATGAAGGTTTCGTTAAAAATTGCACACCTAAATCCGATCACTAATGACTCACCGTGCCTACACTGCGCCTTAATCGCCGTGAGATGCGTGTGCGCATGGGCGAAGTGGCGCGCGATCTCGGCCGTGAGCCGGCTGATGTGCTGCTGCTCCGTCGTGTCGTCCAGCGCCGGCCGCCGGATCTGGCGCTCGTGCCTGGACTGGAGCTCGGAGAGTTTCGTTTTTAACCTATTGAAGAAAAATAGATTTATAAGAATAATAATGATGGGTGGGCCATAGAAACGGTACCTTATTTTTACATTAATAGTGGACCTGATGGTAAGTGATCACCGCCGCCCATGGACATCCTGCAACATTTGAGGTATTACAAATGCGCTGCCGGCTCTTAAGGAAGTAATAAGCCCTTTTCTTGAAGATCACTAAGGTTATATCTGCTCGGAAACATCAATGGCAACTGGGTCCACAGTTTGACCGTGCGAGGTACCTGGTGATGACGTAGTGTGCCTCCTCCAGCGCGTCCGTCCAGGGCGGCGGCGCGTAGCTCTCCGCGCGCAGCTCCGCACCCGCCTCCATGTCACGCGAGTTCACCCGCATGAGGCGCACGCGCTCGGATTCATTGCCCTAGGAAAATAAAGAAAAACTTTTAAGAGTCCTAGAATTAAACCCTTCAACCCCCAAGTGACACCCGGCTGTCGCGCCATTTTAGAGCCATTCTGTCAAACACCAAGCGGTAGCCGGGTACCGCGCACTCCCAATCAACTTTATACTGTAATTATAGCAAGATAGAGGCTTTTTTGTATGGACATGTATACATTTTATGATTTGTGAACGAGTTGTTAAATGAATGCACACAATTTTATCTGTGGTGGTTTTTTTAATCAATCAAGATGACCTCACTCTGCCTGATGGTAAGCAGCCGTGAGATCCAAATATGAGGTTGACAGGCACAAAAGACACAAAAGAATATTCATACATCACATACAATGGACCGAATAGAGTTCAGTGAGTGAAATGGACTTTATAAGAGTATTTTAATATATTTTATTAAAAAAACGATTGAACAATTATCAGATAAATGTTCTCTAACTGTTCAATGATACAATACCTGAAAAATTGCATAAATTTAATCTTATAAAACAAGATTTATTTATATAGAAACAGAAATATTATTTATTGGATAATGTAAAATGTAAATAAATAGGGTGTTTTAGGCATTATTTACACAAAGATATAAAATAAATTTAAATGTTTTTTGTCACCTGCAAAATAGTAAGCAGAATTTATGAAAAAATCCAGTAAAAAAATGTATTTTTTTACTGAAATTTGATTAGGTATAATGTGTGCAAGGGTGTCATTATTATAAATTAGAACTAGCAACGATTTTTTTTTATTAAGATCGCTGTCTTGAGTAGGTACTTAAGCCCACAAAAAATATTAATCTGTTTTTTTTTTCATGGAAAAGGCACTTCAAATTACTAGTTCAAAAAATGAAACTTATGCATTGAACTAATTAGGTCTATATTCATGTTGATGAGCTTACAATGTATTCTATGAGTCAACAATACATTTAAGAAAGGCACATTGGAAAGTCATAAAATCTGTAAGTAGTTAAGCATTACGTAGCCCAAACTAGCAGATATTGAGGTTCTTTAAGAACTTATCACTTTTACTATAATACTTATACGTGTATCCTTATTATAATAAAATCCGCAACTTGCATCATAAAAAATATAACTAAAATAGAGCAATCAATAAATAAACAGTAACCACACCTGCTCAGGGAATATCTGCCTGCTGTGTATTGCATTGTTCCGCATCAACACGAAGACCTCAGTGAGGCTTCGCGACACCATGATTTCGCTATATTTTCCTAATTTTATTTGAAAATACAGCAAAATTATTTATTTTTCGCAATCCGCTGCGTGACGCGATTTCTGTCAAATTTGACATGTGACATTAGTGACGTTTGAGCTGTCACTTTTTACGTTCGGATACACGTCCAAGTAAAAAAAGACAGAATATAATCTGTCCCACAGATCATCTGTCCTATTTAAGCCAAGTCCAAGGCCATGAATGAAATTGTCAAAATTTATAAGACAAAAGATTGAGAGGTTATGTTTGGCTTTGTTCTGTTTATTTATCGAATTTGATCTTGATTTGAGTTTTAATAAAAATACGGACGTCTAATATTTTCATCAACACGTATCTGATACTCTTGCGTATTTGCAAAAATTCGTTCCAGCTGTTAAATATATGAAATGAGTATGCCGGCCTACGATCCAGGACCAGAGCATTTCCAGCAGTTCCCATCCAACAGGATTATAGTAATCCACCCAGGCTCCCTCTATGTGAGAATAGGGCGTGCGTCCGACCTTATACCGGTCAAACAACTCCACTGCATTGCAAGAAAGCGACGTCCAGGAGGTAAAATTTATAGAGACCCGTTCATACCGCCTAGCGTTCCGAAAACCAAAGATTTGATAGAAGAATTGGAGGAATGTCGGTTGCAGATCTCCCACACGCTACAGACGTGCGTCCAGTCCAACGGCGCGAGGAGGTACGCGACTCCGCCGCAGCAGATAGCCGCGTTCAACCGTCGCTCGCTGCCGGAATGCGTCAACGATGGCGAACCGTGGCCTCAAGTGCAGTGCGACATCGTCATCGGCGACCTAGTCCTCGACATAGACCCAGAGCTACCTTACAATATACACTTCCCATACCGGAGAGGAGACTTCAACCTACATTCTGAAGTAGGAGGCTCCGTATCATCAGTATTGAATGATCTGTATACAATTTGGAGTTCTATCATAGAGTACAAGCTGGGAATACCGTTGATTGAGTTAGTTAAGTACAGATGTGTATTGTTAATACCAGATATCTATTCAAGAAGCCACTTAAAATGTCTCATGTCATTGTTATTAAAAGATTTAGGTTTTGGACACTGCTTTCTCGTGCAGGAGAGTGTTGGAGCCACATTTGGGGCCGGCATCGGCTCTGCTTGCGTTGTAGACATTGGTGATCAGAAGACTGCCATATCATGTGTTGAAGACTGCATCTCCCATAAGACAACACGGTTACGGATGGACTACGGGGCTGGAGATGTCTGTCAAGCATTATCGTGGATGTTTCACAAAAGTGCATTCCCCTATAAAAATTGGAATGAGAATATCCCTAGAGATGTATACTAATGAGAAATCTATATGAGAATTTTTGTCATGTAAACCTGGATGTTTGTGGGCCACAAGAGAAATCATTCCTTGTTGACCATCCTGGAGATGTAGTCAATAAGTACACCTTACAAGTAGGAGATGAATGCATAATTTCACCTCTATCAATGTTCTACACAGATCTTTTGAAGATATCTGGTCCGAAGGCAACAAAAATACAGAACCGTCAGCCTAGTGATCCTGAAGATCCGTTTGATGCGGAGTTCTTGCGAGAGACTGGTAGAAAACGTGAGACTGCTGATCCTGTGAATGAGAGCCAACAATTTGAGGCAGCAAACGAGACACAGCCTTCAGGAAATCCAGACGAAGATATAGTAGTTGATGCATTAGAGGGAGGCCCTGGAGATGTGGTCTCTCTAGCTCCAGGCCAAGTTTTAGCCTTAGATGCTGCTATCCTTCAAAGCATAGACCGCTGCCCCAGTGAAGAATTGAAGCGTAAAATGTACAGCAACATTTTAATTGTCGGTGGAGGAGTTAAAGTACATGGCTTATACTTATGGCTTCAGAATCGTTTAGCACTGCAGATCCCATACGCTTATAAGACTGAGCAGTTGGAGATAGTCACCTCTCCGAAGGATATTGATCCTGCTAGTACGGTATGGAAGGGGGCGGCGGTAATGTCTTGTTTAGAGTCTGCAATTGAACTCTGGATCAACCAGAGTGAATGGAACAAATTTGGACTAAGAATATTACGAGAAAGAGCTCCTTTTATTTGGTGACATTCGGACTAATGATGAATTTTGGACTTGAAGTGCAATTTGAATAAGAACCTGTATATAATTAGTTAATTATAATAATGTATGGTTATTAAAATGTGTTTTTGTTTATTCGTCTCTAGCTAGAGCTGAATTACGATAGGCAGGCATTGTTGACTTGTATAATGCGTCAAGGAATTCGTGAAAATAAATGATGGCGCCACGGCCGATTACGTCATAGGGTATGGTAACCCCACTGGTTTTAAAATATGGCATTTTGGTTAGTTCTGTTGTCACGACTTACTTTTTTTATGTGATAGGTAGCAGGCGAGCAGGCGGATCACCTGATGGTCAGCAATTGCCGCCGCCCATGGACACTTGCAACACCAGTGGAGTTACAAGTGCGCTGCCAACCTTTTATCACCTTCCCCCGGGTGGGCTTCCGGTACCCTCACTCACTCGGCGAAACACAGCACAGGGGCTGCTTCACGCCAGTTTTCTGTGAGGCATTATAGAGCAACGCAGGTGTTCCTGGAGGGCCACATGTCTCCCACTATGGTGACTACTATACTACTACTAGTCAGTGAGGCTATACAAGCATGATACTTACTATCCATATTATCGTTCTATCCGTAATAATGAATAAAAGACTTCAATTATAAAAATAAATTTATTTGACAAAAATACTGTTTGTAAAATTATATTTTGGCGACCTTAGTTGGCAACACTTAAAATGAGATTCATTAAGTACTAATTTGATTTGAAAAGTTCTTTATAAAAATACAACTTAAATTACAATCATGCTTAAAATGAGGCAGTCTTATTCCATTAATATCACTAATTATTTTAATTGTAACACTAGTTTGCGCCTACTAGTTTTGCAGACATATCAAAAAAAAAGATGGGATTTTAAAGTTTCTTAATTCTGTTGTTGTGTATAAATTAAATAAAACATTTGTATGTTAACGTCGAGGTTATATCTGAGTACTATTAACATTAGCATATAATATGATGAAAATACAAATCTCTCTCGAGCAAAAATCAGTTATTGATTATGTTGGTAGAGGTAGATTTTTAAATCAAATATTTTTTTATTAATATTACCTAATTTTAGCATTAAATTACTTAACATAATTGTACGTATTTCCATTTCAAACAATTTGAAAACACTAATCTAACGTAGAAAAATCTAAATGCAAAATTTTAATTCAAAATCGCACCTGGTCATTTATAAAGTAAGTATAGAATGAAATCTTGAATGAATCATGCATTTAAATTATTGTTTTGCAAAAATAAAATGCACTTTAAGTTTGTAAAATACTTATTTAAAAGTGTAAAATTGTGAACACATTCGCTAAACTTACGTGTGTAGATAATAAAAAAATTCTCGAGCTCAGCTTTCGTAATCGTAAGTATCAACAAGTTTAGATTTATACATAAATCAATTTCTCTTACAGAAAAACATAAGGTTTATTATGTAACCCGAAGTGAAAAAACACTGACGCGTTGTTAACGACACCCAGGGCCATCTATTGGCAAAGATTCGAACCATCTACAAAAATAGCTTAACTATGTCCCGAAACGAAGTAATGGCGGGCCATTAGTCGGTAATATTGGTGTAGATACATCCAACGTGTGGTTGTCTGTATTCGCATCGCAGTCGCATAATCGGTATCGATATTATCGAAAAGTTACGTTTAGTATCGATAAATTACGTTCGTGTAGTATCGATGAATTAGTTCAGTTCTCTAATAATAACGCTTAAAATATAATGATAGTATAAAACAATACTACCGATAGCGTTATCAACAAGATGACATTTGAGTATTCATATCGAACACAATAGAAATGGATCAAGAATCCCATATCATACTGCTATGAAAATCAGACCAATACCTATTATATTTTGTTTTTGGTCTTCTATAAGGCCGTACTACTCCAATTTAAATTACTAACAAAAGCGTTATTGTCTAACTTCAGTCAGCTGTTCACCCGCTTTGAACGAGACAGTGATATCCTTTATCCCTTTCCTAACCTTTGGATGGAAGAACGAATAATAAACTACCATTATTATCAAACCTACCAAATATGGTACTACGGTTAAGAGTAACAATGGTAGATGGTACTCGGAGTACCTCAAGTTATCTTCAACGAAGATGTACCATATGGTACCACAGGCTACGTTTTGTAATAAACAGATAGTGTAGTATACGGTATATTTGTACCTAGTTCTGCCTTCTACGGCTAAGATGTAAGTGAAGAGGTATACAGAGCCCAGCGCTAGAGAGAAGGCGAGCTGTGCTAGTTTGTTGTGGGCACAGAACAGGGGGCGCTCGAAGATCTGGATCCAGGCGGTCATGGCGAGGATGTGCAGCGCGCAGGCCAGGACGGTCCAGTAGGGGAACAGGTACGCTATCAGGGATAGCGATGCTACTCGACTTACTGGAACAAATTACACTTATGAATATTGGGTCGTGCAAAAGTGTTGTTTTCATATGAGAATTTCCAAAAGACGTACGTACAGCCACACATCAAAGTATACAAAACTGTCAAATTTCTTCAATCGACTCTCATCTTACTGTCATACACATTAGGTTGAATATCAATTAAGGAAATTTGACAGGTTGTGGTAACCTGATGTGTGGCTGACTGTACAAATGCTGTTCTGAATGGTTGGCAGAACCCGTAGTCAAAGGGATGTCAATGTCCAGATGTCCACTGATAACTCAAATTATCACATCAGACGAGCAGACGGATCACCTAGTGATAAGCGATTGCCGCCGCCTATAGACACCTGCAACACTAGTAGTCACAAGTTCGCTATCAAACTTTAACCCCCTTTCTCACCAAATAAGCCTCCGATACCCTCAGCTTGTCCAGATGACACGTTTTACTCGCTATTTGTTGTTCATTGGTCTTTAATAGGTTAGCTTTGTTGACAAGACAGAACGTAAACAGCAATGAACTACATTATGTGTCATCTGTAGGCCTAGCATGCGCACCGCGACAAAATTTCGTCGACTCTCGTTCGCGAGAGCGCATCCTTCTATCCTGCTCATCGCTCAGTCAGGTGAGCGAGAAGCAACTTGCGCCGACACAATACGAGTGTCGACAAAATTATCTCGCGGTGCGCATGTTAGGCCTACTGAACAAGCTCTCACTCACACTTCAATTGTGGGAGAGCCACGCTTCGGCATGAATGGGCCGGCTCGACCGGAGTGATACCACTGCCTCACGGAAAACCGGCGTGAAGCAGCCCCTGTGCTGTGTTTCGCCGAGTGAGTGAGGGTACCGGAGGCCCACCCAGGGGGGAAGGGGATAAAAGGTTGGCAGCGCACTTGTAACTCCACTGGTGTTGCAAGTGTCCATGAGCGGCGGCAATTGCTTACCATCAGGTGATCCGCCTGCTCGTCTGCTACCTATCACATAAAAACGACGAAACAGCGTAGGCGCAGTAAACTTACAGGACAATAGATAGTGCCACACAGTCTGCAAGGCGGTGCCGAGCCAGCTCATGTTGTCCTTGTCCTGCTGCGCGAAGCGCACGGCGCGCTGGTACGCGGCCAGGCACCAGCCCATGCCCACCAGCGACGACGTTATCGACAGGATCTGGTGTACTGGAAACAGGTACACACAAATTTATTATATCCTAGAGGAGGTAGACCGAGGAGGCGATGGCGGGATGAGCTAGACTCTTATAGCCCCATCAGGACCGTAGTCGCCCAGGATCGTGAAATGTGGAGGAGGGGTAGAGACGTCTTTGCCCAGCAGTGGGACAAGACGGTCTTTTAACTCTTTGAACGCCATGGGGGTCACCTGTGACCGGCAAACAATACTTTTTCTATTGTGTCTAGTAATGTCCGCCTAGTATTATGTCATTAATAATAATAATAGAGGCGGCAAACAATCAAACCGGTCACCGGCTGGTAAATAATCACAGCCGCGCGTGAACATTTGCGAAAATATCGCAATTAATAAAAAAAAAAAAAATGTGTTACTAAATTATGTCCCTACATTTTTGTCATTCATAAAATCATCTATTTTGTAATAGCTTTTGTCTTCGATGTCGATACTCACCTGCAATACCAGTAGAGTACAAGAGTTTGACCCCTTTCCCCCCAAATGTTTTTTTTTAATTTCTATCGATAAAAGTATACTAAGATAAGTAAGTAGGGACGTCAACATGATCCGGGGGGGGGGGGGGGCAGCTACCCTCCCCTGCCCCTCTCCCTGGGTACGCCCATGGTTGGGACTATTTTACCAAATCAGAAATCATTTATTTGCTAGAAAACTGGTATACAAGGGGTAGTTTATATTGAAAAAAATTATATGATAGGTAGCAGACAGACGGCAGGCGGATCACTTGATGGTAAGCAATTGACGCCGCCCATGGAACACGTTGCAACACCAGTGGATTTACAAGTGTGCTGCCAACCTTTTACCCCCCTTCTCCCTGGGTGGGGCCTCCGGTACTCTCGCTCACTCGGCGAAACACATACGTTGAGTAGTTTTGGCGTTGAAAGAGTAGCAGACAGACAGACAGAGTTACTTTCGCATTTATAATATTAGTATGGATATGACGATGTCAGTCTCACCAGTGAACTGGTCGTGCCTCCTGAGCAGCAGGCTGACCTGCAGCACGAGCTGCGGCGCGGCCTCCAGGAAGCACTCGAAGATGCGCAGCAGCGCCGCGTCGCTGTCCTCCTTCAGCATCAGCGCGTAGTACAGCCGCTGCGACGCCGGGTCGTGCTTGCGTTCCGCGCGCCGGGATTTTATTGCGTATCTGTCATTTATGTTTTTATTTGTATGTATATACCATGGCTGATTTCTTTTGGCAAATAAATTCTTAAGTCTTATGTAAAAAGCCCAAAAGCCCACGCTACCGCTGGCGGGATGTAGTGGACGCGGACCTGCAGGAATTGCAAGCAGGAGATTGGCGACAAGCTGCACAAGACCGAGACAAATGGCGACATCTCGTATCGGAGGCCAAGACTCATTTTTATTAAGGTGGTTCAACAATAGGTAGGTAACTAAAAAGCCACCCTCAAGGTCCAAACAGGGAGACGGTAGAATAAAAGACAAGTTCCGTCTGATTAAGTTGCTGTTTTTATTTTTGTACTGGCCGAGCCTAGTCAGCATAGATTATTAGGTATTTAATAGATACTAGTCAGGCTTGAGGTCATTATTATAGTCACCGCACCGGTAACACACATTGCTAGCGCGATGTAAAAATGTAAAGTGCCATCTACCGGAATAATGACGCAATGCCTGCTTGTTTACTTTTTACTTTGCCAGATCGAAAATTCTTTCTAATGCCAGTGACAATTTATTTTCTATTGTCTTATTTTATGTAGGTGCACCCGTCAGCATAGAGCATTGAGCTTGCCAGAGCAGGACTGGAGCCCGTTGCTACTCCCTGTACCATTGCTTATGTACTTGCAATCTTTTTCTTTGAGTAAGCGGCCATTCATGAAGAAACATATTTCTTGCACGGACAGTATAGTAGTGACTAGTGTGCAAGAATCGTGATAAATGATTTTCCTGTAGTTATTTATAAATTAACAATAAGTATGGTCTGAAAACGTTATCTAGTGTTCCACAATTTACACAAAGATATTTTTAGAATACATTATTTAGAGCAGGGGTCACAAAAAAAAGGGGAAACCCATAAAAAAAAAACAAAAAATACTCACATCAAGGCATCGGTGAACCTCAATATAGGTGCTAATTGTAGCACTAATATTACTATGCGTAACCATCTCCTCTTCGTGAACTCATTCGATAATGAGTTTTGTTGCTTGTCTTGAGCGTACCTGTAATTTTAAAAGGCAGAAATTTAGTTACATCACTTATTAATTTTCCTGTTGAAGGGATGAAGTTAAGTTCTAGATGGAGGCTCTTATTAATCGAAGGTCAAGGCTCACTTTGGGTCTCTGAGCCAGCCTAGTTAGTTACCTACTAATTGTTTATTGCACAACAACAGTACAATGAAAATATGCCCAATGACAACAGACAATTCAAACATGTTCTCATTCATAGCAATATTTTTCAGGAAACCTAGGAAAAGAAAAGAAACAACCTATTTAATTAATACATTCTTTCAGTTACATTATTTTACCCTACTATATTACCATCAGTCTTGAAAGAGTAGATTTAAGAATTAGATTACATACCTACTTAGTAAATTTTTGATTAGATATTGATACTGTTTAAAAAACAAAGGTTTCAAACATTTAATATCTCAATATCATTGAACTGACAATATTTTTTTGTTATAAATCTATAATCAGAGTTATTTATAGCACAAACAACTATTGGCTTGCAAATTTCAATCCATTACTTAGTCATTTCTAAATGAATAACATAAAAATCACAAAGAGAACCTTATCAGGCGTTAGCAACGCAAGTTGCTACTGATAATTTAAATCAAAGAGCGCGAAAAACAATAAAACAAGCGAGGTAAACAAGTCATAACAATGAGTCACTTACATCCTTATAGAGACCGCTGTATTCACAAAAGCTGGCATTAAGATGAACGCCAGCGTCCACCCGAACTCCACCATCAGCTCGGCCAGGAAATACCTCACAGCCACATTGATATCCAGGCCTAAGTCCACGAAATGGCCTATTATAGCGACACAGTACATAATTATGTCTAAATTGGTGATGGTTATTTTATCAGGCATGCGGTCGGGCTCATCGTAGGACACCTCGCTCTGGAGGAGATCTCGCACCGCCTTCGGCATTTTTATCCAAGTTTTATTCAATATATAACACAAAACAGAAGTTACATACACGACCACAAAAAAAAAACGCGCGTTGCGTTATTTTTTTATTGTTGTGAACTGTCACTGTCAATGTCATATTGACAATGGTTTTTTTCTGGTAGCAAGCCAATGTAGCAAGCGAATCTAGGTAGATACAGCCAAAAAAGAAGTGACTTTACCTCTGTGGCAGCCGACCACAGCCGACTTAGTTCTAGGTTCGACTCCCGACCCCTAAGGTTTTGGGTTTAGTTCAGTTCATTTAGATTAGAGCAAAATTTTTAACATTAGCCATCAAATCATATCTAAAAAATGGTTTTCGTTTATTTGTTTACACTAATCAACGTAAAAAGCTTGATTGCTACTTAACTAGCCAGTTAAGAAAGAAAATCTAAGTAAAATAAAACTTAAAAAACTGGTTTTTGAACATTTAATTGCTTACAAAATTGAGTTTTATAACTACGTTCGACCAACAACATTTAGAACCATCCTTACATCCATACCTTATACCTACTTATCTATTAATATAGCACACTCACTTAAATTATTAACTATTATATCACTTCTAAAATTGTTTTTGAAAGTTCTCAACACTTCACAGATCACTTGGGTTCATTGTTGTAGTCATTGTATTGAATCAGTATAATGTTTTGAATATGTCCAACGAAGACAGATTGGCAGCAAACAGCGTGAGGAATAGCGGGTCTTGTAGACTTTGTTCCGCAGTCCTGGACCTAAAAAAAAAGAAAAAATATATATTTATGTCCAAGATTATTTCATGATTGTCGTGAAATTTATTCTTGAGGAGCTATTACGGAATTCCATAGTAGGTATTTTAGTCAAACGGGCTACCATACACTATGATGTAAGCGGCAGTGGCGCCACAATTAATTTCATGACTTTCTTGATTGTGTCAATAAAGTCATAAAATGATGGCGCCACTACCGCCTACCTATGTCGCGACTAGAGTCCATCAAGAAAGTCTTGAAAACGGATGTTTGGGAAACTAATGAAGTAACCATAACCTATGGCATAAGCGGCAGTGGCGCCATCAATTAATTATAGTTCTGCTTACGTACGATAAAGAGAGCTCTTAAATTTTCATACAAATTGTTTACAATACTAATTATTAGTTCGTGCTATGGCTACCCATTCTATAGATTCCTTATGTATTATGTTAAGATCCCTTGTAACCACATGATGCAATAAATACATAAAATGTGCCCTACAATCACACCAATCAACCTGTACTATGAGTACCAGGTGACGATAATTAACTGAGGCGTCAACCCAGAACACACAGACTCAAGAAAATTTAGAAAATTTAGTTTCCTAAATTGACTTGACCGGGAATCGAGGCCGGGACCTTTCGCGCTTCAGGCACAAAATATTTACACACAGAAGTTAGACTTTGACCTGATTTTGAATTTAGAAGAGTTCGTTGACATACTAGGGTTGTTGCCCGGCATGAGTACATAAGCGCGCGGCCTCTACCATAGGCCTCGACAGTTTGACAATCTTATGTCATAAGTTAGGATGTGGTCGAAAAAGCGTTTTTCAGCGTTTTTGCCCGTTAGTGCGCATGCGTGAGTACATGATATATTTTTAGCTCTTAGTGGGTAGTCAGCCTTCTGTGTCAATATGTATTTTGTGCTTCAGGCGAACACTTTAGCCACTGCGCCATCGAGGCCTTATAAAGAACTAGCGGCCGCCCGCGACTTCGTCCGCGTGGAAAAGTAACTTTTTACCCCCCTTTCAACCTCTTACAACCCCCTTTTCGCAATAAAAAGTAGCATATGTTCTTTCTCAGGGTCTAGATTATCTGTATACCAAATTTCATTTAAATCCGTTGAGTAGTTTTTGCGTGAAAGTGTAACAGACAGACAGACAGAGTTACTTTCGCATTTATAATATTAAGTATGGATTCATAAGCTCACCTCTGCTTCAACAGCTTTACCAGCGGGCTCCACTTCTCAGAAAACGAGGTCACATTGCTCAGCGTCACATTACTCCTCCACTTGTCCTTCATCAGATCGGATATGCTCGCGTTGACCACCCTCAGGTACCCGCAGTCGTCCGTGTACGCGTCCAGGAGTAGCTGGTCGAAGAACTTGGGAACGAAGTCCCGGAGACAGGACTGCACGTTGTAGAGGGAGGCGTTCATGTCTTGAGCGTGTTGGCGGGTCTTGATTTCCACGATTGTTACTAGGCTTTCTTGCATCGTTTCGTTGAAGCTGTGGATGAAAAATTAGATAAATAAAAAAAAATCAAAATTATTTATTTGTGATACACAGGTATAAAAGATGTAAGTATATAATACTAACTTTTTTACTACTACTTTTAAGCAACAGATGACCTCAACAGCTTTGCCAGCGATTGGTCAGTTTATGCCAATAAATAGAGAGCCGTTCTTCCAACATGTAAAATACTGGGAGAGCCACACTTTTGGCATGAATGGGCCGGCTCAATCGGAGTGATAGGTACTACGGCCTCACAGAAGACCGGCGTGAAGCAGCGCATGCGTTGTTTCGTTGAGTGAGCGAGGGTACCGAAGGCTCAAATGGGGTTTAAAGGTTGGCTCTTGTGACTCTACTGGTGTTGTAGGTGTCTATGGGCGACGACAATCGCTTACTGGCAGGTGATCCGTCTGCTCGTCTGCCACATTAAATAAAAGTACAATACTATCTCACTGCACGGCAATGGCCTCTATCATAGAAATCAAATCATCGCTACTATCTCTAATTTAATCACCACGCTATAAAACTTACCGAATGGCAGCCAAGATTGGGACGACGTCCTGTGGGTAGACCACCTGCCCGTTGGTCTGACGATATTGTAATGGAAGTGGAGAAACAATGGATGGGGCTGGCTAGGGACCGTAGACAGTGGCGTGATAGTGAAGAAGCCTATACTCAGAAGTGGGTGGATGTGGGCTGATATGCTGATGATGATTCCTCCAGAAAAAGAAACTCACAGCACAGCCTGGTGCAGTATGCAGTGCGTGACGGCCACCTCGTCGGGCAGCTCCTTGTGGCACTTGTTGACGGTGTCGAACTGGCGCACGTCCTCGAAGTTCTTCACCACGTGGTGGAACTGCTCGCGGATCTGCGCCAGCTTCTCCACCGGCTCCAGCAGGCAGTGCTCCGTGATGTCTATCATCTGGAAACAATTAACAAAATGGCTGTGATGTACGGACAGACAGACAGATATGACGAAAGCTATATGTATGTATATGTATGGCTGTGACTAGGGGCGAACAGACAGACATGACGAATGCTGTATGTGTAACAAGTAGCCCGCCTTCACTTCGTTTCGGGACATTAGTTTCATTCACTACCTTTAGATAGCGCTGGGTGTCGATTGCATCGCGCTAGTTTAATAGTTCTACTATAAAGGTTACATCTATATCATCAATACTATTTATAAAGAGATAATTTCTATAGACAACGACAAGGCTTATAGGTAAACCGAAAACACAAAACGCTTGCGCGATGTAATTTAGCACAGCGCCATCTATTAGTTCATTTCTGAATTACGGTCCCGATGCGAAGTGAGGGCGGGCCACTAGTTTATAATAGTTTAAGACGTTTTTTTTTTTTATAATTTCGATCTTATCTGGCTAGAAGGACCATATTATTGGATGATTCTGACCTGCTCTAAAATTCTGACAAAACTACTTTATATGAAAAACTAGACTCAGCCATCAGAAAAAGTCCACACACAATTATTTTAGGGGATACTAATTTTTATACTCGTAAAAAACACAATCTGAAAACAATGTGGAACAGCCTGTTGACTGTACCGCCGCCAAATTATGATACAGTTTGGTAATAAATAAATATAACTCACCTCTTCCAAAGAAATCACATAATTCGTGAAATCATAAAAATATTTGATCTTGTAGAACTTCACGACTGCACTCCTCAGTTCCCTCGACATCTCCTCGTTCATGATCTGGACCAGGTCCAGGAACGTGTCTATGGTGTGCAGCGACTTGTTCTTTAGGTTGTGGTAGTTGTTCCGGCCCTGGTTGAAGAGGTTCTTGGCGATGGCGTAGGCCTCGTTCACTAGGTAGTACTTCGGGTCTATGGTCTCGAAAAGGCTGTTTGTGCACTGGAGAAAAAATAATTGGTTACTCATACAAACACACTTTTTTTTACTATTTAATTTAACCTTAGAAATGGATAGTAGGGGAGCCCCCCGCCGTATCGGACAATAACTGCCGCAATCAGAGAAGTTAATTAAACCTAAATTTTCACCTAAGTAAAAATATTTACCTTTATTTTAATAGACATAAAGACAATCCATAATTAAGATATGACATATCTGAGTGACAAGGCGTACTTTATAAGTTATATAACTGAAAAAAATATTATACATCCTTTTTTGAAGTCGGTTAAAAATACTTAAGGACCTTACTAGTTCTTGCTGATTCATAAAAAAAGATCTAACTTTTTTTTTCATTTATTACTGGCTAAAATTTCACCACAATAACAACTGAGATAGAAACATCGACCTTATAATGAATTTAGAAAGCGTCGGTGAGGTCTGGAATGTTACGCGTTTGCCTGGAAAATGCCTGTTCACTCTTTAAAAAAAAATGGACAGATATGTTTGCGATTGAACAGTCCCCAAATAATTTTATTCTTACCTCCAGAGTTACTTTGCCCGTAGGACAAGAGGGGGGAGACTGGGCACTCAAAACCGAAAAAACTAAACAAAAACCCGTTAAATTCAAAATTTACTCACCACTTGCAGACCACCCAGGGACAGCAGTATCACCACCAAATCACAAAACCTAATATTCAAATACATCTTTGCCGATTCAATTATATTCTACTAAATTAAAATAATTGTAGCACAGAATTGTATTAAACCTTAAATTCTGCAACGATTATTAATAAAAATGTTAAATAAAACTGGCTTTATTTAAAAATCACTAACGCGCCCAAAAAAGAAAAAACTTTTTTTTTTTCAATATTATTCAATTTTTGTTTTTACTATGATCAAGGTAAGATGAAGCAATGGAATTCGGTAACCGAAGTCTTATATAAGTTTTTAATAAATGTTTTAATATTTTTTTATTAAAAAGCTTTGATTCTTGACTTCGTGCGCGTGTTAGTACTAGAGTTACTAGAATGCCGGGTAGTAAAGTGTATTACACGGTCACCGTTAATGAAATAGTCGTAAGCAGTAAGTCGATAACAGATACCAGAGCCGGCCAGGGCCACGTTTTTGGAACGTGTGTAGTTAGGGTTGTCCCTGATAGGATAGCAAAATTTGTCAATGTCATCCCCTTGTTACTCCAGTAGGGTTTATTCTCGCAGCCCACTCTCCTTGTCCATCCCGGGTAGACACAGGGACACAATTTTTAGCAGAAGTCCGCTGTTCACCCCCTATTTGAATAATCAGCTTTTTAGAATAATTGAGTATGTGAACTAATAACTTTGTTAATTCGCTGTATTCCTCTACCACAAGGATGTCTGGAAGAGATTAGCGATAAGACCGCCGACATTGTATATGACCATAACATTAGTTCTGTACCTTTTCTACAATAAAGTGTATCTATCTATCTAACTAAACTAACAGATATCAATGTGTCATACCCTTATATATTTGCTCCTTTTGATTGCCATGCAGAATGTTTTCATGCTAAACGATGCACTATGGAGGAAGTTAAGGGAGGTATTTGCCCAGCAGTGGGACCCTACAGGCTAACTAAAAAAAAAACGTATTAAATAATTAATTTATATTACTAATATACTTACATACTAGTTGTTACATTTGAACAAAAGTGAACACAGTGCGAGTGAAAGGGAGGGGAACACAGATTCAGCCGCTTCGTTTTAAGCCCTCTGGGGAAAGGACAAAAGAAAGATGGTGGAAATAAGTAAACAGACAGAAATTGACACTTACCCCCTCTCGTTAACCCTGCAGGAGTTGATTGATACAGACACTTAAAGTTTTATTATAATTGCGATACACAACGCAATCAATCGGTTACGAACGTTTTACGTAAGCTCTCTACGTTTCCATACGTGCACTTATAAACAATTGAATATTTTACGGCCTTCGTTACGTTGGTATAGGTATTCATGTTATATGGCATTCTGAATTACGTAACAACTGAAAAATGGGAGGGGACTTGTGACAAAGGGATAACATCAGTTTATAATGCATCGAGGAAAGTCATGCAATTAATTGTGGCGCCACTGCCGCTTATGTCATAGAGTATGGTAGCCCCATTGGTTATAAACCATGGGAATTTCGTAGTTTCTCAAAATCCCATGACCTTTTTGACGCGCATTATACAACTTACCTAAAAACTTATCCAAAACACGAGTACAATGACACATACAGTAGAGGGTTTCATTATCAAGGTTCATAACGTGTGTAAAGAGATTTTTTTTATATTTTAAACAATCAATGACCTAAACAGACCGGCCAAGTACCTACGAGTTTGTATCCTCACTCTAAAGGCCTGAGATGCCGTTTCACGCCCACTTAAAAACCCAGGATTATTAGAAGGAGGAAACATATAAAGATTTACAAAGAGGGTGGGTAGTATGAAATGTGACAATTTATCATAATTGGGGGAGTGGTTTTAAATGTAACGTCCATGTTTTGAAACCGTAGGTTTAACGTAGCATTACAATGAAAAAAAAAAACTATAATATCAAGAACTTCATTTCATGTTTTCTATCAATATGATAATGAGTATAAAGTTTGTTTTTTACTTTTGTGGAGTTCAGAACTACTGTAATTTTGCTGTAATTGTTCGCATAGGATGTTAAAGGCCATAGGAAGGGGACCTCAGAACTACTAAACATGTAACACCTGCATTTATTGTAAAACCGCAATCAACTTATTAACTTTAAAGTGTACTTAAAAAATGTTTTTAATTTATGGCGAATTGTAAGCTGTGCACAAGCCTGTGCAAATAAAAATATATTTGCGGCTAACTTTCACATAATGTTACTGTTTATTAACAAGAATTAATCTTAAAGTCATAAGTATATCTTTTTACACTCAATTTTAAAAATGGTAATGTTAATATAATCAGGTAGTATTTTTATACTATCTTCGCTACATTGTCCTGTCAGTTGTTGTGTAAAGTCCTTGAGTGGAGACCGCGACTCGGTAAGCGTAGTGTCGGACGCCCTGCGACAGATGGGATGATGACATGCGAAGGCTGGCTGGTGTGGGCTGGATGAGAGTGGCCGAACATCGGGAGCGGTGGCGTGCATTAGGGGAGACCTATGTCCAGCAGTGGACGAGTGTGGGTTGCTGATGATGATCAATATTATCCTCATGTGTGTTTTTAAAAGTTATCAAAATAAAAACGATATTTAATAAATTGATATAGTATATTCACATAGACATAAAGTATAATATATTATTAGATTACCTAACTTACGCAATACGGTTACATTACGGTACATAGCATCATACGGTTAGTTCATAACGATACGGTGACACAACGCTCTTGAGCTTTTCATTACCTGGAAAAATACAATCTCTAGTCATTAATTTGGTGAGCGAATTATATAACTTTAAATTGGTACTAAAAGGATGGCCTTAACTTAGTAGGTATATTTTGTTGTATAACATTTGTTTTGATTTCCAGTTCATTTTATTTTACAGCAGATTTCTGATTATTTTGTATGCTATTACAAAAAAAGAAGTCCTGGTTGTTATGTTATGAACGGTATATTACTTTTTATGATCTTTTATTTATTTTTAGATTAGATTTGTCTTGGCCCCGAATGGCAGAATTATTGTGTAAACGATAGATGGCGTTAATGGACGACTGGTCCAACAAGTGGATTGATTACATTATGACGCATTGAGGAAGAAAAGAGACCAACAACGAAAAAAAACTGTGAGTCAAATGGCAATGCTTTGTATAAAGCAGTGGCCTTTTTTTAAATTAGTTTGCTATAAAAATTGTTAACTAAATATTGCGAGTAAAACTGTGTATTAGCACTTAAAAAATCGTTTCATTGTTATTAGTACGGGCATGGAGGAGGTAGTGTGTTCCAGCACTGGCGCGCACTCAATAATTCATAAGTGTTCTGTATGGACCTAACTTGAATAAAGATAGTGACATTGGCGATGGTGAACGAAGGTCTTTCCAAATAGATACGACCAGGTGATCTTCAAGAAAAGGGCTTATTCCTTTCTTAAGAGCCGGCAACGGATTTGTGATGCCTCAGGTGTTGCTGATGTCTATGAGCAGCGGTGACCACTTACCATCAGGTGAGCCGTTTGTTCGTTTGTCCGCTATAATGTGAGATTCTTTTTTTCTATTTGAAGGGTATAGGCAAAGAAAAGGGAATGTCACTTTTTGAAAATTTTCGAAATTTTATTGAAGGCATATCTTTACCTAAAGTTCAGTCCCCAATTACTTCATTTAAAAAGTATACAGATGGCGCCAAATGGACGTTTTTATCTATGGCCGAAGCGAAAAAAAGTATAGAAAACTTCTAAACTCTACATTGTATTTTTCTCAAATCGTTTCTTTAGGACTTCCCTGTCTTTGCCTGTACCCTTAATTTATTGTACTCACCGCTTGGATCAGTCCTTGTGCAGCAGCTTGTTGAAGGCGCCGTACGAGGTCTCCAGGTCGAACACCAGCTGCCGCACCTGCGCCTCCGACAGCTCGTCTGAAGCAGACATCTCCGACAGCTTGTCCAGCCACTCTTGCACCTGCAACGAACATGAGGATTCGTCTCAAACAGTGGTGTTGTAAAATTCAATTTATTACGTACTATGGGCCCGCCTCACTTCGCTTCGGGACCGTAATTCAGAAATGAACCAATAGATGGCGCTGTGTTCAATTACATCGCGCAAGCGTTTCGTGTTTTAGGTTTACTTATAAGCCTTGTCATTGTCTATAGAAGTTATCTCTTTATAAATAGTATAGAAGATCACATTACAGTTACATAGGATGGAATAAATGCAGCAAAAAATGGCGAACTTTGACAACGGAGGCCGTGACGTAGTAAGTAAGTAGAATGTAATAAATATGAAAGTAAACATGTTGCTGGCAAAAACACTTCGTGAATAGTCTTTGAATTGTATAACTATATCGTTTAGCTGCGGCAGTATTCCTTGACGGCTATGACTTAGAGACCTTCAAGAAACGAGCGTACTCCTTCTTAAAAGGCCGGCAACGCATCAGCGATCTCTCTGATCTCGCAGATGTTCATGGGCAGCGGTGATTACTTAACAGCAGGTGACCCGCTTGCTCGTTTGCTGTCTCTAGTATAAAAAAAAAATAACTACTGATTGCACACACTTCAAAATTATTCGTGTAAACACTTCTCCATAGAGAGAGTGAGGGCCACTTATGCTGGATGCCTCAACACAGCACAGCATTATAAAAACACACGGCACTGCTGACCAATAGAGAAGGACAGTTTGATTGTGTTTTATTTTTTTCTGGTTTTAATTGATTTTTACTAGTGTTTTGTATTTTCTTGCGTTGTGTTGATTGTCTGTAGCATGTAATGTTGTGGTGTCCAAATTATAAAGAGATAACTTCTATAGACAACGACATGGCTTATAGGTAAACCCGAAAACACGAAACGCTTGCGCGATGTAATTTGACACAGCGCCATCTGTTGGCTCATTTCTGAATTACGCTCCCGAAGCGAAGTGAGGGCGGGCCACTAGTTAATAATAAATGTATTTTCTTTTAGAGTATTTTCTATGAGTAATCTGCGAATACCATTTGGTAGAACACTTATCCTCTCTCACCTTGAGCTGCCCTCGAAGTCTCGGGCAGCATGAGCAGCCGGTCCATGGTGTCGCGCAGGTCGCGTAGCTCCGGCTGGATCATGTCCATGGCGCGGAACTCCAGCCTCAACTTGTCCATCAGCGTTATGAACAGCTGGAACACAATTTGATGGGTTAATCAATGATCTATGACTTGTTATTATAATTTTTGTAAAAGATGGACCATCTTGGTATACAGAAAGACACACGTAAGCATGGACGTATAAGGGGGGGGGGGGTCCAGGGGGTCCGGACCCCCGCCCATTGAGGCCTGGTTTGACATAAGGTTGTTGTATACAACACTAGCGGCCGCCCGCGACTTCGTCCGCGTGGAAAAGTAACTTTTTACCCCCCTTTTAACCCCCTTAATATTATTATGTTGATAGCCTATAGCCTTCCTCGATAAATGGACTATCAAACAAAAAAAGAATTATTCAAATCGCACCAGTAGTTTCGGAGATTAGCGCGTTCAAACAAACAAACAAACAAACAAACTCTTCAGCTTATTATATTAGTATAGATATTGTTGAATCGGCTATAGCCAAGGGCGACTTAATTAAGAGGGGTCGGCAAGGTTGGTGGAGCAAATTGTAGATAGCCCTGGGACGGCAATCAACCTCACGTTCTTCAAGAATCGTATATGTAATGCGGTCCAGCCTGTCCTTGAATTGTACTTCGGGAGAGCCGCATTATATATATTAGTACAATTGAGAGAAATTGTTAAACATCCGAGCACGGGGGGGGGTGATGATTCGTAATTGTGTTTGCAATGTGGACACCCCCCCTTGTCGAAGCTATATATACGTCCGTGCACGTAAGTAATAGGAAATAATTATTTTGAGATCAAACCTCCATCAACCGTCACGCCAAAAGCAAAACTTATGCAACTGATTATAAAATAAGCTTACAGAAACAATTTCAGCGATGTATTTATTGTGTTTCCTTATCATCCTTGATAGATTCGGTTGGTTCTCTCTTATCCTCTCCAGTGCAGCTGGGCAGTCTAACTGGAATAAAACAAACATAGAATATAAATTACTAGTGACACCCGCCCTCACTTCGTTTCAAGATTAGAACCAATAGATGGCGCTTGAAATCGATTACATCATACAAGTGATTGGCCTTTTCGGTTTAGCTATAAACCTTGTTGTTGTCTATCAAATTTACCTCTTTATAAATAGGTAGTATAGATAATCAAAGTAGTGGCCCACTCTCAGAGGATCTGCTTCACGCATGTCTCCTGTGAGGTTGTGGTATCACTCCGGTCAACCCAGCCCATTCATGCCGCCAAAGTGTCTCTCACAAAAATTTATATTGTCTCTTTTTTTTATGGGATAAATAGCAGACGAGCAGGCGGATCACCTGATGGTAAGCAAATGCCGCCGCCCATGGACACCTGCATTACCAGTGCGCTGCCAACCTTTTATTCCCTTCCCCCCGGGCGGCCTTTCAGTACCCTCACTCACTCGGCGAAACACAGTACAAGGGCTGCTTCACGCCGGTTTTTCTGTGAGGCAGTGGTATCACTCGGTCGAGCCGGCCCATTTTTGCCGAAGCGTGGCTCTCCCACAATTAAATATGAAGGTATAGTCATGTTGTTCGCGACAAACTTCGTAAATAGTTCATAAACTTTTCGCGTTGCAACTGTTAGTTGCCCCCAAATTCTAGTCTAGTGGTTTATTTACCTGGCCATAAGCTTGAGGTGAGGCTCCGGGTTCGATTCCAAAAGCAAAAGTATGTTTCGTATTCTACAATCATAGCTCGGGTTTGTGATCATCAATCCGCATTAGGCAAGCGTGGTTATTAAGTCTATTCTCATCATAGTAGTGATGACTTGATCCCTATGATGAAGGCCTTTGCCCTGCAGTGGGACAGTATTATAGGCTGATACCTAATTATGCAAAATTTGTGAAACACCCTTCGTAGAGTATATTGTATGAAATCTGCGAATACCATTTCGTAGAACACTTGTCCCCCCTCACCTTGAGCTTGCCCTCGAAGTCCTCGGGCAGCATGAGCAGGCGGTCCATGGTGTCGCGCAGGTCGCGTAGCTCCGGCTGGATCATGTCCATGGCGCGGAACTCCAGCCTCAACTTGTCCATCAGCGTGATGAACAGCTGGAACACAATTTGATGGGTTAATCAATGATCTATGACTTGTTATTATAATTTTTGTAAAAGATGGACCATCTTGGTATACAGAAAGACACACGTAAGCATGGACGTATAAGGGGGGGGGGGGTCCAGGGGGTCCGGACCCCCGCCCATTGAGGCCTGGTTTGACATAAGGTTGTTGTATACAACACTAGCGGCCGCCCGCGACTTCGTCCGCGTGGAAAAGTAACTTTTTACCCCCCTTTTAACCCCCTTAATATTATTATGTTGATAGCCTATAGCCTTCCTCGATAAATGGACTATCAAACAAAAAAAGAATTATTCAAATCGCACCAGTAGTTTCGGAGATTAGCGCGTTCAAACAAACAAACAAACAAACAAACTCTTCAGCTTATTATATTAGTATAGATATTGTTGAATCGGCTATAGCCAAGGGCGACTTAATTAAGGGGTCGGCAAGGTTGGTGGGAGCAAATTGTAGATAGCCCTGGGACGGCAAATCAACCTCACGTTCTTCAAGAATGCGTATATGTAATGCGGTCCAGCCGGTCCTTGAATTGTACTTCGGGAGAGCCGCATTATATATATTATTACAATTAGAGAAATTGTTAAATCCGAGCACGGGGGGGGGTGATTCGTAATTGTTTTGCAATGTGGGACACCCCCCTTGTCGAAGCTATATATACGTCCGTGCACGTAAGTAATAGGAAATAATTATTTTAGATCAAACCTCCCATCAACCGTCACGCCAAAAGCAAACTTATGCAACTGATTATAAAATAAGCTTACAGAAACAATTTCAGCGATGTATTTATTTGTGTTTCCTTTATCATCCTTGATAAGATTCGGTTTGTCTCTCTTATCCTCTCCAGTGCAGCTGGGCAGTCTAACTGGAATAAAACAAACAAATAAAAGTGACACCCGCCCTTACTTCGTTTCCAGATTAGAACAAATAGATGGCGCTTGAAATCAATTACATCATACAAGTGATTGGCCTTTTCGGTTTAGCTATAAACCTTGTTGTTGTCTATCAAATTTACCTCTTTATAAATAGGTAGTATAGGTAATCAAAGTAGTGGCCCACTCTCAGAGGATCTGCTTGGTATCACTCCGGACAACCCAGCCCATTCATGCCGCCCAAGTGTCTCACAAAAATTAGATATTGTCTCTTTTTTTTATGGGATAAATAGCAGACGAGCAGGCGGATCACCTGATGGTAAGCAAATGCCGCCGCCCATGGACACCTGCATTACCAGTGCGCTGCCAACCTTTTATTCCCTTCCCCCCCGGACACAGTACAAGGGCTGCTTCACGCCGGATTTCTGTAGAGAAACCTTAGTTCCTTCCTTTCCTTACCCGGTATTTGGTAACAAACGCCTCGATGGTCGGGAACTCATCCCCCTGCACCTGCTTGAGCGCCACGCGGTACTGCACCAGCAGCCGGCTGCACGCCGCGGTGTACTCCTGTGCGCGCACACAGTCGCGCAATGTACGCCTTCTCCAGGTGCTGCAGCGTGCTCACCACTGCATACAGCTCGGCCATGTTGTCGTGTCTGAAATGTAGGCTTGTGTTACAAATGCAAATACGAATATCATTGATTTGGGAAACAATTACAATATTTCACATAGGTACATAACACCATTAAATAATGCTTAAATCAGCAAAGTTTTCACAGATAAATTAAATGTCAAACGTTTTTTTTTTCTTCTATTTATATCCACGATCAGTACTATGAATGGATGCGCTGATTGTGATGGGCTTGATGAGTGTGTCCTCCAGCGAGGGCACTCCTCCCGGTTCAGTCACCCTATACTCTCTCTTTAAGTCCGAGTATATTGTGCCTTTTCAGTTGATTAAGGTAATTTTGAGGTTTTAATGTCACTACCAAGTCATTGGAGTGTAGCCAACACTACGTAATAAATGTCAAACGTAAATTACAAAATATAAACAAACAGTAAAGTAGGTAGTAAGCTAAATTAAATAAAAATAATAATCATTGAATAATAAGAAATTAAATCATAGGATAGTTAAAGTCAAAGCTTCGGCAGCATTAAAAATCAATTAAAATCATACATAGCAGCAGCTCACTAGTGCATGATTTCTAGTTGTAATTTTATTATTTAAATAACATTTTGTATCTCATTTTAAGTGAAATGTAAATTTCTTTGAGAAATAAACATCTTGGATCCTATTAAACATGGAACATTTTTGGTCTTATTAGTTTAGCAGATCTATCAACAAGGTCAAGGCGCCTGCAGTCCACTTTCATCCTAACTAATATTATAAATGCGAAAGTAACTCTGTCTGTCTGTTACTCTATCACGCCAAAACTACTGAATGGATTTAAATGAAATTTGGTATACAGTTGATCTAGACCCTAAGAAAGAACATAGGCTACTTTTATTGCATAATAAGTACTTATCAAGAAGTCTCAAGAAGTACTTTTAATCAGGGACAGAATTACATAACAGAAACAAAAACTTGCAAAAATAACAGAACCAAAATATATTGTGTGAAGTATAAAATATTAATCCCATTTTCATCACATTATCTACATACTAAGTATGAGTCACTATAAAAACACAGGTCATGATCAACACTAGAACTACTAAATATTTATCCACATTCAGTTCTGGTAAACATATCAAATAACTTACTTCTCTCGCTCCCTGGCATTTCTGTACAGTTTCACTTCTTCGTAAAGCTCGGGCCTTGAGTCTGTGAGCAAATTGAGTTAATTTAAAAACAATAAACACATAAAGACAATTTTCTGACCTAAAAAACAACGATTTACCTTGCATATCGAAAACTTCACTGAAAAAACAACGTCAAAGAAACCTTAAACTATTTTGCTAGAATTAAACAATGAGCAACAGATTTCTGTTTTCCTGTATTTTATTTGTTTTAAATTCTTACAAAGATGACAATTTTATCGACATTTTTACCACAACCCAGGTTGATTGACAGACAGTAATTTTGACATTAGTAAAACACTGTCCGAATCGACAAACCAAATGTTTTGCAATTTATATCAAAGAAGTTCGCAATGCTTTCTGTTTTAAAAATGACGAGACGCGCACATGTTATTTTATCAATCAAAACAAAAATATTTATCACAAAACTATACCTAAATAAAAAAAAACAATTTACAGGAAATATGTACAATTTAGAAATTAACACTTTGCTTTAAAAGTCGGACAGAATTGCAGACACACCGAATCGGACAGTAATTTTAGCCACAGATAGAAAAAAAAACGTTCGGATACACATTGCAAAGAATATTATGGCTAAAATTGCATAATCCAAGGCATCAAACAAAAAAAAGCTACCTGTCTGCATGACGTAATCGTCCAATATGGCGGATGACGCGCGCGCTCCCTGCCGCCCCGCGCTCGTAGTTTTCCGCGGCCGTTTGACCAACTGCCACTCGTCTCGAATGATTTCACCGGGCTATGAATGAAAATTGTGCAGATAGTCCGCGAACAAAAATAACTCTCACAACAAACTCTTCAGCAGGACTTTATGTGTGAAACAGTGCGATCGTAAAGGTGGATCCTTGGTGACCAGTGTTTAACCAGTTCTCTTCCTTTTTTGTGTGATCGTAGTGTTTACGTGCTGAAACGGTATCTATTGTGTGAAATCCTCATTTCGGCCTTCCACCTTCCCGTTTAATGGGATCTTGTTGATCAACAGGTAAGTTATTTTCATATTTGTAAAGTATTTTTAAGATTTCCAATAAGTAGCGTCCTTATTATTTCGCGGAAAGAGTTAGTCTGTCGGTTAATTTCGTAAGTTCTCTTGTGGGGTGTCCACATAGTTATGTCGGCGTATTATCGGGCGTTGTTTACGCTGGTTTGTGTAGTAAAGAGAGTTTTATTCTTATTGGAATGCGGTGGTCGCGCGGCGTTCGGCCGGGCGATCCTTGGGCGCGGCAGCGGGCAATGTCCTACTTTTAGTTGTTAAAGTAGGTAACAGACAAGTACCTGCTGCCAGATATTGTCGCGAACACGTACTACGGTAGTTACCTGTGGCAGGTGTTGTTATCTCAAAGTTACATTTAACTGTAGCTTTACTTTATACTTTGTTATAACTAGTTCACTTGACTTGATAACTTATGATAAGGCATGATAAAGTGAATGAATGGGTTTCTAGGTTCTGACGCTGAAAGTGCTAGCTGGTAATAATAGTAGCTTGTTGTAGGTCAAACAAAACTGCTCTTGCGAAAGTCATTCTGTATTTACAATGTATGATTATAACTTATAAGTTTTAATAACCTGGTTTCAGCTAGGTAGCTGCAGTAGACTAAAAAAAATATTTACATCAGAGCTTTATGGATATCTCAAGCAGACAAGGGGCCATCCATAAATTACGTCACACAAATTTTAATTATTTTTGAGCCCCTCCTAGTTCTTTTCACAACTGGTCACTCTTGTGGGGTGGTCTCACTGTGTGACATCATATTTTTTAATTCGTTTTTTTTTTAAATACTTAAACTTAACATCAAATCAAACATTTCATAAAATTCTCTAATCAATAACCAAGCAAGAGCTTTTATTTAGGACGGAGGGTTCACCACGTCTTATTTGTACACCAAGTCAGTGTTAAAATTTATGCTAGAAATATCTACAAAGAACAAAACCTATTAAAACGCTAACAGACATTGTTGGGTTTAAAAAAAAAGCCCTACATCCCATTCAACCAAATGCATTTGCTTTTATATTTTAGATTAGGTTTATCGTTAGTTGTACCCCAATTTGTGGTTACATAGAAACAAGCTCCATAAGAAATTAAATAACATTTTAAGGACATCTACCTTAAAACGTATCATTAACCTTGATATTGAATTATAATTCAATCATGATTGTGGTTAGATAATAATATAATCTAACCATAATTGTATACATTTGTGTATTGTGATAACTGATAAAGTACCCTGTTTATCATAATTTAATTTCTTTTATTTATTTATTTATAGGACAGCCAACAAATCTTACACCTAAATAAAACATAGTGTAGTTATAACTCGAGATTAAAACTAAGTGCAGATTCAGTTACAGGCTGCCACGGCTTGCAATTGTGAGGTAAATTATATACTTATTAATTCATTTATTTTACTATTTATGGAGGACAGAAACATGTTATGTCTGCTCAACTACCTTTTACCTGAATAAATGGCAGTTGAGCAGACATATAAAAAGTTAATTTTTACTATTATTATTACTATTAGAGAGAGAGTCTGACATATTTTTTTTAAATGTATACAAACTATTGAAGTTCAGTATTATATTGAAGTTCATATACATAATTCCTTTAAAATGTCTTTACCATTCTCACTATTCCATTTGCATTTTCTGTTGATCTATGTTAATAGCTAAATCAATTAGTAAACAATAAAATTACCACTGTTTTACTATGCAATGTTTTGTAAACAAATGTGTTTCTTTATTATCTGTTTGAGTAAGCAGTTTAATATATAAACATAATTTACACATGTGTTTTCTGTGGAGAGATTATTCACAGAATCAACTGTGAAATGCTTAGTCCTATAATGTGATGCTGCAGAACACAAACATGTCATCGAAACAATGAGATCACCCCACAAAGCCGTTGATATTCTCCGGAAACATTTGCACTTTTGGGTCGAAATGGTCTGGCTTCTATAGTCAGCCAACCCATCACATAGGTTACAATGAATTTGAAAGATTCTTAAGATGAAAAGGCTTTTTTCGGACTTTTTTGAAGTTATAAACTTCATTAAATTTTAATTTAATCAATACTATTTCATTTTATTAACAAAATAACACTAAAATTTTGGCATTTATGGTAATGATAACCAGTATGTTATTTTTAAATCTGGACCTAAATAAATTAGCTATATTTATTAACAATGTTAATTATGAGTTCACAGGCATATTATTAGTGCAATTTTCCATGTTATTTATCTTTTACCTTGTAGCTGATAAAAATACTACTGCAATAAATACATTTTCCTGTTTTATTATCTAAGTACTGATGATTGGTGTCTGTATGTGACAGAATTGACTGGTAAGTAACCCATGATACTGCAGTTCATACATGGTAAACAACCTTTTACATCTACCTCCATCTCATCATCATCTAAGAGAAGAGGAGTTCCTTAAGAGTGACACCAGACTAGCGTTTTCAGGCGCCGCGTCGCGCAACACCAAAAAAGCTAGCTAGTGTGGGGAGGTCGCCGGCAAGACTCCGACGCCACTCTTAAGTTGGCAGCACACTTGTGACTCCACGGCCGTTTGCTGCTCAGACACAATGGATAATCAATTTAATAGGCTTTTATGTCTTACAAGGATAAGACGTCCATGGGTGGCGGCAATTGCTAACCATCAGGTGATCCTATTTAATAAATAAAATACATTACACAGAATGCTATTTCAGAAGCTTTTACAGATCTTAACCAACATACTAAAACAATAAAGAGAATTCCAAGACAATTAGGTCAAACAGTTGATCAGGTTTCACGTAAACAAAACTCAGTTCCGTGTACCGAAACACAACGGAGTGCGTTCGTCCAGAATTTCAATGAACTGTGATCTAAACAGCGTCGGGATTCGGAATAAACTTGGGGAGGCCACCCAGGATCGAATGCTTGGAAAGTTTCGAGGAATGTGTATTAGGCGAAATATAATTTCCTAGTAGAGAAGGTTAGTGTAAAGTACGGAATATAAGACTGTGGGAAACAATTAAAATGATAATATTTAATGCCGTCGAAAAGCAAAGGTTTCCAAAATAATTTCGACTACTGCTTTGAAAATTCATTATTTTTATTAAAACTCTTTTTTAAAACGCAAATAACTTAGTTTAGCAAATTACACAACTTTCTCACCAATTAAGAAAATAATTATTCTCAATATCGTGTCCTAGCCAAATGTAATCAATTTGATGATTAAACCTAACCTAAAATCCTCGCATAGCTAAAATTGTCAAAAACCCTACTACTTACTTATTTTGATAGTAATTTGTAAAGAAAATAAAGAATGATTCATTGCTAGTTGGTATGATGATTCAATCAAATGAATAATTCCTGATTTGATGATGTAAACCACTTCAAGTTTTCACAGAATTTGCTAACGGCATCAGTTACTATGTTCTATGTATTAAAACGCCTGCAATAAAACTCGTTTCAGCTCCCGTTTTACCGACATCTGTCGAATTAACGAATCCTTGACACAGTCCCATTAATTACAACCCACATGATGACTTCAGGGTTACCGGCAGTGGAAAATGAGGTATGGACATCGTTTTACGGTATTTCTTTATGCATAAAAGGAGAGGTGCTTTTATCTTCTTTATCTTTGCTAGTCTCATAGTCCGCGTTGTAATCGACTCCCAGCGACATCTACAGTTATAACCAGGGCTGGAAACCGGTTTTTAATTAACCAGGTTAATATCGATCTCAAACAGGTTTTTTCGTAAGGGTTCGTTCGGAGCGGAACCGATTCGCGAGCGATATTGCTTCTGGGATAAACCTGGTTAATTCCACGATGCGCGTGAATAGTGCAGCGATATATTTTGTCTCTTTTTATCTCCGGGCAGGACGCGACCGAATTGGACGCGATGCTTGCGATCTCTTTCCCTTACAATCGTTGCTTTTCATTATATGGGCGGAGCGAGCGAAATCGTTTTGGTTTTAACCAGGTTTTGGGAGCAGAATCAAAACCTAAACGGTCTACGAGCTTAACCAGAAATAATACACCGGTTTCAACGAGTGGAATCGAAATCAAAACGCTCTTTTCAAAATGTATGAAGCTGCGCAAAACCTGGTTGCGAATTTTAACCAGGTATTCCAGCCCTGGTTATAACTCTAAATTAAGGAACGAAGTGAGGTCGGGCTACCAGTCATGAAATGAAATGAAATGAAAATGAAATGAAAAAATGAAATGAAAAAATCTTTATTCAAGTTAGGTCCATGCAGAACACTTATGAATGTCAAAACATAATATAATCTACCACTGGTTCGGAACGTCGATTTCTACTGAGAAGACACCAGCAAGAAACTCAGTAGTTACTCTTTTCAAATAGTAATAAGTTACAGAGTTTCATTTGAGCAAAATAACTTACAATAATACAAGGAAATAGACTACTATGTATGACAATTATTTTTTCTTTATCATTGAGATAATGGTCAGATTTAAATAAAAGTTATAGATAAACGCACACAATAACATCAATGAAAGCTAATAAATTAACATGTCCAGGAATCTTTATCATTCAAATAATCTTGTACATTATAGTAACCCTTCTTCATCAGGCAGGTTTTAATATGGGACTTAAACTTATCCATTGATAGGTTAATGACATTTTGTGGTAGCTTATTGAACATTTTAATGCTTAAGCCAACAAATGAATTACCGATTTTATGAAGTCGGAGATTTGGGACGGCAAGTCTATGTTTATTCCTGGTGTTAAGACTATGACAATCGGACTTTTTCAGAAAAATGTGCAAATTCTTTCGTACATACATAATGCAATCGAGAATGTATTGGGATGCCACGGTTAGAATGTTAATTTCTTTGAAAATTTCCCTGAGTGAGTCACGTGATCTAAGGCTGTATATAGAACGGACGGCCCTTTTCTGTAAT
The DNA here is from genome assembly GCA_014851415.1 of Cnaphalocrocis medinalis. Classification (NCBI taxonomy): domain Eukaryota; kingdom Metazoa; phylum Arthropoda; class Insecta; order Lepidoptera; family Crambidae; genus Cnaphalocrocis; species Cnaphalocrocis medinalis. The sequence goes on from CM026297.1 coordinate 6,399,639, forward strand.
ACAAAAATAGCTTGTATGTCAGCAGCAGACCCCCACAACAATAGACCATACGACATCACACTGTGGAAATAGCTGAAATAAACCAGTCTTGCCGTCTCAATATCAGTCAGATGTCTAATTTTTCTTACTGCATATGCAGCGGAACTTAGTCTTCCTGCTAAGGCCGCAATATGGGGGCCCCATTGCAATTTTGCATCTATAGTCATACCGAGAAAAACTGTGGAATTAACAATTTGAATAGATTCGTTATTCATCTCAATATTAGTATTGACCTGCCTTACATTTGGCATGGTGAATTTTACACATTTAGTTTTCTTTGAGTTAAGAAGTAAATTATTAGTAGTAAACCAGTGCAATACCTGTGAGAGTGTATTATTTACGTCGTCAATTGATTCTTTATGTCTATCAACCTTAAAAATCAAGGAAGTATCGTCAGCAAATAACACTATCTCACATAGATCTTTTGTATAGTAAGGAAGATCATTTACATATATTAAGAACAGCAAAGGCCCCAATATTGAGCCCTGGGGCACTCCCATTAATAGAGGTGCGCCTGAAGAGTCTGTTCCATTGACATTAACCTTTTGAATTCTATCTGATAAATATGATTGAATAAGATTAAGTGAGTTATTCAATACGCCGTAATGCCGTAACTTCATAAGTAGAGTTTCATGGTTAACACAATCAAAATGCTTTCGATAAATCACAGAAAACACCTTATACCTTTTAAAGATTTCATCCCAAGTGCAAGTGACCTAAAGTCGAAAGAGGGCAATGGGTTCTTTGCCCCTGATTCGCCAGAAACAAAAAATAAGAGTGTTCTTTTTCGAGAACTCTTAAAACAGCGGGAGAATCTGGAAAATACAACCCTACATCTTGAGCTCTTACGAAATATTGCAGCTTTTTAAAATCATAAAATTATCCCCAGGAAACGTGGAGAAACTTGATTAGTGTAAGTAATGAATGCAGGTTTCGTTGAATGCTTTGGGCGTGTGCCAAAAAAAGTGACCGGGCGTCGTGTCACAGCGGAGGGAAAATAAACTGCACAAGATACACGCCGGGCCAGTGTTGCCAGGGACATATTGTACAAATCTTATCTCATACGTGAACCTGATTCCGTTCTACATAGCTTACGCTTTGTGTTCCAGACACAAGACAAAATAGAGTGTACTACGATTATACATTAATTGTAACACAGTCAGATGTTTGGGATTGGAAATTCCACAAATAAACTATAACTTAAATCTTCGTCAGCTAATAAGCGCATGTGGAGCCATGCCTCATGACTGCTGCACCGTCAAAGTGGCAATCATGTCGTAGTTTACAAATGCCTTCATGGGAGAGCCTTGTTTCCACTTTAACACATTGTTATCTAATAAATGTAATTTGCATATAACTACTTAATGTCGGTACACTGACTGGGAATTGTCTACAATTTACTGGTCGAAAATGGCATCGCCAAACGGCAAAAATTGGCATTTTAACATATAATTACCAGGCTTCCCAAATCCTGGATCATGTCTAAGCGCAGGCGACAGTTTTGAATGCAACCGAGAATTATGCATTGAGTTTACATTTAGTATTAGTAATAGTATTTTTTTGCAAAAGTCCTGGCAATACTGACCCCGCTACCCACGCAGCGCATCCGCAGATCGCCGAAACCTGTTTGGGAATGTTTGCACGCTTAAAATGCAGGGTTGGGTTTTTGTGACCTTCCCAATGGCGAGCCTCAATGCTGAGAGGTCCACACGTTACTCATGTTACGTGAAAAAACTCCGATTAAAGCTCCATTTTTTTTGGACAATTTGCACGAACCTTGATTTTCTATCATGCATGAATTGGACTCTGATCTCCTTATCATGATGCAGTTATCTACTTTAAGTAATGTTGAAGGTGACTGGTTCACAGCAACCGGCAAAATGTAAATTTCCCTGAGACCAAGGGTGTAGCTGGCCATCCGCCTGTCATAGCTGCAAATACACATTGTTCAACAGGGAACTTTCTATATCAGTTTCATCTGTCGCTGCATTTGGTCCAACACAAATTAATCAACAGCAAATGTTTCTCCGTTCACTGCAGAACGTAAGGCCACAGATTTCTGTCCCAAGCTTTCCCCACCCTGTCACTGCCAATCAGCAGTTCAACGATTGGCAGGCCGTCTTATATATCGCTTGCCGTACCTACCATGTTCCTCACTTAACTTAAAGCAGCTCTAAATTCAATGTTTTTTTCGTATTAATTCGCTGAGAATTGTAGTGCGTCTGATTCAGCAGCAATTTTCTAATTGAGACTCGCTTTAGCGGGTAACGGATGACGACATCTGTAATTGCTCGCCGGGTCTCAAGCCTTGGGCTGTGTGTCTGTTTTAATTCTTGGCTTTTTAGACATAATTCTTACTTACTTGCTGGCTCCTTGTCTCGACGTAGAATGTTTCTGGAATAAAATAGGTACACATTTTGTTTAAAGTTTCTTATTCTCCTGAAGAAAACCTTTGACGGGCTTTTTATGGTTATGTTTTTGGAACCCGGACAAATAAATAAGGCCCCGTCTTGTTCATTAAATAGTTAGCAACGTACTTGTCAAAATTCTGGTCTAATTAAGAGATAAGAGTTTTCATGAACAGCGGGGAATACTACTCAGTTAATATAGATTCCTTCAAACAAAACGTGAAAACATCTTGCGGACCAATATGGCAGTGAGAACGGAAGTGATGCTATGATGCCATTCGTTCCGTTGTAATAGCAACGTGGGCTCTCCGTTTGCTTACCATTGTAAGACGAGCCAATAAATCTAGTCACTATATAAAATCCTTACAGAAAACTGTCATAGTAAGTAAGTAAAGGTCTCATTTCGTATGGTTTAAACCTTATGATGAATGTTTTTGGTCCTTCGATAAAGCAATATTATGCTCTTATTTCTGATTCCATCTGTTGAATTGAAACTAAGGTACGTTACTATGTTATTAGTAGTACAATGGCTATGCAAACAACTGAGAATTTGCCTAGCTCGCATATCGTCTATATAAACAAACACGTTAGAAATATTTGCCCTAGTATTCGTTCCATCAGCATCGCGACGACATATTGTATCATTCATTCATAGAGTTCAATTACTATGAAGCGTATTAATAGAATCAAGTAACAACGGTGATGTCAGCAGGAAACCTAGAATTGTCGCGCCGAATCTTGTTGCTGAGCGCTGATGTCATGCGGCCCAATGAGAGGGCAAGGTAGCTTAATAAAATTGAAGAGATACGTTTATTTTTTATAACGGGATGTTCCATACAATTGTTTTCTTCAGTAAATTTTTGTATTTATTTAGTCTCAAATGGGGCTTAATAAGAAATCAGTGACAATAAAAGTGTTTTTGTGTAACTTGATATGGTCAAGTCGAATAAGGTCTCTAAGTGCATTTCAGTATATGAAATTTCAACATTTGGGTGTATTTTTCCTTAAAGGACTTGCAATTTTTTGCAAAATAGGTACATTATGCTTTTCTTATGCGTAAATATTGTCGATTTGTAAGTGATATTTTTTAAACAGTCCTAAGTATGTAGCTTCCTCAGAATTAGGAATCTCCGTTGCGTTGCATTCATTGATAACGGTGATAACCTCTCAATCTTAAAGTGGATAAACATGCGTAGTATTATGTGTAAATCTGTACACTCTTATCCCTCATCATCTAATCGCGTAGAACAATAACGAACTGTGCCAGCCATCGTGCGGCTGATTCAGAGATTGTAAACTGGGGCATTTCGTTTTTTTAGATTGAGTCCGTTTTATACTGTTGTGTAACGTCTAGACGATAAGGTGCGTGATGGATAGTTTAGTAGCATTATTAGTGTAAATTAATCCGGAATGGTCACGCACGTTAATTTAAAAAGTGCTCCATTTATAAATGTGAAGTGTCTTTTAATCTTTTTGCTCAGTACTAAATTAGCTGGGAGCCATTTTGAAAACTCTGACAAGGCAAACCTTTTTTCTTGCGTCGATGATTTCTCAATATTTCAGCTATAGCTGAAATAGCTATAGATAGGAAATTCGTGTGTCATTAATTACATGGGAGTCGAACTCCTGGTTCCTCTATTGTATCATCACGTGCCAGATAGTGGTTGTAGTGTTAGTTGTTATTGTTTTGTTGATCTGATTGAAAATTTTATAGCCGTAGTCAGGGGATTCTAGTGTGAAGTGTGGTCTAAAATCTTTCGCAGATATTTCATCATTTTTGTGGATATATTCTGCTGTTCCCCAAGCTAGAGGATCAGACTACAAAACGTCTCATACTTTGACTCTCCGGTCATTCAATACCAAGTCACTTCCGCATTTGTTTATTAATTGTTGTTCAGTCTGTTTGGTCAAAGTATTCATCGCCACTTTTGAAAATATTATAGTTTCTTTTACATTTACGGACTAATCTAAGAGTGGCGTCTGCTAGTCGAGTTATCACTTTACAACCTGAGAAATCCGTAAACAAAGTCAAATGAGTCATCTTGTGAAGTAAACTGCAATAAAACGACTACACAATGCGCTCGTTTATTTTAAATGTCATGTTTAAGGTCCTTAGGTCCTTGCGTTTACTTTAAATCAATGCCTGTCTATTCTACATTATAGGTTTGAACGGAGATTTCCGAACTGGATTCCGTGGAACTGTCCTCAGGCTTCCTCCAAAAGGATTTGGTGGATTCTAGCATTTTGTGTGTGACGAAGACGATCAGACAGATCACCTGATGGTAAACGATTGCCGCCATCCATGAACATCCTTAACACCAGTGCAATCACAAGTGCGTCTCTCAGTTGAGCCTCCCGTAACTTCACAAACACAGCACTGGCATTTATTCATGCTTGTTTTCTTTGAGGCAAGACCAGTCCCTCAGCTCCAATCATACATAAGCTGTACGTTATATTAAAAGACTTGCAAGTCATATCCAATTACTGCAATCATGTTCATGGTTCTCATAAAATGGTTCTCAGCTCATTTATGTGCGTTAAAAACAGTTAATTTCTACAATATTTCCGTTCGTTAAATAATACAAGTGTACAATCTGTCAGATTCCGTGCTTTGTTAAAATTTGTACCAGTCTCAGGCCCTTACAGTAGTTGAATTGAATTGATTAAGTCAATTATAGTCCAGCTGTCAAGCTTGCCGGACGTTTCCTTCACGTACTGTTACCCGCTCGTGTCGTATATGGGTGGAGTTAATTGAATCACGTGGCTTCGCCCGGACTGGGAGACTAACGGCAGTTTATCGGTGAAGTTATGGATACGATTGACATGTTGGGGAGAGACTGGCTGTGTATATTTTAGTTTTTATGTCTTTACTACTCCCGTTCTCACTACGTTTCTGAACTTTTGTTCCAAATTGAACCAATAGATGGCGTTGGTTGCCGATTGCATCGCGCAAACTTATAGCTAATAGCGCTTTCTTTGTCTGCCGATTTTACCCGTTAATATAAAATAAAGGTAAAGAAATTGTCTTGAGTTACTCGGTAAACACAGTCATCAGTTACAGTCATCTCAGCCGTGGCTTTCTTGCTAAGCTATTGTTTCTGGGGAGTTACTGGGGAGCCAGGCCCTGGAACATGCTATGATCGGAACCATATCTCGAAAATTATGAGAGTATTTTTGCTTATTGTACGAAGTTTTGTGCAATAAAGTTTTTAAATGAATGAAATAGAGTCCACCGTTTGAGAAATTGATTTCCACTATCGCTAGTTGTTAAGTGGTTAACGAATAACGCTTTTAAATCAAATAGGATACTGTGATATCTGTTACTGTCTGTTATCATAACATGTTCTAATCAATCAAAACAATCCCAAAGCATTTGATAATGGATGTGTTTATTATCATGGCTGAAAGAGATAAGGCTTTTAGTAGGAGCACCTACATGTATTAATGTACATGTAAATGTGTCAAATTGCTTCAATCGATTCACACCTTAACGTCAAACACATTTGGTTCAATATCAATTGAGGAAGACAGTAATAACCTGATGTGTTGCTCTTTGTACACAAGCGTTCAGTTAGTGTGCAACAGAAGTCAGAACACTTATAGAGGCTTAGCGTAAATGTTAACTCTGACGTCGCATTCCTTTTAGCTCTTGGCTGTTTAATTGCCTGATCTGTTAGCTTATTTTCTTGTTAAACTATTTTCTATTCCATTTTCCACGAGTTCAGTACCGAGCAAGTTAAATCAAGCGTGGACGAAGTTTTAAAGTACTTGCTCTGAGTTTAAGGTCGTAACATAAACTTAGTCAAGTGTTAAAGGTAAATTTAATCCCAATTCTTTATTCATTCATTCGCTAATCAGGTGATCTGTCGGCTCGCCTGCCACCTATCCCATGTAAAAATACTTACTGACATGGATAGCTTTGTTAGTTTGGTCAAAGTTATGTCTTTTTTCACTCACTCAAGCATGGTGACGCGTGACCTTGCACGATCTGTTGATTTAGATTAGATCGTGTTTATTATATAAGTACTGTGAATATCCTGAACCTCTGAGGTATGTCCGTACTCAACTATAGATTTAACTAGCGTGCTATCTTATAGTGTCCACAATTCCTTTTTTTATTTAACCCAAATTTTTGATATTGTTGTGTTCTGTTTTTATTTTATTTCTAGCATGTTGTGGTTACTTGTTATTGTAGGGACAGTTAGCTTATATTTTTTTGTTTTATTATTTTTCTGTATGTTATTGCTGTTTCGTCTTGGTAAACCTTTAAATAAATAAATATGTAGGTGTACTACTTTAGTATTCTCTAATCTCGTCTCTAATATTTACAATTTCTATTACTCTAGAACAATGCCCTTGTTTAAACTCGTTAGCAGCACTTGCTGAGCCGCCACACTGATTGAAATATATGCGAAGGTAGTGCCAGTAGTAGGAAGTGTGTTAAATCTGATGCGCCCGCGGTTTGGCCGCCCACGCCGTGCGTAGGCGCAGACAAGACGAAGGTACTGTAATGCGGCCTTGTCTTAAAGTTTTGTATGTTTTTACGGATAATAACTACTATTAAGTTTGTAACTTTTTCCTTAGTGTAATCGGAGCCTCCAAATCATAGCCAGCTATGGTCTCTACTTCTAGTCTGTATATTTTCCGTTTTGTTCTACAGTAATACAGTTTTCTAACTTCTTTCATTAATTAGTTGAGCCTTAAGGATGAATTTAAATCCTAAATTAGACTTAAACGCTGAAATCTACTACCATGCAATAACGCTTACGGCCTTGGTTTGAAACGACTAAATATTATTGTTTGTTTTTCTTATCTTGATCTCTTCACCTAAACATACACAATAGCACTTACTTGACATATTTAAAAATAAGATTCTTTGCGCTGTTTTGTTTTTAGTCTGCCTGAGCTTTGAGTCTGTGTCAGTCATCTGACAGTTCTCGCGGGATGAAGCATGCGTCTGGTTTTTAATTACAAAAGAATGGACCAAGACTCCGGGATACTTCTTCTAAACGTGTGGCCCGAGGGGCAGTTTCAAACAGCCCTAAGGGCTTCTTACGTGGTGCGATAGTGACTATTATCTTGGTCTTGGATTCCATGTTTACCTATATCTGGGACTATTGACTATTAAACTCAGATATTTTCGTTTCGTGAATCCTATATCATCTATCCATATGGCCTTATCACACGGGAACACAACGCGACGCACCTGCACGCAAACCTGGCTTGGGTAGCCATGTATTCATTTCCCATTTTATTATAATGTTTCGTTATTTTAATTTTTTATTGTTTAGCTTATTTTTAATGAAGTTAATTATATTAATGCTCTGTTGTCGGTCTCTTCGTGTGTATTATCTGTAACAGTGGTTGTGTTTTCATTGAATGTATCTATCTTGTATCTAATCTACGGGTTTGCGAAACAACAGGATCTATTATACCATGGAGGCTGCATGGTATTGTGGTCGACCTGTAAAATACATTCACTAAATATCCCTAAGTGCTACAAACCGGTCTAGATGACCTAGACTAGCACGGCGCTTGGCAGACAGCCTCGGCCGCTGTATTTTGAGCCTGAACTCGCGTAGGTATTTGATTGTTATTCGGAGGTTCGAATAAACAACGTTTTCTTTGGATGTTTTATTTGGATGATTGTTTAATGAAGCGTATTGACCTTACTCAAAGAGTCGATTACTATTTTGGGCTCACGATATTAATGAAATAGATACTTGGTCTCTTAAATAATCGAGTAATGAATACATCTGAGTGACAATAAGGTCTAAGATGTAGCGTCCTTTCCCAGAAGAAGCCTATTCGCTCCGACTTAAAGACACCCAAATTGCAGGTCTCTGGGAATACAGAAGCCGGCAACTTGTTGCACCCATAGATGTCGCTGGGCGTTGATTGCATCGCGCATGTGTTTCGCCTTTTCGGTTTACCTATAAGCCTTGTCGTTGACTATAAGCTTTAACCTCTTAATAAATAGTATACATAGATAGGGAGTTAAAACTACACTTGCATTATGCCCTTTCAAATGCAGTCAACTAATCGTGGTGCCACGTACCCGGTGACTCACGATGAGGTAACCGCGCTGAGGTCGGGCCGCTTCTGTGTGACGCTATCGTTGAAGTTATGTTTTTTTCATCAGCGCTCGAAATATAGTTGTGATTAATTTGTGACGTGATTCTGACCGTCATTATTGTGAATTAGTACCGGAAGCTGATAAAGATTGGAAAATAAATAAAGTCTTCTATATTAAGATTTCGATGATTTTTTGATTTTGATTTGTATGTTTGAATATTTTTTATGTGATAGGTGGTAGACGAGGACAGATCACCTGATAGTAAGCGCCCATGGAAAACCTTAGAGTACACTTGCTACTCGCCCCTTCTCTTCTCTACTCCGCTGCTCCCCTTCTCTCCGGATAGGGTCTCCGATACTCTCACGAAACAGCGTAGATGCGGTTTTCACGCCGGTTTTCTGTGGTATCACTCCACTCGAGCCGGCCCATTTATGGCAAAACGTGGCTCGCCCAATGATTTATAACGTTGAAGAGTGAACAGGCATGTCCTAGGCAAAGGCGTGTCATGGCAGTTGTCTATTGCTAAACTTGTCCGTATGAAGCAAGCGATTCTCACAGCTCGTACGCGCGGTATAAATTTACATAATTTTGAATGCGTCCCTATGTCCTTTCGCACATTATTTATTGACATTGTAAACGCGTCTGCTCATGGGAATGTTTCTTGGCAGTGCCACTTAATGTTTACTTAAGAATAAATATAATCTATCTATTGGCACAAGGAATAATAACCGTTGGGGTAGAAGAGTTCTTGATCGTATACCCCTCCGATACTCCTCCGATGGAGTGAGGATACGTGAAGAACTACTGGCAGAGACTGCATCAAGCCGAAGACAGGGTGAAATGGCAACCATTAGCGGAGGCCTATCTCCAGCAGTGGACTGAGACAGGATGATTATGACAATTGTTTTCATTTCGTGGCTGTAATTAATCGGTTGAGAAAACTGGCAATAAATTTGATAATCAGATTGTTAGTAGTAGAAGCTTGAAAAGTATGTGTCAATAAAGTCGTGAAATAAATTAATGGCGCCACTGCCGCTTATTTCATAGGGTATGTTAACCCCATATAACATAATTATCCAAAATGGGAACCCCGATAGTTACATAAGTTTTACGCCGATACCTACTTCTGCTCTTATTTTTACGTGGCATCAGTTAACCTAAGGGTTGTAGGTTGAAATCCTACGGGGTTTGAAGTATTGTTTTGAACTTTCACGGTCACATTAGAAATCGAATAACCATCTAAATTACGGTTAAACATTAAATTAATAGCTTTACCATAACAAAGACAGGCACAGTATATCATCCATCGCACCTGCGCAATGACAGCGGCGGAGTGCCGAGGCCTGCGCCGGCGCAGCACCACCGTGACCGCATCAGATAGGGCACGTTCCGCCGTGAATCCATTAGCCGCGTCACGGCTTTGTTCTGCGCGATACTTACTGATGGTGACACCAAGTTTATATCAACTAGCTATGGCCCGCGGTGTTGCCTGCGGACAATAAAGTGTATTTACAGTAAAAATTTTTTCAGATGCAAAACGATTTACTATCATCCGTTTTCCCATAGGAATAATATATTTTCCCGCAGTAAAATGTATCCTATATGTGAATCCAAGATGTCAGCTAACTCCGCCAGTAAAAGAAATCTGTGGAGCAGCATAAAAAGGATTTTTGAAACTCTCTCGTAAAAAATACTAAAACAACCAATTACTGTATTTACTTTTAGAAATCTATTTCAAAACAAGTTCATTCAACTTTGTAACCTTGACACCACAATGGCCTTTAAAGCTAGAACAATAGCAAAGCAAGCTAACCTCAAGTACCTACTTCAGAACTTTTAAGTGATACTTCGGCCTCATAGAAGGCCGGGGAGCGGGGTCAAAAGCGCATTTGTGACTCCAATAGGTGCATTGCTTATCAATCAGGTAATCGTTCTGCCACATATCACACAAAAAAGTAAACAGACTAAATGAATTTATAGAACTCAATATATATGACTTAAATAAACCAGCCTCATTGAAACTTGCAAACTTAAAGTCGGTTAAAAAAGCGGCCAAGTTGAAATCCAGTAATTTCTAAGCAGCGACCGTTGGCCATTCAAAAACTTGAACGGCGAGGGACGCTACGCGACCAAACAAGATATTGCAGAATTATAATAATCAAAGAGTAACAGAACGATAGCAGAATGCCCACAACGCAGAAGGGTCCCATTCTCGGTCGTTTTAGTTTATAAAAGGATGTTTTGAACTGTCTAGTGATTCTGCCGTTTTGGCCGAAGCCCATCTGATTGAGGCCGACTTGGCTCAGCTCGGCCGCCTGGCTTACTTCGAGGCCTTCGACCCTATCATATATCATAGGCATATACGCTGTCTAGTCAGCAAGTTATGACAGACGCCCTCGGCTACTATCCGACTAATCCTATACTTTAATCTTCATTGTTAAAATAATTCCGTATTGTAGTCTTGTATATTGTACCTAAATATATTTATGTAATGCTGTTGGCGATACCTGTGTTTTGTTTCTGCGGTCAATAAATGTATTTGCTTTCTTCTTCCAAAACAGAGCGTATTCCTTTTTAAAAGTCCAGCGGTAATCACAGATGCTCGTCTGCCCCCTATCTCATAAAAAAACTAGCTCCATAAAATTTCTGCACATTAAATTCGAACATATATCTGACGCAAAAACCGGTTAGGTTGTTATAAGATAATTGGTGTCTTAGCCAGGTAAACCGCAGTTCTAACCAGGTGCAGGTAAAATGAAATGAAACCATCGACAAGACGTTCTGTTTCGTCTAATTCGTTGTCAGAACGTACAAACGCAGACATAGAACACATCGCCCCGTGGCTTCGAGATGCTTTACGCATGGTGATGACATCACAGCATTAAATATGCGAGACGCGACCGGTTACGTTTTTATTCCCGAATAACTAAATAGGGTCGAGATTGGAGTCGATGTCGACGGGGAAGAGATGGAAATCGATGGTTTATTCAACGTAAACGTTTACCATACCGTAAAACATATTTTATGTGATTGCGATCAACTAGCCAGATGCAGAAAATGTCCAGCTAGATCCGTTAGTTCCGTTACGGACGAGAAAATTATTTCTTGAGTAGAAGTGCATAGGCTAGGGGAGGTACAAAAGATGTCATAGGGTCGAAAATGGCCCCTAACAGATTACGTACACGTCATTTTAATAGGCATGCATTTACCCCACTGATTTCTTCAAAATAATCTTTGGATTCTAATTTGCTACCTCATTGCTTAATTAAATCTTTATAATTAAAATCAATCAAAATTCTCTACCCTATAAAAAATCTATACTTCCAGTCAGGCGCAAGTACTCGTAATAATTATATTCGATGGGTTTTCTGGAAAAAGATCCGAACCTGCAACCTTTTACTGACTTTTAAATTCACAATCATTTGCTGGGGATTATACAACATCTAACTATAACATAATTATTATCAGAATCATCGCCATCAAGTATCGATGTTTTGACAACACCAATCAAACCATAACACCAAGGCAGATAATATAACAATAACCAAACAGAATCGGGGTTAAAGCAACACCGTATTCTGCACGTGCATGCTTTGAAACGTTTAAAAAATTATAGGTACTGATGACATCACCGCCGGTTACGACCAAGAGATACAGATACCGGTTTTGCAGCGGCTGCTGTCTTGGGTCACAGTCAAGTCGGTATCAGTTACCTATCTCCAACAAAAAGATGTAAAATACCAAGGGATTGTCATTTGATTAGGCGCTAACTCTGCACAAAAATATGAGATTGAATTTTAGTTGTAATTGAGATCAATTAAGAACGATAAATTTAGGTCAAATGATACTACTTTAACCTATAAATTTTTGATATGTACATTATGATTCTCCCCCAATATTATTGCTTAATGCAAAGAATGATACAGCATTAGAACTAATTTGAAGTCGTCAGATGTTCAGTCTTATGTTTTACGTTCAATAAAAAATCTATTTAGATTTTTTATTATAATAGAATAGACAGTGGTATCTGACATCGGCCATATATTGGTGACTTCTCAAAATATTAGAACTTTGCTTATGATTCACACGAAATAATCTAAAGTATGTTTACTCGTTCATTACTGCCACCTACTTCACTGCGCATAGATAGTCGTACTATCGTGAACTTAAATCGTCGGCCATTACTAAATGTGAAGTGACCGTACTAAAAATAAAATTGCGATTCGCCAGCTAATGCCCTATCGGAGGAATGGCGAACATATCGATTGCTAATGCAACTGCAATTGAAGTTGCTAAAAACGTTTAGATAACTCTAAACGTTAGTAAAGGAGAACTTGCAAGATATAACTTGAGTCCGTTAGGTCAACATAACGATAATAACTCAAGTCTTTTGAAATTAATCGAGACAACATAGCATATTATAATGTTTTGGGTTCTCCTTGACAAGTAAAAACAAATTAGAAAGAATGAATGCACCTTCTCGAGCAAGCTTCTCGTCGAGAAGAGATATCATTGATATTTTTAAAATCAAGTGTGTGACTGACCCTTCATTTGTAAGGTTGCATCTTCTTTTCCCTGTAACACAAATTGATGTGTATCCATGATCTGATTGTTATGATTATCCAAAAGTTATTTACTCCTTATTATTGCCTTCACGAGTGCTCATCCACATTTTTTGCAAATGCCCATAATAGTACTTAGAAAGTTGATGATCGTCTCAATTGTAAAGGTCGTTGAACCGAGATTATCGCGTCGGCGATAACCATTCGCTATCCGGTTCGGAACCGGTAGACCCGTACAAGGCTAGGGTAGCTTTAGCACCATTAAGTTGTTAATTCATACCATGCGGTGCTGACCGTACCATTTGTATAATGGGCCCCGGGATGGCTCCTTGAGGGATACCGTTCGAACGGCGTAAACGATGTAAAAGCTGTTAGCTTGAAGTGATTTTGTGTGGTGATAGCATAAATAATCTTGTATGGCTGTGGTTCCTAGTAAATTTATTCACGGGCTAACCAGAGCTAGTTTCTGGATAGGGTGATATTTAATATGAATATCCTGGTTGTTAGCATGAACTCACTGTTGGTAAAAGCTTCCCCTTATTTCAATATTTTAAATATTTCTTGAAATTCTAGCATTTTATGTGACAGAAAACAGATTGTTTTTATTAGTATTATAAAATCATCACCCCATCATATTAAATGACCTTCAACAACTTTTAGAGTCAGCTAATAAGAACACGATCTGGTTGTCACAAAAATTACGAGAACATTAACTGTCCATTTTATGTTTTATTGCCGGGCACACAGTTGAAAGACACACTCATAAAATATGTATGAAAGCTATAAAGAGAAGTCACGCAGACAGATGCTAAGCCTTGACACTGTTTGGTCGCACCTACATTGGATCATGATTAAGCTTTACGTAATTCTGTTAATTGTAGAGTCTAACGCGAGAATACGTAATTTTGTTTTGTTCCACAAATAAATATACTGTTTTGCTGTTTAAATTTAGACTTCGGATAGCCTTAGGCATGAGTTTATTATTATTATGACGATGTTCATGCCCAGTTTATAGATTAACTGAGGTTGGTGCAGTATGTGTTCACGGTTCAAATTCGAAGGAGATTAAGATGATATTTCATGTAAATTGGGATGCGTTGAATCTTGGTGTCCACGACAATGTTGTGTAGGATTGTTTATTATTAGACGATGAAGTCACTCTCGAACTAATTGACCATGTGTTACTTTTGACCTCATCAAGAGTACGTTTTATTTGACATTCATATTGTGAGATAGAACAAAAATAGCGAGTAATAGAGGAGAAATTCTTTGGGACAGTATATTATATTGACATTTAATGGTAGAATTACCTCACGTCTCATGGTACCTGTATGGTTTTTATGCCCCTGAACACTAAGTCACTGAACACTGTTCAGTCCTGTTTACAAGTGCTGTCCATACTTGATAAGTTGATTGTTCTGAAAACATGAAAAACGAGTTTTCTGCTTGTTTTGGGTCTATCATACACTAATATAATTTTATTGTACTTAAAATTCAAATTGAACCACTATTAACATTTAGTAATATCTCCAGGAAAACTCAGTTACAAGTTCTGGTTACCAATTTTTCAATTCAGAGCAGTATATTGCTAATAAAGTCTGAGTATTCAAATTAACTGCAATAAAATGGTGAATACATCTTATTTGATCCGCTATATTTCAGATATCTAGCTAAGGAGGGTATTCCTTTGCATTCATTAAGTCTGTAATATGCGGCGAATGACGACGGAACCCAAACGGATGAAGATAATAAACATTCCGACTGCTTATTAAATATGTGCCGGATAGAGGTTTGACACGAATCCTCTGTAACGAAAAGATAAATTGATTCAGAGAAATATGCGATGAAGAAGTTGTCTTCATTCGAATACTTCTTTGCGATGTTAAATGAATTCTCATTGAAAAAAACTTCTTATCACAAGAGTAAAATAAAGTTTCTGCCTATATACCTACTGTCCCGCAGCAGGACAAAGGCTTTCATCATAGAAATTAAGTCATCGCTACTATGATGAGGTTTGGATTAATCATCACGTTTGCCTAATGCGGATTGGTGATCACAAACCCGAGCTGTGTGAAAAAAAATCATATTTTGCAAAATTATGACTATGAGCATGTGACTGTAATATCATCTGATGTGTATCTAAGTGGCGGTATTAAATGGTGTGCGTGTTTGAGCCACACACTAATGTTTACTAACCTTGTCGGATCTAAGTACTTAAGGGGCTACATAAAAAAAAAACCTTATCTTCATTGTGGCTTTGCCAGGTCCCTGGGAGACGGTACAATCTGATACTAAGGTGAACATTAATTCATACCTTTATCTAAGTCTGTAATGTTTTAGAAACACGATTGGCGAGTTTGGTTCGATAGTTTTTCGATTTGAAAATACCTCTAAAATTACGTTTTTCTCCAGATATTTACTGAGCGAGATTACCAATTCAATCGGAAATTCCTTTAATTAGTAGATATATAAATACTGATGTCTGGCATTTTTCCAAAATTTTGTTATTCAGCCTAGTTTTTTTATAATACGTAATTATTTTTCCGTGGATTTGTCGACATCTTGAGCAACTGATAGAATCTGGGTGCAACGTATTCACGACTTTATTGACATGACCATTGAGTATAATTGTGTAGCCGTGTTCTCACCTGCTCAGTGCTGCGCACAGGAGTACATTGTATATATAGTAATAGAGATACAACTCAGCTTTTTGTGGAAATGCGATAGGTAGTGCTGCCTCTGAACGCGAGCTTTGGAATTAATAGTATGAATTTGTGTGTGAATGTGTGTGTGTGTATGTGTGCGTGTGTGCGTGTATGGGTTGTTTTCAAGGATGTTTATTTGATTTGTTTTTGACATAGCTTTAGATATTCCTTATTCACAAAAATATAGTAAATAAGAAACTAGGTAAAGCTATGTCTAAAACACATTAGCTTAAAATTATTGTAATTTCTCTAAAAAAAATGTTCTCGTTACAAAAATAAAATAAAATATATTGTTTTGTATTTCACCAAATGTTTATTTCTTTCTCTTCAAACACTGAATAATATTTCTTTGCGTCTTCAGACAGCATTACTATTGTATTGCTTGTTATCGTAACGCTTGATAAGTTGCGCCCAAGCTTCCTCATAGTTCCGATCAGTAATAGCAAAATTCCGAAGCAAGTTACTTGGGTCTCCTTGTAGACTTGTATTCAAGTACTTAGTGTAACTTCTATACTCCAGTCAAGCTCTTATTATTATGTATAAGAGCTGTAAACATATTATTATGGAATGTTTGCCACTCTTCATACTTTCCGGAAAATGTCGGAAGTTGAATTCTCGGAAGATTTTAAGTCATTTGAATCTGATGATACAATGGTGACAAGTTGTTCTAACTGATCCTTCGTCGGTGAAATACTCGTGATCAGTTTGACAAGAATCTTCTTGGATGAACGAGCTGACCTGATTATCCTATGACCCTCTTTGAATTCCAACCATAATTCCTCTAAATTCTCAAGATGTGTCTCAATATACGATCGAGTGATGCTGGCCTTAACACTTTTCTTAAAATTTTTATCAGCCTTGTTGAATTTTAAGTAAATATCGGATTGATTCTCGACTAACTCCATTGTTGAAAAAATGACATTAAATTCTTACTTACTGTTTCCGAGCAACATTTACGGTCTACATTTACTTCATTGAATTTATGACTTGCGTAGTTAAAACGCATTTTGTTAACTTTATCAGTTATTTCCCGGGTTTAATTCCAATAATAAAAATAAAATTCATGAGAAAATGACTTGAAGAAAAATTTATATTTCAATAACGTCAAATTGACAAGACATTCAGAGGAAAAAAAAACTAAACATAATTAAGCAAACTCCTTTTACAGAAAAAGTTTCAATATAAAAATATATAAATTAACAGATAGTGCGCCATCTTGCGTCACTTCACTTAACTAAGTTGTAAGCTGTGAAAGCAAGGTTATATCCTACCATCTATATAGGAACTTTTGAAACAACTTACTGATATAGCCCCTACTTAATTAAATATCATCTACTATTCAAAAAATAATACTACTGTCTTGCTCTTTTTATTTAGCCCGATTATATTTCTAGTTTGAAAGTTCTATGATTGTTTCCCCTGGTGCTGCACAGCTCTCTAGACGACGGACCTATGCCAGTTGCGAGCAAACTGAAGTATGTTATTATTAGTCAGAAAAACGAAATCTGCAAAAGAACAAAGACCAACATTGGAGTCGCTACGTGACTCAATTTTTGATAAAACTTTATCAGCGCCATATCATCAGCATACATCAGCACTTAACGAGGCTGTTCATGGATTTTCGATGTTGTCTGTCAGAAGAAACGTAGAACCTTCGTGCACTTCGACAGTAGGTATAGGAGCAAAGTTAATTGTCACAACAGCGGGCAAAATTACAGAATTGGAATCGTGATTTCAATAGGGTATTTTACGACTTTTTTTTTATTTATTTTAGTTTTTGAAGTATAAATCACAGCTCCCTTTTTATTTTTTATCTATCATCATTAGTTCCAAAGATATGAGAGTTGCAAAGTTCCCTATCAGAAAAGGAGAGCGATACGCTATTATGACGTCACTAGGCTAGTGCTTCCTACAAGCGCCGTACAAAATTTTGTTTAAGAAAGAGACAGGTATATCAAAAGTTTGTTGCTCTATAACTTTCTTGTATCCAAACTTTTAAAAATGTTTCTTCAGTAATCGTACACTTATACAGTAAATTATCGAGTCTAGGTATCGGATGTCGATATTTTAACGACGGTAAAATACCCTATTGACGTTATCAGACGCAAAGCATATATTGACGTTATCAGGGACATCGCACCTCTCAACAACCTACCCGTTCAGATCACCTTGCCGTTCGAACTCCTGCGACAATAGCATGCTACAGAGGAATCCAAGGAGTTAATCTCACGAAGTTTAGATATATTATCGCCTCTCATTTTTTACCTTTTTAAATTTTAAGTAGGTATGTTGCGTCTCCGTGGTATTCTAATTCGTTTCTGATGACGTGTGTTGACCGTGCCACAGTAAATATAGCTAAAACAGTATCGAAAGTCGGCCTTTTTGGTGAGAACGATTAGAGTTGTCCTTTTATGGCTCAATTCGATTATAGATTTATTTTCATAGAAATTTTAATCGTTAGTTTCACATTAAATGGCAATCACATTAAACAACCGAATCAATTAATGCATGGCTTGTGAGATATATTGTGTGATTGCCAAATCAATAAATGAATAACCGACTTGGGCGAAACATGGATCTCACCACTTTTTACGGTAGTTTGGGAGACTTGGTTTTTTTGTCGAGTATTGTTTTTGATGGGATACATATATTAGCGGTCCGTACGGTCGGCAGCGCACTTGCGACTCCTCTGGTGTTGCGGGGATCCATGGGCGGCGGTAATCGCTTAACATCAGGCGATCCGTCTGTTCGTCTGCCCCCTATCTCATAAAAAAAGACAATTTTAAAGAAAGCTTCAAAACTGAGAGCGCGTCTAGCTGACATATTTTTATTAAAACGCAGCTTTTTTTTTGTCAGTCGTGCGAGTATAGACGCAAATAGTGTGCGAGCGAGAAGTGAATAGTTTCGCCGTTTTAATTTCTAATCCCAATGTTTATCCGCACGGGTAGTAATGGCTACTGTGCAACACATTCTTTCCTCCTGCTTTGACGCCAGATACTCAAACACTATACAAGCACACCAATACACCATCTCTCACAATTTTATACTTTAGCTTGCTCAGTAGTGTTATTGTCATGGCAGATCTCATCCATACTTTAATTTTGTTCAGTATTAATGAATAATAACATTGTTTTATCATTGCCCAAGAGGTACAGACCGATACGTGGCAAAATGTGGTCGGGGTGTGGCTGGAATGGGTGTGGCTGTCAAGTTCACTGTCGCTCATGTCACAGATATGCTATCGTTTTCACGATTTAGCGTGATTTAGCTCTTTAGGTATTTGACTATATTTTTTTATGTAAACACATATCAAAAGATGCCTCAATTTAAGAAACATTGTGGAAAGAATCACTTGATTCTCATTTGAATTAGCTGAGATATCACAACTTTGAGAGCACATATTTTGGGCAATTCCAAAAACGCTCTGTACAAATGTCTATTGAAGTGTGACGTCACAACTCAAACTTCTGTGTAAATTTTGTTTGGGTTTTATAATAAAAGTTGGTGGAAAATGTACGGGTAGTTCAATGATATAATTATTTTTTTAAAAGTTATTCTTTAAAAATGGACTTGCCCATGAAACTTTGAATGCTCACAAATCAGCTAGACGTTATATTTTTAACTGAAAATGTTGGCCATTGGTTCTTATTTACCAATATTTTGAAAGAGTATCAATATTTTTTACTATATCGAGATTAGTCAAATACCCAAATGGTAGATTATTTTTATTATAATGGTTTGTATATTGTGTGTTTATTATTTGTTGTTTGTTCCAGTTTTTTTTTTTCTTAATATTTTTTTTCTAAAGTGTCATTGTTGTTGTTTGTTTTTTTTGGGTTTATCTGTGTTATTGTTTCATGTGCGTGTCATTCATTCGTTCATTTATAATAGACATGCGCGAAATAACTCTTTTAAAAGACTAAGGAGTTATAACTCTTTTGAAGAAAAGAGTTATATCGCTCTTTTACATCTTTAACTCCCAACTAACTCCGTAACTCAAAAGACTAAAAAGACTTGAATGAAGTGATTGATGCGAATAACGAAATACAATACAACTATACCGCCCCCCCCATCCCGCCCCCCTTTTGCGTAGGCGACCTCGACAATGTCTTTGTGGGTCCCCCTACTCTGCTAGCCGGCGATTTGAATGCGAAACACCCTACATGGGGACGCATACAATGTCGCCGGCAGGCAAGACATTGTTCGAGGCCGCCCGTCGCAAGAGACATCGAGATCCTTGGGTCCCGATTCTCCCACCCACATCCCCACTAACCCGGCCCATAGGGCGGGACGTTCTCCGATATTGTGCTACTCCAGAACGTCCAATGCCCCGGCCACTGTCGAGGTTATCTATGATACCAATACCCAACACCTACCCATTCTTGTCACACTGGATCCCACCTGCCTAATTTCCCCCAGAGCGCCGGCCCCCAGGACCGATTGGTCCCTGTACTCGGACGCGCTTCGTGATGTGTCGCTCGGCGGCCCACTGTCCTCGAGGGAGGATGTGGAAGCTGCTGTGGCACACTTCACCGAGCGTCTGAACAGGGCCAAGTTAGAGGCGACGCTCCCCCCCAAGCCCCCCAAGCACACAAGGCCGGATTTACCAATCCGGCTACAAAACATGTTACACACAAAGAGGAGGCTGCGCAGACTGTGGGCCCGAACGAGGTGCCCGGTTGTAAAGTGCGAGCTAAACACCCTATCCTCCGAGTTGTCCGAGGCAGTGAAGACTTGGCGCGGCGAGTCGTGGGAGGGTCGTATAGACCAAGCCACTGACAGCGCTGCCGATCTGTTTTTGCTTGCCCGACAACTATCCAAATCCACTCCCCCAGTTTGCCCGCTCCTGGACCCGGGTGGGAACAGCTGCTACGCAGCTGAGGACAGGGCAAACATCCTAGCGGCCCCACCTCCAGACCCAATTCACTCCACACCCCACACCCCCGTCTACGCCCACCCACATCCGTGACCACCATAGTTATGTTCAGTCCCAGGTGGAGGACTTCCTGTCGGCTCCAGTACCGCATCTCAAAGGGAGGATTTCATCTCCCCCTCTGAAATGTACCGAGCCATTCGCCGCTTTCCGAAGCGGAAGGCTCCTGGTCCCGACGGGATCTCCTCTGCCATGGTCAGCCATCTCCCAAGGCGGTGTTTCGTTGCCCTTGCACAGCTGTGTAACGGTATCCTGCGACTAGGGTGTTTCCCCGATGCCTGGAGGTGGGACGAGTAATCGTTCTGCCTAAACCGGGCAAAGATCGCAGGTACCCAGCCAGCTACAGGCCGATCACCCTCCTCTCCCACCTCTCTAAGCTGTTTGAGCGATTGCTGCTGCGAAGGTTAAGTCCGTTCATTCGCCTCCGCTACGAACAGTTTGGCTTTCGCAGTGGGGCACTCTACGACGCTCCAGCTAACTAGAGTCCTTCACCACCTTGCTGAGGCTATGAACCAGGGTCACCGCGCTGTCGGAGTCCTTTCTTGATATCGAGAAAGCCTTCGACAGGGTATGGCACCCTGGTTTATTGTTCAAGCTAATGCACGCGCATTTACCACCCGCCTATGTAAAACTGATAGCGTCCTTTCTCGAGGACCGCCGGTTTTACGTGGCAGTGGAAAATGCAGTGTCCCCACCCCACCCATCCCTAGCAGGTGTTCCCCAAGGCAGCTGCCTTAGTCCTATCCTATATGCGCTCTACACGGACGACATTCCCACTCTGGAAGGTAGGCTGAAGGAAGGCGAGCGCGACGTCATGCTTGCGCTTTTCGCAGATGACAGCGCCTACTTCGCCACCTCAAGGAGTGCGAAAAGTCGCCCTAAGTAGACTACAGCGCGTCCTAGACCTCCTCCCCGACTGGCTTGATAAGTGGCGGATGGCCGCTAACGCGTTCAAAACCACCGCCATTATCAACCGGAGCCGGTCACAATCCCCGATCCCCAGCTCGCACTAAGAGGACAGCCCATTACATGGCACAAGGCCGTGACCTACCTAGGCTGCCGTATAGACAGGAGACTGTGCATGATCCCGCAGGCCGACCACGCCATCAACATGGCGAAGGCCGCGCGGTCGATCCTCCGCCCTCTTTGTCTTCCCGCCTCCCCCTAAGAACGAAGGTCATGTTATACAAAACGTACGTTAGGTCGCGCTTAACGTACGCAGCACCGGCCTGGTACAACATGACCTCCCCCGTCCACCGAGCCAGACTACAGGCCCAACAAAATATTGCCCTGCGCATTATAGCGGGCGCCGGGCGCTACGTCAGGAACGACGTGATTGCCCGCGACATGAGGGTTGAGTCGGTTGGAGGAGTTTGTGGTGCGGTTGGCGCGTCGAATGTTCGACCGCGCCGACAATAGCCCACATCCCCACCTCCGCAATATGGCTCCCCTCCACGCGCGGGCCCCCTGACAGGCCCGGTCGCCCGCTACCGCGGGAAATATTAAGCCCCCCCACCACACCTACACGACACACCACACCCACACAACCTACACACACGACAGATACACAAACACAACACCCACGACACACTCCCCAAATCCCACCTGCTCCCATTCCCCGACTACGGATTGTCGCTGGTTCGTCAGCAGCGGCAACTCCACCCCCCGCCCCCCAAACGACGACGATGACTATGTCTGCAGCCGACTCGTCACCGGCTGCATTCGCGACGTTTAGGGACGACGAGAGGGGACTCGACCGATCCGACTCGGCAAAGAGCCTCGGCTCGAGGCCCGTACTCCAGTAGACTGGAATGACCGTGATGATGATGAATACAACTACATAAATAATTTTGTACTTTATTGCAACAGTGGTAGGGTCAGTTTTCTCTCGAACTCCGCGACGCGTTCCAATCATGCTCCATCCCTTTTCGTCTCATAAAATCCCGCTATGGCGATTTCACTCACTCCTGTACGTTCGAATCCAGTCTCGCTCACTAACTCTTTTACATCTTTAACTCCCAATCAACTCCATAACTCTAAAGACTTGAACAATACAACTAAATAATTTTGTACTTTATTGCAACAGTGGTAGGGGTCAGTTTTCCTCTCGAACTCCGCGACGCGTTCCAATCATGCTCCATCCCTTTTCGTCTCATAAAATCCGGCTATGGCGATTTCCTTCACACCTATACGATCGAATCCAGTCTCGCTCACTAACTCTTTTACATCTTTAACTCCCAATCAACTCCGTAACTCAAAAGACTTGAAGATGTAAAAGAGTTAGTGAGCGAGACTGGATTCGATCGTATAGGAGTGAGTGAAATCGTCATAGCGGGATTTTATGAGACGAAAAGGGATGGAGCATGATTGGAACGCGTCGCAGAGTTCGAGAGAAACTGACCCTACCACCGTTGCAAATAAAGTACAAAAATTATTTAGTTGTATTGTTCAAGTCTTTTGAGTTACGGAGTTGATTGGGAGTTAAAGATGTAAAGAGTTAGAAAGGAAGTAAAGGAGTTACGGAGTTATTAAGTATTTTGCAAGGAATACATCTTTTAGTCCCATCACTCCTGAGTTACACATGTCTAATTTATAAAACGTCACTCAAGGTCCATACTGAAAACTAGCGCTGCAGTGGCTTGAATGAAGCAGCTGCAGCATATGCTGAGTTTGGACCTTATTGACCACCTATCTGTCTATGTATGTAAGCACTTAATGTTCCTTTCCGTTTCTCGTATGTACCTACTTCTTATTATGTATTCTGTGTCTTACTACTGTTGTGTTGTATCTCTTTTTGTTTGGTCAGTAAATATTTTACTTACTTACTGACGAGTGACGTCACACTTTTTGTATCTTGTGTGCGCATCTAGTAAATTTTGTTTGGTAGCCATATCAAATATTTCTTGTAATAAATACATAAATGGTTTTTATAGTAATAGTTGGGGTAAAATGTATTGGTAGTTCAATGATATTTAGGTAATTGTTGAATTTTTATTACTTTAAAAATGGACTTTCCAAACCAGCTAGACGTATATTTTTAACTGAAAATTTTGGCTAATGGTTCCTTTTTACCAATATTTTGATAAAGTTTAATGTATAGAGACTAATCTCTATACATTAAACTTAACTTAATAATAGGGTATTTGACTAATCAAATACCCTATTATTTTAATTTTCAATTTTAGTCAAATATCCTATTATTTTATTTTTTATTTATCGTACATCGATTCGAATCTCATTTTGTAGTCCGCAACATGGTCCGCAATGACTTCACTAAGTATGCGGCACCCATCAAGAAAGTATGTAATTTATGAAGTAGGCAAGTTTGAAAAAAGAATGCTATATTTCATAGACTTTCACTAAGCTGGGCGGTACCGATCCAGAAAGTACGTAATTTGTGAAGTAAATAATTTCGAAAAAAGAATACGATATTTCATAGACGTCGGACGTGTATACCACAGACACAATGTCCTTACTGCTTTATTTACTGTGACCGCGCATGCGAAAGTGCGATTTGGCGCGAATCAAGTGACAAAGTTACGAGTGTAGCATGAGGTGTGCGGGGGGAATGGGCGGAGTCTCTTCAAATCAAATAAATCGTTGTAGGGCCTTAAGTCATTTATTAATTAATATTTTAGTAGCCGTACCACTATTCTTTTGTCCAATTGATTAATTGTTTAGGCTTGTCCTGTTATTCCGCTGTCCTAAAAACCGATGTGGAATATAAGAGGACTAAGCGTAATGTTCTCTACTGCAGTTCTGTGTAGAATAGAATAGTAACGGCCAATATTGCTTTCACGATATTGGAAATATCTAATCACGACTGACTTAACAATGTTTTCAACTCTAGCTCCTTGACGATTTAATTTTCTCTGACTGTATTACAGAGTTTGTGCTAGTTGAAATTGTTGGTAACTTCATTGTTACCGCCTTTTGCCCGCAATTTCATATATCGTGATAAGAAACACAAGACTTTAGTATCTTTTAATTTTTCGCTCTTCTTTAAATTTTTTACAGTCTATCTTTTTTTTCTATTGACCCTTGCTGTTTTCTAAATATTATGTCTATGTGTGACAGTGTGACAATTATTAATAGTACCTCATGTGCACTGTGGACTACCACATGTCAGTATCATTTCCTTGTCCTCTTCTTCTTCAATATCTTCAATCTTCATTTTCAGAAACTATGAAAAGGTACCTAGCTACTTTAGAAATAGTGATTCCTTATTGCGTATTAATACTTTCGCTGGATCAATATTGCGTGACCGGGTGCGTTACTAAGGAGTTCGGGCCCATTACGACAGCGCGACTTGAATCTTATTCTTTTTCGATGATATTATTGTCTTGGGTGAAATAAATTATGGTGATAAAAAATGGGGCATTATAGTAATGGCCATAGTTCTGAAACTTAGAGGTAACGCGATGTTTATTAATGGTGAACACATGTGAACATTCACAGTTATTATTTACATGTCATCAAAAGCTACATGACATGACTAAATGGATTATCAGTACATACTAGATAACGCTACTATAATGGGAGTAAGCTTAATCATCAGGTTTGCCTATGAGCCGAGCTATGTTCTGAAAATTCGAAACTCACTTTTTGCTAGATCCAGGAATCGAACACAGAACCCAATAAAGTAGCCTGATCCCATCATAGTAAAAATGGCTTGATTTCTACAAAAAAGCGGGACTTTTTCTTAACAAAATGGGACATATTTGAGACCTGGAACTTAACGCGAGAACGGGACAGTCCCGTTCAAAACGGTACGTATTGTCAGTTTAGTTATCCCTGTCACTGCGCAGGAGTATGTTGCTAACAAACTCAATCTATCGAGTGTGCCTGCCTCGTCCCGGGTGTCATATTCCCGTAACCCAATAAACGCAGTCAATCCGTTGATTGCCGGCGCTCCGGACAATACCGCGCCCTGGATTACAGCTATAAACTCTGACATCATAACCCTATATTTACTGTGCGGTATTTTTACACGCGCCCTGCTGCCCAATTCGATTAGTGATGTGACGTTCAAATACCTTTGGTTTCACAATGTAAATATAAAACGACACATAGCTATGCAACACATAAATTATTTTGTGGATAAAAGTTGCGAT
The DNA here is from genome assembly GCA_014851415.1 of Cnaphalocrocis medinalis. Classification (NCBI taxonomy): domain Eukaryota; kingdom Metazoa; phylum Arthropoda; class Insecta; order Lepidoptera; family Crambidae; genus Cnaphalocrocis; species Cnaphalocrocis medinalis. Next base: position 6,425,476 of record CM026297.1, read on the forward strand.
TTCTATCTGTCAAACTCATGGATGTAAAGTGACAAATAACGCTATTCACAGTCTTGAAATGCAACAGCAGTGTTTATGGTAGCAATAAATAGCATAAAGCATATGTAAAATTTATCGGTATATTGTTAAACAGACCCTTGAGATAGATTACTTAATGATATTCATGGGTTTAGGTGTTTAAGGTACCTTAATTATTCTGGGTTTCCATAATACAAGGGACAGCATGGGATCAAGAGAATCTACTCAGGTATATCTGGGTGGCAAACGAATTTATTATTAGTTTTGTGTAATCGTGTTTACATTTGTGTCTAATATCAAATATTTACAGATGAATTGATTACAAAGCTGATTGTGATAAAATCACTAATGTAATTGAATAAATCTCTGAACTGACTCATAACATAGGTTAGCTTATCGTGAGTATCTATCGTATTACCTAGGATAGGAAGCGTAGTGATTTATGGTTAGAGCTTTCAACTAAATCTCAGGTAATGTAAGTGAAGTACCTACACAATGTAAAACAAGTTTTAACAATCAATAATTAAAGTCATTCCTGTTGAAAAATGACAACAATTCGATTATGTTTATTTTCCCTTCCCTATTCGAGCAGCGTGCGTCTGCGCAGAGTTATTGCACCATCTGGTGCCTCTGAGGATTTACATAGTAATGCCAATAGCATTTCGTTATTGGTACTGGTCGCTGGAATTTAGGAGTCAGATTCATTGCATTCTGCAGAATCGTTAACTCCAGTTGAAATCGATTTAACTTTCAAATCAACACTTCCCTTGTTTTTACACATAACATACTTAAACATGAAAGTGGTAGATATAAGCTTATTACCACCAACAGCAGTATATGCTAGGGTATCGAATTTGCAAAGCTGGCAAATGGTGGCAAATTTTCAATAGCTTACAAGCGGCAAATGTGTAAATCCGTTGAGAAAACTCATTGCTGTCAAAATGATGAACCTATTTGTTGTCGACCTGTATAATTTGAAGTTTAATAATATCACTTTAAATCTCAGAACTCTTTATGGTCGTCCCATCACTAATTAGAACAAAAACTTAAGAGACGAAACTAACAAGATGACATGAGAACTAATCAACTATTCCAAAGACGCGAACGATGTCATTTCCGTATCCTGCGCCTGCGACACGGCCGGCGCCCACGGGCCGCTAGAGTAAACGACCTCGCGAAGGTCTCATGTATAAACAAGAAGTGAGCTGCCTTCACGGTGAAGAAAACGAAATAGAAGACGCTTGCTAACCATATGGACCGATGACAAAACGGTGACATTGTTTGGAACATTGTTAACGATATATGTCATCGGCCTGAATGTACTAACTAATTGGTGGTCCCTGGAACAATCTCCAATGGTCCTTGGAGCAAGCCTAATTGAATAAATTGATATACCTACGAAAGAAAAAAGTGGAGAGAAATTGGATAGGCATGTGCTCTGCAGTGGGCAACTACATGCTGCTGAAGAAGAAGAAGCCCCCGGGACAAAAGACGCGGCCGGAATCTTCATCTGTGGTCCACGACAAGATAAAAAAAATGGTTCGTCTGGAAAAAATAAAGCTTGATCAATAGGGCACAGGATAGTTGTGAATAGTGAGCACAGGAGGCAGGGATGGAAGACTTTCATAATGTTCATTTCAATAGCCAATCTCCAGAATGTGTAAGAGTATTAAACAAGTCAAAAGATTGTAAGGTGATTTCTAAATATAGTTCTCAAGACTTCGGGTAATTTTTCACCAAAGTGAAATGTTTAAATAATAATATACCTACTCAATACTCTATGTAGAAACCAAAGATTCACATAATACTTAAAAAAATGCGAAAGGTTATGCCCATTATAAAACGTTAGTGATGGATTTAAAACAGCATAAATCTAATACGCTAGTGTCTGAATCAAAGATCCAACTGTGATATCCATACAGTTGTAAGTTATAACGTCTTTAGTTCGCTGTTAGAGCCTATTAAAGTTTGACCTTACACAATTGACTGACCCGAAACCGACCGCAGGGGGTATCACATCATGACACTTGGAATCATGCTCATCGGATGCTTATGTTTGTTTCTTTTGACGTAAACACATTATGAAAGGAAGAGAATCGTTTATAATTTTTGGATATCAGTTTTTATTTGGCAGTCTAATCAATTTAGACACATATAATTCAAATATTCATGTCAGAGAAGATTGATTTTCGTATTTGCTCGTTTAATTGAAATAAATCAGCTTTTGATTGAAGTCTAGTTTCTGAGAGGTTAAAACGGAATTCCCCATCATTATCTTTAACCCCGCTCTCTGACCTTTTTTGTTTGAATTTGACAGGTATATTCTAGTTCGTTACGGGATCGTTTGTAGATAATTTACATGAAAAAATGTTGGAATGAATTCTGAGAATCATTGCAATGCTCAGCAATTAAACAACGATGTTTTAATGATACCACGATCAATATTACTCGACAATCGACGTTGGCAATGAACTTAACCTTGCCGGTACGTAGGTTCTACGGTTTAGCGACCCCCAATAGAATATTGGATTTCCTTCGCGAAGTTCTTACGTCTTCAAAGCGAAGCTTTTGAAATTGATTTTTGCTTCGACATTGAACTACCTGTCATTAGCACCGCTAGTTGATCGCAATTATATAAATCAAAACTCATCACCGGTCACGTGTTTACCTACCGTTTGTTTTAAACATGACCGAATGCCATCATACCTCGACGTGTGATGTCATCGCCGAACTTAACGTATGTCATAATTACAATGTCCGATAAACCTTTATCGTTGACTGAGTTCAGAAGATCAGGTTGAACATTCCATTCAGTCTGTGATGATAAAGCTTCGTTTCCGGCGATAGCTACATTGTAATGTGAACTTAATGATGCATCGCCGAAGGTGATGAATTGATTGAAGTTTTGTATCTTGGATTGGAAATGAATATTTTATCAGTTTGCGAGTATTATTTATTAGTCATTGTTTTGTATGTCGATGACGTCGTGTTCGGACAACGCCCTTTCGGAGTGTCATTTCTTATCCAAGACCCAAGCTTTCTCTCCATTCAATTGCCGCTTTATTGATTGCCTATATTCTGTAAATAAGGGGAAGGGTTCATTGGTGCCAGAACACTGACGTTCTTGTTCAAAGCTAACTAGCTAGTATAGGCAGCTCTTCTAAACGGATTCAATCTTCAGGATGACGAATCATTAGCTTGAAAACTAATCAGACGTCCATAGATCCACTTTGTTGAACAAGGACAGCTTTCAGCTATTAAATATGGCTTGGCGCGAGTGCATGACTTCATTCTCCGTTCGTCATCATCATGAATGGCATCACCCAACGAGTTGGAGCAAGGCCTCCTGCCATAATGACTTTATAGCCACAGACCACTCGGAATTTTCTGGAGAGATTACGAGCAATAAACTTTACAACACAATCAAAAAGCACTTATTCTGTGTTCTAGTTTTCGATTAAGTCGTCAGTTTATTATGATTTAATCTTGGTAGTGGAATTGGGTTGGGGTATACTAATAATATTTTCACGAGCTAATACTTTAAAAGCATTGTGTTCCACTGGGGGAGTTTTGGCTTTGTCTAACAAGTATCTATGTGTTGTTTATATCTCTAAAATAACGAAGTTGGAGAGATACTAACTACTACTTTAGAAAGAGTGATTGTGGTCAAGCATTATTAAGCTGTATTTTACAAACTACTGTCCCCTTGTTACAAAACGTGGTCTCAGATTAGTCTTAATTTAAACTATCATCTATCGCTGTCACTCTTATTTGTGTTTTATGTACGTAAGTGACAGCATAATATTTAGACTTCTTTCTAACTTCAGTCTTCGTTTTGTAATAAGAAGGTACTTGTATCGATAAGTATTCTAATAATGGTCGAAACTTTAATAACAACGTGTCATTATCAGCTACAAAAATCTCTTTAGTACAAAATTAAAATTTACCTCTTTGATTCATTTGTAGTTGGATGTGAATTGCTTTTGAGATATGCAAGGTCCTAATTTATTAATAATTGCTCTACTACCCTAACCCTTGGCTTAACCCATCCCGCAACTTCAAACAGCCCTTAAACGGATTAGCCCACTTCAAACGCTAGTTGATTGTAATGGACTTCAGTAACCGCCTTGATTCATCGTTAGGTATTAGGCTTAACTGGGTTAGGAGCTAACTCATTGGAGTCAGCAGACTGGTAAAATAAATAGAAAGTTCTCTTCCCAATCGAGTTACAAGTTAATGTGGCATAAACAATTCTCATCAATCTTCTTGCTAATCTAGACCTCACGCCGTAAGTGGGACGGGTGATTTGCCTATTGATGGCGAGGGAGTCAAGGCTTTAAGGTCCACTTGCGAGTATCAGGATTAAGCACTTTAATGTCGAATTATTCGTTAACTATGGAACAAATTTTTTAAATTAGCGTGCGTGATATCGGTTTAGTGCTTAACACCGGGGTTGTTAAATTTGTTACTGTAGGAATAATTATCACGGAATTAATGAATTAGTCTTCTTCAACATCAGACGCAAGCGGACCTAAGTGTGGGTGTGATGCTTCGTAGTCTGATCTACTTAGAGTATCTATCAGGTTTCTAGTCTGAATTTAATGAGCCTGACCTAGTAGTAAATCTACGTTAATTTTCGATAGAATTAAGGCTATAGTAAAGTGCCTTAAGATGTTTTACGACTATCTATTGGGTTGAAAGTTTTAAAGTTGGTCTGCAAATTATTTGAAAGCCATTAAAGATTAACAAGGTTAAGCGTTTGATCATTTCGCATCTATCGGTAACATCAAATATCCGGGATACTGCAGGGGTCCCATCTGGCTCCCAAGTTGTTCCTCATGACCTTAAATTACCGAATCGATTAATCGTTATATCGTCTCTAATTCGATTAGCAAGGCATCGAGAAGCCATCCCGATAATTGGGGTCAACGGTCTGCATCGGTGACGCATCGATAGTGGAGGAGAGTAGGTTCAATCGGGATAGATAGACGGCTCGGCAAGGTCTATATGAATCTGAATTGAAAAATCGATTAAGTACTGACTACTGTTCTATAAATTTGATATTTTGTTATCCTTTTCTACTTTTTTGTTTTTTTTTCCAAGTACTTATAACGTAGGGATAGAAAGGTTCTTGAGTAGAGATCACGAGTCGGAAAGCGTAGCGTATTTTTTATTTATAGTGGCACAGTATAATGGCTCACCTTAATCTGATGTTAAGAAAAAGGAGAGCCCACGGCACAGTTACAGCGGACGCGATGGCACAGCATCACATCTGTTGGTACTGCCATAGTGGCCCGCGAGATGCTTCTTCTTCACATTTCGTTTCAAGGAATCCATATTGTATGTCAGAGGACAACACATGCAACGGCCACGAGGTCCATTTCTCTATGGTACGGCAGAAACAGGAGCTGCCATCCTTTAGTATAGTATAGACAATGTTGTAAGGTATTAAGTTGTACTTAATATTATGTGCAATTAATGAATTGCTAATGGATTGGATGCGAAAGACAGTTGTGAAATGGCGTACATTGGACTATGTCTAGCAGTAGTCTAAAACAGGCTGATGATAATGACCAAACACCAATCTTCCCACTGAACCACACTAACCTTCCTGATTGTACAGTCGGTTCGGAAGTCAAGTCAATGATATTTGTATCTGAACACAATCAATTATAAATAGTTGATGATTTGATAGCAACAACAAAACATATTAAAAGGAAGCCACACCTGGTGTGCACTTGTGCAGTTATCATTGCAGCTGCTTAATCGTAACTACAAGAATGTTTTGTTATCAGCACAGTTATACCCGTATCAGGTGGAAAGTATACTGCCAACGACCTGCAAACACAAATAGATAATAAAAAAATTAACAACTTGAAGACTTGTTAATTTTATGCCGTGGGAGAGCCAGTCGGCATGAATGGGCCGGCTCGAACAGAATGGTGGCCAGTGGCCACACAGAAGACCGGTGTGAGGCAGCGCCGAATACAAGCGTTTCAGCGTTACGACGAATATGAGGAAGTCACTTCAAACTTCATTTCCTTCTACTTAATGACAGCCAACGATATACTCTTATCCCAATTAGGTCACAACAAGTTTCTATTAGATCTTCTGCCTCCTTCATTAAATTGTGTCGGTTCAGCAAGCATCCTTAATTATCTCCGTTTGTAAGTTGTCCGATAGCAAAGTATCGCCGGTAGAGCTCTAATAGGCGATAATCGATTGGCGCATGGAATCGACTCAAAGACTACCAAAAGAAAAAAAATCGCTCAAAAGTGTACAAGCAATAAAAGAGCCGCTCAACTAAAGTGGACACCATTTGGGTCAGAATAGCCACAGAGTGGGACCTCAAATCGACGGCGGCCACGACGTAGACCAGGCGTTGGCGGGATGAGCTCGACTCCTATAGCCCCAACTGGCCCAACAACCATATTTCACGATTTTGGGCGACTATGGGCCCAAAATCGTGAAATATGGAGAAAGGGTAGGGAGGCCTTTACCCAGCGTTGGACACGACGGCCTTTTAATAATAATAATACATCGGGGATGTTGGTAAGTTCAAGGATAGCTTAATTAGAATCGACTAGTGGTTGCGAGATAATCGAGTCGATCAGATTATCGATGCGTCGCGCGTTGGACTATCATGGCGTGTTAAATAATTGCTAGTTAAGCATTTATGAGTAAATCCGTTGTAAATTGTACGGTAATGAAATAGTTTAGTGTTTCCTAAACACGTCCCGTGTAATGTTAATAACCTGTCCTGGGCAGACGTGTCATTTATTATTTATCAAATGAATGATGCCTATTTTCATCCTGTTACTTATAGCACCACAGTACAACAACTAAAATTAGAGGTTACGAGGTTGGCATTGCACTTGTGACTCTACAGGTGTTGCAGGTGTCACTGGGCTGCGGCAATTGCTTTCCATCAGGTGATCTACTGCTCGTCTTCCACCTATCATATAAAAAAGCCACCATCCTAAAGGCATATAACTGTCATTCCAGCAGCAACCAAACTGTTGACATTAGTCCTACAAACGCGAGCCAAAATAAACCGTATTCCCGTTAAAAATAACCGCGTACAATGTAAAAATCGCGTGAGCACGCAATAAACCAGCCGACCGTAAACTCGGGAGTGTAAACAAAGCTTTAGTTTCGCAACTGGCGTAAATAGGACTTTTGGTGTGTGTTATATGTGATATGGGGCAAACGATAACCCACCACCTTCCCATGGTCCTTCCCGCCTTCGGCATGCGAACCGAATCGTGGGAGACGCCATCGGTAGTAGTTGCGGGTCTTTACCGTATGTAATGTTAGAAAGTCACTCCGTGAGCCGCCCTTGCTCCTTTGGTCCATGTACGTGGTAGCCCTTCCGTATGGCGAGTTGGACGGCTTGTAAACGGTAGCGATCACATGAAAGCAAATCAGTGCTTTAACATCCCCGGAAAGCACAGCATGCGGGTCGAGGGTGCTGCCACTTTGAGACGCCCTTCCCGGTGGCTTAGGTGGCAAAAACTCGCCGAAACAATGCCGCGAATCACAGATTTTTGGCTGGTCACGTTCTAACCTAACTAACCATATTGTGGGATGCATTATATGATAAATCGACTGGACGACAACATGAGTTAGAGTAGAACAGTGTGCAGCAAAATTTGAAATGCCGGCGAGTTTGGATCCGTCTTGTCGCCCTCGTATGGCTTCAGGCCGGTCTTCTGTGAGACCGTGGTACAACTCGGGTCGAACCGGCCTATTCAATTTCGTCCTGCTCTTGCACAGAGAGTAAGACGGAGTCAAATGACAGCTGTCTCAATTTATGAAGATGCTTAGCACGGGTTCGATCCTAATGCTTAGTTTTTTTATTTTACGTGTGTAAAAACATGTGTAGGTATTTGTCTTGTTTCCAGGTAAATGATACTTCGTAACAGCAACAGCTTCGCTAGCGTATTACTGAGGTATTGTTATAAATTAAATTACATTAGTGTATAAGAACAGGTCTTTAAAACCATACTGTTCCAATTCGTATGACAAACATGTAATGGGGTATACGTTCTACAAGTATGCTAACTATATAAAATAATTCTATAGACACGCTTGGCTATAGGTGATACACGAAACCTTGCGATTAATTCGACACAATCTATTCCACACTATTTCGGTCAAGCGAATGAGGGTGTTTAAAAAAAGTACAATGATGGTTTCGTAAAACGTACATATGGTCCAGTTGATTCTTTTTAAAACTTTTCCTTACTCAAATATATCGCTCTCCAACATACTGTTTAAGTAAAAGCTCCTGATATGATTTCATCTCCAACAAAGACATAAAATGACGAAGATATTATAAAAACATTACCCACTTATCCTCCACAAAGGTTAACCCCAACGCGAGCTACAAAAATGAAAATTTAACGCCTACTTGAAGAGCGAAAATACCATCCATATGAGTATAGACAGGTTAAAGCCCCCAGAACCTATGTGCCTTGTTTCAAAGGAATAAGGTGTAATTTGGCGCAGGATCGACGGGGCAAATTATGTACACCACAATGTTTTTCCGACATCGTCGCATGCAATCTCGTGATAAAATAGGGCTGGCACTCGATACTAAATTTGATCTAATCGTTTCACACGTTTTATAGCATCGTGCAAAACGTCTTGGCTCATATAATGTTATGAGATAGGCAATATAATAGGCACCCGGTGTCTTTAAATGATTTTAAATGCACATTCATGAACATCATCATAGCGATAATGATAATCTAGTTTCGAAAGGTTTCGTACAGTTCGTTATAAACGTATGTCTATGATTGTGGATACTACTAGATACAAGGCCAACCAAAGATCCATTTTATTTTCCCTCCATCAATTCCGATTATGCTCCTACGAGTTAAAAAAAAACACAAAGAATCATAATTGGAACGACAAAAAATGTGATGACTCAAGAACTCATACAACATCATCGGTATCAATTTTGCCCATCAACTTTTTGGGATTGCCATGGATAAGCCATAATTGAATAAACTCTTGGCCAATCTTCGAAGGCGTAGCTTAAAAATTAAAAATTCATAATAAGCAAATTTCTAAAGATGTGACTCGTAAAACAGTCACTAAAAAACGCATTTGACAGGGACCATTTCAGGGCGTTTACGTACTTCGTATTTGTAAATCCTTGATAATTCTGTTTTAATGTTCATATCCATATTATTCCAAAAACGGAGTTGAGGTCTGTATGTATGTGTCATCGCAGTTCAGACACAGATTTTCTCCCCCAACACGTCATGCAATCGAAAACAATCCAGCCACAAAAAGTCGAAAAATTAAACCAGCTAATTATTTCTCCCTTTCCGTTGGCAACCCTCCACGAGGGCGGGCGAGGGTTTCCGAAGGGGAAGCGGAGGCCTCCCCGGAAATGTGTGTCTCGTCTACCCACTACCCACCTTGTTTACGGTTTTACGGAGATAGTTCCATCGGTATCGGTTTTATTTCACAGGTTAATAGCGACTGTTTATTTAGCGTTGAGTACGAAGCGATTCGCTTCCACATTTATCATACGGACAGCTAAGGAGTGGAACTCCCTGCCGAGGTCTGTTTTTCCCGACCACTATAATTTGGATATCTTTAAGGCAAGAGTGAACAGGCATCTTCTAGGCAAACGCGTGTCATCCTAGACCTCATCGTCACTTTCCATCAGGTGCGATTGTGGTCAAGCGTTGGCCTATAGTCTAATAAAAAAGTTTTTAACGTTCTTTGTGAATGCGCATTTGGAAGGCAATGGTAACTCGGTGGATAGTAATGGATAAGAACGTGTGACTTCTAAACGGAAGGTTTTGATCCGTACATGCCCTTGGATTTTACTGATCATTCGCCCGGCGGTGAGGGAAAACATCGGAAGGAAACCTGCACGTTTGTTAAGATAACTATTTTAAATGTGTAATCATTGTCCAGCTTGAGTGGTTCCCTTTTTTAAGGGTTGCGAATGTTAGTCGGTAGTCTCTTCATTGTAAGAACCTACCAGACATCCCATATCCTGGATCTTGGTCAAATCGTACCCTGGGCTCCGAAGCAACGCTTTGGACTGAAATCTGGGAATGAAAACTCTGTTATTTTGGTAATGATTTGAAATGAAACGTTTACCTAGTATAAAAAGGGTTCAACGCTGCCTCTCGCTCTAGAACGGTCGCGAATTACACCCCACTGCAGACTCATTAACGTTTTACGGTGTAGTCTTAAAAGAGATAAATAACGCATAACGAAATTAGCGTGATAATCGTTTAATGAAAAAGTAATAGACAGAATGAAAGCAACTCTGGATATTTACGAGCAAAATATCTCCAGTAGTCTCACGCGAAAGAAACGAGAAAACGTAAAAATATTTGCGACGATTTTTGCTAATGTTCTGATGGTAGGTGACTAAGCAAGTCTCTCAAATATCTTTGATAGCTAATCTATAAAGAATCCGCAAAGTCTGCCAACGCATCTATTTATGGAGAATTTTATATACCAAGATTTTATGTCGAAATCTGGTTAAGTTTATATAGACAGTTCCACGTTTATGACATCGGTCTTATTTGTACGGTTGTTAAGTATTAACTACATGACGTCATCCAGGGCGATTACCGTACGACTTAATGTTATGGGAAACCATTTTATTGCCCAAATTTTATATGGTCGACACTAATATTCTGCAGTTTCGTGCAAATCACGAAATTGGTGTGCTTCTCTAATTTTGGCAACTTCTCTTATTCAGCAGCATTCATTTGCCCGCTATAGAGCATATGCCTTTCTAACTAATCAATCAAATTATCTTTCAATCAATCTCTTTCCACTTTCCTCTGTTGTCGGTCTTTCTGGACCACACTGTCCCAACTTGAGCCTTTTATCGTCGAACAATCTAACAGTTTTTTTCATACTATAGCCAGCAAACGAGCAAGCGGGTCACCTGCTAGTAAGTAATCACCGCCTTCATGAACATATGCGAGATCAGAGAAGTCCGCCACTCTACTCTTTCAGACTCAGTCTCCATTCTAGACCAATCTTGCTGAATCTCTTCTCCCTATCTGCACACATGTCTCACATTTACTTGAGTTCTGCGACTCGGTACCCTACATCTATTACTTTTGTGCGTTGTTGTGGAAACCCACTGTCTATATCTTTATCAACTTGGAAATCGTTTCATAAAACTACGGAATCAAATTTAAACTTTTGATAGGACTTCCCGCTGTTAAAGTTATTTCGTATTGTAGACCCCGAAATGTTTCAACTTTATTCATCGGCAATAAATGTATGAAAAAGTCGTCGACCCTCTTTCAGAGGGAGGGTACTACGAGTACAAACGCAATTCTGTGAAGTCACAGTCCTACTGGGACGCTCATTAAATCAATTTTCAAAGTCAAAGTCTTCATTGCATTAATATCTAGTTACATTTGCAATATTTGCATGTGTGTGCATTTTTGCGTTCCACACAGGGTTAAGGATTTGCGCGGACTCTTACTGCCGCACTCCGAGACATTATTTAACTTTAATGTTCATTCAGGTTTGATTTTTTTTAAATGGCTGCTATCGTGCTATAACGAGCACATTTAACTCTGCCAACATCGAGTGATTAAAGAGACACGTTGTTAAAGATAAAATTGACCGGTGTGACGAGAGAATAGCTCTTCTGGATTTTATTAGTAATTGAGTTTTACACCATCTAGAACAAAACAAAACAACAAATAAACAAACACATATAACGGCACAATGTTAAGAGGGAGATTCGTTTCTTCAGTTTTGATGCGTATTAAAATATGTGACAATTTAAGTTAATTGACGTCTCTGAATGCGGCAGTCACTTACTTGTATGATAATATGCAAGTGTTGTGGCCGACCGTAGCTGAAGCCTCTTGTTATATCGAATGCTAATGACATTAAAGGATGTTTGATGACGATTGACCGAAATTTCGACCGAGTGTCGTTTAGGTAATCTAGAACCAGAGCAAACGATAGACAACAATTATTGGTACTTTATTTGATTCTAGACTTTCTGAAAACATAACAAGTATGTAGAGGCGTTCTTCTCCTTTCCTCTTCACATGTCTTCTTCCTCTTCACATTGTCTACATCTTGTGTTTTTAGCAAATAAATGTTTCTTATCTTCTTTATCTTACATGTTAGGTGAGGTCTGCTCAGGTGACTGGTTAGCTCGTTTGTATCACTAGAATATAAAAACAGTATCAACATTAGTGGCGTATTGGCGTCTCAGTAATACCCACTCTTCATACGCGTCAATACAAGGGGCTATGAATACCGTCGCTCCCCAGCAGGGGCGCCACTAATAAAAGCCGTGATTGTTTGCCTAATGGCCGAGGATTCCCTCATTGATCAAACTTTGACGCGTACTCAGTCTTTCAATAATAAGTGCTTTTTTACATGTTTTTACAACTTCCTTCGTGGTTGTTTGGAGTTATGAATAATATGATTGACTGCGGTCTACCTACTGTTGCAGAATTTTCTTGACTGTTGTACTTTCTTCCAATAATGGATTGGATCCGACATTTACACTATAAAGAAGTAGTTTCGTAAGACGATCGCGACGACAAGGCTAATTATTATTATTAAAAGCCCGGCGTGTCCCACTGGTGGGCAAGGACCTTCTTACCATTTCTCCACATTACACGATTATGGTCCAGTTGGGCTATAGGAGTCGAGCTCATCCCGCCATCGCCCCTCGGGCCGCCGTCGATTTTTGGGTTCCGACTCTGTGGCTATTCTGGTGACAAGGCTAAGGCAAACCGAAAACACGATCATGCAATCGACACCTAGCTACCATCTATTGGGTATACTTGGAACTACTACGGAAGAACCGGGGTCCGATTCAAATTTCAAAGTGAGGAGGGCGGGCCACCAATAAAGTACTAGTATCATTTATATTCTTATTCGTTACGGAATGACTTCGTTATAAGCCACCAGACGTCTACGAGAAGCCATTTAGCAGATTCATTGACTTTGCAAAAACCCCCATTGATTCGCAATCTTCCACTTCCATTCTAATATTCCTCTATTGCCTATACCAGTGGCCCAAGCTCTTCAAGAATCCATTGTGGTCCAATTTAGCGCAGTCATGCCGGCTAATTGAGGCGGCTGCATCTGACCTGATTTCGCAGACGCGCCCCGGGCCCGATCGATACTACATCCTACGGGATACGCGGGTATGGTAACACCAGCGGGGATTAGGATAAATAATAATAAATTCATACAAAATATTTACATTGTAATGCATTATTTATATTGAATGTGTTGCGAGAAATGTCTTGCGAGGAGACATATACTCTTCGACTCACTCACAATACATCCAACCATTGGACGGACACTGGGCAGGGCAACATTCGAGAGAACAGACCCCCGCAAAATCTCCTTGAGTGGAAGCCAGCGCGGAAATGGGCCGCAGTCTGGGCGAGGCCTCCCACCGTGGACCGACGCTGTAAGTCTTTCGGGAGTCCTCGTTGCGTTTGCGGGGCACAGGACTTCCGAATTCTGATATGAACGAACTTTTGGGGGAGCCTTATGTCCAAGCCATGTGCAAGCCTTTCTATTGGCTGAAATGATGATGATGTGATGATTGGCCGGTAGAACGAAGTCAATCCTTATTATGTCAGTTACGTTACCTTACCGCTTGAAGGTTAAACCGAGTTTCCATAATGTCATTCAATCCATTGTGCGCGAGATTCAGACCCGAGGTCTAAATATAGTCATGAATGGAAGGTAATGAAGTTTGGCTGTGTCGAGCCTTGCTCAGTCTGCTCTAACACAATCAATGTGGGGGAATATGGCGGAGGTGCTCCTTTAGAAGAAGGAAATTGAAAATTGAAACTTGAATTTCTCATGGAGTATGTTATTAACTTGTCACGTTAGTGGGGTATGTTTGACGCTGTGTTGGATGGTTATTGGATGTGAAACTCATTCCACTTTCAATATAGTGGCGGGGTTTATTTGTAGATGTCTCTTTTGGAATGAATGAATTATGTTACAATTTATATTAATGAAACTAACAGTGAAATCAATGGGTTGACCTTTATTACAGATCTCAGCATTATCGACTTTAACAATGTCATTTATGGATTTGTTTTATTTTAAACGTCGTAAGGCCCATAAGCCTTTTAAAAGGCATAAAACAACTGATTTTCCATTGTGTCTGCTGTCTGGGCGTTACGACGTTAATTATTGGATTGTATTTTGATTTTTTAACATTCACTAGTTCATTTAGATAGTTTGACTTTTGAGAATGTTACTTTTGTTAGAACCTAATTGGACTAAATACCTATATACCTTGTGGATTTAATTTTGAGGTGCATTTCAACCCTCATTTAGCATTTGAACACCCTCATAACTCAAAAACTATTCCACATACACATGTAAATTTTGCTTTATTTATCTTTTAACAAATTTCTAGACAAAGATTATTTGCTGGTTGATTTAGCAGAAATTGAGACTCATCAATTACACGAATATTTAATTAGCTTAGAACCGCGGATTCTCTCGGATCGCTGAAGGAGAACGAATGCTTCTGTCAGGTACGCAATTTGCGTTTTACTAGTTTTTGTGACAAAACGATCGGCCCGTTTAATCAGATTGTACCAGTGAAACGCAGGTTGCGTACCAGACACAAAACGACACTGTGATATTACACAACCTCATCTCGGCGGTTTATTCCCGGTTGCGATCATAACTAGACACACAGTAAAGTGTCAGCTTATAATCTGTCCCACTGCAGGGCAAAGGCATCCGTTTAGGCTTTTTCACCACGCTCTTGGCTGATGCGGATTGAACTAAATAAGCTTGTGATAGGTAGCAGACGAGCAGGCGGATCACCTGATGGTAAGCAATTGCCGCCGCCCATGGACACATGCAACACCAGTGGAGTCACAAGTGCGCTGCTAACCTTTTATCCCCTTCCCCCCCGATGGGCCTACGGTACCCTCACTCACTCGGCGAAACACAGCACAGGAGCTGCGTCACGCCGGTTTTCTGTGAGGCAGTGGTATCACTCCGGTCGAGCCGGCCCATTCATGCCGAAGCATGGCTCTCCCACAATTATAGGGAGGTCTGGTAATTACAATGGAACGACCCACGTCTGACCTTCGCAACCCTTTAATAGGGGAACCAGACCAGCTGGATCATGATTACACGTTTCAAAACTATGCAGTAACGTGCAGGTTTCCACAAGTTGTATATTCCGCAGAGGTTACGGTAGAAATATGAACAGATATGAAAAATCCAGAGATGCATTCTTCATGGAGTTACGACCAAAGTCAAATATCACATAATACTCACTTTAAACTCTGCAACTGGAAAACAAATCATCCGTGTATTGTTCCCGCGAACAATTTCCAACGTCGGCCAACAGGTAGAGTGATGATAAAGAGCCGTTGAACTCTTGGTAATTGATTCGCGCTGGCACTCCGCCAAGCGCTACTACGGTCGCGAGTGAAGGGACGGCTGAGGTGACTCATAGAGCGGCTATGTCACAAAAAAATTGGACATAGGATATCAGGAGTCCAATTATCGTGCACTCGATATACAAAAAAAAAAAGAAATCTTATTATACTAATATAATAAAGCTGAAGAGTTTGTTTGTTTGTTTTGAACGCGCTAATCTCCGAAACTACTGGTGCGATTTGAATAATTCTTTTTTTGTTGGATAGTCCATTTATCGAGGAAGGCTATAGGCTAAATAACATTACGCTATGACCAATAGGAGCAAAGACAGAGCGGTAAATGTGTAAAAAACGGGGAAAATTATTCATTTTGAAGGCTTTCTTTGCGTGCGCTGCGAAAACGGTTCAAGATACACAAAAAATATGTATGAAAGAATTATTCCTCTATACATGATCTAAAAAAAAGTCCGCGACGGCATATGTCTATCTTTAAGGTTTAGTCACAATGACCGTTTTTATGGTACCAAATTTGGTCGAAATAATTTGTTTAAGTTGTATCAACATAATAATATTAAGGGGTTGTAAGGGTTAAAAGGGGGGTAAAAAGTTACTTTTCCACGCGGACGAAGTCGCGGGCGGCCGCTAGTTATGTATGTAAAATATCATGTATGCTACCGCTGATTGGAAAAGTCGATGATACATATCGAATGAGAGATTTTCATACATTCGTTAATATTTATAGGTAAATGTTTTATGTTTAATTCGATATCGAGTGCACGAGAATTGGGATCCAGGTCTTATAGCAAGTACACCTAGTGACCCACCCACACTTTTGGGATCTACATGGATCAGTACCAATAGATGGCGCTGGGAGCCGATTATATCGCGCATATGTTTCGCTTTTTCGGTTTAGGCTCACTAGTTGATCATGATATTAGTATCTTTATAAATAGTATAAATAAGTTGACAGATCTGAATTCATCGATACATCCGTACATGCACCTCTGGATTTTTTTAAAATCTATGCGCGTATTTCTACCATTAGCTCGGTGGTAAGAGAAAACATCGTGAGGACATCTTAATTTGGATAGTTCGGAAGTATCATCGTTGAGTCGACGTTTTAACTCGTTACCCATTTTTTTTACACACTATCATTCTTTCTTCTTACGTTCTTGACGAGCAATCGTGAACCCATGGTAGATTACTACGGGTGGTTGGGAGCCAAGGTGGGCGGGCCTGTCGCCACACTCGCCACCGATGTGTCACAGCTGCGTCAATATTCCTGTCACACTCGCTCGTCGTCAAGAAATTGGGTTATGTTTTCGTTGGATGCTTATATATTTATGTCCACCAACACATAATACAAATAATGATTGTTGTGTTGAATGATTGCGCGTGGAAATGATGCCAAATTGTTGTTAATTCGGATTGATGATGCGTTAATAACGTGTCCATAAAGTTTTAATTGCATTGATGAAGTTTGGTAATCAATTACCGAGTTCTGAAGTTTCTACAAAATAATTATGTTTGGGAGAAATTTACATCTTAATTGGGGAATACATTTTAATCATGCAAATAGACAGATTTAGGTACACATATCATTGAGCTTTAGAAAAGCTTAAAGTGTTAGAAAGTGGGAAATATGTTTATCACCAAGAAAGAGCCACGCTTCTGTATGAATGGACCGGCATGACCGGAGTGATACTATGACCTCACAGAAAACTGCACTGGCGTAGTAGGTGTTCATGACTGGCGGCATGCATTTACCATTAGGTGATCTGTCCACCCTTACACTAACATACTTATCACATAACAAACAAAATCAGAAGTACGCCGACCTAGCTTTAAAGGTTTCGATCATAGAAATACATCGTGAACACTAACAATTGTGGAAATTAAAATACTACATTTTGTTTTCGATCTCGACGGAATCATCATCATCATCATCATTAGCAACCCACGCTCGTCCACTGCTGTACATAGGTCTCCCCCAATGCACGCCACCGCTGCTCACGATTTTCGGCCACTCTCATCCATCTTGACGGAATATTCGAAATTCATTTATTTATTAAAACTTTATTGCACAAAATGTGTAACAATAGGCGAACTTAATGCCCAGGGGCATTCTCTACCAGTTAACCTTTGGGTCATGCGAAGACAGTGGAAAAATGTAAGAGAGTGAGATGAGTGGAGAGTGAAATTCATAATATCTACTACACTACTACTAATGGCAATGTGTTGGAATCATTGCAAATCTGTAGATTATATCTCACCACCATTACCATCAGGCGGAGTGAGGTCATGTTGATTGTCCTCAATATAAAAAAAACTAGTTTAAAGAACGTAACTCTTCACCGATAGACCACTGTATGCTTGCTACGAGTAGCTTCTGCACTTCTATGATACACTTGTCTAGGCTTATACGCTCACTCGTGCTGTACGGGTACCACATTCATGTGTGGGACACAATATACCAGCCTCACACGCATTACCACACAATGCCGGCGCACAATGAGACGGCAATGCGCGGTACATCATTATGCCGTTAATGCTCCTTCATTGTTTGCTGATCAATTGAAAAGGCTCTCTTAGACCTTGGATGTTCATAACCTTTTTGCAGTCTCGAGTGTTTAGTAACGGTCTGTTATAATATTACAATGCTCAACAATCTTCATTTTGAAAACATACCAGCTCAGCTTAAATATATAACTTTTCAGTGCTATGACATGTTTTACTTAGTTGTAACAATAGAATTAGATTGTCCAGTCAACAGCAAAAGTAAATCATCAAAATCAAAAACTCTATACTCATTATTGAGCGGAGTTGGCGTCAGAACTATATGGTGCCAAATTCATACAGTACAAGAAGAACAATATCATTCGATAAAATTTAATGTTAACTATGTTTTTAAACTTTCGCGTTGCATTATACAAATACTTCATATAATTAGCGTTTAGTCCCGTTTATATGACGTATTTGTTAATGTTAACTGTTAAGTAGCAGCCTATATACTGTCCGACTGTAGTGCGTAGGCCTCCATCATAGAAATCAAGTCATCGGCATCGCCATTATATGATGGGATTAGGCTTAATCACCAAGATTGCCTAATGCGGATTGGTGATCACAACCCGAGCTATGTTCGAAAAATTTGATTGGCTACGAAAATAAAGGAGAACGCGACCGTTGCATACATTTGTGGGCCGAATGTTATACAAATCAAAGATGCCTTAATTTAAAGGATTCATAATAACAATTCACCACAAAAATTTTGGGAAGATTAGGCAATCCAGGAATCGAGATATTTGAATTAATAGTAAAAGTGAGGTTATGTAACCTGTAATAAAACGGCTATTTGCAATGGTGTCTGCACAATGTTTTTAATCGCTTTGAGACTAAATTATGCAAGTAGGTAGAGGGCCGTTAGACTTATTTACTATTTTGGTACCTACTCTGTACATTCCATAGGTATATGTCACACAATAAGAACCCAAAATAAGCGAATAATTATCATCTCATGCACATTTTTGGGCTCTGTCTGGCGTCCCTCAGTTTTTTTCAAATCGCAAAAGGTTTCAGTAAATTAATTAAAAATAAACATACTTGCATACATGCTTATATATATACCTCATCCAAGCGTGTATCCCGGTTGCCGCCATTAGGTATGGAGACCCAGAGTACGCTTCAACTATGATCCTGATTTGACGAGCCTGGTTAATTGCAATGGGAAGATTGTTATCTGACCTGACTCGGACCATAGTCAGGACCAACTGCTTTACGTGTCTTTCCAAGCACGGAATCATCGTTCTTATCGGGCAATCAAGTAATTCAAGCCTGCAATGTCCTAACCAAACTAGGAAAACCTTACAAACTGAGTGTTCCCCCGCAGGAATCGAACCCACGACCTCCTGGTTTAGAGCGCAGCGCTCTAACCACTACACTACGGAGGCAGATACATGCTTACATTTATCAAGTCTATACCCCCTGCGAGGCAGACAAAGCCTAAGGTTATAAAACCATTAGAAATAAATCAAAGAGAAAAGAAAGCAAAATAAAACACTATTATAAGATTACATATAACTTTAATTATTTTACTACATTACGTATTGCAGATTCCCGCATAGTATCAGTGAGTTTGAAGTGAGTTCAGAAGAAGGTGAGTTTGCCGCTGGCCCAACAAAGAACGCCCACAGCGGACACAAACACTAGAATGCCCGACTTGGTTTTGTGTTTCTATTAGTTGTCTCCCACTTATTACATCCTGGGCCATATTCCAACATGCATGGCAAACATAGTCCTGATTGGTTACCTGCAATATGGTCAGTTAATAATTTATGTTTAAACAATACATATTGATTAGGTACAGAGCAATAAACTATTTGATTTGATTTGATTTAGTTAAAATCGTTAGGTACTCACTGATTGAGGGGCACGCCACTGATTGATCACCAATAAAACCGCCTCACTATCCAAAACCCTTCTACCAATTGTATTGCAACGGTTAGTTGCAATCATTGAGGTATATGTAGAACTAGAGGAGCTATCGTATGCAAAAGTCATGTTCCATTTTGAATTGTCAATGGAATTGTCAAACATTATAAGTGCGATGCAGCGCTGAAAATTAATAAATCGTCTAAGCATGCGAAATTCACGCAGCGCTTTATCGCTTCTAGGATGAAGTTTGTTCGCGAACGAAAAGGCGTAAGCGCCGTGATTTTCATAGCACTTTACGCGTTTTGTTCAACGTACGTCAACAAAATGACATTTTGTTGACTAAGCTACAGATTACAGAAGGGACTATTCGTATCTGGGAGTTTTATACCTAACAAGAATCCTACGAATTATCTAATTTGTGTTTATGTAAGTATTATCTGATATGATTAAAGAGTACCTACCTAACATATTAAAACTTCCTTCAAATGAGATTGATTGTGCCAGTTTACATGTTTTGTTAAATGAAACGAAGAGATACCTTTCAGGTACGGAAATTTTATTCTCCCTATAGGGGCGATGCACGAATTAATAAGTTAAAATAAAAGTCGTAAATACAAATGATACATTTTATTTCGTTACCCTTAAAGAAAACAATTTTGTTAAATTTTTGCCGTTTAGATAAATATTAATATTACCTATGTCGAGCGACAGTAAACTATCGATTAAAGATTATTTAACCACCAAAATCCTTACATCAAAAATCGAATGGTAGGTAGGCATTAGGACATCACTTATTGATTTGTTTGTACTCGAGCTCCCAAAAGTAAATTAATGAATGAAAGGGTATGTAGGTAGGCATGTAACAATTTTCTACAATTTCCCTTCTGTTTCTATCTAATCTATGTCAGATGCGACAATAATGGCGTCTGTCAAATTGTGCTCGTATTTAATTTTTAAACGAAAATATCTAATTACTCATCGGTGGAAAATTATCCCTTTGCACTTCGCCGTATTCCTTGAATTATTTGTGCAATATATCAATACACACCACGGCATTTTTGATGCGTTTTGTAGTACTTTTTCACTAAAACAACTGTTGGATGGTCAACCGGTCAGAGCTAGCAAGCGACTGATTGAAGTGCAGTGCAATCACCGCAATTCAATGGAACCTATTAATGATGGGTGGTGTCTCCTCTAGTTTTACTTATACCTCAATGGTTGCAATGTTGCAATTCACACAGCGATCCATATCATCAAAATCCCAAATCGTAAGCTTTATTTGTTTAGTCCAAAATACAACGCCAGGGTAATTCACCTTTGGCAACACGATCGAGATGTCCGTATTATAGGCCAACAGTCGTTGAGGAAAATCCATAATAAACATAAAAAGCATACGAGGCTCCCCAAACGCATTGAGGTAAATGTTAGAACTAGAGGAGCTCTCGTACGCAAAAGTCATGTTCCTTTTGAAATGTCAAACTTTTGAGTGCGATGCACGACGCTGAAAATACTTAATCGTCTAAGCATGCGAAATTCCACGCAGCGCTCTATATCTTCTAGGATTGAAGTTTGTTCGCGGACCAAAAAGGCGTAAGCGCCGTGATTTTTCATAGCACTTATCGCGTTTGTTCAACGAGAGTTTTATACCTAACAATTAAGAATCCTTACGTATTATCTAATTTGTGTGTATGTAGGTAAGTATTGTTTGGTATGATTAAAGAGTACCTACCTACATATTAAAACTTCCTTTTCCCTTCTGTTTCTATCTAATCTATGTCGAATGCGACAATAATGACGTCTGTAAAAATGGTGCTCGTATTTAATTTTTAAACGAAAATATCTAATTACTCATCGGTGGAAAATTATTCCTTTGCACTTCGCCGCATTCCTTGAATTATTTGTGCAATATCTCAATACACACCACGGCATTTTTGATGCGTTTTGTAGTACTTTTTCACTGAAACAACTGTTGGATGGTCAACCGGTCAGTGCTAGCCATTGAGGTAAATGTAGAATTAGAGGAGCTATCATAAGCAAAAGTCATGTTCCATTTTGAAATGTCAAACTTATGAGTGCGATGCAGCGTTGAAAAATAATTAATCGTCTAAGCATGCGAAATTCACGCAGCGCTATATCGCTTCAAGGATGAAGTTTGTTCGCGACCAAAAAGGCGTAAGCGCCGTGATTTTCATAGCACTTTACGCGTTTTGTTCAACGTACCTCAACAAAATGTCATTTTGTTGACTAAGCTGCAGATAACAGAAGGGACTATTCGTATCTTAGAGTTTTATACCTAACAATTAAGAATCCTTACGTATTATCTAATTTGTGTGTATGTAGGTAAGTATTGTTTGGTATGATTAAAGAGTACCTACCTACATATTAAAACTTCCTTTTCCCTTCTGTTTCTATCTAATCTATGTCGAATGCGACAATAATGACGTCTGTAAAAATGGTGCTCGTATTTAATTTTTAAACGAAAATATCTAATTACTCATCGGTGGAAAATTATCCCTTTGCACTTCGCCGCATTCCTTGAATTATTTGTGCAATATCTCAATACACACCACGGCATTTTTGATGTGTTTTGTAGTACTTTTTCACTGAAACAACTGTTGGATGGTCAACCGGTCAGTGCTAGCCATTGAGGTAAATGTAGAATTAGAGGAGCTATCATAAGCAAAAGTCATGTTCCATTTTGAAATGTCAAACTTTTGAGTGCGATGCAGCGCTGAAAAATAATTAATCGTCTAAGCATGCGAAATTCACGCAGCGCTATATCGCTTCAAGGATGAAGTTTGTTCGCGACCAAAAAGGCGTAAGCGCCGTGATTTTCATAGCACTTTACGCGTTTTGTTCAACGTACCTCAACAAAATGTCATTTAGTTGACTAAGCTGCAGATAACAGAAGGGACTATTCGTATCTTAGAGTTTTATACCTAACAAGAATCCTTACGTTTTATCTAATTTGTGTGTATGTAAGTATTGTTTGGTATGATTAAAGAGTACCTACCTACATATTAAAACTTCCTTCAAATGAGATTGATTGTGCCAGTTTACATGTTTTGTTAAATGAAACGAAGAGATACCTTTCAAGTACGGAAATTTTATTCTCCCTAAAGGGGCGATGCACGAATTAATAGGTTCAAATAAAAGTCGTAAATACAAATTATTTATTTTATTTAGTTACCCTTAAACAAAATAAGTTTAGTTAACTTTTGCTGTTTAGATAAATAATTAATATTATGTCGAGTGACAGTAAAATATCGATTAAAAATTCTTTACAACCAAAATCGTTACATCAAAAATCGAATGGTAGATAGGCATTAGGACATCACTAATTGATTTGTTTGTACTCGAGCTCCCAAAAGTAAATAAATGAATGAAACGGTATGTAGGTAGGCATGTAACAATTTTCTACAATTTCCCTTCTGTTTCTATCTAATCTATGTCGAATGCGACAATAATGACGTCTGTAAAAATGGTGCTCGTATTTAATTTTTAAACGAAAATATCTAATTACTCATCGGTGGAAAATTATCCCTTTGCACTTTGCCGTACTTAATCCTTGAATTATTTGTGCAATATCTCAATACACACCACGGCATTTTTGATGCGTTTTGTAATACTTTTTCACTGAAACAACTGTTGGATGGTCAACCGGTCAGTGCTAGCAAGCGACTGATTGAAGTGCGGTGTAATCACCGTAATTCAATGGAACCTATTAATGATGGGTGGTGTCTCCTCTAGTTCTACATATACCTCAATGTCCAAACGAAAGAAAACGAAATTCTCAATATTTTTCTTGACAAACGTTTTATTGACATTTGTCAATTCAATTTTTCTTTTTAAAAAGAAAAATACATCTCCTCATACTTCATCTCGAAAGAGTTCTAATTAATCCGAGTGTTTCATAGATTAGGTACAATATCGATTATCAATTTCTTACACGATTTTCTTGCGATTTTCATACATTTTAACGATTATTGTGTTGTCATCAAATTCATTTTTTATCGATAATTTGTTTTATACGATGTTTTAAGTTTTCTAATATTCTGGATTGTAAAATGGTCTAGTATTTTGTGAGTTTCTTTACAAAAATATAACCGATTTTTGAGGATGCTTTCATCTTGATAACTTTGGGCCCAGAGATCCCTTCCTCCTTTGTGTGTAACTTGGATTATTTCGTCGTGTCCCTAAGCAGGGCGGAACATTTTACGTCTATGGTTGCAACTTTCACATAATGCTCAACAATGTTAGGTAGGCCATTGCTAATCTCATACAATGCCCTAATCCCGTACTTACTAAGTCGCGCACTTGTGTTACGGATACCAGACAACAGAGGAATTACAGATATAATCTGAATGAATAACTAAAGTCTTAAAGTGATACCCGTTCGTTGGATGATAACAATTTACCTATTTGTAGCACTCATCAATTTTGATCACAATTTTCATAACTGAATCGCAATTTTTATTTGAAATGCCGTTGTATAGAACGGGAGGGGAAGTTTGCTAATGGCATTGCTGTTTGGGATTTGATTAATGACAGGGATAACTTGCTACTTGTATTTTTAAAAAGGGGAGGTAAACAAGCAAGCGACTCGTCTGATGGCCACCCATTCTTCCTCTAATGCAATGGTACCCAAACTTTTTCTCACAGACCACAGTTCACCAGATTCCCTTACATAAATGTTTTTACGCCTATTTTATGTTAGTGATTGCCGCCGCCCATAGACACAACCCCTCTTTGCCCCCTATTGGGCCTCCAGTACCCTCAGCAAGCGCAGATTCACGTAGGTCTTCTGTGAGGCCATGGTATTACTCTGGTTGAGGCGGCCTATTCATACTAAGTACGTGCGTAATACGATACGTGAGCGTCCCACGGTGGATATAACGCTTTCAAAGTTTCGACACGTACTAAATAATATTTAGTATTCCATATTATGGAACATGCAAGTAGGTATTTAATGAATAGCAGCTAAGCATTTTATAAAATACTTCCTACATTTATAGGTAGTCCATAGTTGAGGTTTACACTATTTCAACCATACAAGTTACTTACGACTTGTGTACTCCCAAATTTTGACGTCCAGGACTTCCGGGAACCCCTCAGAATCCTGGCTGGATTACTATTGAGAACCAATGATCTAATGTAAAAATAATATAAATCCATTAAAGCGAATCTATAAAAGTTTCATCGCGCGTTCAGATCGGGTCGTTAATCTATGCCGCGTCAACAGCCAGGTGTAATGGCGGCGCGGCGCCCGCGCAGCATTTTGGCTGCGCGCGTTAATTGCTTCCGAAGCGGAGGGCGATGCACGTCGCCGAACGTTGAAGCTTTGTTAGATACAGTACTAGTGTTTTGTGAACCTAACTTTAATATAGAATTTTCATATCATTTTAACTTTATACCCTACTAGCTTTTGCCCGCGGCTTCGCTCGCGCTCCCCACTTCCCTAAAATGGGAGGTTTGAAAGGGGCAAAAAGTAGCCTATGTTACTCTCCATCCCTTCAACTATCTCCACTTAAAAATCACGTCAATTCGGCGCTTCGTTTTGCCGCGAAAGAAAGACAAACATACAGACAGACAGACACACTTTCCCATTTATAATATACAGTATGAGATATTACAAAAGTGCTCTAAAGTTAGTCTTGGTTTTAAATTGTTGCCGTCACTTTCATTACGAGTTTTATAAAAGTGACGGCATCATATTCAAACTATGACTACCTTTAGTCTCAGTTTTGTATTAAGGGGCTAAGGTTTTTTTTGTATTATTGCTGAAGTAGGCAGACGAGCATGCGGTAATTTACGTAGGCTGATATTTTACTTAATTTTTTTTCTGCAAAAATAACCAAATGTAGAAATTAGGTAAGTCCTGCAGGGCAATTATCGTGCACTCAACATTAAAGTCGAATTTAGATATTCCATACATTCGTCCATACAATTTTCTAATTCGACTTCAATGTCGAGTGCACGAGAATTGCTCCTCTGACGAGAATTTAACACGTGAGATAGAGTTTTTAATACCATTCTCTCAACAAAATACTTTAGTTACTAGACAGATCTGCTAGACGGTCTGATTCTAGCTCATTTCTATATTTATAGCCGTTACTACGTTGATTACATCATCAATAACAAATATATTCGTTTCCATCTGAAATATATTCGCCAGCGGCCATCGAATACATCAAATCAATATTTTCGAACCTAGTTTTATGACGTTTGAATGAATTATTATCAGGTTCGATTTATTTAAAAGACCGGTCGAGTTGAATCACGGTTGGAGGGTTCCGTGACATGTAGAATTGTAGAGTTTAAATAAAATCATATTTCAGCTTGATCTTCACATGAGAATAAGGTCCATCAGAAAGAAAGATGGACAAAAAGGGATCATAAATTTATTAATACTTATAACCAATCGCAACATAATTATAATTTTACTTCAAAAGTAAAAGTAAAAAGTATGTGTATGTAAGTAAGAGTCGTATTGTACATTTTGTAAAGTATTCAGAAAATATATCCAAACGCTTCCTTTGAATGCTGCACGCACTTTATTGCACAAAATACATAGCTTAACAATTCCATCTAACGGGTAGTTAACGATAGATGTCTCTGTTTTACAGACCTACAAAATGATAGCATGATTTTTAAGTACCTTCTAGAGCTAAAGAGTGTCAGATTTTGGGTGTTAGGGTCGCCTCTTTTTAGCTAATTTCCCAGTTCAGTTTTCGTTTTTCCATTTGACATCACGAACCCTAAAAATGATTTTTCATGCATCTGAGTTATAGCGTATGCTTGGAGCGCGGCCAATGGTAGTTGTCTTCTCGGTAATGGTGGTACAGTCGGCCGAGGATATTTACCGTAATTCTGCTTAGTGCTCCCGTGCCTGATATTTTACGGCTTCTATTCCTATCGTTATTTATGGCGATGGGACGCGTGGCTGAGCTATGGCTGCTATGGCTTTTGTCTAACTTGCGACGTCTATCCATTTGTGATACTTGATGTGATAGTAGCTAAGTGTATAAAAACATGATCCTTCGTAGGAGTTCGTGGGTTGGAAATCCGAACCTTTAGATTTTTCAAATCTATGGTACCATTAGCTCGGCTGAGAGGGTAAACATTGTGAGGAAACTTGCACGTTTCGGATAGTTTCTGAAGGCGGCAGTCGCTTCATTGTAGTTACCAAACTTTCCAATCCTGAATCATGGTATAAGCGTACCCCGGCAGCCCGGGCCCCAACTCCGACCGTGACAGCTTTTGACTCAACTTAGAAATACACGCTAAGATGAGAGATATGTTAGTTTTGTCATGTTTAGTCAGTTTCTACAAAAAAAGTTCTGTTTTGTTAGTTATGCATATTGTTTGTTTATTTTGTTTGGACATACAACAGCTTGATCTGTTCTGGTAATGTTAAGTTCTCATATTCTTTAATTCTGGAGACGGACTGTACAGCGATGGCACATGGCACTCGAGCTAATGGGGCTTGTCATCGCATCCCGCCAATTCACATTGTTAAGTGTTTTTTAATTGACATTGACATACTTTCTAAACAAATTCACAACAATGTCAGACATTAGGTAGTACACGATGTTTTTTTTTGCGGTCGGCTTTCTATTTTTGTGTTTTTTCATGGGCCTAATGTAGTTCGGCAATTTTTTTTTGGGTACAGACAATCAAGATTCAATTTAGGCATGGACATACCTTTTCGACTATTAATTATAGACGAAGAGTGCACCATTTCGTCGATTTTTGTTATTAACATCTGAGTTTTCTGTAATCTGCACTCAATCTAATCACAACGTTTTTGACATTGGCAGAATGACCGCGTTGTCCCACGTAAACGCGGTGATTCCGCTCCCCCCTCCTCGCATTCCAAATTCTAAAAATAAAAAGAATAATTTGCCGCTTGCTCGAAAAAAAAATTTTACAATTACTAGTTGGATGGACTCTAAAACCCTCATTCGAAATCCATTGCGGTTCATTATTGATTTAGCTTCCGTTTTACTACGGCACCCAGCAATGTACGGCATACAACAACACCGGGTCGCGTGTACTCGCAAGGTCATTGGCCTGTGACGTCACCCCGACTCTACGGCTACTACGGCCGGTCTCCTCAAGTACAAAGTTGGTTGTACTATTACGTGTGTAATTAGTAATAACTTTGTATGTTAATGAATATGGTTTATTTTGATTAGCGGTTAGTGTTGGCGTTTAGGACCTTAAATTTTGTGGTCTGGTAATAGGAGTCTGATAATAGTTTTTTTTATTTATTTTGACACACATTCGTAAACTTTAATAAAAACTGTAAGTTAGTGTGATACACAAAAGCAAAGCAATAAAAAATACCCAAAAATAAGTCAAAATGTTTAAAAGGTAAGCTTTATTTTCAAATGATGTCTCTATTGCAGAAAAAAATTATTACGACTCGCGATGACGATTTCTCGAGTAATATTAGCGCGGCCGGTATGTTCGTTTGCCACGATTTTTTGCGTTAGCCATTACTATCTACTCAAAATAGTAATGATATTCAACAGAAATCAATATCCACACTATAGCATCAAAGAATACCCGACCTATCAATATTATATTACCTGCCAATTTGTCTGCCAGAGTTATGAATGAAAGCTCCGAATGAGCTTTCATGAAAGCTCAACCCACGTCGAGCAACAAAAGCTTGCTTACCCTATACAGGACTTTTCCCGGCCATTTAAAGGGATATTGGACCTTATATGCTATGAATATAAAGGTCATTTAATGGTTACGATGGAATATAATCTCAACACAGTAGAGTTTCTCTTTTGGGCGTATATTGAATGTTTTGGATACCAAACCCTTGTTGGGTTAGGGTTGCGTTTTGTTCAGTTTGGGGGAGAAGGGAGGGGTATCTATGGCGACTGTCTATTATTATAGTGGCTGTTGCTGACTATACTGAAGGAAAAACCTTTGTTGTGTATACAGTGGAAGGAAAAATCTTTTTTGTGTGTGTATACCTCTACACTTCTTCAATATTTACTTCATTCGTTTAACCACGTCTTCTACTAATCATTTTGAATAACTTTTTTTCTACAACTTTTTGGAAATTCTATATTTTTTTTGATTCCCCGTAGGAAGTTAAAACATTACGTGACTGACTTTATATGACAGTGCTTTTTAATGTAATTTTCCTAAAGTCATAAAACAAATGTGGTTCAGAATGTTTGATACTTTGATAGATGACGTGGTTAAATGTAATGTAAGTTTAACCGTTTAAAAGGTATACATACAATCTTTTCTTAAAGCAATCTCGTCATAAAACTCTTCGAATTGAGTCTTTGAGTTAAAAATTATCATCTCTCATTAACTTAAGCTATTATGAAATTATAACGACATGTTGTAGTCCTGGAAGAAACACAGTTAACAGTACAGGCATAGACATTCGTAGAAGCTCTAAAGCGGTTTACGACGAGGATTTCGATGTAATCGTTTTGTGGCGCTATAATTTACAAACTGACGTTTGTGTGTCCGTATAATTCGGCTCTTGCGCAGGGCTACCATACATAAGGAAAATGTTGACTGATTTACTTCGGTCTAGTTGAGTTTTAGTAGTAAAGTATCAGATTTATTGTGCCACTACAAGCCACAGGCCACTATCATAGAAATCAAGTCATGGGTACTATTTTGGGTTTATGGTTAATCAGCGCTTCACCGCACACTTGTGACTCTCTGTCTTCGGCCGGGGCGGCAATCGCTTACCATTAGGTAGATCCCTCTGCTTTTTTAGTTGCCAAGGACACTTTTCTTAGTTGCCATTGATTCCTTGGTGACCATTTTGATTCGACTTATCTTAATATTTCACTTTAAGCTTATTTATTTTGTCTTTCTAACAAAAAGGTAGACATGTAATCTACCGCTCTAGTGGCTTGTAACAAAATCGTCCCATCCCGAATGAGAATACACCTGTCGCATCCAAACAAAGGTGACAGACAGCGGTTATGAAAGGGAGGGGAAACTACGATTCGGTCGTTGTATATTAAGGTTAGGGATAACGATTTCTATTGGGTCTACTCTTGTCTCAAGGGTTGTTGCAGCGCAAACATTAATGTTGACTGTGCCCGTAACTATCAGTTTCTTAGTTACCAATGCAGCTCCTTTTTTGCGTTGGGGGAATGCTGCCGCCCCGATATCGACGTCCTTATGCATGCATGCCCGTCTGCCGGGGGGCGGACGGGGTTATGTCGGGCTCTCCTCCGGTAGACTAAAGGCCTACCGACTAAACCCCCAACGACGCTCCCTGCTTCGCCAGAGTGGGAAGGAAACATGTGTACTAGTTAATGAACTTTGACTACACGTTCCTTCCCAGGCGGTGGCCCGCTTACAGCGCGGGCCCTAAAATACCAATGCAGCCCTAGTCACAAAATCCTACGTCTAGCTGTCTTCACGCCTTAAAACTTTTTAACGACAGTAATAACGCCATCCCTTTCATAACCATTGGTTTTGTTCAAAAGAAGGCCACAAATGCATCTCTTTGATCGTTTCTCATTCAGACCGCGTGTTTAGTCTGCGCATGTTTTGGGCACTATATCTAATTTATGGGCGATTTGTATACGTTCCGTTTTATGTGTTTCGTTAGCAGTAATTTAGATTGGTTCCTCGAAAGGGGTTATTGGACGGAATGGTGATTGTGTTGCGGAACGTTGTTTAAAATAGGATTGGGAGGAGAAATGGTTTAATTATAACTGATTTATTCTGTTTTCTAAGGTGACACATCAGTGGTATCTATTACAGTTCTCAACTGATTTAAAAATAAAGAAGATGATCTGAATATGACAGTTTTTTTTTATCTGACGGGCGGTGTTCACGCGTTTCATTAGATACGAAGTCACATTCGGAAATAAATGGTAAAATGTCATTAGAAATTATTACCTAATGATAAAAATCTTCGTCTTGTCTCAATTAAGGTAACAAAATGGTAATAAATACAATTTTGTATTATAATTATACTTTACAATACAATACTTAAAAGATGTCCCTTGAGACAGTGATAGGTTTATGCAAGACTCTTGTTTAAATTTTTGCTGTTATACCCTACTTGTATATTACTTTCCCTGCTTCTTCGTCGATTACCACCCCTAGTCTTATTGTAGACAAATATAGAGAAATTAAACTTTTAAACCTAACCCACATTTATGAACAAGCGGAAATAGGTTAAAGCAATTCAGGTACAGTATGCAAAATCCCGTCTAAACATGAAACATGGTAAAACAAAGGCCATTAAACGAATTCCACGGGAGTTTGTTTCCATGCAAGGGACTGTGATCACGCGATCCTGGGCCGTGTAATTATAATACCAGTTACCAGAAATAGCATTTTTTCATGTGATAGGTGGCAGACGAGCAGACGGATCACCTGGTGGAATACGCCTATAGACACCCGCAACATCATGGAAGTTACAAGCGGGATTGTATAGCGATCACTAAACAAATGTTTTTTAATTGTTTATTATCGATAAAAATAATAACTATTCTCATATCATAAGCAATGAAATAAATTATTTTCATCGATTTACCTATGAGAATAAGATATTTTCCCGTAGTAAAATCTGGCCAGAGTCTCAACTATCTCCATACAAAATTGTATTATAATTGCTCCAAACGCTTCGTAAATAAGCTTACTTACTTACTCCACTGGCTCAGCGACCCGAAACGAGTCTTGGCCTCCGAAACAAGAGAACGCCACTTCGGTCGATCCTGTACCACTTGTTGCCAGTCCTTGGCCTGAAGTTCTCGCAGATCACTCTCGACGACGTCTTTCCAGCGATACCTTCGGCTTTGGTATGCTTTCTTCACGAGACGATCCTCGTCCAGTCTCTCGAGATGGCCAAGCCAGCGAAGACGATGCGCCTTGGTCTCGCCGATGATGTTAGGCGTGTCCATAATCCTCTCTATTTCGGCATTTGTGCGTAAATAAGCTTAGAAGTAACAAACACGAAGTCACAACTGTCGGCTTCGTGATATTATTTATTTCATTTCGCGTATTTCCTAAAATGTTTCCTTTATACAATCTTACGCAAGTGCACTTCGAGTCACCCAAATGTCTGAAGTAGCGAATTTTTGCTAAGCCGACGTTTTCAAGATTTCTCATTGAACTTAGGAACACCTGTACAAAAATTAACAATAATCGTCGAAACGTGCTCGAACAGCCTCAGAGTCCCTCTCGTCCTCTTCATTTTGCGGGCCTACCACGAAACAGAATTCACGATCAAATGTTTATCCACGTCGTCCCTTTCACTGCTGCACGTCACTTTTTTTTGAAGTTCGTTACTACAAAAAAAAAAAAAAAACTGCCAATCTAAATGATCAGTCACGTACTCAGGATATATTATAATGCTCAAGTGTGTGCGCAAACATAGGTGCACTCTCTATTCCCTCCCTCTTAATTCGATGGGACACCAGTGTGACAAGACTGAAGAGGGATCGGGCGCAAGACTAACATCTTAACGTGCTTTCCGAGGCACAAGACATTAACGTACAAGTTTAAAACTTAACGGGTACAAGACCAACTTCCAGACTTCGGGCTGACACCGTTTTTTTTTATGTGATAGGTAGCAGACGAGCAGGCGGATCACCTGATGGTAAGCAATTGCCGCCGCCCATGAACACATGCAACAAGTGCGCTGCTAACCTTTTATCCCCTTCCCCCCGATGGGCCTCCGGTACCCTCACTCACTCGGCGAAACACAGCACAGGAGCTGCTTCACGCCGGTTTTCTGTGAGGCAGTGGTATCACTCCGGTCGAGCCGGCCCATTCATGCCGAAGCATGGCTCTCCCACAATTGTTACCGTTACCGTTCGTCACTATTTTCTCTTTACGGCATGGTTTCGTCGTAGGTCCTCTGATTGCAATCAAAATGTGACTTTTGACCCTGTTTATAGACTGCTATAATTATACGGCGCAGCGTCTGGGGGTGGACTGAAAGAGTCCTTTAGATATTAAAGGGTCGTTGTTTTATTTTTCCACAAAGGATTTTTAAGTCGCATTGTTGGAGCGACAAGTTTGGCAAGCTGGAGAAGATTACTTGCGTTTTGTTTTTCCTGTTATTCTTGGCTTAATCGCTGTCACTAAATTATGTGAAGCATAACCAAGTTTATAAGGTGAAAAATATTGACAATATTTATCGTGGAAAATCCTGGCTTGCATGAATGGGCTTGGCCGACCAGAGATACCACGGCCTCACAGAAGACCGGCACTAGATGACAGAATATTTGTTGTGGAAGAGCCATGCTTCAGTATGAATGGGGTGGTTCGACCGGAGTGAGGCCACGGCCGCATAGAAGACCGTCGTGAAGCAGCACCTGCACTGTGTTTCGCCGAGTGAGTGAGAGTACCTGAGGCCTAATCGGGGGAAGGGGGTTAAATGGTTGGCACCACATTATGTGTCTCCACTGGTGTAGCGAATGTCTATGGGCGGCAACAATCGCTCGTCTGCTACCCATCACATAAAAAGGTGTTATAGAAAAGTGCTAAGTCTCATTAATAGACACGTATCATTAAATATTCTATACGCTTAGTTTTTAAAAGTAGTTTTTCTCATGTTATTTTAAACCAGGATCGTAGTCCCCTAACTGCACTTCCCCCAAACATTAAAATGCACTATCTACTTGTGCATTATTCATAATGTCCTTTCTGTTCCGGAACCAGTGAAGTGACGTACTTCGTATTCTTCCATTCGAGTAATTTTAATGAAGAATATGACGCAGACGTGCTGACGGATAATAAAAAACTGGATTGAATTCTAAGCGTAAAAGAAGACCATTTGAGATGATCAATTATATGCCAACAAGTACCTGTGAAGAGCCACGCTTCGGCAAGAATGGGCCGGCACGACCGAAGTGAAGCAGGGCCTGCGTTGTGAAATCCCTTACCATCAGATGACCGTCTGCTCTTCTGCCATTTATTACATAGAAGAAAAATATTTGCACGTCCAAATACTCCGCGATGAAGTCGTGACTCGATAGCGAGTCCACGATTTTTCATCGAGTATCTATTTCTACTATTATTTTTTCATTTTCCCTCCAACCACATCACTATGTAGAACTTTTCGCACAGGAACACGAAGTTTGTTCCACAGTGTTCCGCGTTCCAGTTGCTCCATTAAAACGTTCCAGCGTTCCATTCAGATCGTGTGCAGTGCAGTGCAATGAAACCGGCTCATTAAAACAAACTTTTTAACGAACACAGAAATAGATCTCTACTACTAAAATTGTATCACAGTCCGAGTAATAACAGTAAAGTAAGAGAGATACAAAAAAAACAATTGGGGCCCAAAGTACAATTTTCGGAATGGCTTCTTTGGCTTCTTGGTTCTTTGGGAGCTTTGGCGTTGCTTGAATATGTCATGTTTAAAATAAGGTCTAGTACACATAATAATTCCCTATTAAATCTCAATAAAAGATTTATCTCTTAATTAGAAACACTTAGTGACTCTATTTAATGCATTCTTTTCATTTTCAACATAGAAACTCTGTGGGTCTCACCTTTATATTTGTTGCAGATTTTCTCTTATTTTGTAAAGCCTTCTCTTCCTTGGCGTTACCATTTTTATGATATTAGGTGATTTCTAAGACAATCAACAACAATCGTTTGTCAAACTATTTTTGTTTAAAATCATCAAGTTTTGTTTGAGTGGCTCTTCAATTTTAGAGAACTTTTAAACTTCTCTCTACTGTTTCCACTCCATTACGTCCATCCATTTTGACAGTATTCCTATGTTTTTTGTGTTGTATCTAAAGGTACCCGATTATCATCTCAGGACGGAGTTCGCTCACTATCATAAACTGCATTGTGGTCCCACACAGCCCGTGGAATTGCATCATACTTTCGTTTTAACAGCCGCCATGGTTGTCAGTGAAAGTAGCTGTAGAATGCAACCATTGTACAAGTTTGTATAACGCCGTAAAAACTGCCGTCGCCATTTTGGTCTGTTCATGGACTTTTTGTGGTTTGTGGTTTTTCTTTACATTATGGTTACATTTTCTAATGATTTAGTATTGTGACTAAAAGAGTGTTCAGGTTCTGAAAGATCGAAAAAAGAACGAACTGAAGAGTGTGTTGGAAATAGAAAAGCCAATATCAAAATATAAGTCTATGAGTCTTCGGCATGAATGCGGATCGACCGGATTGATACCACGGCCTTACAGAAGACCGGCGTGAAGCAGCGCCTGCGCTGTGTTTCGTCGAGTTAGTCAGCGTAGGTACCGGAGGCCCAATTGGGGGTTAAAGGTTGGCAGCGCACTTGTAACTCTACTGTTGTTGCAGGTGTCTATGGGCGGCGGAAATCGCTTACCATCAGGTGATCCGTCTGCTCGTTTACTACCTAACACATAAAAAAAGAAAAAAGCTTTATAAACATAGAAGATATAAACGATACCCGATTTTCAAAATAAACCCTATCTAATTTCTTCTTTAATGCATCAATTTCTTATCTTTAATGGTCATTAGCAGTATTGATTGTGACCTTTAAGGTCAGAGAAAATATAGCTTCATCCCAGCGGATAACTTGTAGCCAAATGCAAATACGATGCGACCTTTGCCTTCGCTTAATCTTGCCTATTTTACTGCTCAGTCATTAATCGTTTAGTTTCACATGGTAAGTACTAAGACCTAGGTACTAAATAACAATGTGTTTGTACAGTAGGCGACACGTCAAAATAGCTCCCTCAGTGGTAAATTAGCACTTGTGTCTGTGATACAAGGGCGGTTCAATGTCCAGATAAGCTGGATATGTATGTCATTGTCATCATCACAGACGTTTTTTGCCTGACTTGTGGGCTGAGGTTTAACTTATTGCTTCTTAGTTTCATTTTTGTTTCTCCAATAACCCTGATTCAGTTGAAGACCACACAGGAAAAACCATGAATGTCAATAAAGTACAATTTAGAGAAAAACAGTTTGATGGGCGGGCATCACTGTTTCTTGCTATGGACAAACAGGTACAAATAGAACTACCTATAACAGTTGACTACGATGATTCTACCCAATTCAGATTTTTGTGATAGAATTTTATTTTAGTTTCCCTAAAAAGCTAACAGATGGCATTAAAAAGTCAGTCAGGTGACATTCATTGTTTTTCCCGTGTGGTCTGTCTTCAGTTGATCTTTGACTGTGGGAGAGCCACGCTTCGGCATGAATGGGCTGGCTTGACCGGGGTGATACCACGGCTCCCCAGAAGACCAGCGTAAAGTAGAAGCGGGTTCTGCTTCTGTGCTTCCAAGACAGTAAAAAAAATTGACAATTTGTGTTTTAGAAATGCGGGTTCTAAATATAGCACAAATGCAACGTTGACTTTCCCTCTATGTGTCCTATCCTTTCAAACTCTTTACTCACGCGAGCACACACCGTCAGCCATTCCTCACGTTTATGTACCTGGGCTAATTAATTAGTACGACCTAGAAACCTGCCGCGCCTTCGACATTTCCACACCCTGTACTTGTCCAGGGCTGCAGGGGTGCCAACATTACAACCTATTCCCTTGACTACTGACATACTTACGGAATAGCAACGGCGAAGGTCAGGCGAGAGGTTAGGCTTTTATGTTTTGTGTTGCAATGGGGAATCTTCTGTAATTAAATAAGTATAACAAACTACTGTTAAGATCGTCACTCCATCGCTTTTTGGGTCTGCCCCGTTGTCGGCGTCTATCAGGTAACCATTGGGTTACGATGCTAGTCCATCTATCGGGGTCCATTCGACAGACATGACACGCGCATTCCCACTTCAGCCCGGCAGTTTTCTTGCCTACATCATCATCTTCATATCTGTAGCTGTCAAACTGCTAATCATGACAGCGCTTTTGGAATCACTTTCAAAGGCTTTTTGTATGAAACTGTAGAATTTTTATGGTCGTTATTTGTGGTTGCTTCGGTGTCCATAGCACAAGGGAAAATCTCAGTTTGGGACCAGAACAATGTATGCGATGCTGTCTTAATGTATTTATTTATTTACGCATAATAGAAATTCTTCAAAACAAAAGTGATTATTAAAACTGCTAAATCATAGTATTTGTTGATACCGTGGGCTTGTTGCGTGCCGACATGCAAATAGGCGCGCTTTGGGCGCGGTCGCGGGTTCACAACCCGCTAGTTTGCTGTTCCGCTTCGGTGAATTTATTCAGGGGTTGCAAATGGACTGAATCAACGGAGACTTCTGAAGTTTTTTTTATTGAATTTTGATAATGTTTTTGGTGAATCAATAATACTGGTTCTTTGTAGGATGGACTGGTTTGCTTGCAAAAAACTTATAGGGTAAAGGGAGATATGTTGGTGATATAAGTAAGTTGGTGATATTTTTTAAACGGACTGCCACACAATTCCCTATGCGAACACATTCACGAGACAGCGCATGCGAGTTGCTATGAGTGTGAGGAAGATAGACATATGTCACGCGTTTCGTTCGGACGTTCCTGCGTTTAGTACTCAAACTTTTTTGACAAGTTTGCACCTGTAGCAGGCCTGTCCCACTCCGCGTGTACCTACGAATTTACAAGTACATGCGGCGTCACCTCCGGAGGTGACAATCAGTAGGGCTTCACGAGCGAGCGGCGACGCGCGCGCGTCTTTTGTTTGTGGCTTACCGACGCGACGTACCGATAAGACCGCTCTTTATAATTAATAATAAAAAAAGGCAAAGAAATATTGTGCAGTGTTTGCCTGTAATAACACGGTTTGCTATCCAAATTTAACTTTTTTTTAAGCTCCCAAAGGGCGAAGATCTGTTTTTATATGCTAATAATGTAAACAAAATAATATTTTTAGTCGGATAGAACTACTTGAGTTACCTACCGAAATTAATATTAACGAAATGAAACATCATAGGTGGGCAATAGAATAGCTGGTTGGTATACAATATTGGTATTACAATATTTAACTGAATTTAGATCTGTTTCGTTTTATTTTTTGGTAGGTAGGTATATCTTATCACCTGCATTTTACCTCAAAATACATAATAATAATACGAGTCTCTCAACACAAAATACATTAGTACAAGTTATAGCCAGGTAGGTATGTACTACAACACAGTCTAGGTATCTGGGCTGATTTTACCAACACTCAACGAAGCAACGCATTTATTAATATTAAGATTATATTATTTTCTTAAAGAAGACAACCCTGATATTGTCAGAAAAGGTACGAGTTACGCGATAGAAAGAGAACGCACTTCTAGGTATAAATATTTGTAGGTATTGAACGCTGGTCGGTCGGAATTTCAACGTTATATTATAGTAGTCTGAGTCTTTATTTCCATAAACGGTTTTTAGAAGTGGGTCTTCTGTACCTTGTACTATTAAGTATTCTGTGCCTGTAGCGCCATTGTTCAATGAATGTCGGCTGCGTCTTGGTATTTGGGAGAGATTATTCTGTTTTACTAAGTGTTTCAAAGTAATTCTTATTCAAATTGTTCAATAAACCAATTATTATTGAATTAAAAGTATAGGATAGTCGCGAATGTGTCAAAGTAAGTTTATTTTCCTTATTTCGTAACCGTTGTTCCTTAGTGTTTTCATCAATATTATGAGATTTTATTTGTGTGGTTAACTTTAGATATATGATCAAAGACTTCTTTTTGAAATTGGACCGATGTTCTAACAAAACTCAACATCAAAAATAAATCACATCTCATTTGGAATTGCGATGAGACGGGTTTATCATATGTAGTTAAACCATCAAAAGCAAAATGGATTCAGTGCTCCTATGTTTGACGCCATATCACGAGATATGCGTGTCAATCGAAGATGCTGATCCCGAGGAACAGCTACATTATAGGTGCGATCGTTGCCTCGCATAATTTGTTAAGTTTTTTTTTTTTTAGTACAAAATATTATATTATAGTTAGTACAAAGTTTATAGCTTAACCGTAAACACCTAGCAACATCTATTGGGGACAGTTTGAATTTAGTATATTTAATGGAACCATGCCCCGAAACAAAATGATAAGTACGAGTACTCAACTCACGCATGAAAGTGCGCGCAGGCTCTAGCAAGCGATGTAGATAGCCGACGTTCTGTGTCAACAATATTGATGGCACAAGTCTGTGGCCATGCATAATATATCGCCGGTCCAGCCGCCTCGCGTCTATCGACCGAGGGGAGGATTTGCAGGGCTATCTTTTTTTATTTGCTTCAGTTTCAGACGTAACGGGTTTGCACTGAAAATAGTATTAGGTCTAGTCTAGGTTTTAGGGTTTATTATATCTGTGTTTATAAAAGTGTGTTATTAGCATTTATTTCATAAACTAGTAACAAGCAAAAGTAGCTAAAAAGTTAAGCTAAGCTACGTGACATCGAAAAATTGCTAGACCTAGAAATAAATAATAATAAATGTACTAGACGATCACACCAAACAACCTGGTTTCAAACTAGGGCAACCCCTGTACTCTGAGTACCAGGGGTGACCATAATTAAATAAGGGCGACAACCCAGAACAACAAGACCCAAGAATACTAAGAGAATTTAGTTTCCTAAATTGATTTGACCGGGAATCGATTCCGGGACCTTTCGCGCTTCGGGCGAACAGCTTAGCCACTGCGACATCGAGGCCGTCTATCCATACTAATATTATAAATGGGAAAGTGTGTCTGCCTGTCTGTATGGTTCTTTCACGGCAAAGCGGAGCGACGGATTGACGTATTTTTTTAGGTGGAAATAGTTGAAGGGATGGAGAGTAACATAGGCTACTTTTCGCCCCTTTCTAACCCCCCATTTTAGGGAAGTAGGGAGGCGCGAGCGAAGCCGCGGGCAAAAGCTAGTCTAGAATAAAGTAGGTCTATGTTGGCAACACTGAATCAACGCCAGCAAGGGAAGCGCGATGATACGATGATAGGAGATGATTTATCACATAGCGCTGTTGGTGACGGACACCGTGAAATATTGTCGCTAACATAATGGAGAGGTTCAGGCGCACTGGATTGAAAGCGTCGAGTATGTGAGGCTATTATTAAGTTTATTGTGTGCAATAATTATGTTTTATTGTGTATCAAAATGTGCAGCTCTCAAAGAGTAGGTATGGATGACAAAAAATATAACGGCAAAATTATTTTCCCCCATAATATAGGGGCAAGAGCCCTACCTACGGAGACTTGCCGGATTGTTTTACAAAAATGCTTATAAAGCAATAACATAAAGAGTTTAGGTATATGAACAATCAACTGATAACGATTAACCTATGATGGCCGTGGTATCACTCCGGTCGAGCCGGCCTATAGCTCCACAGGTAAAGCACTTCCCCTACAGAGTGTATCTGTTAA
Organism: Cnaphalocrocis medinalis; assembly: GCA_014851415.1. Taxonomy (NCBI): domain Eukaryota; kingdom Metazoa; phylum Arthropoda; class Insecta; order Lepidoptera; family Crambidae; genus Cnaphalocrocis; species Cnaphalocrocis medinalis. The sequence goes on from CM026297.1 coordinate 6,465,613, forward strand.
CGCTTACCACCCTTTAACCATATTTTCTACCAGTTATTCTGAACAAATTTTGTTCTATGACTTTTGGAAATACGCAAAAATCTACTTTTCACATGTGACTTGTTCATTTTCGTATGGGGAGTCAATTTTTCCGGAACCTCCTCAGATGTCAGTGGTCAGGAAGAACTGACCTCCACGGTTGTTCCTTATCAAAAAAATGTTTGATATGTTATGTTAGTAAGCCCTTTTGATATATCTCCATACAAATTTTGATAGATCCCCATACTCTACGTTGTCACATTCGTAGACTTGACACATCTACTTAAGGTCATCTCACTTTGATCCCCTCTCAAATGGACCATCCAGTCCCCTCCTCCCAGAGGATTGCGATATAATAAAAATATCAGTAATACCAGGCTTAAAGTTTTATTGAGAGTCCCAAGGATATCTTTAATCTCGCGAACTGTAAAAATAAAGCAGCAAAGATATTCCTTCGCATTTTATTCAGGCACGTTAGGCTTCGACGTTAATATTACTTTCTTGCAAATAGAATAGGATTTTATAAGGATATATTTCTTATATTTTCGCTGTGCTGAACTGTTAGAGCTCCATCGTAGCGTGGAGGTGATATGTTGTTCACAGATACATTCATACACCCTGTAAGTACACACGGCGTCACGTGAAGTTACCCTTTTTATGGTTCCGCAGCCGTATACATTCGTCATGACGTCTGTCTGTCCGCCCGTATGTTGTTATCACAGCCACTTTATTCCGTAATTTCCGTATCTATAAAAACTATTGAAACTTTATTAAGTAGATGCATTTTGTGAACCGCATTAAGATTTTCATACAAAAATATATAAACAAAAATATGTACATTTTGAGGGTTCCCAGTTACAACTGAAATTCAAAAATCTTTTTTTTTCACCTAACTCGTGCGTACGTTTGGGTTAAATAGATATGATATTGAAGTTTGTAATATTCAAGCATAGAAAATGACGATTAACCCTAAACGTATAGACCGCGTTACATACAGAATAAGCAACATTCTCGTGATGGGGTCTCGTTATCGTTATAGATCTCTCGTAAAAATATCCTAATTTTAGTTCTTTTGACTGTATTCTTCTTATTATTTTTAAGGTTTCTTCAATAGTAATGTAACTCAACGGATTCAGTTTCTGTCGACCTGGATTTGAAGTCCTAATAGGATATGGCGGTTTTGGTAAAGCGATACACATGTTACTTTCTATCCGATCAGCTTGTTACGGCTTATTACATTTTGACGTATTATTTCTGTACAAATATATGACTGAAATAACGACGCCTCCGACAAATAAGTCTGTAATCGAAAAAGATTTACTGTTTCTCTCGAATGTAATATTATCACGGAGTAGCGCTATTCAAATCATTATGTATTAAAACCAAGGATGTTTTTTTGCGAAATTTAATTTGACCAACGACTGACGTGTCTATGGTTGACATGGCCAGCTTACTGCTACATTAGACATTTACAAATAGGAGTTTTCTTTCAAATAGGAAGATTCCTTATTGCACAAAAAAAAAAGTAATGGTACAGGTGAAGTGACCATATTTTTTTTGGCTCAAAACGGTACTTGAGCTCGTCGCATCCCCTGAGCTGAGGTGTATGTGCGTCATTTTGAAAAATAGGACACAAATCGGCAATATGACGGAAAAAAACGGTACGTAAGCTCAGTTTAGGTATGGGTCACCACAACAAAAGATCCATACAATAAGGCGGTCTTATCGCTTGTAGCGATATGTATCGCGATACTCTCAAGTGTGTGTCTGTCAGATACCAATACCACCTTCTTTTACTTCCCGTCAAGTGCAGAGGAGTTAAATATAAATTAACCTCCTAAAATATTACCCCGTCCGTGTGTCTATCAGTTTCCGTCTGGCATAAATAGTATCTTTTGGTAACAAGTATCGTTGCTCATGCGTCGTAAATTAATAACAATTGAGTCTGCGTCTGCGCAGGCAAATTGATCGATTCATTGAATCATTGCGCTGGAATGTTATAATGAGGGCTGCCACTGATGTACAGAAATGGGATGGAAATAGATTTTATAACTGGAGAAGTGCTGACTGGAAAACTGATGACTGTATAAAGTGAATTGTTTCTTCTCGAACCCTGGAGTTGAGAAGTAGCATCGTAAAAGGGGGCGGGCGTAGCGAGCTTGCCTAAAAGCTGCCGCAATGTAGCTTTAAAAAAATACTATAAAAGTGATCTGTTAGATGTTAGTAGGTAGAAAAGCAGGACGATTAGTGAAAACATGGATTGTGTGAAAATTTATATGATGAGGAAAATGACAAATGTCAGCAATTAAGGTCATAAGTTAAACCAACAGACTATGACCTGTTTTAAAATATATCTATCCTATTTATAAAGAGGTTGATCTCATAGCAATGGAATCGACACTCAACGCGACCTATTGGTTTGGTTTGGAACTAAGTCTCGAAACGAAGTGAGGGCGGGCCATACTCGATAATAGGCTTGATAATAAATAAAATCATCATAGCACACCCCTATAGACCTTAACGAATGAGCTTTCCAGCTTCACTTGGCATTGATTCTCTTCTAGGGCCGAAGAAAATGGCAACCTGATAAATCAACTTGCCTGCTTACCTCGATAATTTACGTCTCTAGTTCAGTCTTTTTTCTATAGTTCCGGTATTTGGTAGATAATTCCTAAACTGATTGATCAGGAGTTTAGTTTAGAGCATATTGGGTCCTAACTGTTGTAGCCAGCCAAATTCTGCCCAGAAGCCATGGGAAAAGATCATAGACCTTTATAGTATTAAGCCTTTTCTTAAAGATGTAGGTATATTCGATACATATCTGGCATCAAGACTAGCCCGATGGCGCATTTGGCGCAATGCTATCGACACCCTGCACCATCTTTTGATATCGTTAAGAACTAGAAAAATTGCAAAATTACGTCGCGATGGAAATTCAATAGTACAATAAAAAGTACTACTGACGGACTGACGACTTCAAGGAATACGTGGCAGTCAAATGGATGGTTAAGGCGTCTAAGCGCGTGGCATTGAATAAGATGACAGACAAGACAAGTAGCTGAAGATGATGATGTTGAAAAAGTATCTGTTCTTGCTGGTCGGCAGCCCTACTAAGCCCTACTGTTGAAGGCTTTGCTAATTAATATCGCTTTAGGAAGTGATAATTGCCTGCGCTTCTCTTTGGTAATGGAACTGTGAAACTGCGGAAACTACTGCTTTCTTGAAGACAGAGTAGCCACTGTTCGAGAAAACTTGATGACTACCACGAAAATTAAATCTGTGAAAATTAAATGACCCAAATAGCATATGAACGTTTCAAAAGTAAGCCTCTGTACTTCCAAGAAACAAATGTACTAACGAGTATTCGTGAATATGATGAAGTGGTTTCCATCTATCAACATTGGAAAGCAACCCAAAAGAAAGTTCCCAAATAGTCTGAGCCACAAAGGTGAGCAGACGCAGTTTATTATGTCATTCAGGTCGACTAGCGTCGCTCTAATAAGCCTAATAGCAACAAAGATAGGAAATTCCCATAAGAAACAGTCGCCGGGTCTCGCCAAATTGGCGCCGTGGGCTGACATTTACGAGTTCATTTGGAGAAGTTACAGTGTAAATATTGGTAGTTACTCAACGTGGTATTTTGTACGAGAAAGGTCATTGCCGAGAGGGCAAATACCCCTCAGAGATTGCGTTGGGGGAAGACTGCAGCCAGGCGTTGCAGATTTGTTTGCATTGCTATTGCTGCTTGTGAAGAGGTGGCACCTATATTTTTTAAAATATGATCTATATTGAAGCTGACGAATCACTTGATGGGAACTAAGGCGGATGCTGCCCACGAACACTCGTAACCCGATGGATCCCCAAATGCGCTGTCAACCATAAAACTCCCCTTCCGCCCCCGGATTGGGAGTCCATTTTTTGTGTGTGTGAGGATAATGTAGGCCCAATTTGGGAGAAAGGGGAAAAGGTTGGGTTCGAACTTCGTTACTCCACTGGTGTTTCGGGAATCAATACATTGGCGCCTACAATCGCTTACCATCAGGTAATCAGTCTGCTTCTCTACCAACTGTCACATAAAATAACGTTACCAAAAGTTTAAAGCTACAGTGTTAGCATGGAGTGGTACTCGACGGAATGATATGTGTAGCTACCGTACTGTTCAGGTTTATACTGTGACTAGAAAAAGCTGGCGAAAACAATAGGCTAATCGGTATCTGGTTTCTAGGTCAACACGGTACGGTCTGTGTTTTTGAGTCAGTGAACTTTATAGGTAATCAGATATTAACTCAGTTTACCCTTTTAATACTTTCCCCTGGTTATTTCCCTCACAGTCTAGCGATGGATTAAAATACGCACATATAGATTTGAAAAATCCATTCTCGGGGCCGAATTTACGAAGCCCCGTTTGAAAGTCGCATTGCTTACATTGCCCTTTTCTAATATTTTATTTTGCGACCTGAAGGGTCCTCTACGTTGGTAAATATAACGACTGTGTTCGAGAGATTTAGTCTGATGCAACACAATAGCCTAACAATAGTCCTCTTGAGCCGTAGCACAGCCAGACTTATTCTCCAGGTGCTAAGCTTATCGTATTTTATTCTATTCCTCCTTCCTTATATATTGTGCTGCAGCTTTTATCTAAGAGTCTTCAGTTTCACTTTGAAATTCAATCCACTTACTCCCTAGCAGAGTTTAATAATTTGCTTTTTCCAGTGCACTATTTCTTTTGAATACAAGTTTGTTTGGCAGTGAACAACCACTTACCTATGAATACAACGTGTGATGCAAGAAATTGCAACATTTTCACTAGGATCTTGTTGTGAAATATACGTTTGAATCTATAGGTGTAATTTACACTGTACGCTTGCGTTTTCCAGTATTGAACGTGACCCACGTTCAAATTGATAATTAGGACCAAGGCAGACGGATCAACTGATGGTGAAAGATTGCTGCATGTTCACCTGATGGTAAAAGTTTGACTCCACAGCAGTAGAACTAGGATCACATGGATTTTTATGTAACGTTTCTTATGTAGCTTTATTTTTTATGTAACTTTTAATATTTTTTAAGAGCCTACCTGGCCGGCATACCACTAGAACTATTGACCCCTACATTGCACATTAGTTCGTACAAGAAAATCCACCTTAACTCGGCTTCCTCAGCAAGTCCCGCAGACAGTATTGACAAACACAATACCTAGATCACAAATCACAATGTCACTGGACACATTAGCAGCCGGCGACGGGTGTAGTGACGTCACGGCATTGTGGCTATTCATCCGCCATTGCTATACGTAGCTCGATAACCCTTTGTCGTTGAATTGGTATGGTTGTATGGCTAGACAATTCCATCAAGCCAGCTTGGCGGAATAATTGTTTAGCGAAGTTTGTATAGAAGGCATTCAAATATATTAACTGACTGATTATATTATTTATGTAGGATAGGAGTTACAATTCATTAAAACGTATGTTGACCCGGCGCTATTATTATGATATTAGGAATTTACCTAGAAATTAACTATAAAGAATTTGCAAAGCCTTTCATATTGGAAAGAGCTAGATAAATCGAAACGTAAAAGTTGCCGCACCATTACCAAAATTCAGATAAATAAACTTAGTACAACTTAGTAACACAAATAAATAAACTTTGCAACTCGAGCCCCAGAAGATCCCGGGGAAACTCGTAAACTTCTCCGAGGTAACTTACTGCCGCTGCCTACAATCGTCTCTGTTTCGGTATTTCAGGTCAATAGGGCTAAATTATATTGATTTACCTTATTAGACTAGGATATGGTTAAGACACGTAGAAATGTTATAAATACCGTTATTTATCAATTATTCTTTTAACTATAGAAATGAAACAAAACCAACCCAGAAAATTATGTTATTAGTGTACAAACATATTACTCATCTGTTAAGAAACCTACATAGATGCTAATTTTGTGTAAATCAAACCATTAATATTAGTTCGCTGAATACTGAATTTAAGTTTCGTTGTAGGCACTTTGTGTTATTTGTGGGTCATTTGCCCTGCAGTGCAACTGCACTTTTTTGTATTATTGTCACCAAACATTTGCAATTTGGAATGTTAACCAGATAGTTTGATGACTCCCATTAGATCTAGTCGAGTTTTTGCTCTCTTTTTTCGGTCTACATACATGGTACATCTTCAGCTCAACATCCTATTGAGTAATACATGATATCATTAGCAGCCACCCACTCGGCCACTCAAAGCGTTGCGGCGTGATTGACGGGACCTCTGTAGGCCGCGACCCTAATTGACCAATTGACGCCCTGGTCCTCAGGTCCTGAGGTCTGAGGACACTTCATGTTTTCGTCCTAGTACCTTCTGGTTTTTGTTTTGAGATCGATATTCATTGTATTTCATAATCATAAAATAAGTAGTCACGAAACATTGGCTATAACAGAAATGAAGATCGACTTCGTTGAAGTCATGGCAGTATATCGTGCCTCTCCTGCACCTCCACTCTGTAATATGCCGAGATCTTTGTACGCGCGCATGTTTTTGTGGTAGCCTGTTTAGCTCGCGATCTAGACAGCCAGCGTTCTAGGTCGTATATATTTTTGTGGTATAATCGTGTAAGCCATGGGCTTAAGAATACATAATAAGATCATCGAAATACACCACTTATGACAAACATTGTAAACACCAGCCAGGCTTATTAAATCAAACACACTCTCCGAATTCGGGATCATGGCCTAAGCGTACCCCTGCAGGCCTGGTTCCGAAGCGACAGCTATGAACACAACTGGGAATTAGCTGAGATGGTCAGTACACATATGTGGTGTATTGGCACGACCTAGGGGTATCAGTACATTCCCCCAACAAAATTAACGTCAAGGAATAAGGCGCAGGACTAATACATACTTTGACTTGACTGCAATCCTGAATAAGCTTTATGCAGGTTTGAGTTTCCTGTCACAGTTTAGGCTTAGTTCGGCTAGTAATATCCACTAATTATTATTGTCTTTATTGAAGGTCAAAACTCTATGTATGCTATTGGGTTGTTTATTCTTTAACCTTGCAGTTAGCTGGTACCACTTATGTCATTTTGCTTCAATCCACAATCATCTAATATCTCGGCTAATACACATTTAATACCCGCTCCACATGTGACCATTTTCTCAGGAAACACGCCAAGTTTCCGTGAAACAATTTTGGCCAATCAAACGCTCGTTTAGACCCTGTTTCGCCAATTAAATTCAACGATGAAAAAATCCACTGCATTGCTACATTTAAGTGTACAATGATATATGTTTTGCGACATTGTTCTGCCAAGGATAAGGTCCCATTCAATTGTGTGGTGTAAATTATAGCGTACGTGTTTGATGGATGTTTGAATGGTTCTGTATGGGTTGGCGGTTTGTATTGTAGACATTTTAGGCAATTATTGACACACTTGCATTTATTTAGGGAAGGAGAACGTGGGATGGATATGATGATCATGATTGTCTTTCGTTTTTGGCATCATTGCGTGTTTCGACAGAATTATGCGGGAAAAACAAGAGATGATGTTTCACGTGCAGGTCATCGAATTCTTCAATATCGATGTCAGCTTGAGCGGACCTTCTGTTTAATTTGTGCCACCACCGAGAGTACAGACGGCGTTTGGTCAAGTTACGATATGTGTTTAGACACTAGGACGGTCTTACTTCATAAAGGTCATCTCGATGTGACGCCATGGTACACTTGATGTATTTCCAAGTCTCCCATAATTTTTTTACGTTAAGTAACTCGTAAGCGAACAAAGAAGCACGTGTCTCGTTTCCCACGTGTGCTGACCGCTGTTGATTTACGCGCCCATTGTGAGTGCGCGGGCGCCGCTCTGCTGTTGCCGGTGCGCAGTGTTGATTTGTATGAAATTTATAGATCCATGGACATCGGAGGCTAGGTGATTGAATGGTATTTCTAAGGAAACCTATAGAGTTGTGAGACTTCTCTTCGTTAATCTGCAGTTGACTTGTTGGACCCTTAGATTTCTACCTGCTGACAATGACATATAAATTGTTGATAGTAACTATTGATAGAGCTAACTCTAGAGTGAGCATGGAAAGTTGAGACTTTTCATTGGTTTTTATTTTATTTCTTAAACGTTACAATTTTACATATTTTTTTTTATGTGATAGGTAGCAGACGAGAGTTTTCCCATTGAAGTAGTATAATACTTGCGCTAGGGAAGACCCTATTATTTACCATTGGGCCATTTGACAGAAAAGGCTCAAAATCTGGTGTGATCTCTTTTCCTCTTCAGGAGTTTCTCAACAGGAGTTGAGCGTTAAATATCCTTTGCCCCACCACTTTGGATATGATCGAGTTTACTATCTAAGTATCAATACTGATGAAACGTTTTCCCTCTTTCCAGGTCGTGAAGGACGAGCGGCAAGATGCCGGAGGGAGTGGCCAAGGAGGGCAAGGAGGAGAAGGCGAAGGCCAAGAAGGAGGCCTCGCCCAAGCGCCGGCCCGGGAACCTCGCCAAGATCAAGGTGGAGCTGCTGGATGGCTCCACAATGGACTTGGAGGCTGACGTAAGTACTGTTTAGACTAGGATGTGGACTTGAAGTCAGGTTCTTCGACCCGTACTCATGTCTTTCCCACTTTGGTGATGAGGAAGCCTTTGACCGCCGTGGACCGCTACCAGCTCGGCAAGATCCATACCCAACACATATCTATTATAGTCAACAAACATTTGTGTTGGTGCGAGAATCAAACCCGCGACCCTTACGTCTCAACTGGCGCTCGAACCATTACGCTAAAAATATGTAACCAACTATTTTGTAATTATGTAAACTCGATAAGTATTGAATAATTTACTAACTACATTACGAACATTTCGTGTGGGTTTATAGAAATTAGAGTCAATTGATAAAGTACTTACATAGATAAAATTTCGTTGAAAGCTACAATATAAAATCAATACTTTGGACAACATTGATAAATACCATACCTTACCTATATACTACCACCAAACCCAATTAGTAATGCAGAAACAGCAGTACTAATATAGTATTAATAGTATCTAGTTTTATCGACATATCCGACCCTTTTAGGACACCCTAATTCATCACATCGCGGGAGACCCTCGGATGCGGGTGGCACAGGACCTGTCTGTGTGGAGAATTTAGGGGAGGCCGATGTTCAGCAGTGGACGTCTATTGGCTGAAATCATGATGATGAAGATGAATTCATCACATCAATTTATTCCTTGAAACAGTGAAAATCGAGTGGTGTAGAGCTGAAACTCTGGAGCGTAATGAGCCATCGCTTTTTATGGCCAAGCAATTATTGTCTTGGTCATTTATAACACTGTGCTATGTTATAAATAACAGATCCAAACAACACTAGTCCGAGAGTAAGGGGAAATTTATGGCCAAAACGTTAAAGTTCAAGGTTACCACCGCGTGTTCCCATCGCCCCCTAGGGAGGGAAACCAGGTCAGCCTGCCGGGAACGATGCCAAATCGTACGAGATACCGCAGCGGCCTGTGGCATGGAGAAGAATGCCAAGTCCTATATGATCAGGTGGCTTATAACCAAGCTGTCTTCTTCTGTCACTTTTTTTATGTGATAGTTGGCAGATCACCTGATGGTAAGCGATTGCCGCCGCTCAAAAAACACCTGCAACACCAGACAAGCAGCAGTTACAAGTACGCACCTTTAAAACCGCCTTTCCCCCCAATTGGGGCTACGGTACCCTCACTCACTCAACGAAACACAGCGCAAGCTACTTCACGTCGGTCTTCTGTGAGGTCTTGCATCTAAGTTTGTAATGTTTTATTTTCTTAAAAAATATTAGATTGTCGCCACAATCAATGTTAATAGGTTGGCGGCGCTAGTTTCGTCGATATAGCCCCTTAAACACATTTGCATTAGGTTGAATATCAATTGAGGAAATTTGTCCGGTTGTGTCGAGTTTGTGATCACCAATCCGCATTAGGCAAGCGTGGTGATTAAGCCTAATCCCATCATGGTAGTGATAACATGATTTCTATGATGGAGGCCTTTGCCTTGCAGTGGGACAGTATATAGGCTGATACTTTACTTTACTTTACTGTGGTAACTTAATGTGTGGATGTCTGTACCTCAGTGGATAAGAACATGTACTTTACTTTACTAAAGCGGAAGGTCGCAGATTCTAATCGGAGCAAACAGATACAGACAAAACCTGTTTACACAATATAGCTTCGCTAAATGACTAAACACTAAATGAAGAATTACGTTTTTAAATATTCCTAATCGATTCATAGGACAACCTTGTAAAGGTCGCGGTGGATCGATACTCTGACAGGACTTGGAGTTTTTATCAATATAGTTGATGGATGGTTACAGTATTAGTAAAGAAATAAGTTCACACAACATCTCATTACTTTACAGACTTCTGACAACAGTGTCTGGAAGAAATCCGCTACCTTTACGATACGATACGATACCAAATACGATAAGACTGCCTTATACCATTATCATATGTGCAATTAAGAATATCTGCTTCTAACTGTTCGTAATTAGTGATTTCTATTTCTACATTTGATTAAGTTTACGAGTAATGTAGCTAAAAATACATAAGCTCCATAATGGTTCTAAAAATACCATCACTTAATTAGAATTAACATCACAGAGCGTGTTTCTATTTACAGACATTAGTATTTAGTTACCTCATCTGTATTACCCGCTCGTGATTACGAGGACTTTCAGACGTGAGCAGGTGGACTAATTGCTCACTAGATAATTAGGGTCAAGATACTTGGATTTGTAAGAGAAACGTAGTGTAGAAAATGTCACGTAAAATGTCTTATTTCGTATCTCTTATTCATTCATTCATATCCATTTCATTAACAGTCAATCTTCCGAAAATATGGGAATCTTCTAATTAATCGAGGAAAGGATGTCAATTAACAATACTCGTAAATACATAGATAGAATTTTTTTTATTGCACAGATATAAAATATAGTCAGGCGACATCAACCGTCGCCCGAAGAAAGAATTCCTCCACTATATCTACAGATACTACCATACAACCAACAGCAGATGGCGCTAATTTGACTGTTCCATTCACGATTCAAATTCTTATACATCGCGAAATCAAAGTTCGTCTGTCTACTTGGAATACATACAACGATCCATGATGGTGCACCGGACCATGTGACCACAAAATACATATTGACACAGAATGCTGACTGCCCACTAAGAGCTAAAAATATGTCATGTACTCACGCATGCGCACTAACGGGCAAAAACGCCTTTTCGACCACATTAATCCTAACTTATGACATAAGATTGTCAAACTGTCGAGGTCTATGGTAGAGGCCGCGCGCTATGTACTCATGCCGGGCAACAACCCTAGCATATGTCAACGAACTCTTCTAAATTCAAAATCAGGCCAACGTCTAACTTCTGTGTGTAATTATTTTGTGATGTGCCGGTCCCCAGACTAATACCACCCGGCTCGACGGAAAACCTTCCCTTTTCATGGGGACCATTCTACTCACCAGGAATACAACGATTTTTCAGTTTACTAAATGTTATTTTTCTCATTTTGCAGAGAAAAATCCGCGGTCACGAGCTCCTGGGCAAAGTGTGCGACAGTCTGAACCTGGTGGAGAAGGACTACTTCGGGCTGCTGTACGAGGACCGCGGCGACTCGCGCGTGTGGGTCGACCTGGAGAAGCGGGTCTCCAAGCTGCTGAAACGTGAGTCTCATCATTGTTGACCGATCATCGTTTGATCATCGGCGTGAAATCCAGTGATTGATAAATGTAAACCTCGTCATTTGCCGTTACAAATTACATTCAACCTTGACACTGTGAGACGTAGTGTGTTGAAGTTCTTTACTGACAGTTTGTTTAGAGGCAGTGCAAATATTGAAAATGAGATGGATTCCCTCCAAAGATGCACAAGCCGGGCGTAGCATACGCCGTGCGCATCCATTCCGCTTGTGACCACGGCTGTTTTAACGCAGTTGAAAAGTCAAGCAGTTAGTAGTGCTATAATGTACTTATATTAAATATCCTCGCAAGTAGTCCCGTTTATATCAAGTATTTGTATAATGCAACGCGAAAAATCAGCTCTTTGTTACAAAATACTATGCTCACTCGGCTGTATATGAAACATCTGTAGTTCGTACTTACTTGCTTCAATCATATAAACCCTAGATACAGGCACAAAATATCTCAGGGTGCCAGGGCCGGTTGTGTCGATCGACGTGGAAAAGCGGATCTACAAGATGCTGAAACGTGAGTGCTATCCATCATGAAGGGTATCAGGCCCGGTTGTGTCCAAAGCCGAGGTACCGAAGAACAATCTGATGGTATGCGAACTCCACTTCCATCTGAATCGGACTTTGGTACATTCGGCAAAACCGTGCAGGCGCTCTTGACTTCTCCTTCCTTTCTTCTTGACTCCTTGGTCCTGGTTTTCATGAGGCTGTGGTTGATACCGAGTGATTCCTGGTCCGGTACATTCTATGACGGACCCTGACCCACCGAGAACTAAGAAGAAATTAGTGATTATACGAATATGTTCCAAGCACATATAGCATGTTTGAATACTGTTTATGTTATTTTTGGTTGCAGATGAACCTTGGGAGCTGAGGTTCGCAGTAAAGTTCTACCCGCCAGAGCCGGCACAGCTTCAGGAAGAGTTGACGAGGTACCAGCTGGTGTTGGCAGTGCGCAGGGATCTCTTGGAAGGTGAAGGGTCTACCTCCAAAATACTTACAATGTTCTTCCCATGTACTCAGTTAAACAAACTGTACAGGTAATGGTTGTATGAAGAGGTTTGCATGTCTGGTCTTCTACGAATTTCCAAAAAACAGGGCCAAAATTTAGATAGAAATAAGTAGATAGAAACCTTCAATAAAATAATTGGTAGGTCATGTGAACGAGAGAAATACTTTGAAATTCTTTCTCCTCTATTAGTATAATCAGATGCTATGCAAATACCTCATCACTTTATCTCATTATCATCTCAGCTTGTTCTCTGTTGCAACCAAAGCAGTTGATTCGGAGTCCGGGATACGCTTGGAACATGATCCAGGATTTGGGGAGTGTAGTGACAATGTCTGATCGGATTCGAACCTACTTTTTCCCGTTAAGAAAGCGCATGTTCATATCCACTGAGCTAGCATAAAATAGTAGTTCTTTAAATTTTACTAATCACTGAGCTAAGCGGTCCACTTGTGACCACGGCTGATGTAACGCAGCCGAATCGTCAAGCAATAAGTATATGATTAATTATGTACTTAAAACTTTAATGTCGCGTTAATGCCCGTCTATAATAATAAAAATAGACTGTCATACATTTCAGTAACTGTATCATTAAATGTTCCCAGGCCGGTTACCATGTTCGACGGTGACCCACGCACTCCTAGCCAGCTACCTCCTCCAGTCGGAGTTGGGGGACTACGAGGAGTCGGAAGTCGGCGCCGGGCTCTGCAAGCAGCTGAAGCTGGTGCCGCCGTCCGCCTGCACGCCGGAGCTCGAGGAGAAGGTCCTGGAGCTGCACAAGACGCACAGGTAAATAATGAAGCAAAAAATCTTTGCGGCAAAGATTTCCCGGGATGACGTAGAGATCCAAAATGTACTCGTATCTTGCTCTAAAGTCAAAGGGCTCTAAACTCTGATCTTCTTGTGTGATCGTATTAGGAAGGACGAGATCCGCAACAGAGAAATCACGAATTTTGCCCAAAGGATTACAAAGTGGCAGTGGGCAGCGCACATTGCAAGAAGTTTGGTCTTTGTAGTACCTCTTTGCCTATTAATCCGTACCTGGGGCAGGTCGCTACATAGTTATCTATCATCTATACTATTTATTGACTGGCCGGATGGCGCATTTGGTAGTCACCCTTCCTCATGCGCCAAAGTTCGTGGGTTTGATCCCCACCCTGGATTTATTTATTTATCCTAAATTCTTTGATTTGTTCCAGAGGGCAAGCGCCAGCGGAGGCGGAGCTGAACTACCTGGAGAACGCTAAGAAGCTGGCGATGTACGGCGTGGACCTGCACCCCGCCAAGGACTCGGAGAACGTCGACATCACGCTCGGCGTCTGCTCCTCCGGCCTGCTGGTGCACAGGGAGAAGTGAGTAGACATGACGCCGTCCGCACAGCATACCGTGGGAGAGCCACGCTTCGGCATGAAGCTGGCGATGTACGGCGTGGACCTGCACCCCGCCAAGGACTCGGAGAACGTCGACATCACGCTCGGCGTCTGCTCCTCCGGCCTGCTGGTGCACAGGGGAGAAGTGAGTAGACATGACGCCGTCCGCACAGCATACCGTGGGAGAGCCACGCTTCGGCATGAAGCTGGCGATGTACGGCGTGGACCTGCACCCCGCCAAGGACTCGGAGAAACGTCGACATCACGCTCGGCGTCTGCTCCTCCGGCCTGCTGGTGCACAGGGAGAAGTGAGTAGACATGACGGCCGTCCCGCACAGCATACCGTGGGAGAGCCACGCTTCGGCATGAAGCTGGCGATGTACGGCGTGGACCTGCCACCCGCCAAGGACTCGGAGAACGTCGACATCACGCTCGGCGTCTGCTCCTCCGGCCTGCTGGTGCACAGGGAGAAGTGAGTAGACATGACGCCGTCCGCACAGCATCCGTGGAGAGCCACGCTTCGGCATGAAGCTGGCGATGTACGGCGTGGACCTGCACCCCGCCAAGGACTCGGAGAACGTCGACATCACGCTCGCGTCTGCTCCTCCGGCCTGCTGGTGCACAGGGAGAAGTGAGTAGACATGACGCCGTCCGCACAGCATACCGTGGGAGAGCCACGCTTCGGCATGAAGCTGGCGATGTACGGCGTGGACCTGCACCCCGCCAAGGACTCGGAGAACGTCGACATCACGCTCGGCGTCTGCTCCTCCGGCCTGCTGGTGCACAGGGAGAAGTGAGTAGACATGACGCCGTCCGCACAGCATACCGTGGGAGAGCCACGCTTCGGCATGAAGCTGGCGATGTACGGCGTGGACCTGCACCCCGCCAAGGACTCGGAGAACGTCGACATCACGCTCGGCGTCTGCTCCTCCGGCCTGCTGGTGCACAGGGAGAAGTGAGTAGACATGACGCCGTCCGCACAGCATACCGTGGGAGAGCCACGCTTCGGCATGAATGGGCCGGCTCGACCGGAGTGATACACGGGCTCACAGAAGGCCGCTGGGTTTCATCGTGTGAGTGGGGGTACCAATTGAAGGGAAAGTGGGCGGGGCAAGATCTTATTTTGATGTGAGCAAGACTGATTTCGCGAGTCCCTTTTTTTGTGCCGCTGGGGAACCCACAAGCCCATTCGGACGTGAGGCCGTGGGCGGTGGCCCACGTCGCCCACGCCTTTCGCAGTTTCTGAAGGGGGTTAAAGGTTGGTAGTACACTTGTGACTCTACTGATAATGCAGGTGTTTATGGGCGGCGGCAATCGCTAACCATCAAGTGATCCGTCTGCTTGTCTACCACCTAATCAATACCTATCACATTAAAAGAAAAATATTTTACATCTTTTAACTGTGTGGATAGAGATTATATCGACAGCAAGACCCTAGTTTATTGTGTTTTTATAAGTTTAAATGGTGATTTGGCATTATTATGGTCCCAAATAAACAACAATCTTCTTTCTTTTCTTCTTAATTCCTGAATTCGTTACATACAAACTTTTAAACATACCCCTGTGTTCCAGACTGCGCATCAACCGTTTCGCGTGGCCCAAGATCCTGAAGATCAGCTACAAGCGGCACAACTTCTACGTGAAGCTGCGGCCCGGCGAGTTCGAGCAGTTCGAGTCCACGGTCGGCTTCAAGCTCGCCAACCACCGCGCCGCCAAGAAGCTGTGGAAGACCTGCGTGGAGCATCACACCTTCTTCAGGTATGAAATAGTAGGAACTTGTCAAAATACCCTTGGTTTGGTCTTTGAGTAGCATTTTTAATTATTTAATATTTTTTACCTCCCCTTTTTCGCAATAAAAAGTAGCCCATGTTCTTATAGTTCTATGAGAAGACCCTGAAAGCTAGACTCTAGCCAATCTGTGCATCAAATTTCATTCAAATTCGTTCATTAGTTTTGGCGTGAAAGAGTAACACTTAGACAGACAGAGTTACTTTCGCATTTATAATATTAGTTAGGATTATCCATTGAACACTATAATTTAATATGTTCTGCACACCTTCACGTGTCTTTAATTAAGATTGGCCGCTGCAGCCGAATATCGGTTGGATGATTTATTATTTTATTTTACAGTGACAAAATAATATGAATGTAATGTTTAATGAGGGTGATGAATGACAGGGATGAATGGAAGAAAAAACATGCTGCGCCGACCCAAGATAATCTGAGAACAGGGCAGGGAGATGATGATAATCGATTTCTCCAAAGAATAAAGTCCGATCTGCAATGTATTATTATATCAGATCGGACTTTTTTCTTCGGAGGAAGCGTATGAATGTAATGTTTCTGCCCCCCAGACTGACCTCCCCGTCTCCCCGCGACAAGAGCACCCTGTTCCCGCGCCTCGGGTCCCGCTTCCGCTACAGCGGGCGAGAGTTACTTTCGCATTTATAATATTAGTATGGATTATCCACTGAACACTACACTATATCCTGCATACGTGGCTAATCTTTATGATTGGCCGCTGTAGCCGAATATCGGTTGGAGGCTTAATTATTTGGTTTCACAGTGACATATGAATGTAATGTTTAAAGGGGTGGATGATACGAAGACGAATGACAGGGACGAATGGAAGAAGAAGACATGCGCTGACCCCAGATAATTCTGAGAATGCTGACTCTGACTGCTCCAAAGAATAAAGTCCGATTTGCAATGTATTAATATATCAGATCGGACTTTTTTCTTCGGAGGAAGCAATATGAATGTAATGTTTCTGCCCCCCAGACTGACCTCCCCGTCTCCCCGCGACAAGAGCACCCTGTTCCCGCGCCTCGGGTCCCGCTTCCGCTACAGCGGACGCACGCACTACGAGTCCCGCGCCGCCGCGCCCGTGCGCCCGCCGCCGCACTTCAGCCGCACGCTCAGCCACCGCCAGCTGTCCTACAGCACCAGGAGCGTCGACGGTGAGCGACATACACAGATAGACAGATAGATACACACGCACGCACTACGAGTCCCGCGCCGCCGCGCCCGTGCGCCCGCCGCCGCACTTCAGCCGCACGCTCAGCCACCGCCAGCTGTCCTACAGCACCAGGAGCGTCGACGGTGAGCGACATACACAGATAGACAGATAGATACACACGCACGCACTACGAGTCCCGCGCCGCCGCGCCCGTGCGCCCGCCGCCGCACTTCAGCCGCACGCTCAGCCACCGCCAGCTGTCCTACAGCACCAGGAGCGTCGACGGTGAGCGACATACACAGATAGACAGATAGATACACACGCACGCACTACGAGTCCCGCGCCGCCGCGCCCGTGCGCCCGCCGCCGCACTTCAGCCGCACGCTCAGCCACCGCCAGCTGTCCTACAGCACCAGGAGCGTCGACGGTGAGCGACATACACAGATAGACAGATAGATACACACGCACGCACTACGAGTCCCGCGCCGCCGCGCCCGTGCGCCCGCCGCCGCACTTCAGCCGCACGCTCAGCCACCGCCAGCTGTCCTACAGCACCAGGAGCGTCGACGGTGAGCGACATACACAGATAGACAGATAGATACACACGCACGCACTACGAGTCCCGCGCCGCCGCGCCCGTGCGCCCGCCGCCGCACTTCAGCCGCACGCTCAGCCACCGCCAGCTGTCCTACAGCACCAGGAGCGTCGACGGTGAGCGACATACACAGATAGACAGATAGATACACACGCACGCACTACGAGTCCCGCGCCGCCGCGCCCGTGCGCCCGCCGCCGCACTTCAGCCGCACGCTCAGCCACCGCCAGCTGTCCTACAGCACCAGGAGCGTCGACGGTGAGCGACATACACAGATAGACAGATAGATACACACGCACGCACTACGAGTCCCGCGCCGCCGCGCCCGTGCGCCCGCCGCCGCACTTCAGCCGCACGCTCAGCCACCGCCAGCTGTCCTACAGCACCAGGAGCGTCGACGGTGAGCGACATACACAGATAGACAGATAGATACACACGCACGCACTACGAGTCCCGCGCCGCCGCGCCCGTGCGCCCGCCGCCGCACTTCAGCCGCACGCTCAGCCACCGCCAGCTGTCCTACAGCACCAGGAGCGTCGACGGTGAGCGACATACACAGATAGACAGATAGATACACACGCACGCACTACGAGTCCCGCGCCGCCGCGCCCGTGCGCCCGCCGCCGCACTTCAGCCGCACGCTCAGCCACCGCCAGCTGTCCTACAGCACCAGGAGCGTCGACGGTGAGCGACATACACAGATAGACAGATAGATACACACGCACGCACTACGAGTCCCGCGCCGCCGCGCCCGTGCGCCCGCCGCCGCACTTCAGCCGCACGCTCAGCCACCGCCAGCTGTCCTACAGCACCAGGAGCGTCGACGGTGAGCGACATACACAGATAGACAGATAGATACACACGCACGCACTACGAGTCCCGCGC
This sequence comes from Cnaphalocrocis medinalis, assembly GCA_014851415.1. Lineage (NCBI taxonomy): Eukaryota > Metazoa > Arthropoda > Insecta > Lepidoptera > Crambidae > Cnaphalocrocis > Cnaphalocrocis medinalis. The sequence goes on from CM026297.1 coordinate 6,484,180, forward strand.
CGCCGCGCCCGTGCGCCCGCCGCCGCACTTCAGCCGCACGCTCAGCCACCGCCAGCTGTCCTACAGCACCAGGAGCGTCGACGGTGAGCGACATACACAGATAGACAGATAGATAGATAGCTAGATACAAAATATAGGGAGAAAGGGCTGGCAGAGAGCGCCAGCTCAAGACATTGCGTGCTAAACAGCCATACTCAGCAACAACACGATTAATGACTTAAAAAACTACTAAACTCTGATTTTTGATCATGTGGAGTAAACTGACAGATGTCAATGTGTCATCCCCATACATTATCACTTAAATTGACAGAAGCAAAATGTCAAAATGTATAGAAACTTGACATTGGCATCTGTCAGTTTACTCCACATGATTAATAATCAGAGTATACTAGATCCCGTTCTAACCATTCGGTTTTAGTTTTTATTTTTTGTTTTATCAATCATTTTAGTGGAATTGGGTATTTGACTAATCTCGATTTAGTAAAAAATATTGATACTCTATCAAAATATTGGTAAATAAGAACCAATGGCCAACATTTTCAGTTAAAAATATAACATCTAGCTGGTTTGTGAGCATTGAAAGTTGCATGGGCAAGTCCATTTTTAAAGTATAAAATTAAAAAATAATTATATCATTGAACTACCCGTACATTTTTCATCAACTTTTATTATAACCTATACTTAAACGAAACATTTGATATAGCTACCATATAAAAATTACTAGACGGCAGCACAGAAGGTTGAATCGTGACGTCACGATCAATAGCCATTTGTATAGAGCGTTTTGGGTTTGCCCAAAATACGTGCTCTTAAAGTTGTGATATCTCAGGTAATTCAAATGAGAATCAAGTGATTCTTTCAACGATGTTTCTAAATTGAGGCGTCTTTGATTAAACACATAAAAAAAAATTGTCAATACCCAATTGTTATCCGCTATTTTATCCATTATATCACAGAATTGATAAACATTAAGTCGAAGTATGACGAAGAAAGAAGTTTCCAAAAATCGTTGGATCCTAACCAAAACCCACGTCTTGTCTGAAACAAATAGTTCACCCCCTAAAATAAAGATGCTCAAGTCTAGATTCTTAGAATTTGGATTACTCACTATGGATGCAAACATCAATAGTGCGTCTGATAAAGTATTGGTTGGTGCCAAGAGTCGAGTGCATTGATTCGTCATACTTGTTGTTCTATCATTTTGTCTTAAATATTATATTCGAATAGTTAATAACGTATGCGCACGTATATTGTAAAAACCAAAAGACGCATTCTGCAATTTAAACCTACGGGTTTGTTAGTTTCTTGCCGGATCTTCTCCCGGTGGTATAATCGCATTAAAGGGTTTGGTAACCCTATTGGTAATAATCTGTACTTTTTATAAAGAGATAACTTTTATAGACAACGACAAGGCTTTTAGGTAAACCGAAAACACGAAACGCTTGCGCGATGTAATTGGATACAACGCCATCTATCGGTTCATTTCTGAATTACGGTCCCGAAGCGAAGTAAGGGCGGGCCACTAGTAAATAAATAAATGTGCCAGAAAATCAATCAATCAACCTAGTCTCAAACTAGGGCAACCCCCTGTACTATGAGTACCAGGTGACGATAATTAACTGGGGGCGTCAACCCGGAACACCCAGACCCAAAGCAACTTAGAAATTTTTAAATTGACTTGATCGGGAATCGAATCCAGGACCTTACGCGCTTCGGGCAAACACTTAAGCCATTGGGACGTCGAGGCCGTTGAATATAACATGGGACCTTCGTTCATCATCATCATCATCATCAGCAACCCACGGTCGTCCACTGCTGGACATAGGTCTCCCTAATGCACGCCACCGCTCCCGATTTTCGGCCACACTCATCCAGCCCACTCCAGCCAGCCTTCGAATGTCGTCATCCCATCTTGTAGCAGGGCGTCCAACACTACGTTTGCCGAGTCGCGGTCTCCACTCAAGGACTTTATGGCTCCAACGGTTGTCAGTTCTGCGGCTAATGTGACCAGCCCATTGCCACTTCAGTTTGCTAATTCGGTGGGCTATGTCGGTGACTCTGGTGGTTCTCGTCACCCATCCCTCAAAAGTCTTAAGTCGAAAGTCTTCGACCAGTGCGTCCTTCCGGTCACGACTTACGGTGCCGAGACGTGGACACTCACGGCTGGATTAATCCAGCGGTTCAAAGTCGCTCAAAGAGCTATGGAAAGGGCTATGCTCGGAGTATCTTTGAGGGACCGCATCAGAAATGATGTAATCCGACAGAGGACCTTCGTTAGTTATCCAAAAATCCGTTTTAAAATGCATAATATACCTACCGGCTAGACAGCACTGTTTGACGTATATTGCAAGCACAACAATACAAATGTTGAAAATTACACCTAATTACATATTACAGTTAAATTGTATTAAAAGATTACAGTGAAACGATCAAAAATGTTTCTTATTCGCGAGAAATCTTCATCCGGCGAATGTTATCATGCAACAGCAAACAAACAAACAGCGGCCTTGTGTTACGTGTGCATAATGCGGGTCGCGAGAATTTGACAGAAACTGACTCATGCGCCTGCGCCTAATTGTCACCTTGCCAGGATGAGGTTATGCAATGGTGTCATATTTATTTCTGTACTGGTTTGTGTAGGATTTTCCGTGCTTTTGTGTAGATTTTGTTTATCACCTTTTATCAGTATTACGTTTTGTGATATTTATGTAGTTTATTCTGCTGTTTGGGACAAAAATGTTTAGAGAGAATGCAAGATCATATAAATCGATCCAGCAATTCTTGAGGTTTAGATGGTATAATTAACACGACTTTATTTTTTTTATTTATTGCCCGCCCTCACTTCGTTACGTTACTTAACTTAGATCGGTACGAGTCGATTATATGGCGTGTTTCGTGTTTTCGGTTTACCTGTAAGCCTAGTCGTGGTCCATGGCAGTTATGTCTTTAGAAATCTATACCATTTATAGAGAGATTATTACTGTAGACAACGACAAGGCTTATAGGTAAACCGAAAACACGAAACGCTTGCACGATGTAATTGAACATAGCGCCATCTATTAGTTCATTTCTGAATTGAATTACGGTCCTGAAGCGAAGTGAGGGCGGGCCACTAGTAGTAAATATTTGAGTATATCTGCACCGTTTCATCCCTTATGTATCCCATCCCGTATGTTCTTCTATGAGATACTGCGGACGTTTCATGCCTAAGCGGATGACACCCAGGTCCACCCCCGCCGCTCTCTTAGCTACACAACTATTTAGTGTTTACTAGCTTTTGCCCGCGACTTCGTTCGCGTGGACTTCAGGTTCGTAGAAACCTCAAAAATTGTAGCCTATGTGTTATTCTGATGTATATCCATTCAGTAGTTTTTACGTGAAAGAGTAACAAACATCCATACATCCATACAAACTTTCGCCTTTATAATAGTAGTAGGATTTCTCTGTGTCTTGACTACTTAGTAACCTAACCTAGTTACATATTTAAATTCTGTAACCTTTTGTGCAATGAAAAGTATCTATCTATGTATCTACTTAGCTAAGAGAACAAAAATATCAGATATCTTATCTCTTCAACAACCATTAGCTAATTTATTTTGACCATAGCGTTCCTACGCATAAACCTGTCCTTATACCCCCAGCCGATAGTGAAGTCGGCGATATTAATACCTTATTTACTCAGAGTCAGAGCGTCCGCATACTATGTTTATAACTAGACCGGCGCGCGCGTCTCTCAGTACAGACGCCGATCTCGGAACATACCAACAGCAACCTTACGATACTTACATGCATTAACTTTTAAAGTGATCAATTAAATATGTACATTTTTTGGAATTTAAAATTAAATTGCTAAATGATTCCAATGTGTTAAATAAATAATAGTGAAAAGTTATCGACTACTGTTAAGACTGGAAAACTGTCTTATTCTGAGGATCTCATAATTGGGTGCTGTGTTGTTTTTGGTGTAAAAGTTTTTTAAGTGATTCAAAATGGTTTTTAAGGATTGCTGGTCTCCCAACTGTGGCTCAAGTTAGTATTCATAATCATATTTTAGGATGAATTAAAAAAAAAAACTACTACTTTTCATGTTTCTTTGCTATTAACTAAAAGGAGTTTACATATCACTGTTTCTTAGTAGAATATTTTTTAAATAAGTAGTGATAAACTCGTAGACAAATCATTAATTAAATTATAATGAAATGTGATACAGATTGCCACGAGTCTTTGCGTTTGGTAAATAAAAGAAATAAAAAAAATATATACATATATATTTATTTAAACGGTTAGATTTTTCTTAATGTAATCTTTCCGGTGAACCTACTGGAATTCGGTGTTTGCTTTTTTCATTGAAATTTTTCAGTAGTGATGTGCGATTGTTGATATCGATTTGTGATAATTTGTAATAGGTATGATTTTTTTAAAGTTCAGAATAATATTCCCGGTCTACTTAGTTTTTAGATTTTGAAGACTTATGTGAACTAATCTAAAAACTTTATGTCTCACCTTATCTCAGCGTGATATTAGATAGATGAATAAACCGTTTATTCGCAACCAAATGTACACACAGAGAGAAGCATGAATATTATATATAAAAACCCAAAAGGGCTTATAATGAAGCATTTGTGTGCAGTATATTCTCGGTTATATCCAAAGCTGACGCTTCGGAACCTGGGTATGCGCATAGCCCATGCAGGATTCAGGGAGGCTGGTAATTAAAATGAAGCGGCTGCTGTATAACCTTCAACCTTTTAACAAGGGAACTAGACTTATAGTAGCAAATCGATGGATCGATAACCGTGTCATCTTTACGCACGTCACTACCAAACCAGACCGACGAAATTGTTATAAATATTGTTGAGAATTGTTTGTTTGGACTCACACGCATAAGCAGAGCCGCGGCTCGCTCTTAGTGATAGATATTCTCGGTTTACTCCCAGAAATATATTATTTGTTTATGTTATAAGATTTGCTATTAGTAGAAATAGTTCAGTAGTTTTACCTGGATTCAGGCACATTTAGAAAAATAAGCTTCTTCGAATTTACATACTCGAAGGACATATACATCCAAAAATACATTTTTGAAAGTCTTTCAATGAGTTTTGGTAGGTGTAAAGCTAGGTAAATGAAATAAGGCAACACCATCGTCTACGCGTGTGATTTCTAGTTGCGTAAAAAGGTCGATTGTCGATTTGGGGTACGCTTGAACCATTGGTTCATGTTCCAACCGTACCCCAAGTCGACAAATATTTTCTCAAAAAAAAATCCGTCTACAAACGTTGTTAATGACGATATAGAGTTTGTGTTTAGAAAGATTTCACTGTACAGTGATACACTGTATGTAAAGTAATATAATTCCATCAAAGTGTTCTATCGTTTCTCAGTATACGTGCTAATCAGCATAAACATTCAACAGTCAGTACGCGTAGCGTTTGCGCCCGCGCCGAATAACTCGCGAAATACGATACTGTACTACCGCACTCGACCGCGGTTTGAAAATTAACGCCACCGATATGTTACCGAGTGGCTGTCAGCTTCCGTATGCGGTTTTGTTTGCAATCATGAATAAATATAAAAATACATGTTTTCAATTACACTTAATTATAATCTGGACATCTTTAAGGCAAGACTGAACAGGTATCTTCTACGCAAATGTGTGTCATACTAGACCTCATAGTCGCTTTCCATCAGGCGTGATTGTGGCCAAGCGTTGGCCTATGGAAAAATTTACAAAAAATCTGGTATCATAAAAATGTTTTGATTATAGAATCAAAACTGTGGCCCTTAAGATGCATGTGTCATTATTATCTGCTGCTGAAGGGAAAGTTGTTGTTAACCTGTGTATATTATATGATGGACGTAAGATAAAATTAATATTTGAGTGTGTATTTTACATGTTACCTCTCAAAATAATCAACACGAAGGAAATTAGTGTAAAACATTAATTGTGTGATGTGGGATACCTTTTCCTTCCTTCTCAATTTAATTCAAATGTTTTATTGTATCACTGTTTTGTTGTGCTTTTATTCTCCTCATTTTAACGTGTGCAATAAATATTCCTCAATATTTAATCTATGTAGTCCATTAAAATCTATCTATAAAATCGTTTATTAGATAAAAAATTGTCTAATGTCAACATTTCTCTTCATCAGCGCTCGCAGCCGGCGACAAGGAAGAGCCGATGCCCCCCGAAGCCGCCAAGCGGCACACGATGCCCCCGCAGCCGGCGCCCAGACCCACCGTCAAGGACAAGGTATGTGGAGGCTTGACCCCTTGGGCTATGGGAGCTTTACTAACGTGCAGTCTAAAAACGGTTAGCAAAGCAAATGGTTTACCAAGATGTCATGGGACAGTACCTAGACCTCTAGCATCAAGTGTGATTGAGGTTAAATACTTGTCTGTTGTAACATAAAAAAAAAGTTTACAAGTCTTAAAAGTAGTCAGGATATTATAGGTATTGGCTTTCAAAGGAAAATGTACTCTGTTACAAAAATATAACATGATCATCAGTGCCATAATATGTTTGACAACGTTAGTCAGATCTGTATTTTCTTTCATATCCAATCATGTTCTGACCACTTTTGTAGCGTTACTTTAGGCTGTTAATGTACGGAAAATATAGGAGATGCACCCCTATATATGTATCTTTTTTAGTATTTTTCTCTCATTTACACTTAATGTTTGACATCTGTTTTTGTTTTCTGAAATATTTCTGAAAACTTGGTGCACTATTTTCTTGAAATTCACTTGGTTCTTAGAATATTTTGAAATACACCATATCGTTTCGTTTTTAAACTGGAAATATTTTTGTCATTTGTGTGTCTATTAAATATTTTTATATACTGTATCGATTTCCTCTTATCTTTCATTGAGACTGTATTATTCTCATGAGGAAACTGAAGATTACGTCATTTGTGGTCAATGAGTAGATGATGTGATCACACTCAATGAAACTACGCTACAATTATGTCAAGGGATGATTTACCTTTACCTATTACCCGATGTTACTCATGTTATACTGATGATTATCTAACTAGCCTCCGGAGAACTTCAAACCATCTTAATTTTTTTGAACGACTTTCGAGATTTTCATACTTTTTCCGTTCGGGGTGACGACCATTCCAACATTATCAAAAAAATATCGAATCGGTTAAATGCTATGAGTTATGGATTTTTCATTATTTTTATTGATATGAATGAGAAATAGTTTTATTTAATTTTATTCATATTAATATAACAAAAACAAACGAAACGATATGACGTATATTTTTCAACGATATATTTTCGTTTAAAATAAGATCTGATATAATTTTATGTTTACATTTTTTTTGTGATGACTAGATATAACAACAAAAAAAATTTACTACAACATTAACACAAACTTTAGCGTCATTAATATACACAGTACTTACAACGACACCTCTAGCTTTAGAAAATATGCATGACTTATCATTGTTTCCTTAGTACGTTAGTCACTCAGTAGTTATCGCGAGATCATTGTACTTAAACTTAATTAAACATCACACATATACACCTGATAACTCAACTGTGAGAGCTGCTCAACATGTTGTCTCTGTCGTAACTCTGACTTTAAAAGAGATAGCACGACGTAATAGCTCCCATAGTTGAAAAGCCTTTAAGTTTTTATGCAGAAAATAGTACATTAATCTAAATACATTAATGTAATCTAAAAAGTGTTTGTTACATCATATCCGAGAATACAATAACAGAAATGATATTTACCAGTAATTTCTAAATCGTTTACTAATTATTGTTGTGGTAATATCTAAATGGGACTAGGTCAAATCAGTACAAGCGGTGACCGATAAGCTGCATATATCGGTGACGGATAACTGCATGTTTTCTAAGGCTATCGTCTGAGATGGACGCGGAATACCAACTGTGACTCATTTGCATGTTGCAGTGTTGCCAACTTGCTCGTAAAACCACTGATATTTTCTTGACTGCCGGTATAAAAAGTAGCTTCATAGCTATGTTATATAAGCCATAATTTCTATAATATCAACAAAATCTTATGTACAATATTGCTAATGGGCCGAACGCTAGCGCGATGCAATCGACAGCCAGCGCCATCTGTTGGTAAACAGTGGAAGTACTGTCCCGCGAAACAATGTGAGGGCGGGCCACTAGGCAGCCCAAGCTGACCCACTGCAAAGGTCTCGGTCTCCCGTGCTAAGTTCGAAAATACTAAACATCGGGAATCGAATCTAGAATTTCCGCATACACTAAAGGGCTGGAATAAGATACTTTTTTTGTTTGCATACTAAACGAAATAACAAATAAAGCAAGCTATTAACAAATGAGAACGTGATTATAACTTTTTACAACATTTACAAATTACATCTCAAATAAACTGATCAAAGTAAATTACAATGTAATCTTATCCTTATCTTCCTCGTTGTGTTTTCAAATAATTTTGAATTGATTTATGTTAATTTCATAGCCCTCATGGCATGACAAAAAATGTCTTGAGCAATATCGGATTTGCGCTTAACACCGGGGTTGTTAAATTAGTTAAGGAATAACTATAATCTTCAACATCTTACTTCTTACCGGCTTCCAAGAAAAATATATTATTCAGTGGTTAATGTATATTTTAGTAACTAAATGAACAAGCTGGCAACACTGTCCAGTGTAACTTACAAATTACAATGACTGGTTTCTAATTCACTAATTACGTTTGTGAGCATGTTGCTTATATCATTTACATGTCGCCAGCGGAGAATACACATCTACGTATAATTCCTTTTGACAGTTAACTTACTACGCTCTGGCTCAGCGATCCGAGGTGGATCTTGACCCGACGTAAAAGTTCGCCATTTTGTACGGTCCTGTGCCAATTCCGACCAATCATGCAAAATTTAATTCAATCACCATTCATGAAGCAACAATATACGGGGTTATTTTTTAAACACCGGCATCCTTCAAGCCACCCTTTCTACTAACTATCCTGAACAACATTTCTTCTTCGACTTTTCGAAGTTCTTTGAAAAGTTTTTCGACTCCCCATACAAAATGACCAGTCAAGTGACCGATTTTGTGTGAAAACTTGAAATTTTTTTTCGCGAATTTACAAAAGTCATAGAACAAACGCTGTTCAGAATGGCCGGTAGACAAGGTGGTTTGAAGGATGCCGGTGTTTAAAAAATAACCCTGTATTGTCAAAAATCTTTTATTGGTAAGATCGAATGTCAGTCACGACTCATGCCTTCGGTAGCCCAGTGATTAGAGCATTTACCCGGATATTAAAAGTTATTCAAGTGCAATATTTTCTTGCAATAATAAATTAACTATGATAAACAAAAAGTATTATGGTTGTGTATTCTCCTACGGCGTGGTTAACGTGTGTGGTTGTCTCACGCTGCCGGAAGCTGCGCCGGCGCTCCGGCGGCACCGTCTCCGCCTCGTCTGCCTCCTCGCTGGAGGGGGAGTACCTCGCCGGAGTAGGGGACAAGGTGCTGACACTTACACGTCATGATCCTAGACTCACGGGCTAAATGTGGGAGTAGGGGGCAAGTTGCTGATACATACACGCCATAATCCTAGACCCACGGGCCCAATATGGGAGTAGGGGGCAAGATGCTGACACATACACGTCATAATACTAGACTCACGAGCACAATGTGGGAGTAGGGGGCAAGGTGCTGACACATACACGTCGTAATCCTAGACTCACGTGCCCAATGGCGGAGTAGGGGGCAAGATGCTGACACATACACGTCATAATCCTACACTCACAGGTACAATGTGGGAGTAGGGGGCAAGTTGCTGACACATACACGTTATAATACTAGACTCACGGGTCTCAATGTCGGAGTAGGGGGCAAGGTACTGACACATACACGTTATAATCCTAGACTCACGGGCCCAATGTAGGAGTAGGGGGCAAGATGCTGACACATACACGTCATAATCCTAGACTCACGGGTACAATGTGGGAGTAGGGGGCAAGTTGCTGACACATACACGTCGTAATCCTAGACTCACGGGCACAATGTGGGAGTAGGGGGCAAGTTGCTGACACATACACGTCATAATCCTAGACTCACGGGCCCAATGTAGGAGTAGGGGCCAAGATGCTGACACATACACGTCGTAATCCTAGACTTACGGGCACAATGTGGGAGTAGGGGGCAAGATGCTGACACATACACGTCGTAATCCTAGACTTACGGGCACAATGTGGGAGTAGGGGGCAAGTTGCTGACACATACACGTCGTAATCCTAGACTCACGGGCACAATGTGGGAGTAGGGGGCAAGTTGCTGACACATACACGTCATAATCCTAGACTCACGGGCCCAATGTAGGAGTAGGGGGCAAGATGCTGACACATACACGTGATAATCCTAGACTCACGGGCACAAGTGGGAGTAGGGGGCAAGGTGCTGACACATACACGTCATAATCCTAGACTCATGGGCAAATGTGGGAGTAGGGGGCAAGGTGCTGACACATACACGTCATAATCCCAAAGTCACGAGCCCAATGTGGGAAGGAGGGGCAATATGCTGACACATACACGTTATAATCCTAGACTCACCGTCCTATAACTTGTGGGTTTCTGTCTTAACAATACACATTTCTGTTGTGGGCCTAAGATATAGGGGGAATTACAAATAGAGAGGTTACACAAATGAATGTATACACAAACACAATTCAACAGTACGGGCTACATTTGACATTTCATCGTAAAAAGTCCATGATTGGCTGAGTCGTGCAAGTCACATGCCATCGTGTCACACACCCACATGTCATTGTCTTCTGACATGCACAAGTTACTCTGTCATTTGAACGTATTTGATCAATGTAAAAATGTAACTACGCAGATTTTTAAAGCTTATTAGTGTAGTTACTAACTTGTAGATTTATTTCGTTAAATTGTAAGATACACACACAATATGTAGTTTAATTATAAAAATATAAGTTATAAATTTATTCTTAATAAGTATAAAGTCTCAGTATCTTTCAATTTCATATTGATTCTTACTAGAATTACATACCATTATACTTACCTGAGGCATTGTTCAAGCTTACCCCGGGCTCCAAAGTAACAGCTTCATAACTTAATATAATAAAACTGGTAAATGACAATGTATGCTTGCATCCAAAATAACATTACTAATTTGGCTGACACCTACCTACATTATTTTGTTACAATAGCCATAACATAGTACCAACATTATGACGTCACAGTGCGTGATCATAGAGTGACGTGTGTGTAACGACTTGCAGAAGCCTCCCCCCGGAGCCGTGAAGGTGATGCCGACGGCGCCGCCCGACAAGAAGGAGGAGAAGGATAAGAAACTGGCTGAGCAGAGGAAACCCGCAGAGAACGGTATGTATTGCCAGAAAATCTTTGCGAGAAAATCATATGTGACATATGAGTATACAGCAGGAAAATCAGGTAATTCAGGGGGTCTACTCCGCCAAAGGATATCGAATTATTCGTAACGATACATCAGTTCATATAAAAACCCTACTCTAATACAGCTTAAAATACGAATAATTGAATTTGACAGCTTTACAAACGTCAAATCTCGATATCTCGAGACGATACTCTTAACGATACCATCAGAGACGTTGTCGGAATGTTCGTCGATTTGACGTTTGTGAAGCTGTCAAATTCAATTATTCGTATTTTAAGATGTGTTAGAGTAGGGTTTTTGTAAGAACTGACGTATCGTTACGAATAATTCGATATCTTTTGGCGGAGTGGGGGTCTACTCCGCCAAAAGAAGAGAGAGGCCTCCTCCGATACGGTCGAGCCAGTCATGCCGTAGCGTGGGTCTTCGTGGTCTGAACTTACCTTTGTGTAAAGCAAGTATGCCCTAATATTTTTTGACAAGTGATAGGTGGTAGACGAGCAGACGTATTACCTGATGGTGAGCGAGTGCCACCGCCCCTTAGACACCTGCCAATACCGGTAGATAAATTTAATCTTAGGATTGGTTTCGCACATATCAGCTAAGACGGGCGAAACATGTTTTGCCAGTCGTAAAATAGCCCTTCCTTACCTTATCATGGCATTTCCATTGCAGGCACGGACACCGCCAGCGACCCGGGCATCACCAACAACGTCGAGACCACGCCCAAGAAAACGAAGGTGAGAGCTTTTTGCACAAAGCTTACAGACTTACTTTATTTACAATTTTTTGTCAATATGTTCATACTTGCCAGAATGGTAGACACAACTAAGTGCATAATATTCGTTGCAGTACTATTTGTGATGTTACCAATGGTAGACTTAGTGTATCATACAATTTTTGTAAATATACTTGTTAGATACTGCAACTAGCGAGGCATGCATATATGCATAATGCATTTTTGTATTCAGTTCGCACTGTGTGTTGGTATGAGTTTGAACACTCAGTTTTTGAGAACTAACATCTCAAAAATAGAGTAACTTTTGGCCTTAAATCGAAATTATTTTATAAACTTGTACACGACACTTGTCGCGTCTTATAATTTTGTGCAATTATTTTATTATTTTTTAATTTTTCTTATCCCTCCCCTTCCATCTCCTATCCAATCTAGGGAGGTTTCGGACTGTTTGGAGGCAAGAAGGACAAATCGCCGAAAGAGGAGAAATCTCCAAAAGAAAAGTCGCCGAAGTCCAAAGATAAGTCGCCGAAAGAGAAGTCGCCCAAAGACAAGAAAGTCAAAGATCCCAAAGTGAAAGTGGCCGTGCTCGACACGTCGAACGAGAGCTCCAACCTCGACTCGTCCGCCGACAAGAGCCCGTCCAAGCAGGAGGACAAGCCCGGCTTCACCAAGCCGTACGAGTACACAGACACGGAGAAGAGTCCCACGAAGACCAAACCCTTCATACAAGGAGCGTTCAGCTACGAGAAAGAGCCGATATCTGAGGAGAGACAGAGAGCACACGACGAGAGTCAAAGTCCGACGACAGAGGAAGGCCGGGCTCGCGTTCAACTACGCCCCCGGCGAAGACAAGAAGGTCGCCGAAAGCGCCGAGAAGCGCAAGACTGCCGACGATCCTAGCAAACTAAAAACACCTGGAATTGACTACGTACAATCAGCTGCTCTGAAAGAACAAGCCAAGGCCAACCTTATTGACCCTACGTTAGCGCTGTTAGACGCAGAGCGAGCGCACCACGAGGCGCCTGTAGCAGCCGCCGTGGCTGTTCCCGTAGCGGCAGCGAAACCAGAGAACGAAGTCCAAGTCGTAATAATTACTGGACGGTATAACCCTAAGAGCAAGAAACTCGACGACGCCAATGGCACAATCCTTGTGACTAAAGGCACGCTCAACAAAGCCAACGGAAAGATCCAAACAGAGAAGGAATTGATAAACACCAAATCTGGACAAATTTCATACACAGATCCTGCAACTAACAAGCAGGAGGTCAAGAATGGACATGTAGATTCCAAGTATGGACACATACTGATTACGTCAGGAGTCATTGACCCTAAGACAGGAAAACTCGACCCGACGTTGGCCCAACAGTACTGCTTTGTAGAAAAAGCACAAGACAAAGTTGGAGCCAAACCTGGTAGAGAAGTAGACTTAGTAGTGATCACGAGCAAATACGACGGTAAGCACAAGAAACTGGATGCTTCTCATGGACACGTTGAAGTATCCAGGGCAGTAGTGGGACCAGATGGAACAGTTAGCTCCAACTACGGTGTCATCGACCCCCGCAGCGGTAAGATCGACTACATAGACCCTAAGACAGGAAAACAGGACCCAAAGCAAGCGTACGTCGATCAAAAGACAGGCAATCTCCTGGTTACAACGGGAGTGGTCGAGCCTAAATCAGGAAAAGTCGATTCGTCTCTTGGACAACAATTCAGTATTGTCGAGAAAGACGCCACGAAGGCAAATAGAGAAGTACGCCTTGTCGTCATCACGAGCAAATATGACTTAAAGAGCAAGAAACTAGACCCGACGTTTGCTCACGTCGACGCTGTGAAAGGAGTCTTGAGCGGTACCGATGGCAAAATCTACACCGAGTACGGTGTCATTGACCCGCGAACAGGGGACATTCAGGTCACTGACCCCAAGACAGGACACACGGAGGTTAAGCACGCGCAAGTTGACCCTAAAACTGGGAACATTTTGCTTTTGTCTGGTGTCGTCGACCCGAGGACAGGTCAACTCGATACAACGTTAGGACAACAGTACAGTATTGTAGACAAACCTATTGATACATTCGCGTCTCTGCCTGGTAAAGAAGTCCAGTTAGTAGCCATCACAGGCAAGTATGACTCGAAGAACAAGAAGTTAGACAACCCCAACGGTTTCGTGGAGACTTCCCACGCCATCATCAGCGACAAAGACGCCAAGGTCCACACCAACTTCGGTGTCCTAGAACCAGATACGGGAAAGATTTACTTCACTGATCAGAAAACTGGCAAACGTGATTCAAAACAAGCCATTATCGACCCTAAGACAGGCAGCTTCATTCTAACATCTGGCGTCATTGATCCTAAGACGGGTAAAACTGACTCGTCTCTCGCGCAACAGCTGACTGTAGTCGACAAGGATGCCCCACGTGGTATCCCAGAAAGGTATGTCAACCTGGTCATTGTCACATCTAAATATGATCCTAAGCATAAGAAATTAGACTTGACCAACGCCCATGTGGACTCTGTTCCTGGCAAAATTGGTGACGATGATAAAGTATACACCGACTTTGGTATTGTCGACCCAAGCACAGGTGAAATCACGGTGACAGATCCGCTCACAGGCAAACAAGAAGTGAAGAAGGCTTCTGTAGATCCAAAGACAGGAAACCTATTGCTTACGTCAGGAGTAGTCGACCCTCAGACTGGAAAAGTCGATTCTTCTCTGGGTCAACAGATAACCGTAGTAGACAAACCAAAGGACAAGTTTGCAGCACAACCAGGCAAAGAAGTCCAATTAGTGGTCATTACAAGCAAATATGACCCTAAGTACAAGAGATTAGACCACCCCAACGGCCACGTTGAGACGTCTAAAGGAATCGTTACACCCGATGGCAAAGTTCATAGTAACTTCGGCGTTATAGATCCGAAGACGGGCAAGATTGAGCATGTTGATCCTAAGACTGGCAAGCAAGAGATTAAGCAAGCCGTCGCTGATCCTAAGACTGGTCATTTGATTCTTTCCTCTGGAGTCACAGACCCTAAGACAGGAAAAGTAGATTCCTCATTAGGACAACAGATCGCGGTCGTTGACAGGGATTCGCGAAGAAGCGTGCCTGAGAGATACATGAACTTGGTAATTGTAACATCTAAATATGACCCGAAGACTAAGAAGCTGGATTTGAGCGATGCTCACATTGACACGATTCCTGGTAAACTCGAAGCTGATAATAAGGTGCGGACGGAGTTCGGGGTGGTTGATCCAGCTACAGGTGACATTACTATTACTGACCCAGTGACTGGAAAGAAGGAAGTCAAGAAGACTTCAGTCGATCCTAAGACAGGAAACCTTCTACTTACATCTGGAGTAGTCGATCCGCGTACTGGACAAGTAGACCCTACATTGGGTCAACAGATAAGTGTAGTAGAAACACCAAAGGATAAAGTAACATCAGTGCCTGGTAAAGAAGTGAAGCTAATTATTATTACCAGCAAATACGACCCTAAGAATAAGAGATTGGATAATGCCAACGGTCATGTAGAAGCTCTTCCAGGAGTACTCGCTTCCGACGGCAGAGTGCACACAAGCTACGGAATCGTAGACCCGAGAACCGGAAAGGTGGAACATGTTGATCCTAAGACAGGCAAAACTGAGGTCAAACAAGCCATCGCTGATCCTAAAGGAAATCTTATCCTTACGTCAGGTGTCGTGGACCCGAAGACTGGAAAGGTAGATTCCAACTTAGCTCAACAGCTGACTGTTGTAGACAAGGATAAGCTTCCCGAGAAATACGTCAACCTGGTCATCGTCACAGCTAAATATGACCCTAAGAATAAGAAGTTTGACTTGACTAACGCTCACGTCGATACCATCCCTGGAACTCTAAGGAGAGACAACAAGGTAGATACTGAGTTCGGTGGTGTTGATCCCAAGACTGGTGATATCCTGATCACAGATCCAGTTACTGGAAAACAAGAGCTTAAGAAAGCCACTGTTGATCCTAAGACTGGAAACATGGTGCTTACGTCTGGTGTAGTTGACCCAGCGACTGGACAAGTTGACTCCACACTAGGACAACAAATATCAGTTGTAGACAGACCGAAAGACAAATTCGCAGCAGTACCAGGTAAAGAAGTGCAACTAGTCGTAATTACAAGCAAATATGACCCTAAGAACAAGAGGCTCGAAAGCCCCAATGGCATTGTAGAAGCTTCACGAGGTATCTTGGCCTCTGATGGAAGAGTGCACAGCAACTTTGGTATTGTCGACCCGAGAACCGGAAGAATCGAGCACGTAGATCCTAGCACCGGTAAATCAGAGATCAAACAAGCTGTCACTGACCCGAAGACCGGACATTTGCTTCTGACATCTGGAGTCGTAGACCCCAAGACAGGCAAACCTGATCCAACACTCGCCCAACAACTCAGCGTGGTTGATAAAGAAACAAAACCAGTCGAAAGAGAAATTCACCTCGTTATTATAACCACAAAGTATGATCCAAGGACGAAGAAACTCGACCCGACTCAAGCTCACGTCGACACCATCAGTGGAACCATTGGACCTGATGGGAAGATTCGCACAGCTGTTGGCGTAGTCGATCCACGCTCTGGTGAGATTACGGTCACAGACCCGAGAACTGGCCGCCAAGAAGTCAAGCAAGCTCACCTAGACCCTGCGACCGGCCATATGTTGATCACCAGCCAAGTAGTAGACCCGAACACTGGCAGAGTCGATCCTACATTAGCGCAGCAGTTCAGCGTAGTGAACAAGACCGTTGTACCAGTTGCCAAACCACCAACTAAGGGTGAAATCCGCCTCGTCATCATCACTAACAGATACGACCCATACACGAAGTCCGTTGACGCTGGTTCAGGAATCATTGACACCAGTAAAGGCTACGTCAGCGCTGAGGACGGTAAAATACACACAGACTTTGGCATCATCGACCCGCGCTCCGGTCAAATCCTCTACAAAGACCCAGTGACCGGAAAACAAGAATTGAAACAAGCTGAAATTGATCCAAAGACTGGCAACTTCATCATTACCTCAGGCGTAGTAGACCCCAAAACTGGCAAAGTAGACCCCTCGTTCGCTCAGCAGCTAACGTTTGTCGATAAGCAGAATGTGTTGTCCAAAGTAGCCCCAGTATCGCGTGCTAGCGTGTCCCCGCCACGGCAGCTCCCCACGCCAGTTAAGACCCCCACGACGCCCACGCAGACCCCGCTGCAATCCCCCGTGCGAACCTCCTCACCTATCACCAGCTATGCACAGAGAGCTTCCCCCATCGCTTCTGTCGTGCAAAGAGCGTCGCCTGTCAAACCCACAACAGCCCCACCAGAACCACCCAAACGAAAGATCGTCAAAATCATGGTTATCTTCACCAAAATCGATCCGAAAACTAAAAAACCAGATCTCCACACGGCTGAAGTCGAACATCTCACGGGCATTCTTGATCCTAACGGCCTGATCGAGACGAAATACGGAGTAATTGATTCCCATAAAGGTACTATCGTTATTACTGACGCTGCCGGTCAAAAGCAGACCCGGGATGGTTCCGTACTGCCTGAGACCGGTCAAATATTCATCAACTCCGGTGCTATCGACCCTAAGACGGGCAAAGTTGACCCGAACCTCGGCATGATCATGAGCGTGGCGAAGCAAGACGACCCCGTCGTTGAAATTACGACCATAACCGGACCAATTGACCCCAGGACTGGGAAAGTGGACATTGAGAACGGAACCGTCGAACATACTAAAGGTAAAGTTGACGCAGAGACTGGTCACATCTCGACCAAATATGGTGTCATCGACCCATCCAATGGTGTTATATTTGTAACAGACACTTCTGGTGCTCAAGATACTAAGTCAGTGAATATTGATGAAAATAACGGCCAGATAACTGTAACGGGGGTAGTTGATCCGAAAACAGGAAAGGTCGACCCGAATCTTGGACAAGTTATCGTTGTAGGCACTCACATCGACCCAGTAGTAGAAGTTACCACGTTTGTAGGCAAAGTTGACTCCAAGAAAGGTGTCATTGAGCCTAAACATTCCGCTATTGAAAGCACAACTGGTCAATTCAACCCCTCAAATAACACTATCGATACGAAATACGGACAAATCGATTTAGTTAAAGGAACCGTCACGTACAACGACCCCAAGACGGGCAAATTCGAAAGCAAAGAGCTCAAGGTAGACCCCGTTACTGGACAGTTCTTACTCAGGAGTGGCCAAATCAACCCCAAGTCTGGCAAACCTGACAAAGACGTCGGTAGGTTGATCTGTCTTAGAATTATCCGCAACAAAGTAGACCCCGTTTCTGGCAAACAGATCGTGTCCAACGACCCCAAGAATGTTAAAGTCGACCCGAAGACCAACCAGATCTGGATAGCTGGACCCAAAGACCCTCAGACTGGAGAGGTTCTATACACGGCTGGTCAGGTAGACCCTGTTACTGGATACATCATCACGATCTACGGTCGCCTTGACCAGAAGACCGGGACGATAGTCCGAGCGACTGACTTCGACAAGTCCCTTATTAAGGTTGATCCTGTCAACGGACAGATCTACACGGCCACCGGAGAGGTAGACGAGAACAAACAGCCTCTGTACTCCGCATCCCAAGTCGATCCAGGCTCCGGAGAAATCTACACGAAACTCGGAAGAATCGACCCCATCACTGGCCGCTTAGTAATAGTTAAAATCTACATCATGACGCAGAAAGATGACAAGGGACGAGTGAAGGAAGTAGACCCGAAGGAATGTACCATAGATGAAACTACCGGCAGAATTATCACAACGAAAACTGTGTACTTGTATCAAATCGTCGACCCGATCACTGGCGAGACCATCGACGTGGATCCAGACGACCCTAGACTCAAAGGCGCAAGGACAACCGTCACGCAAACGATGACTTTATCAGGCAAAATCGACCCGGTCACCGGCAGGATAAAGACGGAATACGGAGACATCGACCCCGACACCGGCGACATCGACCCGAGCACGGCCGTCAGAGACCCCGTCACGGGCCAACTCATCCTCCACTACTCACAAATAGATCCTTCTCACTTCGAGGACAAGAGCGGCAACTACACGATAGAAAAAGAGACGCAAGATTTACCGGCGAGTATAGACATACAGACGGTGAACACGCACAAATTCTCTACGTTCGGCAAAGACGAGAGTCCGGCGCGAGGCGACGAGCCCAAGACTTTCACAGAGTACACGACGAGCGAGCACATTAGGCACCAGGGCTACGTGTCTTCCAGTACCCCTCTCTCCTCCAAGATTCCGGTTTCGCAGCGGACGAAGAAGACGCCGACGCCCCCGGTCGTGGTCAAGACGACCACGAAGCAGCTCCTCACGAAGAACGAGGACGGCGTCACGCATAACGTGGAGCAGGAGGTGGAGAACCTAGGAACTGGTGAAGTGACGTTCTCGACGCACACAAACAAGGTTCGTTTGATTCTGTACGTAAAGTTCAAATAACAGGCACTCGAGACGCCACCCTGTTTTCTTTTTTTTTTCATTTTTTGTACAGTGTGTGGCCTTAATTTTCCTTTGTTGAAGCTTAGCCTTTTAGTCAGTGTTTAGTTTAATTAGTTTCCATTTTCATGTAAATAGTAAAGCATGCTAGTCTAACCGTTGAATGTAGGCGGAAAGCCTTGAACCGATGGAGGGGAAGAGTCCGTACGTGACGGCGCGCGCGGTGACCACTCGCACGGCGACCACGCACCACGACTTGGACACGAAGGCGCGCACGCAGCAGATGGAGGAGAAGACGGTCGCGCACACGCTGACGTCATCCGCCACCCGGCAGGAGCAGCGGGTGCTCACGCAGGAAGTCAAAACCATGGTTACGACTGGCGATAAGGTAATTGATGCACCTCTACTCGATAGTACTCTAAGGTATTCGTGAAGAATCAAAAACTTCTAACTTAAATACTCAAACGCTTCCTGACTTTCGGCCGGTTTCTGTTTTTTTTTTCGAAAATTTTACAGTTTATGACAAATGTCACAGATAAAGTAAAAAAAATAACAAAAATTACTCAATCTCGTCATTTCTGTCATAAAGTTAATTTAGAAAGGGATAGTAGGTATAAGAAGTATAAGAAGCGTTTAAAAAACCGAACGTCACGTCGAAATTAAGTGAGGAAGACTTCTATCAGCAAGTTGTCTTCGTCCTACCATAAGTTGTCGTATTAAGGGAAGAAAGAGACAAATTCATGGATTACAGAAGTTTATGATTCTTATAAGGGGCAAGTGTGCACGGGCATCGTCATTGATTTACAACCATATCTTTAGGGAATAGAGATCATTTTCAAATTGCCATTGCACATGTTAATTTTAAATACTTCCTGATTAATTTTCGATCATTTTAGCATGTAACATGCATTTTGAGTTTTTTTATTGATTGATTTTTTTCTTATGATTTTATTTTTATTTTTTTAATGCAGCTCTTTCACTTTTGTTCAAGCCAGGCTTTTCTTTTGACGCTTTGAGGGTTGCGTAATCAAAAACAACAAAAACCCCTAGTACTTATTCAGTCTGAACATATTCAATAAATTATTCATAAGTGAAAGAGTTGCATTTCTGCATGATTGTGTTCTAATTTTTCTTTTTTTGTTTTTTTTTCTTTCATCCGAATCGGCACCACCAACATGACGGACCTAACGCTTTGAATTATGGCCTGATCTTCCTCTAACTTCTGTGTGATTTCTCCCATCCACTCAAAATCATGGGACCAAACATACAACCTTTGGGTTCCAACCATTCAATACGAAAATGGGATTCGCCCAATCATTTAACTATTTTGGTCATATACTATTTTAAATTTAATTTGGTCAACTATTTGATTTATAAATGACATGAACAAAATATGTTCTACGTCATACTTAAATAAAATCAATATTATTTTCAATATCAACTGATCAATATTTAATTTGATTATCTAAATTTATCTTTAAAAAATAATTTGGCCCAAAAATTGGCTTAATAATTAATTTGGCCAAAAAATTCGTAAAAATATTTATTTGGCCAAAAAATTAATAAAATCATTTGGCCATAAAATTGTCACTTAATAATTTGGCCAAAAAATTGGCACAACTATTTTTCGAACCGACTTCAAATTTGACCAAACTTTCATCCAAACATTTAACTAACGGCCACGATTCACCCTGTCCCGGGACTCGAACCTGCAGCTTACTAGGCGCGGCTCAGAGAGCTCACTGAGCAGCGGCGACTCTGGTACGCCGATCGACTTCGAGGAGGGCGCGGGCGAGGGACACTACTACGTCACTGTGAGTATGAGGACCGCTACACGGTGGAGGGATGCCAATGCGAAATCATTGAATAATGTCAAATTTATCGGTTTCAAAAAGCCGTATGTTATAGAGTAACTTGCACACCTAAATAAAAAAAAGTATAAATTAATGAACAAAGATAGCATTTGCCCATAGAGGCATACAAATCCATGATGAGCTCACAAATCGACTGAAGGATCGTACGAACTACTTCACCTCAGTGTATTTACTTGTAAATAAGTCCTACTACTATGTCAATAAATACCTGTCAAATCAAATTTTATAGTTTACCAGCTGTTACCCACGTGGAATAGTATTCTTTGGGTAGCATTTTTTAATTATTTACTAATAATTTTTAACCTCCTCCTTTTAACCTCTTACAACCCCCTTTTCGCAATAAAAAGTGGCCTATGTTCTTTCTCAGGATCTAGACCATCTGTATACCAAATTTCATTCAAATCCGTTTAGTAGTTTTAGGGTGAAACAGTAACAGACAGGCAGACAGACGGACAGACAGGCAGACAAACAGAGTTACTTTCGCATTTATAATAGTAGCCTCCTTAGTCACCCTACGATTATTTGGCTTTCGGCAAAAGTCGGAACTATTTAATGCCCTTGCAAGTGTTAATGTCGATTAAAATTTTTCTACCGAAAAAAATGTATAAAGATCATTAAATTTAATAGATGATTTCGCAATCGCATCGCAGTTATCTCAAATCTGTGCTTTCACAGTAACGCAAAGAGCTTGAGTCTAGCGGTAGAGCCACGGGTTAGTCTCACAGCCTGATTGCCAAGCATACTCGTAAGCAAGGCGAACTAACGTCAGCAAAGCAAACGGCTTTTAGAGCTTTAAGCTTATAAGTTACATGTTCAGTAAATAAACTTAAAAAATGGTTAAATGTTGGTAGCGCACTTGTAACTGGTGTTGCAGGTGTCTATGGACGGCGGGAATCGCTTATCATTAGATGATCAGTCTGCTTGTCTGTCACCTATCTTATGAAAAATATGCTTCAGAAAAAAAACTATAAACATAAAGAGTTCCTGCAATAAAATTGCAAAATTTTCCTCTATAGTGACATTTTCAGAATAATAATTGTTTTATTTCACTGGTCAGTAAAAAAAGTTACAAAAACTAACTTAACCTAGTTATTTTGCTGATGAACATATATTTTTTTCTCATGTTTATTCGATTTAATTATGGATCTTATTGAAGTCCACTCCATGTCTGACTGTGTCTGTAATATCGGCAAGAACGAATTTATCGACAGTAATGAGGCTTATAACTAGACCACAAATACTAAACACTTGCGCGATATCATCGACACACAACGCCATCTATGGACACAATGTTGGCACTAATGTTTCGATCCTAAGTTAGGGCGGGTCGCTATAATAGCTTTAAATATTATGCGACGGCTTTGCTGTAATAGTGAGCACTACCGCGCTAAAAGATCAACAAAATGCTTTGCTCTTATACGTTACTGCGAAAGGACTACAAGACCGTTTATAAATTACGTCACGGGATGATAAAAAGGATTATTGTTTGTAATAAGCGGAGTAATAACGGAGATAAGCTTAAAAGCTAACTAAGAATCTTGATAATCTGAATAACGATTATCCAGACTTATGTCACATTTCTGATTATTATTAACCATGTGGACTGAACTAACTGATGCAAATGCCAAGTTTACATTGTAGTACAAAATTTGTACATTTCAAAAGAGGTCAAATTGTATAAGAACATTTTGTATGTGTCAGTTTAGTCCCTAAATTCACATAATTAAAATTAAAGCAGAATTCGAAGTATTTCGTTCTCTCAACTCGGTTAAATTCGAACAAAAATATAACGAACAAAGTAAATTTCTCCGTGACCCGTGACGTAGCTTCTAAACGGTGTTAATTGGGTGTGATGGTAGGTGGAAGTGCGTGTTAACAAGTGCGACGAGGGTGGTAGGAAGCGGTAGTTTGCCGCAGCGCCGGCCAAACGAATGTTATGTGAGTTTCACTGTGTACTGTGTTCCCTGTGAGTTTGTAAAAATAGTATAAACAAAAAATGTGCTGATAGGCATAGGCATTTGTCTAAAAATAAAAATCGGGCTAAAATATTTTATATGCACCCTTATTATTTAATTAGTAGAAATACTTTAAAGGTGGTTCCTGTAGGGTGAAATAATAATTGAAATTGGAAAACCAATTGCTATTGATTATGATCGAAAATATAGTGACGGATTTTTCGATATTCAATACCAAAGGTTTACTGGTAGAGAATGCCTCTTGGCATTAAGTTCGCCTATTGTACGAAGCTTTGTGCAATAAAGTTTTTAAATAAATTAAATAAATAAATAATCTATAGCTGTAAATTTAAATGACAGCGTTTTTGGGTTAACTCTTTTAAACGCTTTCAGTATGGAATTGTATATCTAGAAATTATATGATTAAAGTTAATAGCATACAACTCACAGAAAACTCAGTTTGACTGTTGTCAGTCGGTGCTGATGTGCTGATAATCGGACTGTATATTATCTCACAACAATATAATATTTCTACGTATTGTGACTAAAATGGTAGGTATTATTAAGACTGTGGGACGCCACGCTTCGGCGTGAATGCTTCGAGCGGGGTGTTACCACGCCTTCACGCAAAAACCGATGTAAAGCCTGCGCCTGCGCTGTGTTTCGCCGAGTGAGTGAGGGTGCCGGGGACCCAAGCCCGGGGGAATGGGAGTTTAAAGGTGGTGGCGGGTGTCCAAGAGCGACGCGATTGCTTACCATCAAGTAATCCGTCTTGGGCAGTTGACCGCCTATCATATAAAAATAAATGTTAATAAATTTAATTTGATACAGGAAAGCAACAGGTATTCTGTAATAGTGCGTGATATAGTTTCAGTAGTTATTTGAGTGTGTGATGTTGTGTGATATCAACTGATGCAAATAGCGAACCTGTATTTGATATTTGTGACGAAATTGTTTAGGGCTGCCAAAAAATATTAATTAGAATAGCACAGATAAGAAAATACAGTCATTCATAAGTCGGTATTCTACAATCTATCAAATTTTCTCATTTGATATTGAATCTAATTCGTTTGACATTACGGTCAGACGATTGAAGATAATTGCAAGAAAGAAAAAACATTTATTAATTTGGACATCACAAAACACGAAGAAAGAATGATTTGGATACTGTAACGAGTGGATGTCCATACATAACGATTTTCAACTAAAGTTAAAATGAATTCCTATAAATTCAAGGGTATAATAGTCAATATACTTTCATAATGAACATCTTTCTCTAAAAATTCATAGGGTGAAAAATTAAAAATATTTGTTTTCCCCGAAAAATTGTATCAATCTGAATAATTCTTTAAATTTTCGCGTTGCATCATAATTAAGTATTTGAACTACCGTTAATGTTTACGATGGATAAAGAACCACGTTGTTGTAGAAGCCCTGAACAAGTGTCAAACAGTATCGATATATTTCACAATAGTGCATTTGCATCAGTTGAGAGTTGCATGCTGCACCCAGCCGGGCATGAAGGCTTAACGCTGTGGATGAGTGTCAGTCGCGATGTTGGCCGCTTGCGTTGTCATTAAGATTGTAATAAATAAGGTATGTTTAGTACATTTTTTGATGTGGAATGATTAAAGCACGATTTAGTAAAAAGTATATTTTTTTTTCAAATTTGTTTTGAATTTTGGAATGTGATATAGATATATTGGCTTGTGTTGATTTTCAAAGTATATTTTCTTATACAGCAAGGTATTTCAATAATAAATTTATGTAATTTTTGTGAAGTGATTTTTCACAAAATTGCATTAATTTATTATTAACATTTTTATTTTGCAAGTAAAACAAAACTTGTAAAGGACTGAATTTGAAGCATTTGAAGTGAATGTATCATAGCATTAAAACGTATTAATTTTCAGTACCTATTGATAACATGATAAGCACTAGCTTAGCATATCGGGCAAATCAATAGCAAATACACGACACGCTCAATTAAATTTTATAAAAAACCATTTGTAAATAAATATCACAAACATTTAAGTCCTGTTTCACCATTTCTAAATTAAATGAAACAAATTGTTATTTAGTGGACTTATACACGCGACTCTCATTAAATTTAGAACTTAAGTAAACTGGTAACATTTGTCTAATGTTGGTAATTTTAGTAGACCATGAAATTAAAATAGTTTATTCAATTTAGGTCATACAAAACACTTTAAAATGACTATTTATTGGGAATGTAGTTTTCTGCCGAGAAAATACCAGTTAACTCACTTACTCTTTAAAAAGCAGTTGTTTCTACAAAATGTCACAATTAATAAAATGAAAAACAGTACAATTTTAGTGTCACTAATACAGGAGTGTATCTGTAAACAATTACATCCCTTTAATCACGTTTTCTACTAATCATTCTGAACAACATTTTGTTCAGAATGATTGAAAGGTAGTTAAAGGGATGTTAATGTCTACAGACACCTGTATGTCCCTAAATTTTAGTCATTCAAAAAATCTTCTCTTTGTAATAGCCTTTAATTTGAATTTACCACTAGCAAGATTCATATCTTAAGCCTCATGGCATATAGAATCAAAAGCAGCTATGTCCTGCATAGGTGTTTTTGATTTCAAATGTGTCATATAATACCTCTTTTTAATACGCAATCTGATTATCGGTGGTGAAACAAGGCCTTAGTAAGTGCAAGGTAACATGAAGAGTAATGGACCCATGATTGTCCCCTGCAGGAGCCCGGCTCGTACCGCACGACCACCACCAGCACCGTGATGGGCAACGCGCCGTTCGGCAGCATGGTGCACGGGACTACCACCAGGGTGAGACTTTCAAACGCTTTCAGTATGGAATGGAGTCTATCGCGTGTGAAAAATCCGCTAGATTGACTAATGAGGTAAACATTTTGGCAAGTAAAAAGAGTACCTAACTGGCGAGTTTCTTGCCGGATCTTCTCGTCAGAATCAACTTTCCGATACCGGTGGTAGAATCGCATTATGTCTATTTATTTTTTAGTATGTCTTATGTATCAAGATATATATTTAATTTCACTTAAATCATATACATTATCTTTTAATAGTTTTAAATATTTTCTTTATGTATGACGATTTGTAAGTGCTGTGTACAAGCCTATGCAAATAAAGAATATTTGACTTTGACTTTGAATGAATGACTATGAATAGAAGTGAGGTCCATGTACGGTACGCCATCTAGCAGATTTTTCACACGCGGTAGCCCCCATTGTGTACCTATCTAGTGAATATACAGGAGGTTTCTATGATGTCCCTTTAAAGTCCTGTCAATTAAGTCATGAAATTACTTTGATATCGCCAGTGTCGCTAATGTCATAGGGTATGGCAACCCACTGGTTATAAAACATGGGAACTTCGTTAGTTGTTAATCGCACTAACTCAAAATATTATATGTACCTAGTAGGCATTAATAAACATTTCTACTATTAATAATGTGTATTTAACCTTAATGGAACCAGCTGGAGTAAGTACTTAATGGGTCACGAAGGGCCAGTGTGAAATTACCGGGCCATGACATGGCATAGCAAGTTTGGGAAGCACTGTTATACAAAAATTCGTTTTCATTACTTTCTTGACGCATCCATACTAATATTATAAATGCGAAAGTAACTCTGTCTGTCTGTCTGTCTGTCTGTCTGTCTGTCTGTCTGTTACTCTTTCACGCCAAAACTACTGAACGGATTTAAATGAAATTTGGTATACAGGTGATCTAGACCCTGAGAAAGAACATAGGCTACTTTTTATTGCGAAAAGGGGGTAGTAAGGGGTTAAAAGGGGGATAAAAAGTTACTTTTCCACGCGGACGAAGTCGCGGGCGGCCGCTAGTTATAAATACAATTTGAGAACTTGACAGTGGTTTCTTCGTTTATTCCAAACTTTATTTACTTCGTACAATAGACGAAGTTAATGCTGCATTTCAAGCAGCAAGGACAAGGTGCGGCGAAAGGAGTACTTAAGGGGCTACACGAATGAAACTAGCGCCGCCAACCCATTTACACTGATTGTGGTAAAATATGTTATTTTTGAAGAAAGCAAAACATTACAGACTTAGCTCCATGTAAATTGAATTTTTCAAGATGCAATACATATTTCTAACACGCGCGAATAACGGCCACTTTAGCAATAATTGACATTATTGTTACTTGTCGCGTGTTTTATAAATTGTATTGCATCTTGAAACTTCAATTTACTTTTATCTAAGTCTGTAATGTTTTGGTTTCTTAAAAAATATCGTATTTTCGCCACAATCAGTGTAAATAGGTTGGCGGCGCTAGTTCATTCGTATAGCCCCTTAAGTTACTAGCCATTGGTAGTGGTTGTCCCCAGACGAGCACTGGCGCGCACGCATCAACCAATTAGAAATAGTCATGTTTAGCACGCGTAAACGGAACGCTGTGATTGGTTAAGATTGTTTAAATTTAAGACTTCTGCGCTAATACATCGTGTAACTTAAAAAACTGGTACTACTGTACAGAGTGATCCTGAGAGTGGGTGTTGTTGTCCTCAGACGAGCACTGGCGCGCACGCATCAACCAATTAGAAATAGTCATGCTTAGCGCGCGTAAACGGAACGTTTTGATTGGTTAAGATTGTTTAAATTTAAGACTTCTGCGCAGGTATATCGGTGTAACTTATAAAACTGGTACTACTGTACAGTGGCCAGCACATCAAGTTACTACAATCTGTCAAATTTCCTCAGTTGATATTGAACCAAACACGTTTGACATAAAAGTGGGGTTCGATTGAAGAAATTTGACAGATTGTAGTAACTTGATGTGATGGTGATCTTGAGAGTGGATGTTGTCCTCAGACGAGCACTGGCGCGGCCGAGGCGGAGGAGGCGGCGGGCGAGGCGGCGCCTGAGGGCGAGGTGGTCTCCTCGCAGACCATCAGCTCCAAGACGCGCACCGTCGAGACCATCACCGTGAGTACCGCGCCGTACCCATAATCCATACTAATATTATAAATGCGAAAGTAACTGTCTGTCTGCTACTCTTTTACGCCAAAACTACTCAACGGATTTAAATGAAATTTGGTATACAGATAATCTAGACCCTGAGAAAGGACATAGGCTACTTTTTATTGCGAAAAGGGGGTTGTAAGGGGTTGAAAGGAGGGTAAAAAGTTACTTTTCCACGCGGACGGAGTCGCGGGCGGCCGCTAGTTCTATTATATATGGGAAAGTGTGCCTGTCTGTCTGTATGTTTGTCTTTCTTTCACGGCAAAACGGAGCTACGAATTGGCGTGATTTTTTAAGTGGAGGTAGTTGAAGGGATGGAGAGTATCATAGGCTACTTTTTGCCCCTCCGTGCTGCCCCGAATTTAACTGCGGGCTAGCTAAGCTGCGGGCACGTTTATTGCTCTCATATATACTTAACCTAGTTACCTTATTTTGTGTGTGCAGTACAAGACGGAACGCAACGGCGTGGTGGAGACTCGCGTGGAGCAGAAGATCACCATCCAGTCCGACGGCGACCCCATCGACCACGACCGCGCGCTCGCTGAGGCCATACAGGTATACATTACACTCCGCACACACACACACACACACACACAACACACACACACACACACGCACACACACGCACACACACGCACACACACGCACACACACACACACACACAAACTCAAACCCAACCATACATACACACACACACTCACATGCACGCATACACATATACACACGCACGCACGCATACGCATACACACACACTGAAACACAAACACAAGAGCGAGAGAGAAAATTTGCACGCATCGCATACGCACACAAACGTGTGAATACTCACATAGGTACACGTAGCCATGGGCGGCAAGACTAGAGCTATATCTAGGTTTTAATTATGATGGAAGCATTTGGCTAGGTAATCTTAAAAAGGTAACACTTATACGCGTCACTTTTAAAAACACAGAACACAAATTATATTAATTTACTGTTTTATTTGGTTCTTTTTTTCCTAACTGCAACTTCAATATTCAACAAACATTTTTAATTTTACAGGAGGCAACAGCGATGAACCCAGACATGACGGTTGAGAAGATCGAAATCCAGCAGCAGAGCACGCAGCCGTAACCCTCCCCCACCCAGCCGCTGACGCCACAAGGTACCCCCAGGCTCAGATATACATCACAAACTGAAATGTGTGTAAGAAGGTTTCCTCTTGCACTGAGGAATTAAGTTGAAAAAAAAAAGAAAAAATTGTAATAAAAGTCTCGCTATTATGAGAGAAAAGGGCGCTAAATGCTTTATATAAATGTGTTTAATGATACAATACGTTGATGTCAAAATATGTCATAAAAATCAAATATAATATTAAATAATTCAATCTTTTTATACGGCTTTACAGCTATTAATAAAAAAAATGTTTCAAACTAGGAGCAAGTTATCCATGAGAAAAATAAAAAAAGTAACTTGTATCTATGACTCAAATTTTGACATTTAAAAGTGCAACATGTATAGTCTATGGGCGGAAACCGCGACGATTCAAAATGGCGCGCCGAGTCATGTTTTATAGAATGTATGTATATGATGGTACATACAGTTGTTGTAGGAGACATCACTGCGAATATTAACAGCTAAGTTATTTAATTAAACATTTATATTAATTAATTGATAATATGTTAATTGATTATTATATTTGATGTTGTGACGTCGAAACGCACCTTCGATTTATTTTATTAAAGTTAAGAATGCAATTTTTTATTGTATGTAAAATATATGTTTAGATATAAATGGAGCATTTTCAAAGTTTTTATAAGGCTTAGGATAAGACATACATATTTCTGTAAGCATTGGGAACCACGCAATTCGTATAGTTAGTTTACTTTTAATATCTCGTCATTCCTAGTAGAATTTAACATTTAACTCAAAAATACATTTAACTCCAAAAAAATGTTGTACAATACAGACCGATAAAACCTCTATAAAATCAAATAGTTTCAACAGAATCTTGGTAGATTTTCATAAATCTCTCGTAATATTTGTCACCACTGTACATAGGCATGCAAGTGTTCAATATGAATCTTATTACTTTACTATAAGGGTCACTATTCAATGACTCGCTGTACGGATTGCAGCGTTCCTTGTTTCATACTGGTACATAATATTCGGCTTGTAGCGTCAGATCAGTGTTGCCATAGAGTGTTTGTGTATCAATGTTCATGTAAACGGAGTAGCTTTAACCGTGGACTAATTAGGACTGATAATGGCCATACTTCAAGATAAACTTAAAGAATGATGATCAGTAAAGATAATGTATGTATCTTTATTATATTTTATTTAATAACGAACAGAGTCAGCCGAAAATGTTGTCATATTTTAAGGTTAATCTTTTTTTAAAGTAGTGGGTCCAAAAATTGGTATTGGTCTATGGTATATTAATAAGAAGATAGTGTTTTTTTTTAATTTCAAAATGTATACAATCAATTTGTATTGAAGTTGTACGTTGTCTTTGGATTTTTTATTACGTCTTACTGTGAGAACATTATCAGTCTTATATTAGTCTATGCTTTAACGTATGTCACGAGGTAGACCACCGTCTTAGAATTAAAAAAAGAAGTTATTTTCTCTCTTTCTCTCTATTTAATGACTAAAATCTCAATCATCTACAATGTAGCACGGGACTAAATGTTGATATGGAAAATTCTATCAAATAATTTAATATATTTTGACTCTAAATGGGGAAGATGGGTACAAATTTTCGATGGATATTTGGCGTCACTACATCACACCTCAAAAATGACAATTTCAATGCAATTTTTACCATAAAATGAAATAAAAAAACCGAAGTATTATTATCAGCAATAGGTGGCGCCATCTATTGAAAGTTTCTACTGTCCACCCTAAAATTATTATCATGTTTTACTCTTCAAAAGTTTTTCAAATATTATAGCCTAAAATCCCAATACTGTAGGACTTAAATTAAACCCTGAAAATGGAGTACGATTTGGAAACTTTAGTATTCCATGGGGTTAGATTTGACATCACAAAGTTATGCATTAGTGAAAGAGTGAAACATGAGTGCGGGCCCACTAGGAGTCAATCAGATGCGTTGAGAGTTGATATATGTGGCGTTGCGAGTATATTCACCATTTAGGTGCTATCTAGGTTAGATACGAGTTAGTATTTTCGTTTATACGGTACACTAAATTTTGTAGTAGCTTTTTATATCAGTGCGGGGCGGCCGACCAATAATCACTCTTATCTTATCGCAATAAGGAAGAAAATTGAGTGGAGTTTTAATACTTACTTTACATCCTTTCATAACGGCGTAAATAGACCAGTTTTTAGGTTCTAAGATACAAATATATTTTAGTTATTATTTTTCCTATTTATTTATTTAACTAATTAAACTATTTCTTAATTTTATTTATTTATTACCAATGTTTTAATACATTAATTCACTATCACAATTACTTATAAAAATGTGTAGATCAATATATGTTTTGGTCTTCTAGTATGATCGGAAATCCTAAGTTACAACTTTGCACTTAACTTAGTTAAACAGCTTAGCTTTGTTTCGTTTAACTTTGCTAAACAGCTGATAACTTAAAAGTGCATCTTAAAGTTGCAATTGTTGTGTTCGTTTGGCGCGTATGATCTATCTCCTATATGATATAATCTCTTGTTTATATAATTCTTCACAAATCTACTTATCATCATAATGTTTGTAAGGTCGGTCGTCCTGCCGGCGAAGCTTAGTCGATGTTAGCGATTAACTTAAGGCCAGTCGAGCATTTCGCCGTTTGATTCACAGGCACAATCCACGTTGAAATACTTATAATACTTCAATTAGTAGAGTTATTTGTATAAGACAATAAAAATCACATAATTGAAATAAATTTAATAAAAACAGCTCAAAGATCACAACTCACTTGATATAATAATATAAAGTATAAGGAACTACACAGAGGTAGATTGGAACTCAAATAGGCTACTTCTTAATATGTGTTGTGATATTAGCCTACAAATAACCAAGGATTGTCACTGATAAGTTGTTAATTATTATTAGTATTTCAACGACAAAAATATATTATAATATTATTAGCAACGCGTCGCCATTTTTGTATATCTTAATAATTAAACAGGACATTCCAAAACTGTTCACAAATTCATAGAATTAACTAGATCATGACACAAAGTGTTTCTTTTTTACGGTTTTTTAAAGATATTTTAAGATTATTTCTCTTTTAAACGTATGTTCTGACTTCGCGGTGATATGAGAAGCATGCTTATTAGTGTCGTTGTAGAAAGCATGCTTTGAGGTGAAACGAAATATGTAACAGTAAATTGATTGCTATTGAAAGTGTGCTATCCGGCTCGGAGGACCATATGGTCCTTCGCGCCGGATCAAACCTAATGAGTGCGAGGTTGCGCGCGCACCGCGAGGTCATTGCCCTCGTTTGCGGCAAGTTGGAAATGATACTGATATTGTACAATTATTATTATTAATATATTTCTTACACTAGCTAGCGGTAAAGTTTTGTAATAGTACATAAGTTTATATTATGAAGTTATCAGCACTGATTGAAAATCAGATTTTAATTGTAATGTTTGTCTTTTTTTATGAATATGACATTTATTTAGTGACCCTCGCGGGGTTGGGGCAAAAGTGTGTCTATGGTACAAAGTGTGTTTGCCATTTTTCGAAAACTTAAAAATCATCTGCGCTTTTGTACCAAACCCACGAGCTATATCGTTATTTGTGTTTATAATGTACGCTCGAAGAAGAAAACGCGCTTCATTGCTAATGGTAGATAGTAGACAACGCCTTGGTGTCAAGTCCGCCTGTACGTTATGTGCAATAAGGTATAAAATAAAGTTATTTAGTGCCTTGTAATTTGTAATTGATAGTTTTGCTTTAGTAAGTAAAAACGACTTACTAGTGTTTTGATTAAAAATTTAAGAATGAAGAGTCTATGAAAGATAGAAACTTCTATATCAGCTGAATTGTTGAAGTAATGCCATCTGATTTATAAGTGCGTTGTTTGATGCAAAAAATAATACGTTCTGCGTCTTAATTGTAGGCTGCTAAACGATTATAAAACGTTATATTACGTAGAGAAGCCGAACTAAAAAGTCATAACGAAATCCTTAAGTTTTCTCTTCCTTTGGAATAATTTTCCCGTGCAATCGAGTAAAGCAATATGTAAGATTTTCTTCCCCGAGCGTACAGCGTCTCTTGTGTTATGTCCGTATTTATTAAAGATGTTTATTTTTCTAACTCGTCGGGCTCCGTATTATTTTGTATTTAACGAGATGAAGTTATCAAATAGAAATAAAATAAAATGCTTTGTTTTAATCCAGTCGTTTTATTTTGGGCATATTATAAAATAATAAATATCACACGTCTAAAAACGCTAAAATTTGTTAGTTTAAAAATGGCTAAATTATTCGGTACACACAGCGTCACGTGGAGTTACCGTTTTTGGACTTTGGATCGACCTTATGTCTTAGGCACAAGTGTTATTTTTACACTGCGTGGGGTAACTGGACCTGACGCAGTGTGTACTTTTTTATCTATCAAGGAATGTGCGCTTTTATGAGAATTTAGAATATAAAAGTACCACATTAGTTTTGCTAATTTCTCCATACATTGCAATCTAGAAATATAACTACATACGTGTGTCTGAATTGACGGAAGTATCACAAAATGTTTTATCAAATATTATAATAAAAACACAGACCCTGAACAAACACAGTGTTTCATCACAAGACTGCTTGTTTAGGGTAGGATGCACTATCGAGCTATTTAAAATATGTACACAACATTGAAAACAAATAGGTAGTACTTACATAATTCATAAAATTAATTAACAATTAAATGTACATACAGCCACACATCAAAGTATAAAAAACTGTCAACTCTTCAATCGACTCTCATCTCGCTGACCATACACTTTAGGTTGAATATCAATTGAGGAAATTTGACAGGTTGTGGTAACCTGATGTGTGGCTACTACGTACATTACGGGTAAGATCTAATTTTTGTTATTGGCATTTTGTACATTGAGGGTCAAAAAAGAGATTGCTACATTTTCGGCTCAGTGCACGACGATTTCTATTCATGAAATGTGTCGACAGTCTCTTGCAATCTACGTAGTTTTACTGTTGTTTATTTGACAGTTTTGTTGGATATCACAGTGTCTTTTTCTTAGTCTATTGCCTGTGACTCTTTCTTTTGTAAGTACGTACATTTGGTTTTGGGTTAGGTATCTTTTATAAACGCTCTTTTTCTGCTTTTTCCTTTCGTCTGCCACGAAAAATAGTTTATTCGATTTAGGTGGGCCTGAACCAATTTTTATCCGATAATAAATCTTTTGTATTTAAGCGCAATTTTATTGTGGTATAAGGCTGTCATTGCATACAAATCGCAGCGTTATACCATAGATTTATCCTTGGATGAAGATTGGTCGAATCGAGCCTTAAAGCCATACAGAACAGACCATTAATTTATCATTCCTACTTAAATACTAAATGTTTAATAATTAGTTATTGTTTTCACAAACGTCATAATATTAGTACATAGATATAATTTAAATAATGTCACTTTTATGTCTTATCACATGCACAATTAAATCTAGGAAATACAGGGCGTATGATAATCTTATATAATCTCATTCAAAATGTTTTACATCTAAAACAAAATATACAAAGAATTTGGTAACTATAAACCCTATATTAGCTAATTAATTTTGTCTAAAAATCTCAAGATGAACGAAATAAAAAAACGGGTAGGTAAATTTCAAACAAAACAATCAAATCCAGTTGATTCCTAACTCCATCAAAATTATTATCTTTTAGGTACAGGGCGACAAAAATGTTTTGGCGCATGGCGTATGATGTACTGTGCTGTCTTGTGAAAGTGGCAAAAGTTGTCGGCACTTGACTGATGGCACAAATCTAAGGCTACTAAAGACTTTGGCAAACTAAAATATCACCACTAAACGCAGAAGATCGCACCATGTCTTTAGTGGTAGTTTTTATAATGAGCGCACTACGACGTAACGGTAAACAGACATTTTATAAAACGCATGTTTTATCATGCATTAAGAATAAGTTACTTAAGATTTTTTAATTGCCGCAGTCTCACCTGATGGTAAAGGATAATGTGGCCGAGCGTGAAGCATGTCTGTCTAGTAACAGCCTATTCACTCATCTCTTGAAAACTCCCAAAATAATAGCGTTCAGAGAACACTTCAGCTGGTAGAGAATTCCACCCCTTGGAGTCTAAATCTATTTTCGAAAATCGCACAAAATATTTGTCATTTGCCCAATTAGATACTAGGACGGGCCACTAGTCACTTCGTTTCGGCATAGTAATAGTTCGTCCCACTGTCTACCAATAGATGGCGCTGGACGTCCATTGCATCGCGCTAGTGTTTCGCCTTTTCGGTTTGCATAATTATAAGGTTTGTCGATGTCTGTAGATTTTATCTCTTTATAAATAGTATAGAAGATAGATATAGATAATAGTACACCTCATAGCCAACGCTTCTACGCGCCAAAAAATCTTTGTCACCCATATTAGTCCCGTTTACTTCCCAAAGAGATTCCCGATGTTCTTGACGAGGCCCTCGTTGTTCCTGTACTTGGCGCCCTCCTCGCCCAGCCCGTAGGGGGCCTCGCCCGCCGTCTGCAGGTAGTACAGCCCCGTGGTGCCGGGCAGGCACGCTAGCCCCATGTAGCTGGGAATAACAGGTGAAAGCTTGAATATGAACTTTGGAAGATGGGAGTCTAGTTAAAAGTAAAGTATCAGCCTATTATACTGTCCCACTGCAGGGCAAATACCTCCATCATAGATATCAACCGGGCTAAGATGCGCACCGCGACAAAATTTTGTCGACTCTCGTTCGCGAGAGCGCATCCTTCTATCCCGCTCATCGCTCAGTCAGGTGAGCGAGAAGCAACTTGCGCCGACGCAATACGAGTGTCGACAAAATTATCTCGTGGTGCGCATCTTAGCCCGGCAAGTCATCACTACTACGATGGGATTAGGTTTAATAACCACGCTTGCCGAATACTGATTAGGATGAGATCTAAGGTCGCGGACATAGCCCAAAAAATTGCGTGGCTCAAGTGGCAATGGGCAGGGCACATTGCGAGGAGAACAGACGGCCGTTGGGGTGGAAGGATTCTTGAGTGGAGGCCGCAGCCGTGGCATGCCTCCCAGGTGGACCGACGATCTAGTGAAGGTGGTGGAGGAGTTGGATGCGGGTGGCACAGGACCGATCTGTGTGGAGAACTTTGGGGGAGGCATATGTCCAGCAGTGGACGTCTATTGGCTGAAATGATGGTGATATAAACCCGTAAATCGGCGTGATCAAGCAGTGCATGCGCTGTGTTTCGCTGCGTGAGTGTGGGTACCGAAGGCCAAATCCAGGGGAAGGGGGGTTTAAAGGTAAGCAGCGCACTTGTGACACCACGGGTGTTGCAGCTGTCCATGGGAAGCTGTTATCGCTTTCCATTAAGTTATCTGTCGGCTCATCAGCCACCTATATCCTAATCCTAACTAATATTATAAATGCGCAAGTAACTCTGTCTGTCTGTCTGTTACTCTTTCACGCCAAAACTACTGAACGGATTTAAATGAAATTTGGTATACAGATGATCTAGAGCCTGAGAAAGAACATAGGCTACTTTTTATTGCGTAAAGGGGGTTGTAAGGGGTTAAAAGGGGGGTGAAAAGTTACTTTTCCACGCGGACGAAATCGCGGGCGGCCGCTAGTCACAAAATAAAAATGAATTACCTGATAACCTTGGCGATCTAGTGAAGGTCGCGGGAGTCCCTTGGATGCCTAGCACAGATCTGTGTGGAGAACTTTGGAGGAGGCCTATGTCGAGTGGACGTCTATTGTCTGATGATGGTGATATGACTTACCTGACAACCTTGACGTTCTTCGAGCACTCATCCTTCCTGAAGGCCTTCCAGCTGTCGCAGCGCACGGCGGGGAAGGCGTACGGCTTGAGGATGGACTCGGCGAACAGCTGCCAGGCGCGGCTGTGGCTGCACGTGTTGAGCAGACAGTTGGGCTGCTGCTGCCCGTCGTTGGGGAAGAAGTCCACCTGGCCTGGAGACAAATCCAGGGCATTATTTAAACTAAAAACTCAAATTTTTGTTTTTTACATTGTATCGGACAAACGAGCAGACGGCTCACCTGATGGTAAGTGATCACATCTGCAACCATTGGCGTACCTCTTGGGCCAGAAGGGGGCAAATCAGATTTTTTACAAGCTAGGTGCTTCATCATCAGCAACCCACGGTCGTCCACTGCTGGACATAGGTCTCCCCCAATGCACGCCACCGATCCCGATTTAGGTGCTTATAAAGAATGAACAAATTTAAATTAAAATAGGCATGGTGTTATACTTATAAATTCTTTAACTACCTAGGTCTTTTTGTGATAGGTGCCAGACGAGCAGACGGATCACCTGATGGTAAGCGATAGACACCTGCAACACAAGTGCGCTAACGACCTCTGACCCCTTACATGCCGTACAAAAAAAAACAAGCAAATACAAAATTACATACATACATTAGCCGCAGAACTGACAACCGTTGGAGCTATAAAGTCCTTGAGTGGAGACCGCGACTCGGTGAACGTAGTGTTGGACGCCCTGCTACAAGATGGGATGACGACATTCGAAGGCTGGCTGGAGTGAGCTGGATGAGAGTGGCCGAATTCGGGAGCGGTGGCGTGCATTGGGGGAGACCTATGTCCAGCAGTGGACGAGCGTGGGTTGCTGATGAAATACAAAATACTGTTCGTCTTGCTATTCGTCGCGCCTAACCTATGTTAGAGATCCCATAAAAATAATTGGGTATTTGACTAATCTCGATATAGTAAAAAATATTGATACTCTATCAAAATATTGGTAAATAAGAACCAATGGCCAACATATTCATTTGTGAGCATTCAAAGTTTCATGGGAAAGTCCATTTTTAAACTATAAAATTAAAAAAAAAATTATATCATTGGACTACCCGTACATTTTCCACCAACTTTTATTATAAAACCATATACTTAAACGAAACATTTGATATAGCTACCAAAATTTACTAGACGCGCATACAGAAGTTTGAGTTGTGACGTCACAATTCATTAGCCATTTGTATGGAGCGTTTTTGGGCTTGCCCAAAATATGTGCTCTTAAAATTGGGATACCTTAGGTAATTCAAATGAGAATCAAGTGATTCTTTCAACGATGTTTCTTAAATTGAGGCGTCTTTTGATTAAACAAATATTTTTTTTTGTCAAATACCCAATTATACTTCGACGCTTTAGGCCCTTACCGACAGGCGTGGTCATCCCGTACACCCCGCCGTCCGTGTGGATGACGTCGACGAACTCCGCGTCGGTCGCCTTCAGCCGCAGCTCGGGGTCCACGTTGCTGAAGCACGGGCCCGCGGGGTCCAGACCCGTCACGCGCGCCACCTGGTACCAATATAGTGCGTTAAATTTGAATAGAAAAATATTTATTTGGAGCAAATAATCTTACACAGAAAGGATGTAAGTATATCTTAGTCAATAACTATTACGGAGTGAGTATCATAGTATTAAAACTAATAAAGAAAAGTTATGTAAATAAAAACAAAACTTTGTGTGAAATTAATACAAGCCTCACAAGAAACATCCATGTTCTAAGTAAAAACAGCATTTTGGGAACATTGCCACAGGGGCCTACTCTGTTTTAACCTTTATCTTTTTTTTTGGTAGGTAGTTTATTTTAGCTTTAGATTATAGTTACTGTTTTTTTTTTTTTCTTTTGTGCTTACCTATTACTTTGTCCAATAAATCACTCATTAATTAACTACCAGTAAAAACCGGATAGCTATGTGCGTATCTACTTTGTTTTTTTTTATACAGAGTGTATCTGTAAACATTGACATCCCTCTAATCACGTGTTCTACCATTCCGAGCAACATTTGTATTATCAAAATAAACAGTTGAAAACTACTGAGTTTCTTCTCGGTAGAAATCTACTTTCCGAATCAGCGGTAAAATATAGGTAGGTAGCATAAATATTTGACATTCAAAATGTATAAACTACTAGCTTTTGCCCGCGACTTCGTTCGCGTTGACTTTAGGTTTTACGACCTCACATTAGAAACCTCAAAAATTTTAGCCTATGTGTTATTCTGATGTATAAGCTATATTGTGGTAAAGTTTCATTCAAATCCATTCAGTAGTTTTTACGTGAAAGAGTAACAAACATCCATACATCCATACTTACAAACTTTCGCCTTTATAATAGTAGTAGGATAATAACTAGGCTGGCGTAGCGACCGAAAGTGAGCCTTGGCTTCCGCAATTCATCAGCCTGGAAGTCGGCGCAAATCTTTCTCAACAGTGTTTTTGTAACAGTGCGGCAGTGTCACAAACTATTTTAATATTCTACTCTAGCTCTTCATACCTTTAGGCCGGTCAGCAGTGTGAACTGTTTGCCGGTGAAGCCGGAGATGTGTGCGCCGAGGCTGTGCCCGACGAGGTGCAGGTTCGAGGGGTCGTAGCCAGCTGGAAGGAGATAGCTCAGTTTTAGTACATTCATCCCAACACGGCCCAGCGTCGACGCTAGATTGAGACCAAACGGGATACCCAATCTCTTGTTCTTCTATTAGTGGACTTCATTCCGCTCGACTTCGGTGGACAGGCAGCCTTACGCTACGCTACTGGCTCAATAATATGTTATTGCTAAACCATAATGTACAAAAGGATGTAATAATGTAAGGACGATATTATGAACCATGTTGGGAACGCAACTTAGGGGCAGGAGACGACCCGCTTGGTGCAATGGTTTGCGCGCCGGTTGAGACGCAAGGGTCGCGGGTTCGATTCCCGCACCAACATAAATGTTTCTCGATGAAACAGATATTTGTGTTGGGTCTGGGTGTATGTGGATCCTTCGCTGTTTCTGGTTTCCATGGTACAAGGGAAAACCTTAGTTTGAGATCAGGACAATGTAGGTATGTGATGTTGTCTCAATTTTTTTTATTGATTCTATTCAATACTTGGGTAAGTAAATGTAAAAGGTAACACGCTACGCCACTATAAGTAGAATATATGTGGTGCGAGTAGCCGAAGATCGATCAAAGTGGCGAGCATTTGGAGAGGCAGCAGCAGACCAGCAGTGGACTGCAACAGGCTGATGAGGCTAATGATGTAGAATAAATTTCACTTGCGATGCGATACGTACCATTAACCATGCCTGCGATGATCGTGCCGAGCTTCTCGCCCATGAAGCGCACGTACGTGGTGGAGCGCAGGTACAGCCAGCGGATCAGCGAGCTGCCGTCCAGCGCCAGCACGTGGTACTTGCCTGCCGAGAGAGACACCAGGTAAGCGATTGCATTGCAACATCGCTTGTAAAAAATTATGATTAAGCCTAATCCCATAATTGGATTTCATCCATACCACCTGGACGGATGGCGGTCCACTACCGTGCGCTTTACTCGACACTTTCTACCGCGCACCTCCTCATTGTGGAATCAACTTCCCGCAGCGGTATTTCTGAACCGGTACGACATTCAAATCTTCAAGAAACGAGCCTATACCTTCCTAAAAGGCCGGCAACGCATCCGCACTCCTCTTGGTGTAGCTGATGTCCATGGGCGGCGGTGTTCACTTACCATCAGGTGACCCGCTTGCTCGTTTGCCTTCCTATAATATTAAAAACAAATTTAGATTTGTTTTTTTTTTACAAAACATATCCTACTTATGTAATACTATCCCACTGCAGGGTAAAAGCAACCATCATAGAAATCAAGTCATTCGCTATTATGATGGAATTAGGCTTAATCACCACGCTTGCCTAATTGCTTCTTTTTTATGATAAAGGTGGCAGACGAGCCGACGGATCACCTGATGGTGAGCGATTACCACCGCCCATAGACACCTGCTACACCAATGGTGATCAAAAACCCGAAAAAATCGAAACATGCTTTTGCTCGACCCGGGAATAGAACCCGGGCCCCGAGATCACGGCCCGGTACTTAAACCACTAGACCAATGGGACGTGGGAATTTCTGTGGGGGAATTCAGTTGATCTAAATGTGGCGTAAAATGGGGTACTTGGGATACATTATCTGTGGCCTCCTTGATACTTCCTAAAATAGAATTAAAGCATTGCTTTTTAACTGCTGAGTGGTTTTTTCCAAATAATATATTTTAATGAGATCATTCGAAACTCAAGGTTTAATTAATATAAATCCGTTCAAGTCCTTTTATCGCCATGTCATCAAATGAGTCACTCTACGCTTGTTGTAAGGTCGTCCGGTGAGGATTATCGGTCCCAAGTTCATGGCTTGCAAAACCTGCTGCGGACCAATATTTAGGGTTTCCATCGCATAGTTATTTAAATTATGTCATTATAAAAATAAATCCTTCAATCTATACAGGTTGTATCTGTGAACATTTACATCCCTTTAACCACGTGTTCTATCAACCATTCTGAACAAACATTTTGTTCTATGACTTTAGTTTAGTCTGCATAATAAGAAAAATAATAACAAAAGGTTGCCGAAACCTAAAAACGTCACTTGAGAATGACATAAGTGACTTTAACAGATTTGACAGTACGTATCTGTCGTAGATTTTTTGGTCTCGAATCCCAGTTTAGAGTATGTATAGGCAGATGTGCGATTTTTTTTGACGCCGGGAGATGTTACCAACCCTACCACACGTGCAAATTGCATCAATAAACCAATTCTGAGTGTACTGCTTGTAAGGAAATGTATGGATGAAGTATTTATTTACTTTCCTTGTTAATTAAACAGCTGACAGAAATATTTCATTGAATTACAGATATTAAAAGACTCAATAACGCATGTCTTCCTTTCATCGAGAAACAGTATTTGTTTCCATTATCGTAAATGTAAAGACACGAATTTAAATATTAAACAGTTATAAAAAATGTGAGCTACTTAATAATATTTCGAGTTTCGTTTGAGAGTCGACCTTCCGAACCGGTCGAAGCAGGTAGAATGTTTATTTATTTGTTTTTTTTTGTTGTAAAAAAATATTCTAATCTATACTAATATAATAAAGCTGAAGAGTTTGTTTGTTTGTTTGTTTGAACGCGCTAATCTCCGAAACTACTGGTGCGATTTGAATAATTATTTTTTTGTTGGATAGTCCATTTATCGAGGAAGGCTATAGGCTATCAACATAATAATATTAAGGGGGTTGTAAGGGGTTAAAAGGGGGGTAAAAAGTTACTTTTCCACGCGGACGAAGTCGCGGGCGGCCGCTAGTTATAAATAACTTTAGTAAGTACATACTTTGAAATGTTTTAATATATGAGTGACGATTTGTAAGCAGGTTACTGTGTACGGGGCTTAAAATTTAATTTTTGGATTGATTAATGTTAGACATTTATAAATAATTGTAGTCATGTTTCTTTACACTTAAGTAGTAACGAGACATAAGACGGATTTTTTTTGTAGTCCCCACGAAATAAAATATCGTACCTAAGTAGGTATTATATTGTAACTACTTATGTAGGTATGTGTGTGAACTGTTATCAAACAGAATAAAAATATTTTGTATCCTAACGATCTGGCAACCCTGTTATTAAAAATCAAATGACGGCGCTAATGGACCGGAAACAAACACAAGACCAGCTGACCAGTGGCTAGCCTCACGGAAAGTGCCAAGTTCTACACGTCAATACATCGATGATGGCCACTCGTCCCCTCTATGACCGTATAAAATACCACTTATCGTCATTATGTCGGTTTGTAAACAAGAAAATTAGCGTAATTGATCGCGTGAACGTCTCCAATGGAGTGAACTTGGATCACATCTTTGTTTCCCTTAGGCACACGGTAGCGTGGCCTGCCAAGTTCTAGCTCAGATTATACAGAGTGTATCTGTGAACTGGTACATCCCTCTGTAGCCACGTCCTCTACCATTCATCCTGACAACTTTTTTAAATAATGTCTTTTAATAAATGTTTCATTTCATTTCAAATTAAATTCTACCTATATTAAGGATGGGGAGAAAACCGCGATCAAAAATCTTATGGAGTAGGTATTTTAATAGATATTTTGTCATGTAATATTTGTTACATGTGGAAAATTAATTTCACAGAACTCAAAAAATCCCGAATTATTTTGGTTAAAAAACTTAAGTTTCTTTGCCTCCGTGCCTCCTTGTCTTTTTAAAAGGGGTGATATTGCAGTAAAAATGATACGGTCAAAAACAATTTGATGAACATTTGAATGCTGGGAAGATCCATATTAATATAAACATTTCGATGCAAGTAAATTATCTCTGCCTAATTCCGACCTTTGCTTATTCGGCATTGAACTTGGCTCCATCTACTTCATGATTTTATTGAGATATTTCTACACGATTTCTCGGCTGCACTAGTTTGCGAGGTCAGAGAAGATTTAAAGTCAAGGTAGAAATGCGTTAATTAAAGATTTTTGCACAGCTACTATTAATTAAAGGACTTTGCCGTGTTAATGAACGGTGACGTCAATTGACGAAGGTAAGTAAGTATAACACTCTCTCTCGTCTTGGGTGTTTCCTGGTTGCGTCCAAAACTGTCCTTTCGGAGCCCGAGGCGCGCATAAACTATGAATCAGACGTGTGACGTGCGACAATACGTCTGATCTTTGCAGCCCTGTTACAGGGCCTACGAAGGGCATGAAGCAGCGCCTACGCTGTGTTTCGTCGAGTGAGACCCAATTGGGGGAAAAGGGTTTAAAGGGAAGCAGCGCACTTGTGACTCTATTGAAGTTGCAGGTTACCATCAGGTGATCCGTCTGTTCGTCACATTCCAGAAACTATCCGAAACGTGCAAACTTGCGTTTGAAAAAGCCACTATACCTACCTAGTACCTAGTTTGTTAGTTGTGCCATCGATACGAGAAGAACAAGACCACATTTCCTACCAAAGATTCTGATTATAATATTTGTTCTATGACTTTTACAAATTCGCTGTATGTATGAGGGTGTTTCTCTCATTTCGTGCAAAACACGTGTCCGTAACTTTTTTGGCGAATCTAAACAACCTAGGAGCCACAAAATATTTTTTATCGATAAGTATCTTACTTACCTATTACTGCCACGTTGAAGTGATATTATTCATGAGGAGTAACAGACTGAAAAAAATATTTTAGTGGCTGAAAATTCATTACCTTCAGTGTCTTTTTTGCGATGAGAGAGAAACAATAATTATTTTAAAATAAAGTACAGGATAGTCTGGCGTATTGTTATTTTAGGTAAATCAAGTATCTAATAAGGGATTGTATTATGAATTTAAAAGTTGTAATATTGTTATAATTTAAGTAGGTACACTGTGACAAAAA
Source organism: Cnaphalocrocis medinalis (assembly GCA_014851415.1). Lineage (NCBI taxonomy): Eukaryota > Metazoa > Arthropoda > Insecta > Lepidoptera > Crambidae > Cnaphalocrocis > Cnaphalocrocis medinalis. The sequence goes on from CM026297.1 coordinate 6,528,944, forward strand.
CATTTTGTCGCAATTTTTTTTTCATTTCCTTCAGCACGGCTTGAAATATCGAAAATCATTACGTATACGCATTGTAACTGGATCAAGCACCCCCTCCCACCTTCTCACTTGCCAGTCAGTCGGCCAGCAGCAACGAACGTCCTCCTACGGGCGGTAGTTTTTTTGGGCGACTCGAAAAATATCGCCGAATTCGTGCTTCAACCAAATTCCAAATCATTACCGACGACGGATTCTTAAAATAAGTAGATGTGTTTTTTTTATTCTTTTGGTCCTATTGCATCCGTAATGTGTATGTTTACAACCATTATTTATTATTATGCACGGTGATCGATTAATTGCTGTCTAAAATCAAAAATAGTTTAAAAAAATCATTTCCCTCACTTTCATTACCCATCGATTACCTTCAGAAATTAACGTGACGGTAATGAAACTTAATGAAGGTAATGAAACTTAAATGTAGGTAATGAATTTTATAAGTTTTTCTTTGCGATATTATCCTTAATACGTATATTTATGATTTGTTCTATAACACTTGAACTAACAGTTCACGTATTGAGGTCATTTTATTGCAGCACCATCAATAGGTTCATTGTAATCACTACTAAATATAGTACCATAATTTTCATTACCATCAGCAGTACAGAATTTCATCGGTCGATATCTACGTACATAATGCGTATAATTATATATAAACTACATAAATAGTTTCTGTTTTTGATACCGATTCATAAAAAAAATCATAAAAAGGAATTCATTTTTTTCTCTCAAATCTGCCCGTTTTGCACGAAATGAGAGAATCTACCATGAACGGTTGGATTAATGTTTCGAACTATTGTATTTTATTGTTCCTAATTTATTTTCAGTTCTTGTTTCTATATTACATACCTACAGACTATGACTATGCGCAACTGCGCAAGTATTTTCAAAAGCATGTAGTTCCGTGTCTTTTGCCATTAATCTAAATATAGTCTGTGGTTATGTAAATAGATGCAATCGCGTATTTACCTGATTGTTATAATTCTCTAAGTTGCGCACGAGTGGCTATCAAGATGCCATTCATAGTGGTTCTCCTTAGATCATTCCGAAGACGAGCTTAGAATATTTATTAGGGACAATTTACATGACTTAGTCAGATTTTATTTCTGTAAGTTAGTCATTTTATCATAAAAAAATAGTAGTGTACTTACAAGTGACAGAATTATTGGGACCTAGAGTCTTCTACGATAGACAGTATCTAATGACCTAAGTCTAATAAATAACCATGACTATTAATTATTCTTTTCATGAAATTTTCCATGACTTTTACAGTGATCTTAGGCGTTAATAGGGAAATACCCGTATTTCCCAATTTACGCATTTAATCTCTAATTTAAGTTCAGGAATTGTTTCTCGTCACCAAGATAATAATAGTGATTTAATGCCGTGCTGTTTAAGGGATTTGTTGAAATCTCGGATTTATAAGTACATTTAATTTACTAGGAACAATAGGTATAGTCCGAGGCAAGAAAGTGTAGTTATGACCTTGAGTGCGCAGAAACCGATTTTGATAGAAAGTCTTCTTTTTTACAAGTGCGCAAAATAACGGTCATCGCTATACTTTCGTGCCTTCGTGCTATAGATACCTAAAGCACAAAATAAAGTCATATCAAAAATCAAACACGTTAAAGGTAAATTATTATCGTCACCAGGTACCCATAGTGCAGGGGTTGCCCTAGTTTGAGACCAGGTTGATTGGTGTGATTGTCTGGCGCATTTAATTATTTATTTATGTTAGGTCCCGAAACTACGTGAGGGCGGGCCACTAGTAAGTAAATAAGAAGAGAAGAGTGACCTGTCTCGAGGAAGGCGCTGCTGATGGTCCTGAAGGAGTCCTTGGAGGGGTCGTCGGTGAAGCCGTGCACGAAGATCGCCAGCTTCTGGTCGCCCAGGTGCAGCAGCACGTCGCTCACCGTGTTGATGTTGAACGAGATGTTCAGCTTGCTGGGGACAAGGTGATACATGGCTTAGAGAGACCCCATATCTATTAGTTTAGAGGGCATCGGGGGAGCGTCCGGGGAAGGTTTCATTTGTAGACCGGGATTTTAAAAATAAATAATATTGAACTATATCGGACTCTAAAATTCGGGGTTTTCACATGTCTTGTCCGGTTTTCCAAATTTTAGAGAGGGCAACCCTACCCCTCACTCCTACCACAAAATAATTACACACAGAAGGTAGACTCAGCCTGATTTTGAATTTAGAAGAATTCGTTGGCATATGCTAGGGTTGTTGCCCGGCATGAGTACATAAGCGCGCGGCCTCTACCACAGACCTCGACATACAGTTCGACAATCTTATGTCGTAGGCTAAGATTAATGTTGTCGAAAAGGCGTATTTCCCCATTAGTGCGCATGCGTGACTACATGACACGTTTTTAGCTCTTAGTGGGCAGCCTACTTTCTGTATGTAATTATTTTGTGCTCCTACGCTCGCTACGCCTGCGACCTCCTCATATTAGTTAGGCGTTTTCGGGCGTTACGTCGGCCGAAAACGCTCTAATGTGGGCAGGTCATCTGCAAGACGCAAACACTCAACAGCGCCCGAAAACGCTAGTGTTGTGAGGTCACCGGCAAGACGCCAACGCTCAAAGGACGCGTGTGTGGGGTCACTCTTATTCCTAGTTGTCACCTCTGGCTACGTTCCCGTTAGCGACAAACGAGAGACTAGGTAACCAGAAAAGCGAAACACTATAGCGCGATTAAATCGACGCCCAGACCCATCCCTTGGGACACGTTGAAACAACCCGAAACCAAGTTATGGCGTGTACTAGTGTTTCAGAAAGTTGATAACGAAACGCCAACACCTCGACACCTATCTTCAGTCGTCATCAATACTATCAACAGGAAAGCATCAGTACCCACTGCTGAGTATAGTCCTCCCTTCCCTTATGCCAACGTACCCAGTTCTGAGCTACTCGAATCCATGTAGTCCCTATGATTTTGGCGTAGTTCTTTGTCGACCTATCATCACGACCTGGATTTCGTCAGCCGTTTCTAGGACACCATTCGAACTTCGGTAGTGGTTGAAAACATCCTAACTAATCCTAACTTATATTATAAATGCGAAAGTAACTCTGTCTGTCTGTTACTCTTTCACGCCAAAACTAAGGAACGGATTTAAATGAAATTTGGTATCCAGATGATCTAGACCCTGAGAAAGAACATAGGCTACTTTTTATTGCGAAAAGGGGGTTGTAAGGGGTTAAAAGGGGGGGTAAAAAGTTACTTTTCCACGCGAACGAAGTCGCGGGCGGCCGCTGTGTTCTATAAACAAAATGATTATGATTCTTGTAATAACGTTTACTCACGGCGTGACATATTTGAGCGAGAGCTGGTTCAGGTCCGGCTCCTTCCTGCCCTCGACCTGCTCGTAGTCCACGCCGATCAGCTTCTTCACGTTGGAACCTGACAAATTGAGAGTAGGAAAACATTTATTGACCACAACACATTTACACATAGACAAAAAGAAAAAATAAGGAAAACATAGAAGTTGCGGCCAACAATGTTCAGCCCCAGCATGATGCTGCAGCCGCCGCGAGCAGTTGGTTTTCAGGCTGGACCTTGGGAGACGCCTTAAAATAAGTTAAGTCAGATGAAACGTTAAGTCAGATGTAATAATGGGCTATCGCATGTGGAAAATTCGCTAGTTGGCGTACTGTTGTTAGACGGAGGTCCTTTTCCCTAATACAACTTGCCGGCTTCTGTATTTCCAGAGAGCTACAATTTGGGTGTCTTTAAGTCGAGAGTGAATATAGGCTTCTTCTGGGAAAGCACACTACATCTTAGACCTCATTGTCACTCTCCATCAGGTGAGATAAGGTCAAGTGCAAACCCATCTAATATAAAAAAAAAATAACCGCGGTAACACCCATTGTTCTGATAGTTTAAGTACCAGGCCGTGATCTCGGGGTCCTCGGTTCGATTCTAGAGTCGAGCAAAAAGTATTTTTCGAATTTTCGAACATAGCTCGGGTTTGTGATCGTCTTCACAAAAAACCGGCGTGAAGCAGTGCATGCGCTGGGTTTCGCTGCGTTGGTGAAGGTATCAGGAGGCCCAATCCAGGGGAAGGGGATTTAAAAGTTAAGCAGCGCACTTGTGATTACCACTGGTGTTGCAAGTGTCCATGGGCGGCGGGAATCACTCACCATCAGGTGGTTGGCACGGCTCGATGCCACCTAAGTACCTATATCATAAAAAAACCAATCCGCATTAGGCAAGCGTGGCGATTAAGCTTAATCCCGTCATAGTAGGGAGGCCTTTGCCCTGCAGTGGCACAGTACAGTATAGACACAACACTGATAACTGTGGGAGAGCCACGCTTCGGCATGAATGGGCCGGCTCGACCGGAGTGATACCACTGCCTCACAGAAAACCGGCGTGAAGCAGCCCCTGTGCTGTGTTTCGCCGAGTGAGTGAGGGTACCGGAGGCCCACCCGGGGGGGAAGGGGATAAAAGGTTGGCAGCGCACTTGTAACTCCACTGGTGTTGCAAGTGTCCATGAGCGGCGGCAATTGCTTACCATCAGGTGATCCGCCTGCTCGTCTGCTACCTATCACATAAAAAAAAAAAAAAAAAACACCGGTAACTAAGTAAGGTCATGTCATAAAGCTCACACTGGGTGGACACGCCCGTAACCACGGTGGATACCACGGGCCGACTGATGGAGGCCGCCTCCTGCTGCACGCCCTGCACCAGCCCCTTCAGCAGGTCCGCCGCGCCGGCGCTCGCGCACACCATCAGACTCAACGCCAGCAGGGACCACATCTGGGAGCAAAAGTGATAATTAACGAATAGAAAAGAATAATCTTTATTACCAAAACTGTGTACAGCCACACATCAGGTTATCACAACCTGTCAAAATATTTCCTCAATAGGGTATTTGACTAATCTCGATATACTAAAAAAAATGTATACTTTATCAAAATATTGGTAAATAAGAAACAATAGCAATATAAAATATAATGTTCAAAGTTTCATGGGCAAGTCCATTTTCAATGTATAAAAATTTTAAAAAAATATGTAGGTATTATCATTGAACTAAGTAGGTTTACACCAATATAATAATAATATGGATATGGATATACTATAAAAAAGAATATTCACCAGGCAATAATTCATGGAACAGCTGATTTTCATTTTGCTTATATTGATGATTTATAAGTAGGTAGAATGCTAAAGGGCTTCTATTACTAAAATTTAAAATCGATAAAATAACAAAATTTAAAAAAAATATAAGGACCTTTTGCAAGCACGGATCTGACGAATCTTATCTGGAATAATTTGTTTTTTAGCAGATAAGTATTATGTAGTAACTTGCGTGTGTCTTGTATCTGTTTTAACAACAAATCCGTTTTGAGCCAAAAACAATCGATTTAGTGATTGTCCTCAGGTTTTCCCCGATCACTATGAAGCTTTTGTTCCACTGGTTTTTTATTTATTATTTTTTATGTGATAGGTACAGACAGCCACACATCAGGTTACTACAATCTGTCAAATTTCTGCAATCGAACCTCACCTTTATGTCAAACGCGTTTGGTTCAATATCAACTGAAGAAATTTGACAGATTGTAGTAACCTGATGTGTGGCTGTCTGTACCTACCTAGCAGACGAGGGTAATCGATCGTAACGTATCGCTGATGCTATTCTGAGCTTTAAATTAGTATTTAGTGGTTTTTACTGCAAGATGACACGGTGTTTTTATATCTAGAATCATTGAAAAGAATAGATAATTTATTTGGTAAACACATGACTTGTCTTGGACAATAGAAACATTGAATGTGCTAATATACTTAGTTTTTAGCGCTGTTGTAAGGTGGACTTGTTTTGGCAACCGGATTGCGTAAGAGTAGTCTCGGTAAATCCTTAGATCGTTAATAATAACGGCAATTAACAAGACGTTTTTTTTGCCAACTCAATTTTAAGTAGGTAAGTACATAATGATGTGTACTTAAAACATGAATAAATTAAAAATTTGTTACTATGCAACGCGAAAATCAAAGAACTAAGGAAGATTGATAAAACCCGGCGTTTTATTGTGACTAAGTAGTTGCACACCCTCACTTCGTTTCGTCATTTAACTTAGTCCAGAACCAATAGATGGAGCTGGGGGTCAATTACATCGCGCCCGTATTTCGCTTACCTATATGACACGACTAACCACTTTATAAATATAGAATAGAATACAGGTATTATTATGTAGCCGAACATCTATCAAAGTGGCAAACATTTAGAGAGGCCTATGTCCAGCAATGGACTGCAACAGGCTGATGATGATGATGAAATATATACAGGGTGTATCTGTGAACATTTACATCCCTTTAACCACGTGATCTATCAACCATTCTGAACAACATTAGTTCAACAACTTTTCTAAATTCTTCGAAAAAATTTTCGACTCCCCATACAAAATGACCAGTCACGTGACCGACTTTGTATGGAAAGATGAAATTTTTTTATGCGAATTTTCAAAAGTCATAGAACAAATGTTGTTTAGTATGGTTGGTAGAACACGTGGTTAAAGGGATGTAAATGTTCACAGATACACCCTGTATAGAAGAAGGCTCAGCGAAGTTAATTAAGTAGGTAATAAAAAAAAAACAAAACAAATACATATCAAGTGCGTGAAGTAAAGATCTCTCTCTCATATTGTTGTGCCCTTACAGGGTCTAATAGTGGTTGCTATTACGTTAAGATTTTACCCCCTACTGTACGTAGGTACACTAAGGATGCAATATATTAGTATTGAGTACCAACAAATTTTACTGGACAAGTGGACAATGGCTAAGTACCTACCCTCATTCCAGAGAGGCACCTAATAATAAAAAAATTACAGTCAACTAAGTAGAAAGTCCCCCAAATGCAAATCTGTTTTTCTTAATTCGATTCTTACCTTAATAAAAACACGTGTAAAAAAAACAATGAACCTAATGAAACAAGTTCGGTATTTGTGTAAGTACTGGTATCTATAAGTGTTTATATACAATTGTTGTGTGTACACAAATAGGGATGTTACTGGCCATTTCGGATTTTAATACAGGTAAGTATAGAAAAATATTAAGCAGGTTTTAGTTAATAAAAATTAAGTACGTGAGATTTAGATCACAAAAAGTATAGAATCAGCCTATATACTGTCCCACTGTGGGGTAAAAGTATGTATATAAATGTCCTCTCCATCATAAAAATCAAGTCATCGCTACTATGATAGAATGAATCATAAAATATGATGCAAAATTCGTTTGAAAAGTGATCCCAACAATGCAACAGCGCTGCCATTAGTAGTTGTATAGCTATCCTAACTAATATTATAAATGCGAAAGTAACTCTGTCTGTCTGTCTGTCTGTCTGTCTGTCTGTCTGTCTGTCTGTCTGTCTGTCTGTCTGTCTGTTACTCTTTCACGTCGAAACTACTGAACGGATTTAAATGAAATTTGGTATACAGATGATCTAGACCCTGAGAAAGAACATAGGCTACTTTTTATTGCGAAAAGGGGGTTGTAAAGGGTTAAAAGGGGGGTAAAAAGTTACTTTTCCACGCGGACGAAGTCGCGGGCGGCCGCTAGTACTGTATATTTTGTATTTCGAATATGCCGGCGAGGTCGTAAATACAGGATGTGTCTGTGAACATTTACATCCCTTTAACCACGTGCTCTACCAACCATTCTGAACAACATGAACAACATTTGTTCTATGATTTTTGAAAATTCGCATAAAAAATTTTCATCTTTCCATAAAAAGTCGGTCACGTGACTTGGTCATTTTATATGGGGAGTCGAAAATTTTTTCGAAGAATTTGGAAAAGTTGTTGAACAAATGTTGCTCAGAATCGTTGATAGAACACTTGGTTAAAGGGATGTAAATGTTTACAGATACACCCTGTAGATAGTTAGTATTTTATTTTCAACCCTAATCAAAAGAAAAAAAAATACTTCTGCGTTTTATTTTTTTTTGTCTTGCCTTATGAACCTAGCTGGCCTTTTGGCCCAAAAAATCAAATTAATGAAAGAAAGACAATACACATTTTTAATTTGGATACCTAGGGCCTATATATTTTTAGGCCTAAAAATACCTAGGGCCTTTATATTTTTAGGCCTAAAATAGGCCGATTAGTTATTTTAAAAAATACTTAGTTAATTAAAAAAAAAAAACTATAGGTAGTATAAAAAAACTTATGTTTAGTAACTAAGACATAACCTACCTAGTAACTAGACTACGACCTAGTAACTAGACTACGACCTAGTAACTAGACTACGACCTAGTAACTAGACTACGACCTAGTAACTAGACTACGACCTAGTAACTAGACTACGACCTAGTAACTAACTACGACCTAGTAACTAGACTACGACCTAGTAACTAGACTACGACCTAGTAACTAGACTACGACCTAGTAACTAACTACGACCTAGTACTAGACTACGACCTAGTAACTAGACTACGACCTAGTAACTAGACTACGACCTAGTAACTAGACTACGACCTAGTAACTAGACTACGACCTAGTAACTAGACTACGACCTAGTAACTAGACTACGACCTAGTAACTAGACTACGACCTAGTAACTAGACTACGACCTAGTAACTAGACTATACGACCTAGTAACTAGACTACGACCTAGTAACTAGACTACGACCTAGTAACTAGACTACGACCTAGTAACTAGACTACGACCTAGTAACTAGACTACGACCTAGTAACTAGACTACGACCTAGTAACTAGACTACGACCTAGTAACTAGACTACGACCTAGTAACTAGACTACGACTAGTAACTAGACTACGACCTAGTAACTAGACTACGACCTAGTAACTAGACTACGACCTAGTAACTAGACTACGACCTAGTAACTAGACTACGACCTAGTAACTAGACTACGACCTAGTAACTAGACTACGACCTAGTAACTAGACTACGACCTAGTTACTAGAAACTAGACTTGACTCTAATTCTTAGGCTAGCCTTAAAACAAGCCTAATGGCCTAATAGGTCTCAGGGGCAATCGGGAATTTCACGCAGAGATGAGATGGAAAACAAAGTATTGGATATCGGTTTTTTTCAGTTATAAAGATACATCTCTAATGTTCGTTAACTATCTATTAGACTATAAGATTTCATGCGTTATTAGGCATAACTCATCATGAAACGAGATGGCGTTTACACAGTATAATAAGTATTTGGCAAATAACAAGCGTGTAATGGGTATTTTCTATGCTTAATTAATTGAAAACGTTTGATTTTATTTGTAAAATTTTTTAGAGTTCCGTAGTCCACCCACAATATCTATATCATACTACTAGTGGCCCGCCCTCACTTCGCTTCGGGACCGTAATTAGGTAGTTAGGTATAGATAAATAGTATCTTCTATACTATTTATAAAGAGATAACTTCTATAGACAACGACAACGCTTATAGGTAAACCGAAAACACGAAACGCTTGTGCGATGTAATTGGACACAGCGCCATCTATTGGTTCATTTCTGAATTACGGTCCCGAAGCGAAGTGAGGGCGGGCCACTAGTACTATTTATAAAGAGAGCTTCTATGGATAACCTCAAGACTTATGTAACCTGAAAAGACAAAACACTTGCGCGAATTAATCGACACCCAGCGGCATCTATTGGCTCACGGTATAGCTATATTCCGAAACGAAGTGAAGGCGGGCCATCCCTTATATTTTCACTGTGGTTTCGCGATATATTTACTTTACGCAGTTGCGCAGCCGGTAGTAACTTAAAAATTATTAGCACTAAAATATTCTTCTAGGGTAATCCATAAAATATTCTTCTAGGGTAATCCATGATGTGGGGTATCTTTCAATGGGGCTAGGTAATAAGTTTACAGAAGCAGAACTAAGTTGAAAATTTCCATCTGTGTTTTTGTACTTATGTTTTTACAAAAAAAAATCCTTACTACCCGTGCGGATAAACGCTGGGATTAGAAATGGCGGCGCAACTATTCACTCTCGCTCGCACACTATTTGCGTCTATACTCGCACACGTGGGTACAGACTGACAAAAAAAAGCTGCGTTTTAATAAAAAATTGTGAGCTAGTTTTTCCGTGGTTTTGAACCTTCCGTTAGTTTTGTCATATTTTGTTAGAAAGGTACGTTATTCCTCATTACTATAGGCTATGTATGTACCACGGGCAAAGCCGGGGCGGACCGCTAATAAATGTATATTTTTGTGAGAACAAATTCGTTTATAGGTAAATGCGATACTTATAAATTATTATTTGTTTATAAACAATTTCTTTTAAGAAAAAAATAATTTATCGCAATCTGAATTATATTCATAGATTTTTTACATAAATACAGTAAAAAATACTACTAACAAAATAATAAAACCTATAAAACATACTTATATATTATTTTAATTAATAAAATAACAAAACATTTTCAATGCTAACGATATTTTCTACGATTTTTCAGTTTACTTAAATTTAATTATAATTTTACGTAATTAGTATGCTGATGGTACCGTCTCGTCGGTTCGCCATTTCTAATCCCAGCGTTTTTCTGCACGGGTAGTATCTTTATTTAGCCACGGAAGTACGGAACCCAGTGCGCGTGGCCCGACGCGCACTTGTCGGATTTTTATTTGTACAAATGTTAACATCAGGATTGAATATTTTAGAGATTATATATTTTGGAGGTATTTTGTTATGTATATTAAATGATACGTTATTTTACGGTAGTTAATGATCACGATCTCTTCACGTTGGATGGTAGTGACTGGGTAATCCAATATTTTCAACCCGTGCTAGAGCCACGCTTCGGCATGAAAGGGCCGGCTCGACCGGAGTGATACCACGGCCTCACAGAAGACCGGCATGAAGCAGCGCCTGCGTTGTGTTTCGTCGAGTGAGTGAGGGCATTGGGGGGTAAGGGGGTTAAAGGTTGGCAGCGTGGAATTTATTGGTGTTGCAGGTGTCTACGGGCGTCGGCAATCGCTTACCATCAGGTGATCGGTATGCTCGTCTGCTACCTGATGGAGATTGAACACAAGTAATGTAATAAAGAATATTATTATACAGGATGTAACAAAAAGGGGGTATCAACCATTAAGGGAAATAATGTGTGCCTTGTGTAGATACATTATGCCAAGTTTCAAATTAATAAAAAAATGTTTTAAGAAAAGATAAACAATCTTACCGTAATTCATTTATAAAATTTTGTATTGCAAGGGGCAGTAAATATTCAAAAAGGAGCGGTCAAAAGATAATATCCCCATCAGCTGATTGCTTATTAGTGATGTGCGAATTGAAATGGATGTCACGAAGAATCTGAATACAATTAAATATTAATAATCGAATATTAACTTGGCAGGTTAAAAACTCTAATATGAGATTTGTAAAGTGTGTCAGAATCGGTTCACTTTGGGTTGATACCCCCTTTTTGTTACACCCTGTAGATATATATCCAATCGATATTCGACTACGGCAGCCGATCTTAACGATCAGCTATGTATGCAGCATATTTATAGTGCTCCCTATTCGCTTACCTTCCTAATTCGATGGGACAACAGAGTAACACCACCGAAGTGAGATTGGTTGCAGGACCAAACGCCAAGGCATGGGGCAAGTAAGTAAGTAAGTAATGTATGACGAATACGAAACTAAACGGCAGAAATCAGTCAGTATTTAGAAACAGTAAGTACTTACCTTCCTAATTATTGTATGCTGATTAACATAATAAGCGTGGTGTGAGCTAGAGTATGTATTATGCATCTGAGTATAAGAAATCAGTCCATACCTTACATGATAAGATCTTTTAAGGCGGTTTGACTAAACAAAACTACATGTTACCTAAAGTAAAGTAGGTATCAGCCTATGTATGAGTAATGTCCCACTGCAGGGCAAAGGCCTCCATCATAGAAATCAAGTCATCGCTGCTATGATAGGATTAGGCTTAATCACCACGCTTGCCTAATGCGGATTGGTGATCATAAACTCGTGCTATGTTCGAAAAATTCGAAACATTTCATTTCATTCTTAGTTTTCTGTTTTCTTCATTTTATTTATTGGACTGTAACGAGGTATGGTTGGAGGAGGTTGGTATGGTTTGGCTATTTATAAGAGTAACTCGAAAGTTTCTTGCTGGATCTTCTCGTCAGAATCAACTTTCCGATTTCGGTGGTAGAATCGCATTAAGTATGTCTATTTATTTTTTAGTAGGTAGGTATATCTTATGTATCACAATTATACTTCTTTAGTTACACATAAATTATAAGAACATTATCTAAAAATAAATAGTTTTAATATCTTTTTTATATGACGTTTTGTAAGTGCTGTGTACAAGCCTATGCAAATAAAGATTATTTTGACTTTGACTTTGACTTCAATTTACCTACTTACCTTGTCTATTACGTTTACACTAAATAAATATTTATCTATTTCTTTCTACTAAGTACCTACATCTCATACTGCATCTAGACTCAGTTCTTTATCAGTTGCGTGACTTTTTCGATGTGGGTGTAATAGTCTAAGATCCGAACTTACATCGACCTTCACCGGGCTGATAATCGAATGAAATATCCTTTATGACAAATTTTATATACTAGAAAATATATTAAAAATAGGTTTGCTAAAAAAATCCTGGACAGACTATTTTTAATTAATTTTTTAAAAATAATATTTAACTAAATTTAATATTTAATAAAATTTTCATTCTTACTTAAGTATAAAACGTATAGAATGTGCCGCCAATTTTTTTATTATCATTTCAAGTGAAGGTAACTGCCATCGACATACCTGTTGGCGGCACATTCTATACGTTTTATACTTTAAGTAAGAATGAAAATTTTATTAAATATTAAATTTAGTTTAATATTATTTTTAAAAAATTAATTTAAAATAGTCTGTCCAGGATTTTTTTAGCAAACCTATTTTTAATATATTTTCTAGTATATAAAATTTGTCATAAAGGATATTTCATTCGATTATCAGCCCGGTGAAGGTCGATGTAAGTTCGGATCTTCTACTATAAGGATTAGGTTGTATGAGACATTATATCGTCGAAGCTAACTATGCAGCCACTGTGACCGGTGAGTGCATTTTCTCCGTAATAAATAGCTTAAACATTGTTACAGATATCAGAAAACACATGGTTTACAAATAATACCTACTTAAACTCATAATTATACAGGGTGTATCTGTGAACATTTACAATCCCCTTAACCACGTGTTCTACCAACCATACTGAACAACATTTGTTCTATGACTTTGGAAAATTCGCATAAAAAAATTTCATCTTTCCATACAAAGTCGGTCACGTGACCTGGTCATTTTGTATGGGGAGTCGAAAAATTTTTCGAAGAATTTGGAAAAGTTGTTGAACAAATGTTGTTCAGAATGGTTGATAGAGCACGTGGTTAAAAGGGATGTAAATGTTCACACATACACCCTGTATTACACCTAGAGACGGTACAAACGAAAGTATCACACGTACTTAAGTATTTTTGTCTGGGCTATGGGACAACTCACCCGAGAATTCAAGATTTTTTGGCCGCTCATGAAATTCCTGCCCGAGATTTTTTGCCCAAGTTGCCCTAAGCCTTCTATCCCAACCTAACCAATATTTTTGTGATGATAATACTTGCTGGCTAAACTGTTCAAATAAATGAAAACATATTGGTGAAGATTAGAGCAGTGACGAGCAAAATAATCTTGAAATTCTAGGGTATTTTTTTTTCGTTCGAGTTGTTTTTACCACCCGTTGGTCCAGGGTAGTAGAACCAACGACCTTTGGCATATGAGGCAGGGTCACTACCATGCGCCATCAGGCCAGTCGAAGTGCAAGATCAGTCGCAAGACTTCTCTCCGAGTCACAGGGGTGTGAGACTGCCAACTTCCCGACTTCGGTATACGGCCATGGATGTATATAAGGGGGGGGGGGGGACCCCCCCCATTGAGGCCTGGTTTCACATAAGGTTGAATCGGCTATAGCCAAGGGCGACTTAATTAAGGGGCTACACGAATGAAACTAGCGCCGCCAACCTATTTACACTGATTGTGGCGAAAATACGATATTTTTGAAGAAAATAAAACATTACAGACTTAGATCCAAGTAAATCGAATTTTTCGAGAGGCAAAACAATATTTTTTACACGTGACAAGTAACAATAAAGTTCATTATTGCTAAAAACGGCCACAATTTAGCAATAATGAACTTTATTGTTACTTGTCGCGTGTTTTATATATTGAATTGCATCTTGAAAAATTCAATTTACTTTTATCTAAGTCTGTAATGTTTTGCTTTCTTAAAAAATATCGTATTTTCGCCACAATTAGTGTAAATAGGTTGGCGGCGCTAGTTTCATTCGTATAGCCCCTTAAGGGATCGGCAAGGTTGGTGGGGTAGCAAATTGTAGATAGCCCTGGGACGGCAAATCAACAAATCAACCTCACCTTCTTCAAGAATGCGTACATGTAATAACGCACGCTGGGTCGTCGTAATTTTTTCCAATGTGGGACACCCCTTGTCAAAGCTATATATACGTCCGTGGATACGGCACTTGGTCCCACCCGGGAAAAGAAGGAACCCGCAACTCTTACAAGCTCTGCGCCAGTACTGTCAAATATTGTCACATAAGTACCCCCGGTTCTCGTAATCCTAACTATCCTTCCTTAAATATCATTATTATGCGTAAGTAACTCTGTCCGTCTGTCTGTTACTCTTTCACGCCAAAACTACTGAACATATTTTGGTATCTATACAGATGGTCTAACTAAACCCTGAGACAGATCATTGGCTACTTTTTATTATGAAAAGACTGCTACAGATGGAAATATGTCATAGGTGGCAGTGGTTCTCATTCTTGTTGGACACACGCTGGACTTCTGTGAGGCCGATATGCAATAAAATGGCGAAATATTCCATGAAAATTACATAGATACAAAGTGTACCTGTGAACATTTACATCCCTTTAACCAAGTCTTCTACCAACCATTTTTAATAACATTTGTTGTATGATTTTAGGGAAATTACAACAAAAAATAAATTGTTTTCAAATAAAATCGTGTTACGGTACTTGTTCTGTATAGGGGTATGAGATGGAAAACATTTTTAAACGTATCCCAAAAGTCATCGCTAAATTGTCCTGGGAATATTTTTGTATGGAACAGCGGATAAAATTGCTTATTTATATAATCTAATATGCTAAAGGGCCTTTACCCTTTATGTAAGAGGGCTTCGGAATTTAAACGAATAAAACTTAACGGTCTATTTTCTTTGATGGTGACAAAAAAAGTAAGGTAGATGAACAAAATCGTTTAAGAATTCGTTTTCATGATAATAATGTTAATTTTACGCTATTCTTACTGTTTTCAGTAAGGAAATGATACCGAAATATTTACATAATCGTAAATCTAGTATAACTAAGTATATATTTTGATAAAACCCGCCTCATGAACCATTTTCTTCACATGTTAGGTACCTAATTAATGTGATCAACAAAGCGTCGAGCCGTCGGCTCGTCTGCCACCTACTTATATCATAAAAAAATCGTAATTTCCGTTAAAATACTAAAATACGATGTATCCATTTTTATTTTAAACTCCTCTAAAAATGAGTATTATCCCTAAGGAGAAATTAAATGGGAAAAACTTACCTTGTTCTTTTCAAAGTTTAATTATTTAATCACTTGAATTTCACAGCAAAAAACTTAAAATCACTTCTAAAATAAATATTAAAATAAGTTAACTAAATTTAAATTTCTCTATTGGATCAAATCTAATCAAATAATTAAAAATAAAATCAGTTCCACTGACACATAATAATGAATATCAAATAAATATGTAGCAAGTCTACCACTGATACCGAATGACATAGAAATTGATTTTCTGGTTTTTTAAACTAATTTTATTAAAAAAACAAAGATTTCCGCGCCGCGCTTGCGCACGCTAGGGCCGAGGGCACTACAGCGACAGACGAGTCACGTCAACTGCTACAGATCTGCAATACTCGCGTAATCACGGAAAGGGCGCTTGGCTAGTACTTTTTTTTTTGTTTATTTTTTCCTATTAAGGAAAGCCAAAGGGAACAGAACCCATACAGCCATCGTCGTTAATTTATTTATCAACAGTTAAAATAAAAACAAAACGAGCAAGTAGCTTAAAACTGAACTATTACCTAAAAGCATGCATCCCTGACATGGGTAGGTAAGTTATTAACTTACAAAGTTATAAAAGGTCGTGTTACACATTAGTGCCCTAGGGCTAAGGGCTACTTATCTAAACTTATCACTAGCAGTCATTGAGGGCCCTAAGAGCCCTCTTGAAAACATAATATTTTTGTATAAGAAATAAATTTTCAAAAATTTTTTTTGGAGAAATCGAAATGATTGCCAACTCGTTTCAAGGACCCCGCGCTTTTTTTCGCTTGGCTAGTCCACTACCGCCATATTTTGTTTTTTTTGTAAGGCTCTACCCTCATGTATGATGATTCTCGTAACTTCGCTAATGGTAAGTGAAATAATCGATAAACTTAAGTAAAACGCAAAATTTATTGAGTGACCTACTTTGACTTACTTCGCCAGTCGATTAATTAGTGACATTATTAATGTGGGTAGATAGTTAATTAATTACCTTACCTTACTGATATATATTTATTTATTTAAAACTAGTGACCCGCCCTAACTTTGTTTCGGGACATTAACTTAATCTGCGCCAATAGATGTCGCTGGGCATCGGTTAAATGGCGCAAGTGTTTGATTTTTTCGTTTTCTCTATTAGCCTTATCTACAGACATTATCTGAATGTATAAACTTTTTTTATAAAAAAATATCAAATGTTAAATTACATTTTCGGTCGGCCAGACGGCCTCGATGGTGTAGTGGCTAAGGTGTTCGCCCGAAGCGCGAAAGGTCCCGGGTTCAATTCCCAGTCAAGACAACTTAGAAAAGTACCTTTTTTAAGTTTTCTAGTGTCTGGGTGTTCTGGGTTGACGCCCCCAGTTAATTATCGTCACCTGGTACTCATAGTACAGGGGCTGCCTTACTTAGTTTAAGACCAGGCTGATTTTATTATTATTTATTATTTTTTTATTGTTAAAATAAAATGGCAAAAACATAATTGGTATTATGGCATTGTAGAAAGGTTCGTGATATTTTATGGTTTCAAAATCCCGCTTTCTCCAAAAACATCTCTCAGCAGATAGGTAACATATTAAATTTTTTAACCGACTTCAGAATGGATTTTTTGATCCTTTTCTTGTTTTAGGTTACCTACATATTAACGAAAAGTTTAAAAACTCACCTGGTATTTCAAAAACATGATAATTAATCGATGTTGAACCCGTACGTCGTGCCTGCACCGTGGTTATGGTGCTTTGTGTCAAACAACTGCGCAAGAGTGCTTTTATTTCCGCTATAATTAGGTTCTTTATTTGTAATTATGGATTATACCTATCTAGTCCTACGAATTTATTGTAATTATATTATATTTTTGTTACCGCGATAAATAGATACCTATTTACTTGTTTTTGCCTTTTAATTAGATATTCACCTATCTTTTTTATTACCGTGCGTGGACGAACATGTGAAGTATGATGCCCATTAATACCTTAATTAATACCTTAATGTTTTTTAATTCATTATTTCATTCATAAATTAGAACCAACTGGTTGTAAAAGATTAGTTGGTACTATGCGAATATCTAATATTTGCAAACTAGCTTTTTGCCCGCGGCTTCGCTCGCGCCCCCCTCTTCCCTAAAAGGGGGTCTTAGAAAGGGGCAAAAAGTAGCCAATGTTACTCTCCATCCCTTCAACTTCCACGAATTGACGTGATATTTTAAGTGGAGATATCCTCCGTTCCGTTTTTCCGTGAAAGAAAGACAAACATACAGACAAACAGAGACAGACAGACACACTTTCCCATTTATAATATTTGTATGGATGGTTATATAAAACCAGTCAAGTGCGAGTCGGATTCGCCCGTAGCATTTATTTTCATATTTGAATCGATTGAAAGAACATTCTGGTTTACGATTTGTAACGTATTAAAAAAAATATAAAATTGATTTCGTTGAAACCAATTTTCGTCAGTATAGGTAATAAGTAGTAGGTAGTAAGTAAGTATAAGTACCTACATCACTCTATATTATTTTTTTAAAAGTAAAGAATCATTCTATATTAGTACTGTCCTTCCTCCTGTTCCTGCCTCCATTACAGTAATCAAGTCATTGATACTATGATGGGATTAGGCTTGATCACCAGAAATTCACTGAATGGTAGTCACGTTTTAATGATCGAATAATCTGTACATCTTACAAAACAGCGGCATTTCATGGAAGCTTTCGATATGCAGCTTTAAAATGCTGGAACAACATTCCCCCACCCATCAGAGTCAGCCCAAAGGTAAAAGCATTTAAAATTCATAAATGACGTTTAATGGACATACAATTTAAAAGACCGAATTTACTGATACACATACATAATTAAATTATACATGAATTGATGAAATAAACAAAATGTTAACGTTCATTCAACTCATTAATTAATTCAGACCTAGACCATGAGTACCGGGTTCCCTACGTTATTTCGAAAGTCGTTTCACCGATTTTTATTTCATCGAAAACTATTCATCGAATACTCAATTGATCGACGCATCATTTCAACGAAGTTTTAATTCACCGATGTAACGACTTATCGAAAAACTTTCTATCGAAATTCATTTCACCGACCATACATTTCACCGACATATCATTTAGTCGATGTAACGTTTCATCGAATTTTACGTGAAGGACTAGTGCTACATCACATTAATCTCTTTTATGATTATGATATTACCTATGGTATCATGAATTCCACCTACCATTGTATGGTATACCTATTTTATAAATTTGCATGTGTTTTCTAGCATTATATCTATTATGTATTTTTCGCGTCATTTTTCTGTGACGAAATAAAATTGACGAAATAAAATTCGGTGAAACGACTTTCGAAATAACGTAGGGAACCCTGAGTACCACGTTGAGTAGCACGAGCAGCATAGAATGTTCCGCCTATAGATACAGAGTGTATCTGTGAACATTTACATCCCTTTAACCAAGTCTTCTCGTCACCAATCCCTCAGTCTTAAGTCGAAAGTCTTCGACCAGTGCGTCCTCCCGGTCATGACATAGGTACGGTGCCGAGACGTGGACACTCACGGCGGGACTAATCCACCGGTTCAAAGTCGCTCAAAGAGCTATGGAAAGTGCTATGCTTGGAGTATCTCTGAAGGACCGCATCAGAACAGAAATGATGTAATCCGACAGAGAACCAGAGTCACCGACATAGCCACAGAATTAGCAAACTAAAGTGGCAGTGGGCTGGTCACATTAGCCGCAGAACTGACAACCGTTGGAGCCGTAAAGTCCTTGAGTGGAGACCGCGATTCGGTAGGTAAGCGTAGTGTTGGACGCTCTGCGATAAGATGGGATGATGATATTCGAAGGCTGGCTGGTGTGGGCTGGATGAGAGTGGCCAAAAATCGGGAGCGGTGGCGTGCATTAGGGGAGACCTATGTCCAGCAGTGGACGAGTGTGGGTTGCTGATGATGAACCAAGTCTTCTACCAACCATTCCGAAAAACATTTTGTTCTACGGCTTTTGAAAATTCGTCGAAAATGTATTCGACTCCCCATACGAAATGACCAAGACACGTGATCGACTTTGTTTGAAAAGTTAAATTTTTTTCTCGAATCTCCGAAAGTCCTAGAACAAAATGTTTTTCAGAATTATTAGCACTTACTTAACTTACTACTTATTAGTAGATACAGTAGTTCTACAAAAGATATAGGTAGTATATTTGTTTAATAATGTTACAGAGCGATTCTCAACGAGATGTGACTTTCGTGGCAGTTTTTTTTAAATCCGTGTTCCTCTAAAATTGAGAAATATCTACTTATTACGATATTAATAAAAGAGGCTTTCTATATTATCTGTATATTTTAATGTACCATTTTGCATCCCAACCTTTAGAGGGGGAACCCTCAACAAAAAAAGCAGTGCATGCGCTCTGTGTTTCCCTGCGTGAGTGAGGGTACCGTAGGCCCAATCCAGGGGAAGGGGTATTAAATGGTAAGCAGCGCACTTGTGACACCACTAGTGTTGCAGGTGTCCATAAGCGGCGGTAATCGCTTACCATCAGGTGATCCGTCGGGTCGGTCGGAAAAAATCGATTTGTTAGTTTTGACAGATAGCTTCACCATTCTTTTTGTGCTGTTTAGATACCTATCTACCTATTGTCCTAAAACTGTTTTGTTTTAAGAAAAATTAACATTTTCCTCATTACTACCTATTTGCACTTACATCTCATTCGTTTAAACGACTTGATATTTTATTTCGCCAGGTGAATTTCCATGACAAGTTAGGGTAGTAGTGCTTCCAACACTGCACTGACCTTCAAATTCTTGCAATTATACTTTATTTCTATGTTGGTAGGTAGCAACCTACTAATTTAGCAACCATTGTAATTTATTTTAACTAATTTACTCGTTTTTCCTTAAAATACTTTCGGTTAGATGCAAACTGCACTTGCGTAACATTGTTTTTGCCTCTATAATTGTTTAAATTAGAATAGAATAGAAATAATTTTTCAGTTCTTGTTAGAAACATTTACAATCAGGTTACAACTGTGGGAGATCAGGTTAACTGTGGGAGAGCCACGCTTCGGCATGAATGGGCCGGCTCGACCGGAGAGATAACACTGCCTCACAGAAAACCGGCGTGAAGCAGCCCCTGTGCTGTGTTTCGCAGAGTATGTGAGGGTACCGGAGGCCCACCCGGGGGGAAGGGGATAAAAGGTGTCAGCGCACTTGTAACTCCACTGGTGTTGCAAGTGTCCATGAGCGGCGGCAATTGCTTACCATCAGGTGATCCGCCTGCTCGTCTGCTACCTATACCATAAAAAAAAACAAGTCATATACCAAATAAAATGGAATAAAGAGATAGATTTAACAAATTAAATAAAACTACTAAAAAGGCCTCCACTCAGCTTGATGTCGAAGTGCTCAGAGGAACACCCCTACGCTGGTCTTCCGTGGATACCTAATGAATGTCGCCACTGCGCGCACCAACGTCATACATATACTTATTTTAAAATTAAATATAATCCCATTGCTCTATGTAAAGCACATAACTAAGGGAAAACGCGGTTTTCCGACTATGGATTTTTTTTACTAATTTTGTCAAAAAATATGTAAATACCTACAACTTCTGCAAATTTAATATAAAAGGGAGTAGGTAAGTATTTCTTTTTTTCTGGAGTCTTACGACTTACATAAATCATCATCATCATCAGCCTGTTGCAGTCCACTGCTGGACATAGGCCTCTCCAAATGCTCGCCACTTTGATCAATCTTCGGCTACTCGCATCCAGCTCCAGCCAGCCCTCTTGTGCAGATCGTCACTCCATCTGGCCTGAGGTCGTCCTACACTACGTTTACCAAGACGCGGTCTCCACTCCAGAACTCGTTTACCCCAACGGTTGTCAGTTCTTACATAAATAAGTGTTATTATTTGGTGTAAATTTTAATTATCTTTGGCATTTTCTTATGTTCGTGACGTTTGTCTGTATCTGTATCATTATTATGTGTTGTGGTGTATTTTATTTCTTAATTTGATAAATAGAAATCTCTCTTTTTATTTAAGTACTTAACCTATTTTATTTCTTTACTTTCTGTAAATTTTTTTGCATTACCAATTTGGGGTAGGTGTTTCCGGACCGATAAAAAGTCAAGTTTCAGTCTATAAGTATGTCGCAAGGAAATGATAAATCCAGGGATCACGGAGGATGTTAAAATAAAACAACACGATTTTATCATATCCCTAAACAAATCTAGTGAATTGATCAAATCCCTAGATTGGTTCAGTGAAATGACAAAAATACTTACTATACGTGGACTATAAATGTTACTGAATGCTGAAAGATTGGGTTGGGACGACACGTCCTGTAGGCAGACCACCAGTCCGTTGGTCCGACGATATTGTTTTTTTTATGTTAGCCTATATTGTCCCACTGCTGGGCAAAGGCCTCCCCCGAGTCCCTCCATCGATCTCTATCCATCGCCATCTGTGGCCAATCGATTGCAAAGGTGTTAAGATCGTCACTCCATTGCTTTTTAGGTCTGCCCCGTTGTCGGCGTCCATCAGGTAACCATTGGGTTACGATGTTAGTCCATCTTTCGGGTGCATTCGACAGACATGACCGCCCATTCCCACTTCAGCCCGGCAATTTTCTTGCCCACATCGGTGACTCCAGTTTTGGCACGTATTATAGAGTTCCGTATTCTGTCCACTCTCTAAGGCGTTTTATTTTATACGCCGTTAAAATCCCGAAGCCCTCATAATAGGTAACACGAATAAAGCTCTGTTATTTTTTTTTTATGTGATAGGTAGCAGACGAGCAGGCGGATCACCTGATGGTAAGCAACTGCCGCCGCCCATGGACACATGCAACACCAGTGGAGTCACAAGTGCGCTGCTAACCTTTTATCCCCTTCCCCCCCGATGGGCCTCCGGTACCCTCACTCACTTGGCGAAACACAGCACAGGAGCTGCTTCACGCCGGTTTTCTGTGAGGCAGTGGTATCACTCCGGTCGAGCCGGCCCATTCATGCCGAAGCATGGCTCTCCCACAATTAAATTATGTATTGTATTATGTTATGTATGATATGTTAGCATGTAAGATCATCAAAATAAGCAAAATAAATTAATCAGCTATTCCATACTACTTTATTGCCCGGCATTTTTTTTTGTACCTATGGCTAACAGCTGATTTTTATTTTGATGATCGAACACGCTAAAGGGGCTTTATTCGTGTTATCTATTATGAGAGCTTCGGGATTCAAACGAGGAAAATTTCACGGTATATTTATTATTGATTTAAAATGCTAAAAAACTAGTTACGTAGGTGAAGATCAAAACACGAATTTTTTCGTTACTTAGTTACATACTATGTACCTACTTGAACAGGGTGTCCGGTGGCAGAATTAGGATTTTAAGTTTAAATAAAACAAAAACTACTGAAGATTTATATTGAATTTAATTATTATTTCAAAGAAGAAAAGTGCGGGTTTTATTTCTTAAAAGTTTTATCGTCCAAATGTTTACCATCACGTCGGATACACTCTTGGAATCTATCTTCAGTATACCGCGCCACTCGCTGGAGAAGTGACGTCGGGATGCCGTGAACCTCGCGAACGATATTTTCTTTTAGCGCTGAAATGGTCGCTGATTTTGTTTTATAGACTTTACTTTTGAGGTATTCCCATAGAAAAAAGTCCACAGGAGTGAGATTCGGTGACCTGGGTGGCCAGGGGATGTCACCAAAACAGCTTATCAATTTGCTAGGGAAGAAATCACGAAGAAGCGCCATGGTCTCTCCAGCAGCGTGTGGTGTGGCGCCATCTTGCTGGAACCATGTGTGTGAACTGTAGGCAGGATGGTCTCTTAGTGTGGGTAGAAAATAATTGTCAAGCATGAGCCGATAAGATACACCATTCACAGAAATGGCTTGCCCTCGATTATTTTCAATAAAATAGGGCCCGATTAATCCACTGCTTGATAGTGCACACCAAACCGTGACTTTGGGACTGTGGAGGGGTTGTTGATGTTTTAAACGCGGATACTGCCCTTTAGGTGCCCAATATCGGCAATTCTGTTTGAATACGCTTCCATTTAAGTGAAAATCATCACTCCAAAAGATTGTGTTCACCGTACGAAATCTGGGCAACATTGTTTCACAGAAATGTTTACGCTTATTGTAATCATCTGGCTTAAGCGCTTGCACAATTTGAATCTTGACAGGATGAAAACGCAAATCCTTTTTCAATATTTCGTGCACCACCGTTTTCGGGAGCTCTAGAGCAGCCGCCCTCTAACGCACGGACTGTCGCGGTTTACCGCGCAAACTGCTTGCGACAAGTGCGATGTTGTCATCACTCCTCGACGTTCGGCTGGGTCCCGGCCGCGGATTGTTTACTGCTGAACTCGTTGTCCTGAACCTCCGCACCCACAATCGAATCAGGTCTTCACTTGGCGGATCACGTGAACGTCGAATATTGTAATGCGAACAAAACTTTCGACGAGCTACAGCACAAGAATCGTTAGCTTTAAAATACGCTTCAATTGCGAACGCACGTTGTTCACCCGTCCATTGGGACATCGTGACGAAGTAACCCGCACAAATAACGAATCGAACGCGACCCCCCACACGCCCCTACTTTCGATGGTTATAGAACAATTCGAGATTTAAATCCTAATTCTGCCACCGGACACCCTGTACCTATGTTGTATACAAGCCATTTAGGAATTTATAAAACTGCATAGTTATAAGTAGTTAAATACAGGGTGTATCTGTGGACATAAATTACATAATCTTTAACCACGTCTTCTATCAACCATTCTGAACAACATAATTTGTTCTATCACTTTTAGAAATTTGCATAAAAAACAACATTTCATACAAAATGATGTGACTTGGTAATTTTATATTAAGTACTCGTATGATGAAAAAGCTTTTTCGATTTTCGAAAAGTCATTGAACATTATGTGGTTATAAGTAGTTCTCCATTATTATGGTTTGTTACAATGTGATGCCCTGTAAGGGTGTAATAAAACATAGGTAATTACTAATTATAATAGGTACAGTAAATATTTACATAATCACATTAAAAATACAATTCAAAGTATCATATTATTTTCTAAACAATAGGTACTACGTATCAAATATTAATTAGCATACCTACACATTATAAGTATACAAATTATATAGGCATTATTATCACTTGTTATTGATTTCTGTGATGAAGGCTTTTGCCCTGCACTGGGACAGACATACTCGTAGGCTGATAAGTACCACAAAATAAAGAATTTTGACACAGAAGTCTGACTTAGCCTTGATTTTGAATTTAGAAGAGTTCGTTGACATATGCTAGGGTTTTTGCCCGGCATGAGTACATAAGCGCGCGGCCTCTACCATAGACCTCGACAGTTTGACAATCTTATGTTATAAGTTAGGATTAATATGGTCGAAAAGGCGTTTAGTGCGCATGCGTGAGTATATGACATATTTTTAGCTCTTAGTGGGCATTCAGCCTTCTGTGTCAAAAGTCATTATTTTGTGTAAGTACTTTACTTTAATGCGATTCTACCACCGGAATCGGAAAGTTAATTCTGAATTTCGGGAACGGTTACATAGGACAACTCGCCCGAAAAAAACAGCCAAAAAAATGTTGTAATTCTCGGGCAAATTGTCCCATAACCCAACACTTCGACGCTGAATATGCTCTGGAGGAAAAACTTCGAAAACAAACACCCGGTATTGTATGACATCAACCAAAACTATTCACTATTATTAATCTCTTTTTGCTATATCATTTTTTGTTTATTGTTATCAAAATAAATATACCGGCTTTTAAACTTGACTCTTCGTATATAAATAGTAATGCACGTCTGGGTATCTCAGTGAGTGCTTCGTTGCTGCAGTCCGAAGGTTTACAACGTTTAGTACCTGATCCTGGGCGGAGATATCGTGAGCCATCCGTGAAGTATGGCGAAGCTAGCCATAGTAGCATTGGCCATCGGCTTAGTTGGTAAGGAGCTCCAATTAAAATCATCAGCATCCCACCTTCATCCACTGCTACACCTAAGTCTCCCCTGTTGCACGCCACCGCTCCCGATTTTCGTCCACTCTCATCCAGCCCACACCAGCCAGCCTTCGAATGTCGTCATCCCATCTTGTCGTAGGGCGTCCAACACTACGCTTACCGATTCGCGGTCTCCTCAAGGACTTTACGGCTCCAACGGTTGTCAGTTCTGCGGCTAATGTGACCAGCCCACTGCCATGGGTTGTAGCACGTTTGCAGGATGCACCCGGAGAGATGGACCCAAA
The DNA here is from genome assembly GCA_014851415.1 of Cnaphalocrocis medinalis. NCBI lineage: Eukaryota > Metazoa > Arthropoda > Insecta > Lepidoptera > Crambidae > Cnaphalocrocis > Cnaphalocrocis medinalis. The sequence goes on from CM026297.1 coordinate 6,554,856, forward strand.
TCGTCACGCAATGGCAGCCTGCAGATGGCCGTCGTAAAGACAGGCCTAAGTAAGAACAGATGGCGGGACGATTTGGATCAATACTCCTGGGACTGGGAAGTAGTGGCAGCGAATAAGCACCAGTGGAAGACCTTAGGGGAGGCCTTTGCCTGACAGTGCATTGCTTCAAGGTAAGTAGGTACCAGACTTGCCATAACCAAGCGTACCCAGGGCTACATTTATGTGACGATCTGCGCAAGATGGCTAGCAAGAGCTGGATGCAAGTAGCGAAAAATTTATACAATTACAGGTCGATGATGATTTATTATTCTCTTTGTTGCAGGGGTCGTGACAGCAGACTACGAGACGATAGTCTATTCGCCTTATACTACTCTAGAAGCGGACTACAATGACCCAACGGTTATACTAAGGCGTAGAAGGCACGATAATGCAGATACATCTAAAATCACAGGTTTGGATCACTAATTCATTCTAAGTTAAAACGCGACTGACAAACACTTTCTATGTTACAGCGTGACTGACAAGCTCTATGTTACAGCGTGACTGACAAGCTCTATGTTACAGCGTGACTGACAAGCTCTATGTTACAGCGTGACTGACAAGCTCTATGTTACAGCGTGACTGACAAGCTCTACGTTACAGCTTGACTGACAAGCTCTATGTTACAGCGTGACTGACAAGGCTCTATGTTACCAGCGTGACTGACAAGCTCTATGTTACCAGCGTGACTAGACAAGCTCTAGTTACAGCGTGACTGACAGCTCATATGTACAGCGTGACTGGACAAGGCTCTATGTTACAGCGTGACTGCAACGCTCTATGTTTACAGCGTGACTGCCACGCTTTATGTGTTACAGTGTCGTGACTGACAAGCATACTGGTTAATTGTTGGTGGCCAAAAAAATCTTGAATTATCCCTATTTTGCCGAATAGCTCCTTACAGTTGCCACTCATGTCGATAGTAATCCTTAGGATTCTACACTAAATCTTAGATTTTGCCGTTGCTCGAGCTTTTACAGTAACATAATATACATTTGTGATATTGTCTCTGTTACTGTAAAAGCTCGAACTACGGTAAATCTTAAGATTTAAGTGTAAATCCTGACATTTACGGACATGAGTTGGTAAATGTAAGGAATTCTGAAAATGAGACAATTTCAAGATTTTTTGGCCGGTCACTGTTCTATCCTGACCCAACCAATATTTTTGTGATGATACTGACTAAACTGTACTAAACGAAAAAATATTGGTTAGGTTAGGTTAGAACAGTAACCATCCAAAAAATCTTGAAATTCTCGGGCGAGATTTTTCGGGCGAGTTGTCCCCTAACCCACTATTATTAAGAATTACTCTTTGTTTTATTCCTAAAACCAACATCTACCAGCTGACAGAGGTAAAACCTCTGAATATACTGAACTCAAATGGCAAAAGTTCGAAAAAATCGTTGTATTTATTTTCAGAATTCCTTACATTTACCAACTCATGTCGGTGAATCTCAGTATTTACACTTAAATCTTAAGATTTGCCGTTGTTCGAGCTTTTACTGTAACATCTCAATTTAATTTAATTTATTTGTTTCAGCTTCATCAGCGATATCACATGAATTCCCAGTCGAGGCTCACCCGCTCGATGCCAAAGCATTTCCATCTCGGCAAAGGCGCTCGGATGAGAGTATTGTGACCTCGCCAGGAGGAGTAAACAAAGAAATTGGAACGGATCTATTAGGCAGACGTCGGAGAAGTGCCAGTGTTGTGACCTCGCCAGGAGAAAGCGATGATGATTTCGGGGCATTATTTGCCAGACGCCGGAGAGATACCAGTACTCTAACCTCACCAGGTGTTTTAACCTCGCCAGAAGGAGTAAGCAAAGATATTAGAACGGATCTATTAGGCAGACGTCGGAGAAGTGCCAGTGTTGTGACCTCGCCAGGAGACAGCGATGATGATTTCGGGGCATTATTTGCCAGACGCCGGAGAGGTACCAGTACTCTAACCTCACCAGGTGTTTTAACCTCGCCAGAAGGAGTAAGCAAAGATATTAGAACGGATCTATTAGGCAGACGTCGGAGAAGTGCCAGTGTTGTGACCTCGCCAGGAGAAAGCGATGATGATTTCGGGGCATTATTTGCCAGACGCCGGAGAGATACCAGTACTCTACCTCACCAGGTGTTTTAACCTCGCCAGAAGGAGTAAGCAAAGATATTAGAACGGATCTATTAGGCAGACGTCGGAGAAGTGCCAGTGTTGTGACCTCGCCAGGAGACAGCGATGATGATTTCGGGGCATTATTTGCCAGACGCCGGAGAGGTACCAGTACCTCTAACCTCACCAGGTGTTTTAACCTCGCCAGAAGGAGTAAGCAAAGATATTAGAACGGATCTATTAGGCAGACGTCGGAGAAGTGCCAGTGTTGTGACCTCGCCAGGAGAAAGCGATGATGATTTCGGGGCATTATTTGCCAGACGCCGGAGAGATACCAGTACTCTAACCTCACCAGGTGTTTTATAACCTCGCCAGAAGGTAGTAAGCAAAGATATTAGAACGGATCTATTAGGCAGACGTCGGAGAAGTGCCAGTGTTGTGACCTCGCCAGGAGACAGCGATGATGATTTCGGGGCATTATTTGCCAGACGCCGGAGAGATACCAGTACTCTAACCTCACCAGGTGTTTTAACCTCGCCAGAAGGAGTAAGCAAAGATATTAGAACGGATCTATTAGGCAGACGTCGGAGAAGTGCCAGTGTTGTGACCTCGCCAGGAGAAAGCGATGATGATTTCGGGGCATTATTTGCCAGACGTCGGAGAGGTACCGATGAAGTATTTTACAGTCCAGTAGAGACAGAACTCCTGTCTGCCTTACGCAAACGGGACGCCAGAGGGAAACGGTACGCTTTGACGGAGGACGAGAGAGCGCTGATTACTACCCAATTGGGCTAACGCAGGTCCAGATGGGCAATCCTCGTACATTCGACATTGAAATCGCATATAGAGATTATCGAATTTCATACAATTGTCCATACAAATCTTTAATTTGACTTCAAATAAGTGGAGCCCATTTTAATGCCATTTTATATTGTATGTTATTGTTTGTATTTTTACTTGTTTATGTAATAATTGGCATTGAATAAATGATTTTATTATTATTTCTTTATACTGTTTTTTTTCTCGATGCTTTAGATCATCGGTTGTGATGATTTGCACGGGCCGGTACAAGTGCAATTCATTTTTCTTCAAAGGTATTTTGATCTTGTTTAAGAATTTGCGGTTGGTTAACCTGCTGTATTTAAAATACATGCTTTTTGTAGCTTGCTGTAGATTTCATCTCGTAACCTAAGGTTCTTAGTGAAGGCAGTAGCTGTATGGGGATGACACCGGTGGCGATAAAACTATCGGAACTATGGTGACTTTTCTCAATTGCCACATTCGTGAAATTTCATCTTTTAAATCTTGCTTATATTTTGATAATTTTTTCAACTATTGTCTTGTGAGATTATGAGTGTTGGGTATGGCGATATCTATCAGTTGCGCAGTTTTGTTTATTTTATCTAATAATGTAATATCCGGTCTATTGAAGTGAACAGTTTTGTCAGTTAATATAGGCTCGGTCGTAATATAACTTATGTGTTGAGTTTTCAAGAACACTTTCTGGGCTGTATTTATAGTATGGTGTATCCATTTCAGCGAAGGTATATTTAAAAGTAGTAATTGGTGGCTGATATGGCAACTTGATCGTGTCGATGTTTGTAGTCGGTCTGGGCTATTGTTTACACGCTCCCTGTTATGTGCCTGTATGGTCTCCTGTGGCGCTATTGCATCGTCGGCATATATCTGTAATGGGTTTGACTTCATGAGTGTTTTTGGTAGTTGCGTGTTTCGATTACTTGGTCTTGAATGGCCTAAGATAAAACCCTCCGTCTCTGGAAAAAGTTCACCTCGTCTCAGCCACTCGTTCGACGCTTTGCAGTCCACGTTCGATTGGCACAAGATCAGAGTAGTGCCCTCCATGGAGAGATTTTCTTGACCATTCTGTTGTTTTGTCATGTCTGTCTGTTGATTTCTTTGTTTTGGTGTGTTATAGCTTCAAGATTCAATAGGTGTTAGTTTTCGATCGTTTTTTACTATTGCGTGATGTAGTTTTGATGATTGGGCTTTTTCATGGAAGTATTTCCATAAGTGGAAATTTGTTTTGCATGCAAGTTTGTTAGGTCTATCAGTCCTCTACTCCATCAACTCTAGGTAGGGTCATCCTCTGGACACATGAACGTGGGTGGTGCTTCCTGTGTTTCGTCATGCTCTTGTGAACTAGGCGCTGCAGCGCCTTCAGCTCGGTTTGGTCCAGTTTATTACACCAAATGAGTAGGTCAGCACTGGGATAGCATAGGTATTGATTGCTTTAATGGTGTTCTTGAGTAAAGGTGTGAGGTAATGTATGGAGTTCAACCTGTGCTTGAATTTTTTGGTCAGTGTTTCTTTGGTAGTTTGTCTTCTATTAATTTTGACTGATTATACCCTAAATATTTGTAAACATTATTATTATCCAATGTCACGTGCACGAGATTTGCCCCACAGAGTCCTGTAGGACCTAGCACGAACATTTTAAAAAATTGTATCTTGGCCACGCAGCATCAGCACGAAGCACCTTCGATGAATTATCGTATCGTACCACATTTCCTCCAAAAATTTATTACCTCTAGATACGTTAGTTGTATGTGAACGGGCCCTCACGTTCGATTTCTGACGTTGGTACGATCAACTTTAAACACATTTTTACACAAATTGTTTACGATACATAAACCTACGCTACGATTTTTTGAATCGTTCTTGCTAGGCCTACTGTTCGATGTTGCTGATCCGACAATTTTTCTTTCATAAAACGTAATAAGTAACTTTTTTGGCATTCACGGGAACAATAAATTCGCACTTAACATTGACCTGACTCCGTACAGATCAGACAACAGATCTATCCCAAATATCCTTGACTAATATTATAAATGCGAAAGTAACTCTGTCTGTCTGTCTGTCTGTTACTCGTTCACGCCAAAAGTACTGAACGGATTTAAATGAAATTTGGTATACAGATCATCTAAACCCTGAGAAAGAACATAGGCTACTTTTTATTGCGAAAAAGGGGTTGTAAGGGGTTAAAAGAGGGTAAAAAGTTACTTTTTCACGCGGACGAAGTCGCGGGCGGCCGCTAGTAACATAATACTTAAATGCACATGTAACACCCAGATACTGCACGAACACTGATAACACAAGTGTTTGTCCAGGGCCGGGATCGAACCCATGCTCTGGCGTATGAGGCAGGGTCACCACCAAACACGCCATCGTCCCGTCGACAGCGGGAAGCAAAGCTGTGAACTTGTTAGATAGAACCACATCCTTTTATTCATATACAAATAGCACATTTTACTTACCAAGTTCTAGTCGTTCGACGTCGTTTGGAAATAAATGTACTTATTTGAAGTTTTTACGCTGTTTTATTTTAATATCTTATAAATTTTCCAGACAGTACCAGCAGATTCCACTCAATTTATTCAAACAATACAATGACAGAAGATTGCAATTGCAAAATTATAGCAGTATCTCGTATTAATTTATTACTAGTATGCATATGTATTTATTATGATGTATTTATCTTATTACCTACATAACAGATCTGCACTGCCTTACCCCTTGTTAATTCGCTGCATTATTCCTATACCCAAAGGTTGTCTGGAAGATATCGCCATTAGCGATAAGGCCGCAGATATTATATTTGGAAAATTACTATTAGTATTAAGTTCTGTAATGTGTTGTGCAATAAAGAGTATCTATCTATCTATCTATTACACCCAGACACTGAACAAACCCAAGAGCTCATTCCACAAATGTTTGTCCAGTGGGGATCTCGCCCCGACCTTTGGCGTATGAAAGTCACTACCAAATGCACAGCCAGTTCGTCTGCTATGCCACGAACCATTAAAAATGCTAATCCGAATAAAAGGTTGTTTCTGCAATAATATAATAATATGTGGAAAACTGGAAATATACCGGCTTCCTAACCTTGATCCCAACATATTTAAATATTTACACATCTATGCGGTTCCCAGTGTGTCCGCTAGCGTTGTGGGCCGAAGTCTCTGAAACTGTCGGCAGTAGGAATTTACGAAAAGATCTATTTACTGGTCTGAACAAGGAAAATGGCGAAGTTTGCCTTAGCGGCTGCGGCGACCCTTGCTTAATGGGTAAGAAACTGTATACAAAACTATTTTTGAGAAATATCGCGAATATTTTGTATTTTTTTAAACATATTACAAGATCTTACATTGGCACGCCGTAGGTACAAAGTTGCTTAAGCACTTGTGTTACAAATATCAGATAACAAAGGAAACACAAATAAGATACTTTAATATATCACCTACACCCAGACACTGAACAAAACAATCTGTGTATTTATAAGGTAACGTTCAGTGGTTTTACAAAAACAAAATAACAAAATAATTACAGCATACGTATAGCTGGAGGCACGAAAGTATAGCGATGATCGTTATTTTGCGCACTTGTAAAAAAGAAGACTTTCTATGAAAATTGGTTTCTGCGCACTCAAGGTCATAACTACATTCTTGCGGCAGACTATACATAATTACATTTCGCGGTCAACAAGGCACAACCTCAGCATTTGCCGCAGCAGCTAGAAGCCGCTGCGGCGCCTATTTTCAGGCTGAGCCTTGCGCAACATAACGTGCACGCTGAACACACGATGAAAAGAAAATAAAAATAGGAAAAAGGCTAGAATAAATAATAAATAAATAAATTGAGACAACATCACATACATTGACCTGATCCCAAACTAAGGTTTTCCCTTGTACTATGGAAACCAGAAACAACGAAGGAACCACAAACATACAGACCCAACACAAGTATCTGTTTCATCAACAAACATTTGTGTTGGTGCGGGAATCGAACCCGCGACCCTTACGTCTCAACCGGCGCTCAAAACATTGCGCTAAACGGGTCGTCAAGAAAGAAGTAGAAATTCTAGAAATTGGATAAAAATTTAACTGAATAATTATTTTTATGTACCTACTACCTACCTTTTGGTGTAGCTGATGTCCATGGGCGGCGGTGTTCGCTTACCAGCAGGTGACCCGTTTGCTTGTTTGCCTTCCTATTATATAAAAAAAAACTACGCTGTTGGCCTAGCCATAAACTTAGGCCAACGGCGGCCCGGTACACAATACGAATTTTTTGGACAAAGCTCGGGTGTGATCACCGATCTGCATCAGGCAAGCGTGGTGATTAAGCCTAATCCCATCACAGTAGCGATGATTGATTCTTGAGGCCTTTGCTCTGCAGTGGGACAGAATATAGGCAGAATTATTTTACGTCCTCGGTCGAAAGGATCCATTCATACCAAAAGCATGGCTCTCGTACGGCAAATACTTGGGATCGCCGTCTGACGCGAGAATAGAATAGAATAATATGTTTGTAGAACATAAGTTGCCATATAAGTATATTTTTTTTTAATGTGGCGGGCGAGCAGGCGGATCACCTAGTGGTAAGCAATTGCCGCCGCCCATGGACACTTGCAACACCAGTGGAGTTACAAGTGCGCTGCCAACCTTTTATCCCCTTCCCCCCCGAGTGGGCCTCCGGTACCCTCACTCACTCGGCGAAACACAGCACAGGGGCTGCTTCACGCCGGTTTTCTGTGAGTCAGTGGCATCACTCCGGTCGAGCCGACCCATTCATGCCGAAGCGTGGCTCTCCCACAGTTAAATATGTATTTTTTTTCTTTAAATTTGTTCTAGGGCTCATGTCTGCTACATCCCCTTCGGAATCCTTTGGACCTAATGCCGAAGTGGCGCGTACTTCACGAGATACAGACGGCAGCATCATAACCAAAGATGGGGTACAAGCAGGGACACGTTCTCTCACCAGCTCTTTCCAAGTATTGGAATCAGTTTTGACTAGGCGTCGACGCGAAAGTATAAAAAATCCAGTTTTAGGTACAGTTTTAAGCGGGCGAAGGCGTAGAGATTCAGTAGAAGCAAGTGCGAAAACAGTTGTGCCTAAGGATATGCCAGCGCTTAACAACGTGACGAAGCAAGAGATCGTGGCCACGCTTCTAGGACTGGGGCGGCGCAAGCGCAGCGTCCACACCGTTTCCTTATTCTAAACGGGTTCAGTGGTTCCTAACTTTTTCAATTCAATACTTTTTAGTACTTGTTTTATGTTGTTAATCTCTTTATTCCATTTTATCAGGTAGACTTATGACTTGTTTGTAACCTGATTTCAAATTAAAATCGAAAAGGTAAAAAATAAAAGAAAAATAAAAGATTGTAAAAGTGTTTATTTCAAAAATGACATCATTCTAGTTAACATTTTCCTCGCCTACGGTCCACGTTGCCAAGCGATACTTGCCTTATTCACCGTACCGTAGGTGTCCGCGATAGTACTTACAAGAATTTGTGGTATGCAGTACACCATAAAGTACATATCATCGTCAATCACTTGGTGATTATGTATGGAGTAGCATTATTGTGGTTATATTGAAACTTGTAGCTTAACAACTTTTTTCATGTGAAGGCTTCAGCATGAAATCTTAGAAAATAAGGGTGAATAATAATGTATCGCACACTCTGAAAAACTATCATTTTAATGTTTATCTATTTAAGTAAGTAGGTTACTTACTTACGCAAACAGATTACAGTCTTCACTTATTAATAGTGATTTTAAACGATTTCGCATTTTTTCTGATATACTTACTTATAGGTAAAATATTTTTATAAATTTCATTCCAGAATGTGAAAAATGTGTTATAGTTGGAGGCACGAAAGTATAGCGATGACCGTTATTTTGCGCACTTGTAAAAAAGAAGACTTTTTATCAAAATTTGTTTTCTGCGCACTCAAGGTCATAACTACACTTTCTTGCCTCGGACTATACCTATGACAATTTTTTAGAGGATTTGCGATATATCTCTCAAATGAATTAAGCCCTACTTATTATTAGTAATGGCACTTGACTAATCCTAATCCACTAGTATTTAATATTACATAGGTAGACAACTAGTATGTTGAAAATTATTCTTATAAAATATGTTTACAGCAGTCGAATCTAAGTACCTATACAAAGTGTTTCGGTAAACACACACCCCTTTAACTCTCTCAACCAACCCTACAAGATTTATCCTATGACTTTTAATTTGAAAATATGTTTAAGCTTCATACAAAGTCGGTCTTAAGACTATTTCATATTGTAAGGAAAGTAGTATACTAGTATCAGCCTATATGTCCCACTGCAGGGTAAAGGTCTCTATCATAGAAATCAATTCATCGCTACTATGATGGGATTAAGCTTAATCACCACGCTTGCTTAATGCGGATTGGTGATCACAAACCCGAGCTATGTTTGAACAAATCGAAACATACTTTTCGCTTGACCGGCTTGACCCATTCGATTCCATGGCGCGGTACTTATATATGTACTCTGATTCATAATCATGTATAGTAAACTGAGAGATGAAAATGACAAGTTTCTATGCATTTTGACATTTTGCATGTGTCAAATTGAGTGATAATGTATGGGGATGACACATTGACATCTGTCAGTTTACTTTACATGATTATGAATCAGAGTATAAACCTCTTGTTATTGTAAGGGAAGTCGAAAATATTTCATGTACTTTAGTGAGATTGAGGGTAGTTGAAAGTGTAAATGTTTTCCGAAACATTCTGTAGTTATTGTATACAATGTACAGTATCTTCTTTAGCGCCATATTTTTGAACAACGTTATACAATTCCAAAAGATCTAAATATTTTCATAAATATTCATAAAAGTTTCAAAAATACACAGACTTAACAATTCATCTAGTTAAAACCAAGACCCTCTTATTACAAAAACCGACCCTAGTACCGGCTTAAGTTCTGAACCAAGTAATAAGTTCACGCATGTTACGGTTTCACGTTAGTAGTAATAATATTATAATAGATCCTCGACTAAAACCTATGCTGATGCTGTCACTTTTATAAATGTGACAGTACGGCAGTCAGAGTAAATGACGTCTTTGAATGCGACAGTGAGAGTCAGTCAGAGTAAATGACGTCTCCGAGTGCAACAGTCAGAGTAAATGACGTATCTGAATGCGATGGTCAGAGTAAGTCAGTAAATGACGTCTTTGAGTGCGACAGTCAGAGTTAATGACGTATCTGAATGCGATGGTCAGAGTAAGTCAGTAAATGCCATCTCTGAGTGCGATATAATCATTGTCTTTCAAAGTAAATGACGTGCGACAGTCAGAGTAAATGACGTCTCTGAGTGCGATATAATCATTGTCTTTCAAAGTAAATGACGTGCGACAGTCAGAGTTAATGACGTATCTGAATGCGATGGTCAGAGTAAGTCACAGTAAATGACGTCTCTGAGTGCGGTAGTCATTGTCATTCAAAGTAAATGACGTGCGACAGTCAGAGTAAATGACGTCTCTGAGTGCGGTAGTCATTGTCATTCAAAGTAAATGACGTGCGACAGTCAGAGTAAAAGACGTCTCTGAGTGCGACAATCAGAGTAAGTCACAGTAAATGACGTCTCCGAGTGCAACAGTCAGAGTAAATGACGTCGTCTCTGAATGCAACTGCAGTCAGAGTTTGTCAAAGTAAAATGCAACAGCCAGGGTCAGTCAGAGTAAATGACGTCTCTGCGTGTGACAGTCGAGTAAATGCCATCTCTGAGTGCGGTAGTCATTGTCATTTAGAGTAAAGGACGTCGTTGAGTGCAACAGTCAGAGTTAATGACGTAGGTATCTGAATGCGATGGTCAGAGTAAGTCAGTAAATGCCATCTCTGAGTGCGGTAGTCATTGTCATTCAAAGTAAATGACGTCTTTGAGTGCGACAGTCAGAGTTAATGACGTATCTGAATGCGATGGTCAGAGTAAGTCAGTAAATGCCATCTCTGAGTGCGATAGTCATTGTCATTCAAAGTAAATGACGTCTTTGAGTGCGACAGTCAGAGTTAATGACGTATCTGAATGCGATGGTCAGAGTAAGTCAGTAAATGCCATCTCTGAGTGCGGTAGTCATTGTCATTCAAAGTAAATGACGTCTTTGAGTGCGACAGTCAAGAGTTAATGACGTATCTGAATGCGATGGTCAGAGTAAGTCAGTAAATGCCATCTCTGAGTGCGGTAGTCATTGTCATTCAAAGTAAATGACGTCTTTGAGTGCGACAGTCAGAGTTAATGACGTATCTGACCCAAAGGTTGGTTGGTAGAGAATTACTCTTGGCATTAAGTTCGCCTATTGTACGAAGTTTTGTGCAATAAAGTTATATATAAATAAATATCTAAATGCGATGGTGAGAGTAAGTCAGTAAATGACGTCTCTGAGTGCGGCAGTCAGTCCGTTTTGTAATAAGGGGGCATAAGTTTTTAAGTCCCAGACAACAGACACAATTGTTTTTAAAAGGCTGGGTGTTACAACGTTAAGCTGCCAGTGGTATCGTGTGGGGCCTGTAGGCCTAACATGCGCACCGCGACAAAATTTTGTCGACTCTCGTTCGCAAAAGCGCATCCTTCTATCCCGCTCATCGCTCAGTCAGGTGAGCGAGACGCAACTTGCGCCGACAAAATACGAGTATTGACAAATTATCTCGCGGCGCGCATGTTAGCCCGGCTGGTCAGGCAGGCACCTCTCTCATCAGGGGCTCCGCCCTTAGCTGCTGCAGCGTGCGGCGGCATGACAGGCGGCGCGAGCCCAGCCGCGGGAAGCCAGCAATGCGCTCCACCTTCACAGGAGACTCGCGTCTGAGGAACGGGGAAGGCAATGGTCAATTTTCTTCGGCTTCCGTAGCCAAATGGCAAAAAGGGAACCTTTATAGATTCGTCAAGTCTGTCTGTGCGTCCGACCGTGTCACAGCCACTTTTTTTTCTAAACTATCAATTTTGAACCTCATTAATTAATTAGGCAAAAAAGGAAAAACAAATAAGTATTTTTTGGGTTTCCCATACCTACTAACATGGAACCACAAAATAATATTCATTCATTCAATTCATACGTGTAGGGTAGGTATGTGGTTATGGTTTCCAACATAATTATATTCTAAACTGAATAGTTTGCATGGCAGACGCTTCCATGTGGAAAAAAGTTAGATTAAGCGAGATCTTGAAAGTAGTTTTTTTTAATACGTCATAAATCGTAAACAGCAAAATGGTACGGAACCCTTTGTACGTGAGTCGGACACGCACTTAACCGGTTTTTTTTTATGTGATAGGTGGTACGAGCAGACGGATCACTTGTTAGTCAACGATTGCCATCGCCCATAGACATCCGCAGCAACAATTCTACAACCTTTCTACCACCGGACAATGCGGAAGACGAAAAGAATCCACCCTTACACTGTGGAAGTTCCACCAGCCCGTAGTAAGTAAGCGTTTCGTCTCTCCTTTCTAAATACGAACTGCTAAGGAATGGAACAACTTGCCGGCTTCTGTATTCCCAGAGAGCTACAATTTGGGTGTCTTTAAGTCGAGAGTGAATAGGCTTATTCTGGAAAAGCACGCTACATCTTAGACCTTATTGTCGCTCTCCATCAGGTGAGATGAGGTCAAGTGCCCTTCCAGTTCAAGTGTTTCCTCCTTCTTACAATCCTGGGTTTTATAGGCGGCGCGTGAAACAGCATCTCCAGGCCTTCAGGGTGAGAGTGACAGACTCAATGTCCAAAGTGTCCACTTTGTATGTTCTTTTGTGCCTGTCAATCTCATATTTGGATCTCACGGCCGCTTACCATCAGGCGGAGTGAGGTCAACTTGATTGTCCTGACAGTTTGTATGTTCTTTTGTGCCTGTCAATCTCATATTTGGATCTCACGGCCGCTTACCATCAGGCGGAGTGACGTCATCTTGTTTGTTTTCAATGAAAAAAAAAGTGCAAACCCTTTTAATATTATTATTATGAGCCCGTAATGTCCCACTGCAGGGCAAAGGCCTCCCTACCCTTTCTCCTTCTACTCCGGTCCTGGGCTACGGTAGACCAGTCTTTTTGAAAAGCGTCTAGCTCATCACGCCATCGTCGCCTCAGTCTGTCGAATCAGAAACACTACTCTGCGCTCCAGAACGCTCATAACCGATGTCTCTAAAAAGGCTGCTCTGCTTAAATGGGATTGGGCCGGTCACGTCAGTCGCATGTTAGACGAGCTTTGGGCCAAAATAGCCACAAAGTAAATGCCCCAAAATGTAAAACGTCCTTTTAATATAAAAAAAGAAAAAATACCTACCTGAAGAAGATGTGGTGTTCCACGCTACACCTCCACAGCTTCTTGCAGGCTCGCGTTGAGGGCAGCTTGAACGCGACTGACGTCTCGAAGTCGTCGAACTCACTCGGGCGCAGCTTGAGAGTGTACGCGCGCTTGTTGTAGCAGATCTTGCTGATCTTCGCCCAGGGGAACCGGTTCATCAGGACCCTGGAGAGAAAGAAGGAACGGTAATACATTAATTAATTTGGATACCACAACACCTATTATGACACATACAGAAAAAAATACATTATGACAGCCAAAATGTGCATTAATGATGTTAAGTAAGTTTAAAAACCTTAGTCTTACTGAATCGATTAATATGTAAACATCACTCTTTATCGGACGCCGGTCTTCTAAGGGCTGACTTCGACTTTCTCGTTCTTACTCGTCCCAGTAGACAGAGACGCCGCTAGAGCAGATGGCCAGCACTATGTTGTCTCTATCGTCGCGTAGCGCGTTAGCACCATAGTGAAGCAGATAAGAAGAAGAAAGAAATAATAAAATATTCTAAGTATGTAACCAGTCTCGTCCACCGTTGAGTCAGAATAAAAAGAAAAAAATCTGAGTAAGAAAGAAAGAAAAAAGAATGATTAATTACTTCATTATGAACCAGTCGTTCTCACCCTTCAAGTTAAAAAGAAGAAGAAAGAAAGTCTCGAGAGTAGAAAGAAAGAAATACATTTATAATTTTGAGTGGTATTTATAATCAGTCTCGTTCTCACCCGTACCCCTCGGTATACTGGAGACGCCGCGAGAGCAGAATGGCCAGCACTATGTCCTAGTGCTCCATCCTGAGTCGCGTACGCAGTGCAGCTTCGCAGCCGTACAGCGCCAGTCCTCTTGGCGTTCTCCAGGGTAGTTCAGCTCTGCTCTCTGCTGGAGTTTGGCCTCTGTAAGGTGGCCATAGGACGTTAGTGTGGAGGTATGCATGGACGTATATAAGGGGGGCCCAGGGGGTCCGGACCCCCCCCCCCCCCCATTGAGGCCTGGTTTGACATAAGGTTGAATCGCCTATAGCCAAGGGCAACTTAATTTAGGGGTCGGCAAGGTTGGTGGGGTAGCAAATTGTAGATAGCCCTGGGAGGCTGGGATGGCAAATCAACAAATCAACCTCACGTTCTTCAAGAATGCGTAATTGAACTTCGGGAGAGCCGCACTGTAAAATATTATTACAATTAGGGAAATTGTTAAATCCGAGCACAGGAGGGTGATTCGTAATTGTTTTGCAATGTGGGACCCCCCTTGTCAAAGCTATATATACGTCCGTGGAGGTATGTAAGTAAAGTCCCCTTGAAGCCAAGCCAAGTTTAGGAGCCAAGCTCAAGGGAAGGCAAGTCAAAGTCAAAACATAACCCTCCTGCTCCCCAGTAGGAGGGTATGCGCCGCCATTAGGCGGCGACGTCGTCCCATTGCATTCCGGGTCGGCCGCATTCCCCACGCAAAATAAAATAAAATGGTTATGTTAGAACAGTGACCAGCAAAGTTATGTATGGTTGCAGAAGATTATAAAATTTGACATTCATAAATGTTCTGTAAAGGACATAAATTGAATACCTAAAGACATTTTGATTTGATTTGATTTGTGTTCCGTACCGCATTTTCCAATTAAGGATGATGAGGGAGAGTCCCAATGGTTTTAATTGGTAAAACCCCGCCCTCGGCGGGGGGAGTCCGACATAACCCCGTCCCCCCGGTGGACGGGTAGGTATGCGTAACGCATTTCCCCTTGGGTCAACAAAAAAAGAAGTGACCAGCAAAAGCAAAGTCTTGAAAATCTGGGACGAGTTTCTTTGAGACGATTTTCTAACCCAATTTTGAGTCCACTCACTTGTGTTTCCTATACAGCTCCTCGACCTTCGCCTCCAGGTCTGCGTGATGACGTGGAGGGGCGCGGCCCGGTGCTCGGTGAGGGCGGTGGAGCCCAGGTTGCCTTCGTAGTCCCCCATCTCCGCCTGGAGGATGTAGGACGCCAGCAGGGCGTAGGTTATCACGGAACAGCTGAGGCGACCTGGAACAGAGTCAACTTGACAGGTGGCAGACGAGGAGACGGATCACCTGATGGTAAGCGATTGCCGCCGCTCAGACAGTAGACTATGTGCGCAGTAGATGAAGGTGACCAACAAACACCCTTCTTGACCTGGTCCATTCAGCGATATCCGGACCGCCCCACCAGTGCACCAGTGCATATCGAAGTCCAAGTTCCACTAGGGGCCGCTGTGCCAGCGTAGTGTTGAGAGACACATGATGCGTCGAGGACTCTGACCGGCTCCTCGATGGACTGGCTTACTGAGTAGAAGGGGACCACCCGCTGAGCCAGCGTAGTAAGTAAAGTCTTCTACCAACCTTCAAGCAGGTCTCTTCTCACGGCCAAGCTGAGCTGGTACCGCGTGACGTCATCGCGCAGTTCTGACGGCTCGGGTGGGTAGAATTTCACGGCGAACCGTACGTCCCATGGCTCATCTGGAAACAGGTGAGAATAGGTGTTACTTAGGCCTGTAATTTATTTAAGCTTCGTTTCGTATTAGTTTCAATCTGAACCAATAGATGGGGCTGGGTGTCGATTGCATCGCGCGAGTGTTTTATATAAGCCCATATATATAAAATATGATGTATATAGATGTCCCATGTCCCATAGCCTCCCATAGTCTGTATGGGACATTTCCCATTGCACGGCAAAGGCCTCCATCATAGAAATCATGTTATCGCTACTATGATTGGATTAGGATTAATGACCACGCTTGCCTAATGCGAATTACTTACCTACTACTTACTCCGATGGTTCAATGACCCAGAATGAGTCTTGGCCTCCGATACGAGATGTCGCCATTTGTCTCGTTCTTGTGCAGCTTGTCGCCAATCTCCTGCTTGCAATTCTTGCAGGTCCGCGTTACTACTTCCCGCCAGCGGTAGCGTGGGCACCCCACTGGCCGACGACCAGTAGGTGGCCCAAGATATGCCCTCTTGTTGCAAGATATGCTCTAATGCGGATTAGGCGATCACAAACCCGAGCTATGTTCAAAAAATTCGAACCATACTTTTGCTCGACCCGGTCCCAAAATCCTTATACGGCCCCACAAAGACAATATAAAGACCTGTGACTTACTCCTGAAGGTCTTAGAGAGCCGTCGGTTCAGGTCGACCCAGACGCGAGGGTCCCCGCGCTGCTGGTGCACCAGGCCGAAGTAGTCGCGCTCTACCACGTCGATGGCCCTCGCAGACCCGGTCCAGCAGGTCCGCTCCTCGGGCTTTGCGCTGAATAATGCAAACGAATTGTAAGGCATAAATTACACGCTCGCTCTCATGCCATGACTTAAGGTTATAATTCGAATGAACTAAATAAACACAACACATTACCAAAACTGTTTAGACCGATCCTTAATGTACCTACGGTTGTGAAAATGCGACCCTTAGTGTTACCTACAGTCAAGGAGGAGGAGAAACGTGGCAGAAAGGACGTGGGTGCGAAAAAATCCGGGGGCCACCAAATGCGACAGAATGAACCTGGACACTGAAGAAGACGCTGAAATCGAAGAGTCAGTTAGGCGACCTAGGTGGCGATCCAACAAGTGGACGTCAGTGGTGATAATGAAGATGAGGATTCGGGGCCAGCGGAGCGCGTAGCAAGTATCCTTATGACTATAGTAGTAATAGGATTTTAGAACTGCACTTGACAGCTTCCACACTCATTTGATGGATGGGCGCTATGGTAGTGATCTGCCTCAAATTATGGCGCTTGAAGCGACCCGCGCAGGCCTGTGCTTGTTCAGCCGAGTGAGTGAGGGACGAGGCATGGTGGACAGGGTTTAAAGTTGGCACAGTGACTCTTGGTTTATGTCATAGCAGCAGCAATTGCTTATCGCGGTGAACGCCACTCATCTGCCACTACCAATATGTTAGAAGAAGGATCAGAAGTGAAAAAATAAAGAAACCCAAGCTTAAATTAATGTTTCCTAAATTGACCCGATTCGTCCTAATAATCCTAAGCGACCTCGCGCCGAGCCCAATTGTCTGCCTCCGCCACCCACTCCCGCGCCCGTTCCGGCCGCTCACTCCTGACTCAGAAAAATCCAGAAACTACGTTTATCTATACTATGTCTTCCTATGTAAAATTGTTTATCCACTTGTCAGCTTTGAGTGTTCCTCCCGCGTCACGCATGCGCTATTCCTGTGCGCGTGCGCAGAGTAAATCATTCCGACGGGAAACGATCGTAAAGCTGTTGATCTGTTCCAAAGTGTTGTCGGTTTTGATTAAATTACTTAAGTAGAGACATCGTTTGAGAATAAGAGGCTTGGGTTGGGGTGTAGTGTGGCACGGGATTTGACTTCTAAAAATAACTTTAATAATATTGTTGAGTTTGTGCGTGGAACATTTGTGTTTGTTCTGAGTTGGAGTGTCGCCGTCTATGCCGCGACCTACGCGCATATAGGCGTATGGCCAGGCCCCTAATTCAATGACGCTGACAATTTCATATTATGCAGAGTGACAATTGACAAAGCGACACATATTACAATTTTATAACACTTACCTACGTCCAACTAATGTTGTAATACGTCCAGCTAATGTTGAATTACGTCTAGCAGATGTTGATTTACGTCCAAATGATGTTGACTTACGTCCAAATGATGTTAACTGAACGTCCTACTGATCTTGACTCACGTCCTACTGATCTTGACTCATGTCTAACTGATGTTGACTAACGTCCGATTGATGTTGACTTACGCCTAACAGATGTTGACTTATGTCCAACTGTAGTTGACTTTCGTCCGCCCGATGTTGACTTACGTCTAAGTCGATGTTAACGTGCTCCCCGTCCAACAGCTCGACGCGCACGCGCCGCTTGCCGCCCATGGTCCGGCCCACGCGCTCCTCCGACGCCAGGCGCCGGAGACTCTCGCGCATCTCGCACCTGTGGGAGCGAAATCATTATCTTTATTGCGTATAGATGCACCACTATAGAACCACTATTAGAGTAGTACAGTACGTTTAGACCATGATTCAGGATTTGGGGAGTCTGGTTATTACAATGAAGCGACGCACGTCTGACCTGCACACTCAGTCGATCGTGCCACCCGAGGAGTCTCAAGTGGAACTCAATTAAGACTCCTCGTTGCAAGTGTGCATAATCGCTTACCATAACTCAAGATGGCGTTAATTTGTTTTTCTTTAGAAAACTGCACAATGATAAGTGCTATTATGAATAATAAACAGTACTTAAATTCCCCCACGATTTCAGAATTATTTGTGAGACCAACCAAAAGCTAAACCCAACAAACGAAAAAACTAAATTGGCATGCAAATTTTGAGTAGGAGTATTCACAACTGAAGAAAAATATTGCAAAAAGTTATAAAAAATAGCAATAGATAAGTAGTTTGTCGTCATAATAAACAATTAAGAAAAGCATGTACTACGCTTTTCTTAATTGTTTATTAGTACGCGGTAAAAGCCGTTTTATATTTATTTTTGTCCACCCCAATTTAAAATTAACCTTAGTTTAAAAAAAAAACAGTGAGAACCAGACTTTCTCCGTGTCAAGTCTCCCTTCTTTTTGCTGTAGGGTTTGTTTTGTTCTACGGTTAGCCTGAGATCGTGAGGTCAGCAAAAAGAGGGGGCGACGAACTGCCGCCGTGGCAGTCACGCTCCGTCGGCCTGCAAGCTTGGGTAGCTAACGGCTTCATATCGACATCTGATACTGAGGTATCGGGGTTATTGAGATCTGATACTTACGGAGGTAGGCCTTATTGTAGGTAGGGTTTCCAAAAATAATAATAATAATAAATCGAGACTACATCATCATATTCATTTACCTGGTCCCAAACTAAGGTTTTCCTTCTGCTATGGAAACCAGAAACAACGAAGGAACCACAAATACCCAGACCCAACACATATCTGTCTCATCAACAAACATTTGTGTTGGAGCGGGAGTCGAACACGCGGCCCTTCCGTCTCAACAATACTATTAAATGAGTATTTGTCAATACATTATACTTTTAACTTCTAACAACGCCCCAATGGTCTAATGGTCTACCTAAGTACCTGGCCGTGATCTCGTGGACCCCGATCTGGTCATCAGATATCTTTTTTGACCCTCATATCTAGACGACCCTCATATAGTAACGTGGGAGAGCTACGCTTCGGCAGAATGGGCCAGCTCGACCGAAGTGATAAGGCCTCAAAGAACTGAGAAGAAGAGACTGGTGTGAAACAGCGCCTGCGCAGTGTTTCGTCTTGGTGAGGGTACCTACCGGATCAGGGCCGTCTCTAGCTCATGTGGCGCCCGTGTGCAAACATTGCCCTAGCGCCCCCTAGCAAGCGCGCGGTCAAAATTAGGGCATCGAGCCCGGGTTTACCCGGTCCGAAAAATCCCGGGTTTTCCGGGTTTTAAGAGTCACAAAAAACCCGGGTTTGAAAATCAAAACCCGGGTTTTTCGGGTTTTTTAAACGCTTCAAAAACACGAACCGTTCCGTAAATGTTAACTATCAGATGTTCCGTCTGTGCCAACCATCACATAAAAAAAAGAAATTAGAACGATCTACTACGTAAGTACGTAATAATAACGGAAAATGTAGCAATGGGTGGGTATTAACCCTTCCTTTTTAGGGTTCCGTAGCCAAATGGCAAATAACGGAACCCTTACAGATTCGTTACCAGCACTATCCCGGCCATGTGCTGGAAGAGTCCTTTCACCGCAGGGCCGGTGTATGTTTTTCGTCAGGGCGGACATCTGTTGTGATCGTCTTCACTGCCTTGAGGACCCATCAGTTTCCATCCTTTGCGTTAGCGTAGACTTAGGCTCGACGAGCAGAATCTACGTGTGCATATACCGTCCCCACAAAGGAGACACCGCGACAACTCGACTCTTCGAACACCTGAGTGAGGTGGCAGACAACGCTCAGGCGCGGTTTCTTGCCCACCACGTCGACTGGTTGGGCTCCCTGAAAACAGACCGTTGGATGTCGTACCCGTTCAAAAATACCGCTGCGGGAAGTTGATTCTACAATGAGGAGGTGCGCGGCAGAAAGTGTCGTGTAAAGCGCACAGTAGAGGATCGCCAACTATCCAGCCGGGCTAAGATGCGCACCACGAGATAATTTTGTCGACACTCGTATTGCGTCAGCGCTAGTTGCTTCTCGCTCACCTGACAGGGTGAGGAGCGGGATAGAAAGATACGCTCTCGCGAACGAGAGTGGACAAAATTTTGTCGCGGTGCGCATCTTAGCCCGGCTGGTACGTGGTGTAGTACGGTGGTGAAATTTGGCAGCGGTTATCAACTCAAACATTTCCTCAGAGCACTCACCAGGATAAAGGCGGTAAAAGATACAAAGAGATGCAACATCTCTCCGCAGTGCCACAGAATCTAAGCGATCAGTGAGATTCTTGTCACCGACTATTCGAGTTGTACGACGTTGGAAGCGGTCTAACGGGAGGAGGTAATATTGGGGTGCCCCGGCCC
Organism: Cnaphalocrocis medinalis; assembly: GCA_014851415.1. Lineage (NCBI taxonomy): Eukaryota > Metazoa > Arthropoda > Insecta > Lepidoptera > Crambidae > Cnaphalocrocis > Cnaphalocrocis medinalis. Next base: position 6,575,586 of record CM026297.1, read on the forward strand.
AGAGATGGGAGCAGTAGGTACTCCATGTGGTGCCGGACTTGCGCCTTATAGAGCTGAAGGCGGTGGGATGGCGTAAAGTACCACCTTGCGGCCTTGCTCTGCCGAGCACACCCAGTTTCTTAGAGGCTTACTTAGGTAGCCTTTTCCTCTAAATGACCCCGAGATTGAACGTCATTTGAAATATCAACGCCAAGAATCGCAATGCTCGCTTTGGCGTTAAGGTGAGTGTCCTGAAAGTGAGGAGAAACGATAAAGGCGGTTTTTTTCACAGTAAACGCGCAAACCCAAAAAGACACAACTTTTTGGGATTGAATTCGACTAGGTTCATGTCACCCCAACTCGACACCATGATCTAGAGTATTCTCAATGACAGACACAAGTTCCTTCCGACACTCAAGGGCTCGAGAAAACCTTGCATGGCCGGAATATGAGGCATCGCCCGTACTGCCATCCGCATAGCAATGAATGCCACTGGTATGTAGCATGCCATTGATATACAGGAGGAATAGCACACAGCCTTGGGGTACACCAGCATTTACGGGTTTTAGGTCTGAGCATGAACCGTCGACGACCACCTTGATGCTACGACCCGTGAAAAAGCTGTGTACCCATTCGCTTAGTTTCTCGGGCGACCCATTGATAGGCAGGATGTTTCGAGATAAGCGCTTTGTGCCAGACCTGATCAAAGGCCTTCGCAATGTCCTAGGCTTCCCCCTTGCTTTCGATGGACTCCGCCCATCTATGGGTCAAGTAAACGAGGCCAACTCGTCTTCACCTCTGCGTAAAGGAGGAAAGGAAAGGAGGCTGACAGAAATTCCCCTCGACAGCTTTGGCCAGTGCCCAAAAGGCACGTGTTCCGGAGTGGAGTCCCTTGGGGGCAGAGCTTCTTTGGAGGAAAGGATCCCTCGGAGTGTGCAGCAGCCATAGCTAACGAGATCAGTATAGGAATGGAATACTACAATCCATTTACTGATGTCTCTAATGGTCGTAAAGATGAGCTCTGGTTCAACCGCGAGTGCGTTGCAGCCGTTAAAGAGCATGCCCGTTGCAGACGTCGGCGCCGGTGGTCGGCGCCGCTTTATGCACACCCGTCGGTTGGGAGACCGACGAGTAGTGTGGGGCTCTCATCTGGGTTGGGTCTCTGCAAATCAGAGATCCGTTCAGAGGCATACCCACTAAAACCTCTCCGACTTTTCCCGGCAGATCCAGGCACGGTGGCGGAATACGTGAAAGGGCGAACCTTTATCGCCGCGTCCCGCCTCAGGAACTGCGAGGCACGCCAGTACGGCCTCACCTCCCCAACTACGGGGCGTATACGCCCCCTGGGCCGCACCCACGGCCTACCAAAAATCCCCCCGGATGGACGCCCACGCCGCTGGGTTGCAACGCAGGCGCTACCAGCAGATCCCTGCAGGACTCCCTCGCAGATCCGTACCCTGCTGTTTGCAGGACAGGGAAGGGAAAGAGAGCCCGCAGGCTTACCAGTAAGGCCCTGAAATCCCAGCCACACCAGCACCTCCACTGGATGCGGAGGCAGGGGGAAGACAGGGAGGCAGGAAGCTGCCGCTTACCGCTGCATTGCGGGACTTGGCGCGATCTGCGCAAAAGTCCCCCACATGTAATGTGGAGGCAGCGCCCAGAGGCGCCCCAAGTAAAAGAGAGCACACGCCTTGCTTTGCTGTAATACGACAAATATAAGAAGAGCTTCAGGTGCTACACAAAATGTATGCATACTAGAGTTCTTTTTACGTTGGTTATCAAAGCGCGGCGGCCGGCCAGCGCGGGCGCGCGCCGAGTGGGGCTCCGTTGCGAGCGGCGCCGGGCGCCCCTAGGAACGCGGCGCCCGGCGCCCCCTAGGACCGCGGCGCCCGTGTGCAACGCACACCCTGCACCTAAGGGAAAGACGCCCCTGTACCGGATGCCCAATCAGGGGAAAAAGCGGTAAAAGATTGGCAGCGTACTTGTGACCCTACTGGTGTTGCAGGTGTCTATGAGCGGCGGCAATCGCTTAGTATTTGGTGATCCGTCTGCTCGTTTGCCACCTAACACATAAAAAACTTAGATACCTATTAATTTAAAAAACGTAGATATTACATCACATTACATAGATAATTTTAAAACATTCTAAAGATCAACATTAGATTTTTTTGCGATCTAGTAGGTACCCAGTTTTTGTCTAGATTAGGAGGATTAAAAAAGATAATAATAGGTATCTGATGAGTAACCAACCTAACCTACCTATATCCTTAACTGCGACGTATACAGACATCAGTTTAGCAATTTCTTAGGCAACAAAGTATGGCCATAATGATAAATATTTGCTAGCTCTCCATTTCAAAATACACTCTAATAATGTAGCAAAACGGTTGAGTTTCTGTTTCAGAAATATGATTTGCTATTATAATCGAAACAGCAGTAATATAGTGTTGCATGTAGGTATGATATTGATGTATGAGGCGAATAAAATTGAGCTTTATGATGACGTCCTTAGTCCATACACATTGCGAATATGATAAGGTACTTTTACACAATCCTTTATTTATCTATCTATATCTTCTATCTATACTATTTATAAAGAGACTAGTGGCCCGCCCTCGCTTCGCTTCGGTATTTTAATTTTTTGAACGAAGTAGAATTCACAACAATCAAAGTAATTAGCAAAAAGAAATTTTACTGATACTTATAGGATTGATAATTTTGGTGATCGTAAACCTTAATGAAGGAATCTCAAAAAGATTTGATTTAAAAATGTTGGATACTCTATAACTTTACTTTGTCAAATTTAATCAGTTCCCCCGTTCACCCCTATAAGGGGAAGGGGGGACTTTTATAAAATTTTTATGCAAAAGCCTAAATACCCATTTTCAAGATTCTAGCTTCAAAAAATGACAATACTTCGTTTCAACCCCCTTTTCCCCCCTTTTTAGGTTGAAGAAAAAAATAACGAATTCACTTTCATTACATTTGTAGGCAAAGCCCAAATACCAAGTTTCAGGAATCTAGCTTTAAAATTGACAATACGGCGTTTTATCCCCCTTTCTCCCCTTTTTAGGTTGAAGAAAAAAATGCCGAATTCAATTTCTTTACATTTGCATGCAAAGCCCAAATAGCAATTTTCAAAGCTCTAGCTTTAAAAATCACGAATTTTCCATACGACGTTTTAACCCCCTTTCACCCCTTTGTAAGCTGAAGAAAAAAAAATGCTGAAATTACTTTCATTTAATTTGTATGGAAAATCCAAATACCAATTTTCAAGACTCTAGCTTTAAAAATAATAAATCTCCCATACATTGTTTTAACCCCCATTTCACCCCTTTATGGCTTGAATTTAAAAAAAAACTTAAACAGGTCAATTTATATTTTTGATAAACAACCATAATCCAAATTTTCAAATCTCTAACATCAAAATTGAAAGACTTTCATACTAACGTAAACCCCCCTTTTCACCCCTTTAGGGGGTGTATTTCGCAAAACCCCTTCTTAGTGCGCCCCTACATAGTAAGAACTACCTATGTTTCAAATTTCATGATTTTAGGTCCAGTAGTTTTGGCTGTGCGTTGATAGATCAGTCAGTCAGTCAGTCAGTCACAGGCCGAGGCGTTACCTCTTTATTAATAGTATAGAAGATAGAAGATAGATAACTTATATGGACAACGACAAGGCTGATAGGTAAACCGAAAACACGAAACGCTTGCGCGATGTAATTGAACACAGCGCCATCTATTGGTTCATTTATGAATTACGGTCCCGAAGCGAAGTGAGGGCGTAAATGACAATAACGCAGCGCCTGCGAACCCACGACCTTAAGCGCATAAAGCAGGGGTACAACAGGTAACAGTTAACAATCAAGCACAATGCTCAAATGATTTGTAAGTCTTGTGTCATCATCATAATTTCAGCCAATAGACGTCCACTGCTGGACATCGGCCTCCCCCAAAGATCTCCACACAGATCGGTCCTGTGCCACCCGACTTCCAAGGGACCTCGTCGCTCCTGGGATAAGACGTCACGTCTTTTAAACGTAAGGCGGGATTCGAAATCAAAAAAAGCTAACGGATGCACACATTATGGATAATGGCTGTCTGTTTGTTTAAGCGTAATAACGAGGCAGGGCTTTGCCAAGTTTCTAAAACAACAGACATCTGCTCCAGGTATTGTTTACAATGCCCTATTTTCAGAGTCAGTTTACCTGCTTACTTACTGCATACCAATGGGTCGTTCTTAGAAGTCAACATTCCTGACAGTCATCTAATCCAATATTATCCCTTCGAAATTAACATCAGAAGCTTATAATATTCCAATTTTATCGAAGGTTATTTACATTTAAATAATATATTAACTATATTTTTAGCTTCTGGAGTAAATTTGACTAAAAGTGCTTGCGCTGTGGTTCGTCGAGCGAATGAGGGTCCCGAACGCCCAATGGAGGATGGGGGGCAACGCATTTTGTGACTCTACTGGTATTCCAGGTGTCTATGGGCGGCGGCTATCGGTTACCATCAGGTGAACCGTCTCCTCGTCTACCAAATATCACATTAAAAAAAAACTACATGTATACAGTGCTGTATAATTGCTGTCTGTATTTGAAAATACTGTCAATTTTAAAAACATCTTAACTCAACAAAATGAAGTCACTCATTTTAACTAATTGAGAATAACTTATAATTTTTTAGCTTAATTTGAAAATTTCAATGGCGTATTCTCCATTATTCTTAAGACACATTTAAAATGTTTGAATGTAAGTGTTAAGCACCGGGCATTAGATTAATTATCAGAAAAAGTCAAAACATCTGCCAAAATGTTGAAAAGCGTTAATACATCGCTAATTTAGTTAAATGACTGACTAATTAGCATAAGTTTTAGCACTCGGCGTGAGCTATGTCTTGATCTACATTTATGATAAGGTAATGGGGGTTTTTGCGTGTGATAAATCTGCTAGATGGGGCGTAGTGTAGCTGTACTGGTCCACCTAATTCAAAAGATCAAAGAAAATTTGGAATGAGGCTTATAATATGTAGAAAAATATCAAGAATTGAATTTCTTAATGTTCAAAATGTAAGTAAAGAAAGTGGACCTCAAAAAGTACCTACCGCAGCGGCCATCATTGTTGTCTGTCACAAAAACGCGGGAAAAGTTGTGAAACGGCGCGCTGTCATGGCGACCGCAGAGGTTTTAATCTCATGCGGTTGCGCGGATCACACACACAGTTAATTGGGTCAGTTTGAGTCACTGCGATTATTCGCTTTTTGGTGTCACCCACTTACCTATGACACCGCAGGTACCTACCCTAGATCAATAGTAGTAAAATGTAGAAAAAAACGCGCAGGTTGAAATAACTAGGTAAGTAACTGACTAACTTACTATAAGTACTTAAGTAGTTTTTAATCCAAAGATTGTAAAACAATCGCTGCGTTTGGGTCGAGTAGATTTTTTATGTTGTTATTTGAATTTCTCAGTTCACATCACAACCGCTGTAAGTTTGGTCTTGAAGTCTGGGAGTTAATTTGGCTCCATTCTTGAAAGATGAAACTGGTTTTGCTGGGGTATAAAATATAAAATATGAGCACCAAGGTCTCAAGTCCTAAAGACTACAAATATTACCTAAAGTAGGTATAGTACACTCAGGGACGGAATGGTTTGCACTTTCAAAACTACCTACATAGGTATAAGGCAAGGCAATTTTATTTCTCTTTTTATTTTCGTAACACGTCCCACACATGCGTTTGCGCACGGTGAACGATCAGTCCTAGGACATCACTAATTTTTGGCTTGGGGATATTATTTCAAAATCTTATTTCACTAAAGCGATAAGACATGAAATCCAAAGCCCATGATGGCTACGTCGAGCATTTCCGTGGCTTCCCGGCGATTACTTGTAATTAACTGTAATTTAACACGACCGTTCAATTAACGCGGAACCCCAATTTGGAAGAACAGGCCATTTGGAACTTTAATACCTAGGTGCTAAGACAAAGTAAATAGCCAAAATTATGAGGTAGAGTAAATTGGAAACTATTGTGCACTATATTGCTTTGGTAATAAAACGTTATGTCAAAATACTGCTTATACAATTGTCTCCTCGGTATTTTCCGTAGAATAAGTAAGGTACAATCAGCCACATACTAGGTTGCCACAAACTGTCAAATTTCCTCTTAATTAATATTGAACTCAATGTGTACGACAGTAAGTTTTGATTGTTGTAAGTTAAGAGTTGATTGAAAAAATTGACAGTTGTCCATTAGTAGGTACCTACAACACGTCGTCAACTCAACCACGGCTTCATAGCATACAGGATCATAGAGGACCGGCGGCGTGAAGCAGCGGCTGCGCTGTTACGATTAGATTGAATGACTTTTAGTCGTGGAAAAAACTAGGAGTAAACTAATTTTCGGTTAAAATCGTCAGCTGCCGAACCAAAACCTTATAAAGACCTTAGTTTGATTCCTTGACGCCTGATTCACAATCCGTTACTCTTTCTGCAACGTAAAATTTATAAAACATAGCAAGATAGGCGAGGGGAAGACAGTTAGTCCAAACTTTCGTCGCACACGGTCACCTAAACCTCTATGGACAGTAGTTCGATTCCCGAGCCAGGTAACCGAGATGGTATGCGATTAAAGCATGATTCACCGACCTGTTACACGTTTTGCAACTTGATATTTATAAAACATAATGATAGGGACTCGGCGAGGGAAAGGCAGCGGTTTCGCTTTGTGGAAGCGCTGCAAAAACGATGCAGTTAGCTAAGTACCTAAAGTTCAAATTAATTAATTAACGTCGTAAAAAACAAAAGCCTTTAAAAGGGGAAAAATAATTGATTTTCTATGGGGTCTGCTGTGTGGGTCTTACGACATTAATGATATGATTATTGTTAGTTTATGCAGCGAACTAAAAATTGCTCCCTTAGTATAAGTAGACTCTTACTTGATTTCTTTGTTCTTATGAGTTTACAATAAAGTTTTATTTTATTTTTATGTTTATTATTGATGTACGTACCTAACACCTAAGTAATGGTATTACTCAGTATTACTAGATAAAGGGTCATTAAACAATAAATAAATGCGCCAGACAAATCATCTAATCATTATGAAGATTGATCATCTACTTAATCTCATTTGAGGGTTAGCAAATATCTAAGCAGTAAAGATGATCCCAGAACCCTACGCGTTTGGGCACCAACCATACCTAGCCACTGCGCTAGAGGTCGATAGACATCCATTGTAAGGTATTTTGGACAAATAACTATTGAACAAACTTGTTTATCGCATAGTAGGTAGGTAAGTAACCTAGTTCCTAGTTACTATGATAAGTCGTATCAATAGAAAAGCATAAAATAGGTACAAACGGCCACACATCAGTTTACTAAAACTGTCAAATCAAGGTACAATGAACATGACGTATTTTATATTAATTTGAAGAAAGACGGATTTGTTTTTATTAATGTGTGGATGTCTGTACCTACATTGTTAACTCTCCAATGCGAAAATGAACTTTGTGTTCAAAGCATAAAGTTCAAAATCGACTTTAAGTAAATGAAAGTTGTGTTCAGGTTGTTCAGAAACTTATTTGTAGTCTCCTTTGGCCTTCATTTACCTGATCCAGTCATAAATTATTTATTTTTACACGTATCGGGTAGAAAGTTAATACACACACCTACTTACATAGCCTACCTATATGTATAGATAAATGGGACCCACCCAATGCGGGCAAAGAAAATTATGCAAGAAAGTAAATAACTTCGAGTGTCATCATCACGCACGCACTACTCGGTCAACGCCTTCCCAAGCATTTCCCGACCGGTCTCGGTTGCCCGCCAAACAATAAAATTATAACTACAGAAAAAACTTTTATTAACTGAAACTTACCTTCACTTGTTGAAAATATTCCTTCGACACTATAAAATACCTTTTCAGACCATAAAGTTTATCCGCAAAAGTTTTTAATAAAAACAAAAAACAAATCACTTCTCGGAACTCGGATTCGAAATTTAAAAAATTAATGCCACTTTCTTTTTTTTTGAGTCGCACTTTCATTCACCAAAAAGGTTTTTATTAGCAATAATGGTGATTTGAATAGTAGATAGATACTTAGTATGGAGCGTAAAAGTTTTGGTTAAAATCGCGCACAGCAGACGAGGCGTCCCCGAAAGCCGGCGCCTAACTACACAAACTAGTTTGGTTGCTTGACTGCCCGTGAATGCAACGCTGTGGTAGAGCTGGGGCTTGTATAAGAGCATTTTGGATTGGTGATTGTACAGCAGACACATCGGCGTACATAGGTTTACTACGACAAAATGTCTAAGTTTAACCTTAAAATCCAACTTCATTCATAAACGATGATAACTTTTGCGCAGTACTTTCAGGGTCGGTTGAGACGCAAGGGTCACGGGTTCGATTGCTGCACCAACACAAAATGTGTGTTGATGAAACATACATTTTATTGATATTTTATTTGTTTCTTCATCTAAAGGTCGATGGGAGGGAGTTTAATTAACCACGCAGTCTAGTCCTCGTTACTAATTATTTATAATAATGCATAAGGACGACAGCTAATTAATGAATGAGCTCCTTGCCGATGTCTGTATTCCCTGATTATTGTAAGTCTTTAGTAGCTACCTACATATTATACCTAAGCAGAAAGAGTGAACAGGCATTTTCTAACAGATATAATGCGTTATTATTATTAATCATGGATTATGTATCAAGAATCTTAATTAAAATAAAATAATATCTCCGCTGCCATCCGACCCCAGGCCCACGCGACTGAGACGCCCAGTCTTCCGTCTTGTTCCCGACTCTTATTGGAATGGCTCCCTCCGGTTCGCGCTATTATAATGCTTCATTGATGGCCAGTAAGAATTCCGAGGCGCCTCCAGACGTTCGCCGACTGCTGTTTAAGGAACCCAAAAGAATACGAGTGTGAAGAGAACTTCCCAGTTTAATGTAGGGGAGAAAAGAGGACGTAAGATGCAACTTGTTAAATTTTGTTTATTGTGTTGAGAACTTGAGTTCCAGTGATTGGCATTCAGCCGGCGAATGGTGGACAATGAATTTTGATCAACAGTTTATTATTGTTAACCATGTTTAGACGGTCCCAATTTGAATAGGTTACTAATTTTATTATAACATGTTGAATATGATAATGAGTTCATTGGCTAAATCAATGCAAATGAGCGCTGGTTTTATTGCGTGGTAATTAAATTACTTATAAGTAAACCATTAATAAATACAATACCTACGCAAGCAACTCAGTAGTGTACTTACTTACTTATTTTGAGAATTATTTTTTCATCCCCTAATTTTTTTGATATAAATTTTTAAATAAATGTATAATATTATAAGGGGACGTATTAATTATTACTACTGTTCGTTAAGTACCTAGGTATAGAAACTTTCTTAAAAGTGTTCCCATTACCTACCCAGATTTTTTAAATTGGAAAATACCTAATGCTACTGTTACTTACTGTTCTTCAGGTAGGTATGTAAGTATTATGAGAGTCATCAAGTAAGTATTTATTTACATCAGTAACCAAGCATTGATGTTTATCATGTTTACGAAAAATATAAATGTTTGAATCGACAGAATGATTATCATTATCAATCTCTGCGTCGTAGGTTTAGCAAATATTGTAACCGATAAACCGAAGGACCAAGTTGATTTCTATATTCCAACTTACGCAGTAAGATTTTGTTCAAACTTTTTTTATGGGTATATATTATGTGATTTTCATCACGAAGATTAGAGAATAAAATGAAATAATATTTTTCAAAAAATTTATACCCAATAATCCGTATATTTTGTTTCGGTATGTACTCAGGCTAATATAATTTTTATACCTTTGTCAACAATATATTTGTTTATTTTTTAATACTACAATGTGTTTTTGACATTGACACATAACCTCAAAATTCCACCTGTTTGCCACTGGTATTTGTTTACATCTAAGTTTTAATTAAATAAAACTCTTCAAATCATCTAAAATGAGTGAAGAGACTGCTGAAAATAATCCCCAAATGAAGAGAAATAGGAAAAAACGCAAGAACTTCCTCGCAAATGCCAAGAAATATGCGAAAAAAGGTCAAATGGGGCGCGGTACCAGGATGCCCGATGAATTGTATCAATACTTCGTTGGGATCCTCGATGTTATGAAGCAAGGGATCGAGGATAAAGAAGAAAGAGGTAAGGTGTCCATACACACCTATACTTGGTCTAAGTTTAGTTAGTTTTTGAACTGTATAAATACGTCGAAAGTTTATACATTTTACCTTTAAAATCTTCAGATATCACTTATTTACAATAATTTTATAACAGTTAAGTTAATAAAGAGTAGTATAGATTTTTACATTAACTGCATTCAATGTTCTTAGCCTTAAATCAAACAACAAACTTAATTATTGTAAACTGTCCGATACCCACTTCATTGTACCTTAAATTTCAGTTGCCTTAGTAAACAATGTATTGGAACGGACAAAAGGAGAAGAGATGAACGTAGTTGGAAACCAGCTCGGCTGCAGAGTTGTCGAACTGCTACTCCCATTCGCTTCCGCTGAAGACTTAGAGAGGTTCATGGATGTACTTTCGCCAGAATTACGTAGACTATGCTCAGACAACTTTACGAGTCATGTTGTGGAGACGTTACTAAGGGTATCCTGTATTAGAGCTACGGAAAAGTTACAAACAAATGATGATGAAGAAGTACCGAAGAAAAAGAAGAAGAAATCTAAGGAAGATTCAGAATACAGTGAAGATCATTTGCAAAAATGCTACGACTTTACGATAAAGATTTGTAAATATGCCTTAAATAATTTAGAAGACTTTGTTTGGGATCAGTACGCTAATCACATATTGCGTAGCGCGTTGAAATGTTTAAGTGGGATCACGTTGTTGCCCGGAGAGAAACCGAAGACAAATATGTTCAAAGAAAATGTTGCAGATGAAAAGAAAGGTAATTTTTCTGATTTATTTATCTTTCTTTAAAATATTTTTAGGGAGAATATGGATTATGGATCTTTGTGTTTGATTGTGGTTGCGCCCCAAGCTGTTCGTTTAAAGCCTAAGGTCAGCTGAGACCTATGAATCTGGATTTTACTAGTAATGTTATCATGAATTAAAACTTATCATGAATTTATCTACTTTCCAGGCATTCCACCGCATCTAACAAAAATGGACTACAAAGTGGTACCAGAAGAATTTAAAGAGTTAGTCAAAGAGTTTGCCAACCGATTATCAGCGTGGCCCCAGTTCAAGGACTTACCGTACCAAAACCTGACGTCTGCATTGCTGCAAGTGTTATTATATGCGATCAAGAATGTCGACAGTTCGATCACAAAGGATTTGTTAAAGAAACTATTGGATGAGAGCTTCGCACCAGATGGTTGGGTGTCTGAAAATACGGATGAAAAGAAAAATGATGAGAAAGTTGATGTCGATGATAAAGACCATGTGCATGATGACAATACAGTTAATATGGGAGGTTTACCTCCAGTGTTCGAAAACCAGTCTGCGGTAAGGTAAGTTCACATAATAAATTCAATTGTAGGATAGCCACGCTTCGGCGTGAAAAGGCCGGCTCGACCGGAGTAATACTACGTCCTCACAGAAAACCGGCGTGAGGGAGTGCATGCGCTGTGTTTCGCTGCGTCTGAGGGTACCAGAGGAGAGAGCGACCTGTATCCAATCGCAGGTCAATAATACCCACTAATTAAAACAAACACAAAGGAAAAAAAAAACCAGAGGCCCTATCCAGGGAAGGGGGTTTAAATCCATTGGTAGACAATGGAACTACTGTTCCGAAACAAAGTGAGGGCGGGCCACTAATACATATTATTACTTTTTATTCTGTTTTGTCATGTTGTGAATGTGTTGGTCAATAAATATATTTTCTTTCTTCTTTCTTCCAGATTGCTGGAGGCAGCTCTCTTCGTGGCCAAGAAGAAGATGTACACCCAGATCTACGCCAAGTGCTTCATCAACCGGCTGAGCCGCCTCGCCGCGATGCCCATGCTCAACTTCACCGTGCAGCGGCTCGTGGACAACTGCCAGGTCAAGGAGGAGGTGAGGCGAACAACCAACCAACCAACCATACTTGTCATACTCAGAAATTGTATAATGAGGGATTTTACAAATGCAAAATCCGATAGATGGCGTTACGTTGACTTTAGGTCCAACTTCGACAACATTGGTAGTTTTTCAAATTTTAATTATCATGACATGTGGGCTAGAAGAAACTAATTTTAATTTGGAGAAAGGTACTGTTTAGTAAAAGTAAGTTATTTAGATATCCATCTTTTCTTTTGGTGACTTTTACCGGGGAAAATAAATGTTAGTTTTTCCTGATAAATTTACAAGACTCTAGAATGATAGATGTAACAGTCAGTATATTTTGGTGTTTGATAAAGTGGGGTCCACAGGATCCGATCCGTTTGTTTTACTTATATTTGTTAAAATTCTGAAGCATTTTTTTTTTGAAGAAAAAATACTTTTTCAATACAAATCACAGGAATTTCCCCATAGGGTTATAGCGTAGGAGAGCCTGTGATAATTAAGCGTAGTACGCGGCGAGGGCGGTCTTAAAGTCTGTCACTCTTTTAAGGTGATAGAGAGCATAGATAAATGTCGACAATTTTTTTTGCAATAGGCATGAAATTGTTTGATGTTATGATAGATTATAAATCGAAAATAAGTCTGTGCTAGTTAAAATTTAAAAATAATTCGTGTATCTGTCTTTATGATCGTCGAAATGTGGACATTGAAAGTCGAATTTAAAGTGTTAAATTATTCAAAAATCCGGTTATCATTGGATAGCCCATTAAGCCCAAAAGTAACATTTATTAAGAAAGTAGTAGTCTAAACGCAACATTTCATAGCTATCATATAAAATCCATACGTCACGCGTAGCTTAGAAAATACATATTTGTGACGTCACGGATATGTAGCGATTTTATATGGAGCGTTTTTGATCAAGTTCTAAAGTGATTTTCAAATAGTGATATCTCAGAAAGTTTTTAAGATATCAAAGTAATATTTTACTAGTGTTTTTGTGATTGAGGAATCTTACGTTGGTATAGACCGAGGCAACAAAGTGTAGTTATGACCTTGAGTGCGCAGAAACCAATTTAGATAGAAATTCTTATTTTTTAGTGCGCAAAATAACGGTCATCACTATACTTTCGTGCCTCCAGCTATATAACATGTTGAAAATAATTCGTCATGCCTATTGCTGAATGTGTGGTTTCCTTTCGTTTTCGTTCTCAGTTCGAGCCGATGTTCGACGAGCTGTCGGGGCAGTTCGGCGCGCTGCTGGCGTGCGGCAACACGGGCGTGCTGGTCGCGCTCGCCAAGGCCGCGCTGCGCCTGCGCGCGCGACAGCAGCAGCTCATCACTGTATGTATACCTTCACACCGCAGACAGACATGTTAGAGAGATATTCAAAACTGCAATACTACCCTCACGTACATAAATGGACACCCACACACGCTAGGACGTGTAAAATACACAGAAATACATACATTCACAAACACACACACACACGCACTCGTAAACACTCACATAAACGAATCTCCTTGTCGTAACATACCCATATTATGTACCTATTTAAGCAAATTTTATACCTACAATTGATACGACATTTAGAATTAGTTACAGTAGTACCAGTTTTATAAGTTACACCGATCTACTAATCACAACGTTCCGCTTACATGACAATTTCTAATTGGTTGATGCGTGCGCGCCATGGTCGGTTGTTATAGCAACTGCGACACTCGACAATCGTGAATTGTACTGTCATTTCATATTGAGCGAGATAGCACTACTCACTGTTTTTTTTTAATTGTCATCTTAATATAACGCAATAAAGCCTGTATTTCAACAGCGTTTGCAATCGTAGTCAATCGGCTATAATGCACTCTTCTGCGTAGACGAACTTTGCCGATGCGCCTTATAAACGTGGTACACCTGTACTGCGCTAGATTTAAGCTTATTTTGGAGTGTGCCTTGTTGGTAGTCTACTGTCATTTTTAACGAGCTAACGCTATATAGCATGCATTTCTATGATCGAAATTTCTACCGCAGAACCTGGAATCAGCCCTGAACTGTACAAAGGAGAACGAGAAGTACTTCTCAGTGTTCTGCCTGCGGCTGCTTCCCGCGGAGCGCGTGGATACTACTCGTCTGAGCCAGGAGTACTTCATCCACGTGCACGGATCCGTGCTCCTGCAGACCATGCTGCACTTCCAGGTCAGTGGCACACAAGACATAGACCGTGGCCCTTCCTACTGAATAGCGTCGAACAGAACATTGCTGCAATTCCAGGTCAGTGGCAGACGGGACATAGACCATGGCCCGTCCTACTGTCTAGCGTCGAAAAGACCATTGCTGCAGTTCCAGGTCAGTGGCAGACAAGACATAGACCATGGCCCTTCCTACTGTCTAGCGTCGAAAAGACCATTGCTGCAGTTCCAGGTCAGTGGCAGACAAGACATAGACCATGGCCCTTCCTACTGTCTAGCGTCGAAAAGACCATTGCTGCAGTTCCAGGTCAGTGCCAGACAAGACATAGACCATGGCCCCTTCCTACTGTCTAGCGTCGAAAAAGACCATTGCTGCAGTTCCAGGTCAGTGGCAGACAAGACATAGACCATGGCCCTTCCTACTGTCTAGCGTCGAAAAGACCATTGCTGCAGTTCCAGGTCAGTGGCAGACAAGACATAGACCATGGCCCTTCCTACTGTCTAGCGTCGAAAAGACCATTGCTGCAGTTCCAGGTCAGTGGCAGACAAGACATAGACCATGGCCCTTCCTACTGTCTAGCGTCGAAAAGACCATTGCTGCAGTTCCAGGTCAGTGGCAGACAAGACATAGACCATGGCCCTTCCTACTGTCTAGCGTCGAAAAGACCATTGCTGCAATTCCAGGTCAGTGCCAGACAAGACATGGACCATGGCCCTTCCTACTGTCTAGCATCGAAAAGACCATTGCTGCACTTCCAGGTCAGTGCCAGACGGGACTAGCAAGCTAGTAGCCCAAGGCACTTCCTATTGTCACAAGGACCAAACAAACTAGTGCTTACCCCATGGCCCTTCCTACTGTCTAGCGTCGAAAAGACGATTGCTGCAATTTCAGGTCAGTGCCAGACAAGACATAGACCGTGGCCCCTCCTACTGTCTAGCGTCGAAAAGACCATTGCTGCAATTCCAGGTCATTGGTTGACGGGGCACATCCCGACATTTAGCACATGGCCCTTCCTATTGTCTCGGTATAGTACCGAATAGACTATTGCTGGAATTTCAGGTGAGTGGTAGACTAGCCCGCCAGAAGCCCATGGCCCTTCCTACTGTCTAGCATCGAACAGACCATTGCAGCAGTTCCAGGTCAGTGACAGAAACGGACGGGACAGGAAACGGGATGTATCCTGGCATTAGCATGGCCATTCTTACTGTCTAGCACCGAACAGACAAGTTCCAGGTGAGTGACAGGATATAACCCACAGCCAGCCCTATCGTCTTGGCATAGGATTAAGGATAAAACAAACGAGTGCTGCATTTCCAGGTGAGTAGAAATCTGGCCTCTTAGACTAAAAATCTCGATAGGGAAACATAGTGAATGATGCTCTTTCACTGCCAACTGACCTTAGAAGACTGACTCGAATACATTCAATAGGAGAAAGCACCGGATAGACCATTGATGGGCATCCAAGTAAGTGTTAGTCAGAATATATCCCACAATCAGCTTATGGTTCTTTCTACTGTCTCGGCATGAGGATTAAGGATAAAACAGAGTGCAGGAGTTCCAGGTGATTGGTAATCTGGACTCATCCCACCAATAGCCCATGGCTCTTCATCGAACAGACCATTGCAGCAGTTCCAGGTCAGTGGCAGACAGGACTAACCCGGCATTAACACATGGCCCTTCCTTCTGTCTAGCATCGTTTCTTGATACAAATCGACCCGAGCCCATTAGTGTGAAGAAAGATTTTGTTTTCGATTTCAGTGTTGGTCCCATAGTATTAAGATGTTCAGTTTCATGGGCTGAGCTACCACCTGAGAGGTTTTGCTATTTAAATAACACGTCGCATCATCGTCCCCAGCGTCCAGCCAAAGCCGTGAACAGCCTGCTGGAGCTGTCCCCCGAGGAGCTGGTGGTGGTGCTGAGCGACGCCAAGGGCTGCCACGTGGCCGACGCGCTCTGCACCAGCGCCTGCGCGGGCGTCAAGGCCCGGGACAAGCTCGTGTGGAGGCTCAAGGTGGGTTTGTGATACTCGAAGTCATTTTAAACTAAAGTGCCCAAATCTTAAACCAAACTGCCCAAAGTCACCATTAACTAAACTGCCCAAAGTTGTCTTAAACTAAACTGAACAATGTCAATCTCGTCTGAAACAAAACTACCTGAATTTAAACTTAGTGACAAAATATATGAAGACCCTAAAACTTATAAAGAGGCAATATCTTGTCAAGATAAAGAACTTTGGAAGAAAGCCATGCAAAGTGAAATTGGTTCTCTGAATGAGAATGGAACTTGGACTCTTGAAAGATTACCAAAGCATAGGAAGGCTAGTCAAAGTCATCACAAACTAAACCGCCCAAAGTTATCTTAAACTAAACTGACCAAAGCCAAGGCCATCTGAAGCAAAACTGCCTGAATTCAAACTTCATTCATCATAAACTAAACTGCCCAAAGTTTTCTTAAACTAAACTGACAAAAGTCAAAGTTATCTTTAACTAAACTGCTCCAACTCATCGTCCGTCAGAGTCATCTATAACGAAACTTGTGACACCACTGGTGTTGCAGGGCGGCGGCATTCGCTTACCTCAGATGATCTGTCTGCTCGTCTGCCACCTATCACATAAATAAAAAAAAAATCTTTCCAGGGCTTCTACCAAAAGCTGGCCCTCTCCCAATACGGGTCCCGAGCCTTTGAACAGGTCTTCGAGGCAGCCAGCCTGGAGCAGAAGGTCAAGATCATGTCGGAGCTGGCGGACAAGAGCAGCCTCCTCAACAGCACCAGCTACGGCCGGCTGCTGGCCGCCAAGCTGGACGTGGCCGGCTTCAAGCTGTCCCAGAGTGCTTGGGAGCAGGCCAGAGCCAAGAAAGATAAAAAGGATGATAAATAAACGTGGAATGATAACAAATCTGAGGTGTTTTTTTTCTGTCCTTGGTCGTAATTTTTTTTTTAACTAGCAGACGAGCAGACAGACCACCTAATGGTAAGCGGTTGCCGCCGCCCATTAACACCTGGAATGCAAGTACGCTGCCAACCTTAACCCCCTTTCCCCCAAATTGGCCCTCCATTACCCTCACTCACTCGACGAAACTTAAATTAAATATTATTATGACTAACAGCGCTGCAACGTATTTCGTGCATCGGGGACTTACTTTGAAGGTCAGGTGTCTATGGGCGGCGGCAATCGCTTGCCATCAGGTGATCCGCCTGCTTATCTGCCACCAAAAAAAGCATAGTTTAGCTAAGCTATCTTATTAAGAACACAACACAGTTATTTAAAAACTATTTTATTAAACGGTCTACTTCTTAACTAAGGGTAGGGGGTATTGGCATATGCCATTGCACCCTTTAGGGATCTCTCCCGGCTGCAGCTGGCAGATCTTGTTGCCGCAGACGTACTCGCCCTTCCGGAGGGCTGGCTGGCGGGTTAGGGGGACCCGGCCTGGAACCAAAACGAAAATATTGAACTAATCATCATCATCATCATCATCAGCCCGGTAGTACCCACTGTTGAGTATAGGCCTCCTTTCTTTTCCGCCAAAGTTCCCGGTCCTGAGCTGCTCGGATCCAAGCAGGACCTCCTAATTTGGTGATATCATCGACCCATCGTGCTGCTGGACGACCAGGATTTCGTTTGCCCATTCTAGGGCACCATTCGGTAAGGAGCTTACTCCACCTGCCATCACCTCGCCTGGCTAGGTGTCCTGCCCAATTCCACTTGAGTTCCATCACTCTTAATCCGACATCATAGACTTTTGTCCTGCGTCGAATTTCAGAGTTCCTTGAAAGAGAGAATTGAACTAATAGTAATAGAAATATTTAAGTTTTTTTATTTTGCACATCACAACACGACATTCACATCGTTTTGGACTTTAATTTAATGGTAGTTCAAAACATAGCCGACAGATGGCGCTGGGTGTCGCGTGTTTCGTTTTCCGGGTTACAAGCCTTGTCATTACCAATAGATGTAGGTAATCTTTTATACTATTTATAAAGAGATAACTTCTATAACCAACGACAAGGCTTATAGGTAAACCGAAAACACGAAACGCTTGCTTGATGTAATTGGATACAGCGCCATCTATTGGTTCATTTCTGAATTACGGTCCCGAAGCGAAGAAGGGCGGGCCACTAGTCTCTTCACAAATAGTCAGTATAAGGGGATTAAAAGATTGCCAGCGCACTTGTGGCTCCTCTAGTCGTGCGGTTGTCTACCCAGATAACAATTTAAACTTGAAACTGACTTGCGATAGGTTTGATGTATCAAACATGAAGCTTTGTCTCAAATTTGCCGTGGCAAGTGTATAAACTTGAGGCGAGGTTAAATCAAACTTTCTAGTTCCGAAGCAACAAACTTATAGTAGGGGAGCCCAAGAGGGGATTTTGGGATTTACTCAAGCGCGGCAGATTACTATACAGGCAGGTACCTTGTACCCCATTAAATACCTCCACTGAGTATGAGTCCTGTATATGTGGCCGTGCGTCAAGGATAAAGGATCAGATTAGTAAAAAAAAATTGATCATCTGAAATTCTCGAGCGCGTCAGATTAAGATAGGATAAGTTAGTTATATGCTAAAAAGTGTATATTCCACTAATCTGACAATTTTCGATTGACGATAAGAAGTTAGTGGGTTACAAACTTGTAAAAAAAAAACGTCATCTTGACTTTCTCGAGCGTGGCTAAATTTTTTTTTATTTTTAAGGGAATAATTCAACGTTCACGAAAAATATATAATCTGACGATTTCCGAAGGAAGGAAAAATAATCGATAAAGTTTAAAGCGTGCAGCTATCACCGACGGACTATGGGTGGAGAGTTGTCGATGAAAAATATGAGATGATCTGGTTTGAGGGTGATCAATTGCCAAAAGCATACGAAGACGTTGTCGTAGCACCAGATGTTTTTGAGGATACTCCAGAATTAGGTATATTTTTTCTGCAATCATTGAAGAAATTATTATTCATGAGGAAAAATTCGTTTAATATTCTTATGATTTCTTGAGATACACTACCTCAGGATGAAATCGAGTCAGAGGAGGAAGATAATTCTACCGACGAAGATGACGATTAAAAAAAAAATATATTTTTCATATTTATTTTCTTATAAATAAAAGTTTTGTACTTCAAAAAATATATACTGGTTTATTTGCATGCTATTTTTTCAGTTTTTCAATTCGTTAAGTTAAAAGATTTGAAAAAATAAAAAATTTCTATTGTCAGATTAGGCCAATCCCTCCAGATAATTGTCAGATTATGAGACAACACGTTAAGGGTACATAGATGAACCATATATATCTTAATCTGACGCGCTCGACTATTTCAAAATGGCGATTTTTTTTTGCTCATTCAAATAATGGCCGCGAGTTTGGGTCACATCTAAATCGTCAGATTATTATATAAGAACCTTTTTTTTAGGTTCACTTAACACCCCCTTTGAAAATCTGACGCGCTCGATTAAATTTTTTTTTTCCGTTTTTTACCCTTTCATACGACCACCTCCACCATGGAAACAGTCAGATTAAAATATGTATGTTTTCAAAAATACGTAAGACATGGATGCTATTAATATCTGACGCGCTCGAGTATGTCCATGCAACTGTTTTTTTTTACATTTTTGAAAATTTACAGCGACTTCCCCCACCGATGGAAGTATGGATATTATATGACATTTTTTTTTTCTTATCATGTAAGCTTCGCAATCCAATATGTCTCTTTGACGCTCGAGTAAATCCCGATTTAGCATCCTGGGCTCCCCTACTATTACTAGAAAATTATTCTATAAAGTGTATGCAAGTTTGACATAACAAAGTTTGGAGGCCAATCGGGGGGGAAGGGGATAAAAGGTTAGTAGCAGCGCACTTGTTGCATGTGTTCATCATGGACGGCGGCAATTGCTTACCACCAGGTGATCCGCCTGCTCGTCTGCTACCTATCATATAAAAAAAACCTTGTCTCAGTTCCACACACTTTCCCAAGCAGGGCGCAGTGGCAGACGTCCCCGAGTGGCGCTCCACAACAATCACGATTGCGATTAAGAAACCATGACTCTAGTATTATTCACAAATTGGACTTCTGGTAGTCATTGTTTGGAAAAAAATCTCGTCATCGCGATGTAGAAAATAAACACGTCAACCGCACAAATAACTTGGTAATCCAGTACAAATACATAGCATTACAATTTTATATTTGCGGTCGAACTTTGCTTCAAAACACCACCCAGATAGCAAGCGAGCTTGTTGCAAACTTGATTTTTAGATTGTCACGTCAAACATTAAAAATCAAGTTTATGACAAAATTTGCTGTAAGCTTGTTGATTAAGGTATGATGTTTCAAGGCTTTGGTAATTTTGAAGCAAATTTCGACCGCAAATATAAAATTGTAATGCTATGTATTTGTACTAGATTACCAAGTTATTTGTGCGGTTCAGGGAACGAAACGAACTCGGTGCATTTTGTTTAGCAAAGCAAACCGCAAATCATCATCAGCAACCCACGTTCGTCCACTGCTGGACATAGGTCTCCCCTAATGCACGCCACCGCTCCCGATTTTCGGCCACTCTCATCCAGCTCACTCCAGCCAGCATTCGAATGTCGTCATCCCATCTTGTAGCAGGGCGTCCAACACTACGTTTGCCGAGTCGCGGTCTCCACTCAAGGACCTTATGGCTCCAACGGTTGTCAGTTCTGCGGCTAATGTGACCAGCCCACTGCCACTTCAGTTTGCTAATTCGGTGGGCTATGTCGGTGACTCTGGTTCTTTGTCGGATGACATCATTTCTGATGTGGTCCTTCAAAGATACTCGTGTTGTTCTTCAAGAAAGGCGACAACCGCAAATATAAAATTGTAATGCTATGTATTTGTACTAGATTACCAAGTTATTTGTGCGGTTCACGGAACGAAACGAACTCGGTGCATTTTGTTTAGCAAAGCAAACCGTAAATCATCATTTTCATCATTCTCAGCCAATAGACGTCCACTGCTGGACATAGGCCTCCCCCAAAGTTCTCCACACAGATCGGTCCTGTGCCACCCGCATCCAATGGACTCCCGAGACCTTCACCAGATCGTCGGTCCACCTGGTGGGAAGCCTGCCAACCACCATCCTGCATGGGGTGCAAGTGGTCCCTCTCAACATCTTACGGGACCAAAGTCAACCTCATCTGCACGTGGCGCACCCTGCTGCACAACGGAAGAGGCTCTGGCGTACCCCACCAACCCGCATTAGGCCTAGCGTGGTGGGTGTAGGCCCAAATCCCCCCCTATGATTAGTAGGACCAACACAAACCGCAAATATAAAATTGTAATGCTATGTATTTGTACTGGATTACCAAGTTATTTGTGCGGTCGGTCGTGTTTATTTTCTACATCGCGATGACGAGATTTTTTTCCAAACAATGACTACCAGAAGTCCAATTTGTGAATGATGCTTGAGTCATGGATTCTTATTGAAATCGTGACTCTATTGTGGAGCGTCCCTCGGGAACGTCTGCCACTGCGCCCTGCTTGGGAAAGTGTGTGGAACTGAGACTTTTTTTTTTTATGTGATACGAGCAGGCGGATCACCTGGTGGTAAGCAATTGCCGCCGTCCATGATGAACACATGCAACGAGTGCGCTGCTAATCTTTTATCCCCTTCCCCCCCGATTGGCCTCCAAACTTTGATATGTCAAACTTGCATACACTTTATAGAATAATTTTCTAGCAAGTTTGTTGCTTCGGAACTAGAAAGTTTGATTTAACCTTGCCTCATGTTTATACACTTGCCACGGCAAATTTGAGACAAAGCTTTATGTTTGATACATCAAACCTATCGCAAGTCAGTTTCAAGTTTAAATTGTTATCTGGGCAGAGTCACCGACATAGCCCACCGAATTAGCAAACTGAAGTGGCAGTGGGCTGGTCACATTAGCCGCAGAACTGACAACCGTTGGAGCCATAAGGTCCTTGAGTGGAGACCGCGACTCGGCAAACGTAGTGTTGGGTTGGACGCCCTGCTACAAGATGGGATGACGACATTCGAAGGCTGGCTGGAGTGAGCTGGATGAGAGTGGCCGAAAATCGGGAGCGGTGGCGTGCATTAGGGGAGACCTATGTCCAGCAGTGGACGAACGTGGGTTGCTGATGATGATTTGCGGTTTGCTTTGCTAAACAAAATGCACAGAGTTCGTTTCGTTCCCTGAACCGCACAAATAACTTGGTAATCTAGTACAAATACATAGCATTACAATTTTATATTTGCGGTCGAACTTTGCTTCAAAATTATCAAAGCCTTGAAACATCATACCTTAATCAACAAGCTTACAGCAAATTTTGTCATAAACTTGATTTTTCATGTTTGACGTGACAATCTAAAAATCAAGTTTGAAGCAAGCTCGCTTGCTATCTGGGCTATTGGCGGCAGGGATCGCTTGCCATCAGGTGGTGCGTCTACTCGTCTGCCACCTATCACATTAAAGAAAACTTTTGTTTCGGGATCGAATCCATACCAATAAATCGCTCTGGGTGTCAGTCAACCACATCGCGTGCTTCGCTACATACCTTTAACGGGTGCTCCGCCCTTAGCGTAGGGCTCCGAGCGGCGTATGCGCTGGTACTGCGGCTCTTTGGGCCTGTTGATCAGCCAGTGCTTAGGGTCCAGGGGCGAAGCGGTCACCAGCAGGCTTGCTGCCAATGCCAGGGTAATCAGGAGGAGCTGGAAGGAGAAATGGATATTGAGAAATTATTGTATTCAATAAACCTTCAAAAAGCGACCGTATTTCTGAAATCAATTTACTAATGTTAAATTACTACCTACTATTAAGTAGATAATTTACGACAAAAACTTTAAAACAATATCTCGGCTTTGTTTTCATAACAGACGATATCAAATCAAACAGAACCACTTATCATTACCTAGAAGCTGTTAAATAAAATCGTAAAATAGCAATGAACTCACCAGAACACGCATTGTTATTAGATTTATAAAAATGAAGTAAACAAGCGGTCACCAATCCTTGAGGGGGCAAGCTGAGCACTGATCAACTGGCTATAGTAATATAGAAACTGGTTGAGAGCGTGTTGACGGGGCCACAGCTAAATTGAGACAGTGGATCGAGTTTAAAGAGCGATTTACACTTCAATAAGTAGGTACAGTAGTGAGTTAAGTTGCTTCATCAGAGAGTTAAGTCATTGTTGTTGTGTGAACGGCAAAAAATACTTAACTCGCTGATATAGCATCTTAACTCGCTACTGTACCTACTTATTGAAGTGTAAATCGCTCTTAACTCAACACCACTTTCTAACAAACATTAAATCTTGTACCTAGGTAGGTAGCTGGCCCGGCGAACTCCATACCGCATTTTTTCTCACCTTCCAAATCCTACCTGGACTTTCATGAATGTTTAAAGGCTAAAATTAGCCAAATCGGTTCAGTCGTTCTCGAGTTTTAAGCAGACTAACGAACAGCAATTCATTTAATTAATAAACGTTATTTTTAGGTATTTGTATTTTTATTTAAACCTATTAAAAATTAATCAAGAAATAGAAACATGAAAATATAATCTGCCTGCATTGCTACTTCGTTTTCGTTTTTAGGGTTCTGTAGTCAAATGTTAAATAATGGAACCCTTATAGATTTGTCTTGTCTGTCTGTCTTTCTGTATGTCTGTAAATGTCACCGCTATTTTTTTCCTTCTAGATTCCTGTGAGGTCTTTGCCTTGCAGTGGAAATGAAATGTAATGAAATGAATGTTTATTTGCATAAATACGGTACAGAGTAGGTCTTATGATTGTTAAAAGAGCTCAACATACTTAACCATAACATGGCATACAAATCTATATTTTTTGTACAATGTCAGAATTGGGTGGGACAGTAAGTATATATATGTATAGACTGATACTTTACTACTACTATTACTACACTGTGATATCGTTTACGCTTTGAGTCACCGACTGAGAGACTGGGCATCGAGACACTGTGACTCACGACTGAGTTTACCGACTTCCTCACTATAATACAAAATATACTCTGTTCGTATGTGTCACTGTTTAAACAAGAAAAGGGTTGTCCGTGAGGATCCAAGTAGCTCAGGATCGGGCGACTGTTCAAAACCACCTGAGCGAGCTACTACCTACATAGGACAATATGGGTTCGAGAACCGCATGGGTACCTACAGAATTAGTTCAAATGAATATCGTCAAAAATATCGTCGTCTTCTTAGATCAGTGTAATTTTCAAAATCTTTAAGCCACACCATTTATTTAATTTTATCCTTAATTTAGCGTTTAGGTGTCTTACCAACATTTCATTAGGTTTATTTATTATTTATTTATTTATTTATTTGCAATACTTAGTGTTTGTAATATTTAGTGTATAACTTAGCTTTGGAAACTATTAATTGCTAATGTGTTATCTATTATAAGTTAAATTTATCATGTAGTATATAAGAAGCTGTATGTTTTCTTAAAAATAAAAAGAAATAAATAAATTAGGAAGTAGTGGGAAAACAATGCATGAGGCCGGCAGGCAACCGTAGGTAGATAAAGAAGAGACCTATACCTTCTCAGCAATGGGTGGTGGATGTAAGCTGATATGATGATTTACCTAATTATATCCTACTTAAATATCTGTTTCATAAACAAACATTGGTTCAAAGTTATGACGTATTTGCGCAGGCAAAACCGCGGCAATCAGCTAGCTCTTACAGGAAGGGATTTCCTAGTACGTAGTACGTATCACGTAACGTAGGTAGCGAAGTGTAGTATGCACAATAATTGCACATAAGTATGTACTAGCCGACCATTAACAATTACAATTAGGTAAATAACTTACATGTGTGTAATTTTGTAAACATTAGGGAAATACCTCTAGCGAGAAATACAGGTTTTCCTATTAATTTACGGTTTGTAAAGACAAGCTTTATAAATATTCTTTAACAATTTATCACGTGACTAGGTATAGATGTCGCCAACAAGACAGATTTGGCACGTGGCAAAAATCTGAACAAATGCTATAACTGGGTGTATACTGAACAAACACAAGGGTTCATCACACGAATGTTTGTCCAGGGTGAGGATCAAACCAACGATCTTTGGCGTATGAGGCAGGGTCACTATTAAAGGCGCCATCCGGCCAGTCATACTAGGCTGCTCCTAAAACGCAATAAAAATTTGCGAAATGAAAAAAAAACAATCATATTGCTATGTTTTTTACTCAAGTTTGTTCACTTCTCAAAATAGTAGATACTTAAGTATTACGTTTATAAAAGGGCAGTAGGTATCGCTGGGTAGACATCGTCCAAAACTCACTTCGTTTCGGGACAGTAGTTCCACTGTCTGCCAATAGATGGCGCTGGGTGTTGGTTGTATCGCGCTAGTGTTTTTGTCAATGTCTATAGATTTTATCTCTTTATAAATAGTATGGATATAACCATGTGGCTGTCCGTTCATAGTTCATTTACATTTGCGAATGAGTAATAGGTAATTTCGCGAATTGATGAGGCACAGAGGTAAATAACCCAATTCTGAACTACTTACCTACTGGTAACGATCTTCGAACACTGATGCGTTTGTCATTATCATCTCGGCGTGGGATTCCCGGTTGCATCCAAAGCTGTCGCGCTGGTGCCCGGGGTAGATACGCTTAGATCATCAACTTAACTACTTACTTAACAAATAAATACAAATACTTAAAACTGAAAACCAGCGCTGCAGTGGCTTCAATGAAGCAGCTGCAGCATATGCTGAGTTTGGACCTTATTAACCACCTATGTATCTGTCTATGTACTTATGTAAGCACTTAATGTTCCTTTCCGTTTATCTACCTACCTCTTATTATGTATTCTGTGTCTTACTACTGTCGTGTTGTATCTGTTTTTGGTTGGTCAATAAATGTTTACTTACTTACTTAGGTACCTACTTACTCCACTGGCTCAGCGACCCGAAACGAGTCTTGGCCTCCGAAACAAGAGAACGCCACTTCGGTCGATCCTGTACCACTTGTTGCCAGTCCTTGGCCTGAAGTTCTCGCAGATCACTCTCGACAACGTCTTTCCAGCGATACCTAGGTCGGCCTACCGGGCGTCGGCCTATCGGTCGGCTTTGGTATGCTCAACATTGCACTTCTGGATTTTCCAGAGCTATGTGCATATTTCTACCATTAGCTCGGCGGTGAACGATAACATCGTAAGGAAACCTACATCTACCCGTTCCAAATAGTATCTAAGTATACTATTTATAAAGAGATAACTTCTATAGACAACGACAAGGCTTATAGGTAAACCCAAAACACGAAACGCTTGCGCGATGTAATTGGACACAGCGCCATCTATTGGTTCATTTCTGAATTACGGTCCCGAAGCGAAGTGAGGGCGGGGTGTGTTCCTCTGTGGCCGGACCACATTTTAGTACTCAGATTCTATAGTTCGAAAAAATACCTACCTAAAGTCTACTTTCACCGGAATATATATATGTAATTAGTACCTCAAGAGATATCTTTTTATTTAAAAAAATATGTGGTCCGGCCGCTGAGCAGTGCTCTCTAGCCGCGCCACCTCAAATTAAAGAGAGTATAGTGAACTATTAATAAATCAATATCCCGAAAAAAGCTACCTAAATAGTACCTTGCATATAACAAATATGTTCCAATAAACCCCTTTAGTAAAGGAGTTATTCGTCGTAAGGTGTGGTCCGGCTGGAAGGTATACTCTGCAGCAATTCAGTATTGACATGATTATTATTAATGATCCATAAACTAATTTATATAAAAGTACCTTGTGTCTACTTTTCATTTATACAATTTTTTTCTCAACAAACTATGAATTTTGATTAATTAATCTTTAAAGTATGTGGCGCGGCTAGGGAGGATTACTTTTAGCAAACAAAATAAAATATGCGGTATTTTTTTTTACAACGAAAACGGCATAATAAGTACTGTATAAAAAGAGATGGATTTCATATGTAAACTTTTTTTTTTACAAAAATGATTTTGAAAAAGGTGTACTATTAAAAGAATAGGTAATATGACGAAGTAAGGTAATTTTAAGTTTTACATAAACAATAGGTATACTGAAAACCAATATATATATATTCATAATCCAATATAAATAAGAAAATAATAATACAATAGGTTTTTTAAATTGAGGAACTAAGTATAACTTTAAAACGCCTTCCAAAATGTTGTAAGCAATTTGTAAAAATTACAAGTTAATAGAATGCATTACAATATTATTAAAAAAAAATCAACTACCAGGCGGGAATCGAACCCGAGCCTCTAGGATAACCAGCGCAACCGCACTAGCTTTATGCTATCGGTCAGTCCATCTGCTCGTATGAAATTCTTCTTTCCATTACAACCTTTTTATAGATGCGCTACAATATTAGCAGATTGTATAGCCGTCGTTATAATATTTTAAGTACGAGGGTAGTTTGTTATTATTTTATTATCATAGCTTGAACATATTTAAGCGATTTAAGTACTGAGGCTTTTATTTTAGCTTTGCGCCGTTTCATGTCACGTAGAGGAAAGCCTCGCGAAATATTTTGTGATAATGGCACCAACTTTGTTGGGGCTAATAGAGCATTAGCACAACTAGTAGAAAACTGTTCTAAGGTTGTAATGGAAAGAAGAATTTCATACGAGCAGATGGACTGACCGATAGCATAAAGCTAGTGCAGTTGCGCTGGTTATCCTAGAGGCTCGGGTTCGATTCCCGCCTGGTAGTTGATTTTTTTTTAATAATATTGTAATGCATTCTATTAACTTGTAATTTTTACAAATTGCTTACAACATTTTGGAAGGCGTTTTAAAGTTATACTTAGTTCCTCAATTTAAAAAACCTATTGTATTATTATTTTCTTATTTATATTGGATTATGAATATATATATATTGGTTTTCAGTATACCTATTGTTTATGTAAAACTTAAAATTACCTTACTTCGTCATATACCTATTCTTTTAATAGTACACCTTTTTCAAAATCATTTTTGTAAAAAAAAAAGTTTACATATGAAATCCATCTCTTTTTATACAGTACTTATTATGCCGTTTTCGTTGTAAAAAAAAATACCGCATATTTTATTTTGTTTGCTAAAAGTAATCCTCCCTAGCCGCGCCACATACTTTAAAGATTAATTAATCAAATTCATAGTTTGTTGAGAAAAAAATTGTATAAATGAAAAGTAGACACAAGGTACTTTTATATAAATTAGTTTATGGATCATTAATAATAATCATGTCAATACTGAATTGCTGCAGAGTATACCTTCCAGCCGGACCACACCTTACGACGAATAACTCCTTTACTAAAGGGGTTTATTGGAACATATTTGTTATATGCAAGGTACTATTTAGGTAGCTTTTTTCGGGATATTGATTTATTAATAGTTCACTATACTCTCTTTAATTTGAGGGGTGGCGCGGCTAGAGAGCACTGCTCAGCGGCCGGACCACATATTTTTTTAAATAAAAAGATATCTCTTGAGGTACTAATTACATATATATATTCCGGTGAAAGTAGACTTTAGGTAGGTATTTTTTCGAACTATAGAATCTGAGTACTAAAATGTGGTCCGGCCACAGAGGAACACACGAGGGCGGGCCACTAGTTTTTTTATAACCAAGTCCTATGAGGACTTAATTTAAAAACTAATGTAAAATAGACCGCCACGGAATAATGTAACAAAAGCTGTATCGAACCCACAAATTCGCAATCCAATACGACATAAAAATACAAAAACAATTACCTCAACAATTTCAATCCAACCTGCGTCTGACATTTCTTAACAACCCTTTGTTAACTTGCCCCTAAAATAAAACGCTACTCTTTGATCTATCTTAGTTCATGTTGCAAAGCGGGATGACATGACACCTGACACGTCTTTGTGCTCATGCCCGCGAGCGAACGTCCGCCCCGGCCGGCGTCTGACAGCCTTCTGGCATTTCATGTTCCAAATTTGAATTTCGTAATCTGCCCGCGGCCAATCAGCGTCTTTGACGTCGAAAAAGACCGTTGTAACAAACATGAGTAGAACTTGTCCCCTTTTGGACTTTAGGGTGATTTTATAAAGGTCATTTGATTGTTCTTGAGTGGAGACCGCGACTCGGAAAGCGTAGTGTAGGCCTCCGGCTAGATGGAATGACGATTCTGCGAAAGGCTGTTGGTATAGAGTGGATGTGTCTAGCCGAAGACAGGGTGAAATGGCGAACATTGGGGGAGGCCTATGTCCAGCTGGACTGAGACAGATGATGATTTGATTGTTGGACAACGAAGTATTGGTAGGGTGCGTGGGTATATGGACATTGTTGCTTCTAAACCTGTTGGTACGTACAGCCACACATCAAAGTAGAAATTGACCAACCGAATCAGCGGTAGATTACCAAATTTGACATTCTTGCTGTAAAGGATTTTTCTATCAGACTATCTAGCACATTTTTCAGACGCAATAGTCCCCATGCAATCGAGTGAAGCTCTATGCATCTCAGCCGTGACGTCACTCGGCGGCGGTGACGTCACTCGTTGCGACGCGCAATTAAATAGATGTCGCGGCCAGCGCACACTTGCGCGGGAGACCACAGTGAGGTGACTTTGTGTGATAGACAGATCGGATTTAGGAGTGCGGTGTTGCCAGATGTCGAACTTTTTTATCGTATCAGGGTAGCCAAAAATTTTATCAAAGTACGTACAGTCATCCACACATCAGGTTACCACAACCTGCGTCATTTGATATTCAACCTAACGTGTATGACAGTTACTATCTTACTGTAAGATGCGAATTGGTTGAAGAAATTAAAATTTTTGTATACTTTGATGTATGGCTGTGCATTACACGACTGGCCGGATAGGTAGTCTGTGGTAGGGACCATACGCAAAAGGTCGTGAGTTCGATCCCCACTCTGGACAAACATTCGTGTGAACACTTGTGTTTGTTCAGTGTCGGGGTGTTATAATGTATTTAAGTATTAAATTTGTAATCCTCTGTTGTCTGATATCTGTAACACGAGTGCTTAAGCTACCTACTTAGTATGGAGTCAGGACAACTATTCAGAGATGTTGTAAATTAATTTATTTACTAGTGGTCCGCCCTCACTTCGCTTCGGGGCGGTAATTCAAAAATTAACCAATAGATGGCGCTGTGCTAAATTACATCGCGCAAGCGTTACGTGTTTTCCGTTTACCTATAAGCCTTGTCGTTGTCTATAGAAGTTATCTCTTTATAAATAGTATAGATTTACACCTTTGTGTCTGGAAATAAATTATTTATCTTTCTTTCTTTCTTTCACCTCATAAAAGCGAATGTATTCCTTCTTAAAACGTCGGCAGCGCACTTGCTACTCCTCTGGTGTTGCGGGCGGCGGTAATCGCTTACCTACTATCAGGTGATCCGTCTGTTCGTCTGCCCCCAATATCATAAAAAAAATCGAAAAACGGAAATTTTGCGTCCCGCCGCTTATTTTCGGGACGACGGGACAAATATAATATTGTAGATATTCGTAAAATTTATCTTTCTGCAACCCTAATACACTGTGTGCTGATAGAAGGGGGGGGGGGGGGGGGGGAGGCGTGTGCTTCCCCAAAATGGTTTGTCGACTCGAGCCGCGCTAGACTTGATGGAGTGTCGTTTAAGCATGACCACACTTCAGGGATTTATTGGACTGACTGTCCAATAAATTTTATTGGCTAAGCAGATTATTATGTATGTATAACGTGTTTAAAAAATGCTAATAAAATTTTAAAGCAGGAATCAACGCGACGTTTATTGTTAAGCACATCGTAAGTATTGCTGTAAGTTACTGTTTGACGATTCGGCTAGGTTGTATTATACAATCCGGCTACGACACAATACTTATACCCTACTAGCTGTTACCCACGACTTTGCACACGTGAAATCTTATATTTAATCTAAGCGTGGAATGGTATCTTTGAGTAGCATTTTTAATTAAGTATTTAATCATTTTCACCTCCCCCCCCCTTACAACCTCCTTTCGCAATAAAAAGTAGCCATGTTCTTTCTCAGGGTCTAGTCTAGACTATCTTATACCAAATTTCATTCAAATCCGTTCAGTAGTTTTGGCGTGAAAGATTTAGAAGTCATGGCGACCCTACCCAAAGCAGAATCTGCGGTCACCAGGAGTCCCATCGCTTGCATGACATCCCTTGATCAGGAGCCGACCAAATTGTCATTAATGGCAGTTTAGCTGATCACGCGCAATAATACGTGAAGTACCTAAGTACAGTCAGCCACACATCAGGTTACTACCACCTGTCAAATTTCCTTAATTTACAACCTAATAATAATGACAGTAAGATGAGAGTCGATTAAAGAAAGGAGAATGGGCGATTTTGTATGGAACCCGTCCTAACCCTTGTAACAAGTTACAACTTGTGTAAACATGTTGTCTTGTGCTATGTCATGACTTCCATATAGTTTTTTATTTATTATTCAATGCAGGTAATATTATTCGAGCATAAGTAAATAAAACTTTTTATATTACGGAGGTCCATTCATAGTTCTCGGGACTTAATATTGCCTTCGTGACAACTTGGGATATGTAGAAAACGTTAAATAAAAAATATGTAAGGTACATAATGATTTATTAAATAGTTACTCCATTAGTAATTATGATCTATAATTATGTCATCCAAAAATGTAGCAGGCAACAAAACGTTTGGCTGGTGTCTTGCCCAACCAAGGTACCAAATAATGCTCATAATGTGTGCGCAAGTACCCACTGTTCGTTTTCCAGTTAAACAGGAGCAATAATAATTGCTGACTGAAGCTCTTGGTGTTTCTGCTTCATTATTTACTAAAATATAGCAGTAGTAAATCCTGCCAGAAGTCTTCACGTAAGTCAACGGTGAAATAAAAAGTACGATCTCTCAACGTAGTAAACAGATGAGATGGTCACATAACACAACGAAAGGCTGAGAGGAGACTGATAAAGTAAAGATGAAACAACCGCGAGAAGCGCACACGCAGGAAAAAGAGACGGAACGAGGCTTGCGTACGCCTCAGAAAAGGACGGGGCGAGACGCCATGACAGGCGCGCGCCGGGCGGTCGGAGCCGGGATAGTCAGTAGCCTTGCGGTTCTATTTTTTTTAAATGTATATGAAAAAACTACCGGTTTTTTTCATCATAAAAATGGTTGTAAGTTTTACCTTGCACGAAATCCAGACTAACCGCCATACAAAATTTTTTAGTGCTATTTAATATCATCAATATGACATAGGTTATGGAGTGTTACAATACATAGGACGAAACCGCCCATTCTCCTTTGACAGTGTTGTATACTTTGATGTGTGGCTTTGTACAAAGCACACAAGCAGGCGGTTCGTCATTATTCCGGTAGATGGCACTATGCATTTTTATATCGCGCAAGCGATGTGTGTCACCGGAATAATGACCCCAAGCCGCCTGCCTAGATTTGACGGTTCTAAAATAAAACCCAGCAAAACAGACGGAACTGGTATTTTAATATTTTTATTCGATCGTCTCCCTGCCTGGACTGGACCTCGAAGGTGCCTTCTACATGGTCCTTCGAGCCTGATGTGCCTCAGTTCTACAGTACGCCAGCTATTTTTATAAACGATAGCCAAAATTCTGGGGAAAGAATTGTCCCTTGGATAATTTTTGCTTTCATTTCTATGTATTTGTTAAGTATAGTACAGTTAATAAAAAGGTGCACCAACCACACATCAGATTACACAGCCTGTTAAAATAGTTGTTCATTGGTCTGCTTAAAATTTTCGTCTTGAAATATTCGTGGAAGGCCAGAGAAGGTTTGAAATTTCGAAAAAATGCGATATGGGATTCGCCAGGTCAGCTAGTTTTCAAAAGTTTCTAGGTCGTACCCATACCTACCTACTTTTAGTAGTAAACTAATGTTAAGTATACGAAAATTACGCTCAAAGTTGGCACACTAAAATAAAACAAGAAATAAATTTTCTAATATTTTTATTTCACGAATTCGATGTAGAATTTATAGATTAGCCTAATATGTGCTTGATTCAGTGTCTCTCAAAATATCTATCAATTTCTTCTTTTAGGTACATATAAAATAATATAAATACATAGATGCATTGTAGGTTATCATTATTTTATCAAAGTTAAATTACTGGGTAAGATATTGTATAAATACTTATTAGTTTAATATTTAATTAAAAGGGATGAAATTGAAAGTATGTTTGAGAAACGCTGATGAGTCGAAAATCTTATTATTTATTAAATTCGAAATTTTATACACCAATAACATTTATTTTAATATTGCACATTAAATTACAAACCAGTGGCTTTTCTTAAATATAACAATTATTAATATTATATTTACATTCACAGCGTTGAATATATTAATTTCTTATTTCTTATATACAATTACGGGATTATACCTAAGTAAATAATTAAAATAGTATATAAGTATGTACAAGGTATAATGAAACATGAATATTTCGGCAAGTGGCATTATTATAACCATTGTCTAAAGAAATATTATACTGAAATTTTTGTATAGCGTTGTTTTATACAGAAAATTTCCGTAACAAACGAGAATAAGTATATATTGTGAAAGGGACAGGTTTTCGTTCATGAATTCAGTTTCGTTGTAGGTTCTCTATTAATGTCTTCAACGAGCCAAAATATCTTTGTCTCATTTATTGATTTGAGCATTTATGTATGTAAAAAATAAACAAAAAAATATTGTACCTACGTAGGTACAGCCACACATCGAAGTATACAAAACTGTCATATTTCTACAATCGTCTATCATCAAACTGTCACACACATTAGGTTAAATATTATCAATTGAGGAAATTGGACAGGTTGTGGTAACCTATACCCAAAACTGTAATTCGAGACCAAAAAATCTACTACAATGTTGCTACATTGATAAAATGATCGTACCATAGTATAACCTTTTTTTCTAAATACACTAGCTGATATAATTTATTTATTGGTAATTTTGATTGTAATTTAAAGAAATAATTTTATTAACTTATTTCACGTAAATACAAGACGCTTTAATAAAAACTTAATCATCCGTAATTTATTTTTCAAAGATGTTATTGCGCTTGTAACACTTCAGGTGTTAATAACATTTGGTATCTACCCAACACATTTAACAATGTATGGAACTTGACAGTTTAGTCTGCATAATAACACAGAAGGTTAAATATTATCAATTGAGGAAGTTGGTACAGGTTGTGGTAACCTAATGTGTGGCTGACTGTACTATGTAGGTATACTGCTAAGGTAAATAGAGAAAAAAAAACAACATTAGTATTATAATTCAAACTTATTATACGTTCATCATAGCAAATGTGTTTCACGAAATCACCACAACAAAGCGAGGTTTGTAATTTTATGTTGAATCAACTGCAATAAAAAAGAATCGACCCGTATTGTTTATACAGGGTGTATCTGTGAACATTTACATCGTTTAACCACGTGTTCTACCAACCAATCTGAACAACATTTGTTCTATGACTTTTGAAAATTCTCATAAAAAAATTTCATCTTTCCATACAAAATCGGTCACGTGACTTGGCCATTTTGTATGGGGAGTCGAAAAAATTTTCGAAGAATTTGGCAAAGTTGTTGAACAAATGTTGTTCAGAATGGTTGGTAGAACACGTGGTTAAAGGGATGTAAATGTTCACAGATACACCCTGTATTATATCTTAAATATTTACAAATGCATTAGGAATGCTCATATAATTAATTTATTATAATATATTATTCTTTACAGTAGCTTAAACATCAAGCTTATGATACTTATCACATAGAAATAACAAACGAAAATGGCACCAATACTAATAAAAAAAAAAACAATTATTGTATTATTATACTAATAAACCGTTAAGGTAGGTACAGTTGAGGAAATATAATGTTTAGCAGTTTAATCGTATTGATCGTATTGTTCGATGGAATTTCAATGATAGACTTGCGTCATGTAGTTTGAAATACATAATTTAGTTGTAAGGAGACTTTTATTTATAAGTTGTATGATAAAACTGGATTTTGATTCACACAACATCTCATACATTGACCTGAATCCCTATGTAGGTACTAAGTAGCTCAAATATGTCAAAGGTAAAGTTTGTCTAATAAAGACTTAATCTGGTACTTAATCTTAAATAAAAATCTGTCTAATAACCACTTAGTCTGGTACTTAATGTCGGGAATAAAAGTGACATTAATGTCACTTTTAATGTCTTAGATAGAATTTATAACTAAGATTAATTAACATGTCGTGGTTATTCGTCAGTCACTTAACCACTGTCAGTACGAAGTACAAGTAATTATGACATGAAGAATGTCAGAATATTGTCAAGCTGCTAAACATTACATTTCCTCGACTGTACAATGCGACAAGGGTTTTTAGCCGGATGACAAGACACATACTTAACTGTTTTGAACGTTTCTTTGTAGAAAAACCCGCAGTCTGTGAAGTGATTCATCGGCCAAAACACACTGTATCCATCAGGTATTACCTAATCTTTGGTTTTCAAGACTCAGAGGTATTCCTCACCTCATCTTTCACAATAACGTAAACAAACAATGTTTCTAATGGTCATCACGGCACAAGTTTAGGTACTAACTGTCGCAGTCATAGACGTCAATTAACTTTAATTGTCACTTAACGTCGTAAGGCCCAGACAGCAGATACAAAGGAAAATCAATCTTTTTAAGGCTTTTGGATCTTACGACGTTAAGAAAGAAAAAAATAAGATAATTAACATTAAGGTTAAGTAAGTGACATCTCTGAGTGTGGCAGTGAGATCGTATGCAGCGTGAACGCTCTAAAATCGAGAATATTTATGATGATGACTATGTGGTTTAAAAAACAACATCATTTGTAAAAGTAACATTTGATAACAAAACTAAACACAGCTTCACAGAAAATACCTAACCAATTTACCTCCTCACCTTCCTTGGAAACCTGATCGAGTTACAAGCCAGGGGTTCCTTACTGAGACGTCATTTCTTCCCCCCAATTATGGGGGGGATCAGGCCTTGAGCACTTGACAGCGTTGCCAAAGCAATCCTATCCGTATTAGTGGACGTTAGAGTCCTCTCTTGATTGGTGAGGAGCCTCTCAGCCGAGTTGAGAGAGCTGAGAGAGAGGCGGTTGTCTGTGGTGGTGGGGGGAGGGTTGGTTGTGGGGGGGAGGGAGGTGAGCGGGGTGGTGGCTCGCGTGAGGGGCTTGGGGAGGTTTGCGGGGGGAGAGTTGCGGAGGAGGGTGGTTGGTTTCTGGTCCCGGCCGCTGCAGACCTGTGGAGCAGATGTAGAAATAATTTAGTCGGTGACCTAGTAAAATAGCTTTTGTTATTTCGTAATAATAAAAATAATCAAATTTTAACTGTGGGAGAGCCACGCTTCGGCATGAATAGGCCGGCTCGACCGGAGTGATACCACTGCCTCACAGAAAACCGGCGTAAAGCAGCCCCTGTGCTGTGTTTCGCCGAGTGAGTGAGGGTACCGGAAACCCACTCGGGGGGGAAAAGGATAAAAGTTTGCCAGCGCACTTGTAACTCCACTGGTGTTGCAAGTGTCCATGGGCGGCGGCAATTGCTTACCATCAGGTGATCCGCCTGCTCGCCTTCTATAGTAATAAGCATAGAGATCCATCTCAAAGGCAGAGAACCAACTTGAAACCCTCGAAAGATTAAAAAAGTGATCAAGATCTACTTCGGACCGCTGTGCCAGCAAAGTGTCTTAATTAAGAGATACAAATACCTACAGGCAAACTAAAATGGGATGTACCTTTTTTTTTTGAGATAGGGGGCAGACTAACAGACGGATCACCTGATGGTAAGTGATTACCGCCGCCCATGGACACCCGCAACACCAGAGGAGTCGCAAATGCGCTGCCGACCTTTTAAGAAGGAATACGCTCGCTTTTTGAAGGTTTGTAGGTCGTATCGGTTCGGAAATACCGCTGGTGACAGTTCATTCCATAGTTTACCTGGTGGTTTAGTTTAGTTACCTGGTGGTGATTCTCCCAGTCCTTGTGCTGGCAGAAGGCGCCGCAGTAGCGAGCCGCCCCGCAGCCCGAGCAGGTCTCCTGCGCTTTCCGGCCGCAGTTCCAGCAACACTGCAAAGAGGAAACATTAATAACTTCATACTTCATCGTCATGAGCTTTCTCTTTTCTCAGTACATGTACGATGCCTTCACCAGGCCAGGACTGCGCTAGATGACAGGCGATGCAAATAGCGGAGTATTGATCTAGGGATGTTACGAATGTCAAAATTTTCACATTCGCGAATGCGAATGCGAATGTTTACGCCGCGAATGTGCGAATGCGAATGCGAATGTTAAGTACTTAAGACATCAGTCACATCAAATTTAAAAAACATCATATAAATCAATCATTTTATTACTTAAAAGACAAAAGACATACTGCTGTACGCAGCTGCATCGGCCGCGCGGACAGCGCGGCCGATGCAAACGATGTCAGTCTAGCAAGATCAAGAGTCACGAGTTCACGCACGCACGACTTGCACACATTCGCATTCGCATAACATTCGCATTGATTTAAGCGAATGCGAATGTCGATGCGAATGTTAAAAACGATGCGAACCATTCGCATAAGCGAACGCGAATGCGAATATTCGTAACATCTCTGTATTGATCACTGTTGCGAACATTTTCAGAGCCCTGTTCCCGGCACCAACCCATGGTCCTTCCTACCGTCTCAGCTTATGGACTGAATCTTTGCAGACGCATACTTACTTGCTAGGTCTATCCCGATGCGTTTCTAAAATCCTTACAAAGTCCGTGCCCTGTTCCATCTCCGTGTCACTTCTCCGTAAACGGGAGTATACTATAGCACACGGTCGTCACACTTTACTGCTCAAGAGCCACACATAACAATGTGAGCACTAAGGTCCGGGCCGCATTATATGTGAAGTACGGTTGTGTAGTTGACTATTATGATTATGATCATAATTTGAAAAGAGTGACTACTGAGTTTCTTGCTGATTCTTCTCGGTAGAAATCGACTTTCCGAATCAGCGGTAGCTTACATAATATTTGACATTCATAAATGTTCTCTAAGGACTTAAATTGAATAAAGAATTTTTCTATTTCTATTTCTATTAATTAAAGGAATCTACTTTACCGCGGGCCGCATGACTAAGTAACGTCCGCAGGGGCGTCCGCGGGCCGCAGTTTGACAACCACGGCTATAGCACAAGTGACTTGCGCTCGGGCAGTTCCACATCAATGAAAGTCCTTAATAATCTCAGCCATTTGTGTGCAACGCTCGCCACCTTCGAAAACCTCCCACAGAGTTGGTCACCTCCTGTTCCACTCATTCATTTACTGAGACCTCTTCAGCAATGAACTGAGTCAGGTTAATGATACCTGCGGCCTACCGATAGCGCAGTCGTTGTGGCGGAGTATTGGGCTGGGAAAATTTTATATCCTGATGCACACCCTAATGATTTTAATGATTGTTTTCGTTTTTGTTTGTTTATTTTGTCTCTATGTATTTAAAACTTTAAGCTGTTCTATTATTTTTTCTGTTACGTATTATTATATCTGCCACATCGCACACTTCTTTATGTATAGGTGTATACTTGTATATATCGCACCTACCTATACTCACTCGCAGCCAGGTCCCACCAGAATACCAGCGCTGCTGCGGCGCCGCAGATAGCGCCGTAGCAGCAAATGCTGAGGTCGGGACCTGATTGACCACACATACTCACACCTTCTTTCTTGTATTCTATTGTTATCTGTACGTGTTATTATTATATTCTCGTGTTGTAACCTACTGTAAAGTTGCTTTCCGTTCTGTTTTGTCATGTGGTTTTCTGTGCCGTGAATGTTGTGATGGTCAATAAATGTATTTTCTTTCTTTGATGTCATCGACAAGAGAAGAATAAGAAGAAGAAGGTTAATGATGATGAACTTACATTTTGCTGAGCAGCAGCGCTAGGACTCAGGTCCCTGCCAGGCGGGGGGCTGTGCCGGTGTCTCTCGGTCTTGCTGCGCTCGGCAGCCACCAGCTCGAGCGCCTTCGCCTCTGCAGCGCCCACGGCGCGCTGGAGCTCCACCAGCGCTTGGCGTTTCACCTGAAGAAAATAGCTTTTGACAATCGAAAATTGGATAGGTACTACAACATATGACTGTCTGCCAAGTCATGCAGAAGGAGAGATGAGAGGTGGATTGAGGATTCCATCTTTGCTGCTTTTTGTCTCCATCAAGAGTCGAAAAGAGGGAGTGTTGATGGACTGCAAGATGGTCTAACGACTCGACAAGGCTCAAGCTGAAGCAGCGTGGTCTAGAATAGAGAAGAGATTGGAGAGGCATATGCGTTGCAGTGGGTAAATACTTTCTGCTGCAGAAGAAGAAGATAAAACTGACAAGCGTTTATTTGAAGGTTGCGAGGGCTTTGGACGCAACTGGGAATTAGTGAGATGAGAGAACCTGAGATGAGTGAATAAAGTCATTGATCATTAAGGTCATTGAGTGAATAAGGTCAGATGAGTGAAGCAGTGGATGTGGTTGGCAGTTTGACATTTAAATATCCTGCCAATCCATATCCATACTATTTATAAAGAGATAACTTCTATAGACAACGAAAAGGCTTATAGGTAAACCGAAAACATAAAACGCTTGCGCGATGTAATTGGACACAGCGCCATCTATTGGTTCATTTCTGAATTGCAGTCCCGAAGCGAAGTGAGGGCGGGCCACTAGTGAGTGAATAAAGTCATTGATCATTAAGGTCATTGAGCGAATAAGGTCAGATGAGTGAAGCAGTGGATCTGGTTTGCAGTTTGACATTTAAATATCCTGCCAATGTATGTATAAAGGCATGATAAATTAAATAAAAGTTAAGGGGATGATATGTTGAGACGATCCCTGGTGTCTTACTTGGTTGACGGCGTCTTCGGCTCGTCTCCGCACTTCCGCCACCCGCTCCTCAGTTTGGCGGACTGCTGTGGCCATGATCTCGCTGGCTGCCCTCTTGATGTCGTTGCTCTCTGTTGGTTCAACGCCTGTGGGCAATTGTGAGTTTTTGTATCCAAATAAATCAAAATTCTGCTGAACTAGCATGGTATCAGTGTGCAGTGGTCTAACCAGCAAATTTTCAAGGTGAGAAAATACCCTTAGTCATTCAAAATCTTAAAACTGATACGAGTCTATACATTTGCCATTCACTATTTGGTGAACCTTGCCCTCTCGTCTCATGTCGTCGTGTTGATCGTTTTCGACAGAGGGCACGAGACTTGTCTATCTTTGTGCGGACCGCAATGGTCATTTCACTTCTGAAAACAGACTCCGAACGAAACCAATTGGTGACCACTGGTCTACTAAGTAGACGACGTTTAACTGAACGTGGTTAGATTTAAATAAAATTTTAGAAGTTTAATGAATTTTTGCCCCAAATAAGTACGCTTAACAAATACCAGCTCTTGAAAAATCCTGCGTTTCATCTAATGGCTCTACAACCCTGATAAAGAAAAGCCTTGGACTTCAGCGAGTAAGCATACCTCTTTGCTGCAGTATCGCCAGCGCTCGCTTGGTCTTCTCCACCATGCTGAGGATGCAGTTAAGCATGGTGTTGATGTTCTTCCACTCGTCATCCCCCTTCAGGGAGGAGGGGGCGCCCCCCACTCGGGGTCCGAGAAGGGTGCGTTCATAGAGGACACGTCGCGGACGGAGATGCCTCCTGTTTGGTGAGGAGAACAGAAAGAACTCGTGAATGTTCCAAAATAAACATAGACGTTTAGTCATTTCCTTACGAGTTTATCTCGATGATTATTATTATTCACTAGACCTGTCTAGAACAGAGGTGGTCCACTTGATTAGACCTAGGATCTACTGTTTATTAACACGAAAGACTACCAAGTGCATAGGTACTTCTTAAATCTTAAATGAAACAGCATAGTTTATTATTGATAGTCATTGAAGCATTGGCCAGATTTCTTGACGCTTATTGATCATTGCATGCCAGAAACAAAACGCTTTACTGCATAGTAATGGATACCGGGACGAAATAACGATTGAAACATATACAAGATGATGCTGACGTAGTTGATAATATGTTGCGCAGTCTGGTCCTGGCCACGATCGACTGGACTAACTGGGTCAACCCGTTGACCAGCCATGGGTCTAGAATGAACTTTGAGTTTATCTAGATGATTTAATCATAGTGTCTACAACTTTTTTTTGTGGCTGGGGATTATGCCTCCTTATGCATACCTTTCAGCCGGGGGGCAGGCGAGTTGTGTGGGCTTTCCTCCGGCAGCTGCCGGAGGTATACCGACCGATTAAACCCCAGCGGCGCTCCCTCATCGCCAGGGTGGGGAGGGGACATGAGTACGGGTTGAAGAACATTACTTCATGTCCCTCCCCAGATAGTGTCTAGACCTGAGAATACAAAAAAAATGAAGAATGATTTAACTAGTTCACTCACCATCCCTCCTCTCAAAGGGCTCTCCCTGCGGGTGGTACGCGTGGTAGGGGTGGTAGTCGAAGAGGCTGGCGTTGCTGGGCAGCGGGTAGAGGAACGGCGACGAGTTCAGGAACAGGCTGGAGGGGGCGCGCTTGGCTGCGGGGGGGTACTCCTCGTGGGTGCCGTTGGTTTGGCCGTCGTAGAAGCTGGAAAGAAAGAAAAGTTGAAAAAGGCAGCTCCTTTCATAAGTTTTCAGGGGAATAAATCTGTACTGGAACAGCTACGATGGGGAAGGAATCGTTATAATTGTTTACCTTGTACTGTTTACACCCTTGTACGTACATTACTTGCTATGTAATTAAGATACTTTGTACCAATGGAGCATGCAATAAAGAATTGAATTGAATTGAATTACCGCCTACACATTTCACGACGCTAGATGCCAGGCGGCCTATGGTTTTGTGAGCAAAGTAATGACCAATAGGATGTATTGATTAAGAGAACCATCACTTAAGTAACTATTATACCTACATAAAAAATCTTGAAACCGTATTTTGGGGAACTAACGAAGTGCTTGTGTTTTATAACCAATGGGATTACCATACTTGACATAAGTGGGAGTTTTCAAAAGTCGCACAACAAATGATTTTCACAATGGTTGGTAGAAGACGTGGTCAAAGGAATGTCACAGATAGGTACACCCAGTAAAATTGACTGTTAAATGAATGTAAAGTTAACAAATACATCCTGTATCTGTATAGAGGGAGTTCCTATTGTTGTTAAGTTTAACCCTAAAGCAACAAAGCCGCTGCATGGGCCTGCGGCGTGGGCGGAGGCCGCGCCCCCGAAAGCCTCCGATCACCAATTTATCGCCGATTGCAATGCGCGTCTTGCATTGATTTTGCAAGTGGTGCAAGTCACAAGAGATCGAGTTTTACGATTGTGTCTTTGTAGGTGTTTTTTTTTGTTATAGGTGGCAGGCAGACGAACAGACGGATCCAGGGCCGCCTCAAGCGGGCGCACAACGCGTGCGTCGCCCCGGGCGGCACGCCCAGGGGGGCGGCAAATTGAGCTACTTCTCAGCAGTAGCGTACTAGTTAAAAGGTAGACTAGGGCTGCATATCGGTAGTGCACAACGCGGGCGCCGAAACCAGCGGCGGCGGCCTGGTACGATCATTTGATGGTAGCGATTTGCGCCGGCCCATAGACATCTGCAACCCATTAAGTCACGATGCGCTGCCAATCTTTAACCCTCTTATTTGGCCTCCGTACTTCGGTCGAAGATAACAGTCGCAGCACGCTGCTATCACCCATATTTTCTGGAGGCAGTGGTAGAACTTTCACTTCGGTCGAGCCGGTCCCATTTCATGCCGTAGCGGAGCCCTCCCCGGTTAAGAAAGTATGCTTAAGGACTATATCCGACGAACTAGCCAACCGCCAACCTATTTACACTAATTGTGGCGACATGATATATTTTAAGAAAGTAAAACTCTTCAAACTTAGATGCAAGTAAATTGGATTTTTCGAGACGCAATAATATATTTAAACAGGTTGGCGGCGCTGGTTTCGTCATTGTAGCCCCTTAAAGGCTGATTTGATTTGATTTGAGCCCCTTGAAACCGCATCAGAAATGATGTAATTAGACAGAGAACCAGAGTCACCGACATAGCCTACCGAATCAGCAAACTGAAGCGGCAGTGGGCTGGTCACATTAGCCGCAGAACTGACAACCGTTGGAGCTATAAAGTCCTTGAGTGGAGACCGCGACTCGGTAAACGTAGTGTTGGACGCCCTGCTACAAGATAGGATGACGACATTCGAAGGCTGGCTGGAGTGAGCTGGATGAGAGTGGCCGAAAATCGGGAGCGGTGGCGTGCATTAGGGGAGACCTATGTCCAGCAGTGGACGAGCGTGGGTTGCTGATGATGAAAGGCTGATTCTTATTTCTTACTAGTGGCCGCCCGCAACTTCGTTTGCGTGAACTTTATGACTCTTGACTTAAAGATTTCTTTGATTTTTTCATGGCATCATAAAATGCTCATCAATCTGAACAACTTTTGTTAAGGTGCCATTGACCTACCTCTTATAGTTTAGCTGGGCTGTTGCTGTTCTACATCAAGGAGCCTGGTCTTCAAAATATAATATATCCTATAAGTTGCCCTGATATTACAGCTATACAATAAAAAAAGTTTTATTCGAATTGGTTCAGTAGTTTCCGAGATTAGCGCGAACAAACAGACAAACAGACAAACAGATAAACAGACAAACAGACAGACAAAAAATTTAAAAATCATTGATTCATGTTCTGTTACTGTTTTTGAGTCGTCCTAAGTTATTTTGAGATAAATATCTTCAATGTACAGACACAGCTTTTTTACATTTTTATTATATGTATAGATAAGAAGAATAGATATAGATGTTACACTGTGTTAATTAATGCTGTTTGTTTTTCCAATAAAGAAAAATAAAATAAAGGAACATCTCAGGCCGGTAGCTTTTCACCAGGGCGATAAAACGGTATTTAACTGTGGGAGAGCCACGCTTCGGCATGAATGGGCCGGCTCGACCGGAGTGATACCACTGCCTCACAGAAAACCGGCGTGAAGCAGCCCCTGTGCTGTGTTTCGCCGAGTGAGTTAGGGCTAGGGTTGCCAACATTTCATCAGCGAAATATTATAGTATATTCCAAAATAAGGTGTAAAAAAAATATAGTACATTTAAAAAAATATAGTATTTTATGGGAAAAACAAAAAAGAGACAAATATATGTGTTAATTATTCTTTTTTTTTTATGAAGGATTTGATTGTTAGTTTATTCGGTGTTGAAAATATAGTATTTTTACGTACTATATATTTTTTCAACAGTATATAGTACGCAGACCCGAAATATAGTACAATACTATATAT
Source organism: Cnaphalocrocis medinalis (assembly GCA_014851415.1). Taxonomy (NCBI): domain Eukaryota; kingdom Metazoa; phylum Arthropoda; class Insecta; order Lepidoptera; family Crambidae; genus Cnaphalocrocis; species Cnaphalocrocis medinalis. The sequence goes on from CM026297.1 coordinate 6,620,092, forward strand.
TATAGTACGGTTGGCAACCCTAGTTAGGGCCCACCCGGGGAGGGAAAGGGATAAAAGGTTGGCAGCGCACCTGTAACTCCACTGGTGTTGCAGGTGTCCATGAGCGGTGGCAATTGCTTACCATCAGGTAATCCGCCTGCTCGTCTGCTACATATCACATAAACAAAAAAAAAACAGGACAGACCGCTCTCCGCTTCTACCTCACACCAAACCTCTCGTATTTATTAGAATCGCTAGTTATTTGTTCAAAGTTTTCGCCGTTATTTGTTCCGCTCTTTCAGCTTTCAGGCACTTTCAGGTCTTTGTGAGTGTTGGTTCTGGGAACTTTGTTTGCCAATAACGCCTGGTCAAAAGTTCCGGTGTCAAAGGCAGATATCCTATTCATTGTGTTTGCATAATTCTTAGAATCGATGCTTTTGTGGGAGGACCCGCCATTTATTTTATACAGGGTGTGTTTGTGGATATTTACATCTCTTGAACCACGGCTTTTACCATTTTGGGCAACTTAATGTTCCAAGATAGATAGATAGATAGATACTCTATATTGCACAACACATTACTTACAGAACTTAATGCTAATAGTAATTTCCAAATACAATATCGGCGGCCTTATCGCTAATAGCGATCTCTTCCAGACAACCTTTGGGTAGAGGAATAATGCAGCGAATTAACAAGAATATTGGAAATAAGTACGTCGAATATTTTTTCGACACCCCATACAAATTGATCATGTCAAGTGACTAACTTTGTAAAAAAAGTTGTTTTTTTTTTGAGAATTTCCATAAGTCATAGAATAAACCAAAGAATAAAGTCTGATTTGCAATATCATCATCATCATCATCATCATCATCAATACTATTTATAAAGAGATAATTTCTATAGACAACGACAAGGCTTATAGGTAAACCGAAAACACGAAACGCTTGCGCGATGTAATTGAGCACAGCGCCATCTATTAGTTCATTTCTGAATTACGGTCCCGAAGCGAAGTGAGGGCGGGCCACTAGTGTTTAATATAGGAGATCGGAATTTGTTCTGCGGTGGAAGCGAAATGTTGTTAAGAAATAGTTTGGAATTGGTTCCCAAACACACCCTGTACTTCATATGTGTTGCGATATACCTAAATTTAAACATTGTAAGTGTGTGATCCGATCACAATTGACTTAAAAACGTGAAGACTATCCAAATGGCAACTTACCCACTGTGGCAAAATGGCTGCAAACTTTAGCAATGGCAAAGCATTTTGGACTCAAATAACACGAAATTAATCAGAACTTGGCGCAAAGTGGCGTACGCAACACGTGTGCTGCGACAGTCGGATAAATAACAGCAAGGCAACTTTGCAATAGACCTAGAACTATATCTTTCATTCATAATTTTGACTTGCCGGATGGTGTATTTAGTAGTGACCCTGCCTCATACGCCAGATTATCCTGTCAAGGCGAATGTACCGTTGGTTTTATTAAATACTACATAGATAGTTATTACGAGTATCTTCTTGCAATGTGCCTACAAATACCACCCAGTTGACAAATGACAAATATTGTTATAGGTTGGTACCCCTCCCGGTCGACGTCCGTGAACGCTTCGATTTATCTACATTGATAACATTATTACCAATACTTGGCGACGTTTTTGTCATTTTATTGCGACGTAGGTAGCTTGTAGCATAAATGTCTGAATGGACCATTACTTCTTCACTGTTTCATTGTCTATATTATAACGCCTGACTGTTTGCGCGAGCAATTGCTTGTGATTTAACTTCGCGCGCTAATTGCTATTGCGGGACCGCAGGCGCGCGCGAGTCTTGACCTGAGATTGTTAGAGACACATGTTTGTTCGGAATGCGTTAGTTATCGTAAATAGGGAACAAGTGCTGCAGTCAGTTCGTACCAACATTGCTATATAAAAATACACACGAAGTTAAAGTCAAGAGCAACAAGTATTAAAACGATCTCTGTTACAAATTACTAATTTACAACTTACAATAAGTCTTACATCTATACCAAGACTCTGTTTTAATTATTTTATTTTTTTCAAGAGTATAAATCAAACACTTCACTAGAACTCAGAATTACGAGAAGAGCTTAGGTGCTGGATTCATGGAATTACCCAACACGTGTTCAAATGCCTGGTTGTCTGTGCGAGCAATCACTTGTGGTTCAACTTTGATGAGAATGCTATTAGTAAAGCGTAGGCACTAAGTTAAACTATAGCACCTAAAAAATTGTACACGCAAATAAATTATTTGATTTGATTTTTAACTTAAAAAAATATATTTTTTTTTTATGTGATAGGTAGCAGACGAGCAGGCGGATCACCTGATGGTAAGCAATTGCCGCCGCTCATGGACACTTGCAACACCAGTGGAGTGACAAGTGCGCTGCCAACCTTTTATCCCCTTCCCCCGGGTGGGCCTCCGGTACCCTCACTCACTCGGCAAAACACAGAACAGGGGCTGCTTTACGCCGGTTTTCTGTGAGGCAGTGGTATCACTCCGGTCGAGCCGGCCCATTCATGCCGAAGCGGAAATCTGTTCAGTACAATTTTAAAAAAATGCATAAGGTGCATTAGGTATTTAATACCTAATGCACCTTAAAATTTGGTAGTTACCTATTTATTGAATGCCAATTGCCACATCACAGCCTTTTCTTGGTAGGTATATTCTATGAAGATTTTTCTATCCGACTCCACGTTCAATCCTTATTTAAATTTAAGCGCTCAAAAGTAAGAAGTAATCTGATTTTATAAGATTCATTAAATTTTAAGCGCAGAAGCATTAAAATTCTTTAACAATCGATAAAATATCTGATGCTTAATGTTTTAGAGGCGTTCGTCCAGTTATGACGAAAAAGGAATTCCCAATCTTTTTTGATTCTATTATTTTTGCCATACAAATAATTTTCAAATCATTTTGATTGGGTACATTAATATCAAACCCTTGATAATCGCTTTGTTTGAATGTTTCAGCATCCAATTTAAGGTTACTAAAACTATATTGTAATAAGCAATGATCTAGTTGTTCCCACTGACGAATTAGATTAACAAACAGCCTTTCAGCAACTTAAAATAAGTAGAACACTACAAATATTGCTAAGACAGTTTCTGCCTTTTAGACTTTTCAAGTAAAAAAATACTAGAAATAAAAAAACCGTCTCAAATGTCCTAATTTTTTTATGATAAAGGGAGCAGACGAACAGTTGGACCGCAAACTAAGTGCGCTGTCGACCTTTTAAAAAGGAATACGTTCGCTTTTTCAAGGTTTGCAAGGCGTATCGGTACAGAAATAACGCAGGCCGATAGTTCATTCATGAGAAGAATGAAAGATTTACCACAGACAGGCTGACACACACACTCAACTATTACGATTTCTCTTGTTTGTTTTAAAAGGTTAGAAACCAGTGGCATAGTGGCATGTTTTAGAGCTAGCGCCTGCTGTGCGGGCGAGAGCAATTATCGGAGGAACGTGGCTATAAACGCTGATGGCCGGCAGGCGTCGCCAGATGTCGCGCGATTGGAATATTATTTATGCTAGTCTAGGGAACGAAATAGACTCTGAAATTTAAAAATTAAACTAGGTACATACTAAGTTAAGAGTAGTTTTTGAAGCAGCTTTAGAGCGTAGAGCAAATATTGTTTGATTATACTTTAAGTACTTATTGAAGATGCGACTAATCTGTTTGACCGATTATACGTTATATACACTATCCCACTGCAAGGCAAAGGCCTCCATCATAGAAATCAAGTCGTCGCTACTATAATGGGATTAGGCTTAATCACCTCGCTTGCCTAATGCGGATTGGTGATCACAAACCGGAGCTTTAAGCCTTTAACTGCCACATTACTAGACACAACAGAAAAAGTATTGTTTGCCGGTCACCGGTGACCTCCATGGCGTTCAAAGTGTTCGAAATATTGAAACATACTTTTTGTTCGACCCGGGAATCAACCACTAGGCTAACGCAACGAGTTCTTAAAACTGTCAGCCAAAACAGCAATATCATATAATCAACATTGCCTATCTCCTAACTTAGTTAAACCAGTTAAACCCATCGGCCGTCATAGACAGCCATCAAAACCAACAATCAAAGAGTTTGAAAAATCATTAGCGGGAGTGGCAGGACAATCCCCAACTATCAATAATCGCGGGCAGGTAACTGTTGTGGACAGGTAATTTGCGCCCCACCCTGCCACCTGCCACCCTGCCGCTCTGCCACCCTGCTGACAAACACAGGGGGCGGGCGGGAACGCTTTGGAGTAGCTGTGATTTTTTGGAGTGACGATATTTTGAACTGAATAATAACTAATAATTTTGTAAACTAGTACAAAGTTATTTTTTTTTGTTTGGCAATGCTTGATGGATTATTTACTACTTTTTTAATTAGCTAACGATAAGTACCTAAGTATCTACAGGGTGTATCTGTAAAGATTTACAACCATTCTGGGCAACATTTGTTTGATGGCTTTTGAAAATACGTCAAAAAAATCCACTCCCCATTCAAAAATGACCAAGTTCACTGGACTTGTTAGCTTTCAGTACGAAATTGTGTATCTAGATTAGGTATATGAAGATAAAATGATTTTCAGTATTACGACTTACGGCTGGTTTCGGAATTGAGAATTTGAAGTTAAGCACTTATACTCTGATTCATAATCATGTAAAGTAAACTGACAGATGTCAATGTGTCATTCCCATACATTATCACTCAATTTGACACATGCAAAATGTCAAAATTCATAGAAACTTGTCATTTTCTTCTGTCAGTTTACTTTACATGATGAAGAATCTGTAGCCTTACCATGAGTTTGAAATACTATCCTCGCTATCGAAAACTATCGCTTTGTCTCTTTCATTGAAATGCATTTGAAAGAGACAGAGCAATAGTTTACCTTATGTCAGTGTCAGATGTCAACTCATGGTAGCGCTACAGAGTATAAGTACAAACTTTGACATTTGAAGTATGAACCAACTGTAAAAGTAAACTTCAAATTCTCAATTCAGAAACCGGCCGTTAGTGCTAGCTATTTTATTTTTCGTTTTGGCTTGATCCGTGATTAATTGAACTTTGGTGCTATAAAGCAGGGATCCCAAGATCACGTGATCACGTGATATCGGCCGCGCCGCACGCCCTGCGACCTGTCACACGCAGCCGCGTCAGTTTTTGCGACCGCGACGCGTCGAGTGTTGTGACTGGATCGTGAGGCTGCGGTGCTTGACACACTGCTTTGTTGTCAACTGCGAGTGTGGTATTCCCCTTGGCACGTTTGGCCCAATGTGAATTGATTGAGGAAATTTCGCCAATTAAAGTAGCGATTGGTGGTTATCTGTACCTAATTCTACAGTTAGGTACTTAACATTCATGCCGAAGCGTGGCTCTCCCACGGTCATCTGACTAAGGTGCAGGTAATGCTTCTGCATAATTTCGGGTGCAATGGATGTCCATTTACGAGCGGTACCTTATTGCTTTCCGTCATGTGATGTTTGGCGGTTGATCTTGATGGTTGGCGATCTAGCACTGTGCGTTTTTCGAGGAATTTTCTCCCGCGAACCTCAGTCTTGTGGAATAGTTTAGCTGCGGCAGTATTTCCTGACGGCTATGACTTAGGGACCTTCAAGAAACGAGCGTACTCCTTCTTAAAAGGCCGGCAACGCATCAGCGACCTCTCTGATCTCGCAGATGTTCATGGGCGGCGGTGATTACTTACCAGCAGGTGACCCGCTTGCTCGTTTGCCGCCTCTAGTATAAAAAAAAAAAGGTTACTGGAACCTTGTTCGTATCAAAAAGTACCTAAATGTTTACTTAAGAAAGTATCTACCTAACTGGCTACTAATCTGTTGCTCTACGATATCAATATTGTAACTCTCTTCGTGATCGTTTTACTATTAATTCCAATCTTTGCCAATAGGTGGCGGTGGGTGTTGATTACGTCGCGCAAGTCTAGAAGTCCAGTATAGACTGCTGTATAATCAGCAGTAGGTACCTACTGCCGATTAAGTCGATTTTTCAGCAAGAAACTTAGTCATCATCATTTAGTAGATACTAATAAATAACCGAAAATTCAAATTTATTCAATTCAGTTCGAAGTAAAAAATAAGTAATAGGACCTAGAATACTGTAAAACTATGAAACTACTAACGACAGCGGTGTTCGGAACTTCGGATCACTTTATCAAACGCGGAGTTCTGCATCTAGCGACTACATCAACACTATTGTTGCTTCGAATACCTAGCACGCACCAGAAATCTGAACCATAGCCAAAAATTAGGCGGTAAATCTGTAAAACTGCCGTCACACGCGTGTTGGCGGCTGGCGGGAGTCCCGCATTTGGCGCGCGCTGAACGCTGGACGCGGCTAAACAGCGCTTTGTCCAGCGGCCAGTGCTCATAATCGCGAATTATGGACGCATAAATATTATATCGGCGGTATGGGGTGTTTTAAACGGGTGAATTTAAGCGTGTTGTTGGTATTTGTGTGTGGAGATTATGGTGGATCGCGTAAAAAGAAGATAAAAGAGGAATTATTAACTGGAGACCCAGTAATTTGACTTAAATGCAAACGACTACTATAATTATCTGTAGTACCTATCTTCTCCTTTTGTCGTAGGTACACATCTATTCTGTGTGTCTTGACTTTTAGACACATTATATTTCATTCGTTCAAGAAAATGAAACTAAAAAAACTACATAACAAATAAACAATATGAATAAATAGATTCATAGTCATAGAGTCATGTTTTAGAGCAGGAAACTATTAGGCTAAATAAAAAAGAAAGATACAGTTATTATAACCATTTACTAGCTCGTTAAATTTTAACTTAACTTTTCAGGGGGGTGAACCCCCAAAACCCTTCCCTGGCTACGCCTATGACTTTAAATGAATCATTTTGGTTTTTGTAGAGCAAATAACTTTAGTCATAAAAAGTTTTTTAAACACCCTTTAGCATAAAACGCGATAGAACCCTTTGTTCTAACGGCCTAATAACTTTAGTGAAAATGTTTGCCACATATTGGCACCATACACGCAACGCAACAGCTTCGGAAACTGAAACATAGCCAAAAGATAGAAAATAAAGCTTGTGCTTGGCGTTGGAAGGCACTATACTCTGATTCTTAATCATGTAAAGTAAACTGACAGATGTCAAAGTGTCTTTTTTTTTTTATATGGCCTGTATTGTGTTCATGACACATTTAATTTTGCCAATGTCAAGTGTAGTCAACAGTCGAAGTCAGTCGAAGTCACAGTCACTCAATAAAACGCCGGTGTTTAGCGTTTTAATGTCCTAAGGATTCTGTGGAGACTATTTTTAACAAAGCCGTAGGTTTTAAGACTCTATTAGGTCAAAGCAAATTGTTCACGTGACAACTCACTCGACACACAATAGCAGTGTTAAAAACGACACAATTCAATGATTCTTATATTAATATCGCCCTACGGCACTTCACTGCACAAAGTAACACCAAATTTGTACACTAAAAACCACTAGATACTAATTAAAATCTTTGGATTGCATCAGCCGATGCGGCTTGTTTCACAGTTACCCACAGAATCTGTCAAAGTGTCATCCTCATACATTATCACTCAATTTGACACATGCAAAATGTCAAAATGCATAGAAACTTGTCATTTCTATCTGTCAGTTTACTTTACATGATTATGAATCAGAGTAGTATAGGTGTGCCTCGCTGTGTTACCCGCGGTTATTAGGGAAAATACTGAAAACTTGTTATAAATAAGTAAATACATAAATTGCGCCAGACAATCACACCAATCAACCAGACTAGGGCAACCCCTGTACTATGAGTACCAGATGACGATAATGGGGGCGTCAACCTAGCACACCCAGACCCAAGAAAACTTAGAAATTGTAATTTCCTAAATTGAGGGAAATAATCTGTGAACATTTGCATCGTTTTAACAACGCGTTCGATACATCATTCTGAACAACATTTCTTCAATCACTTTTGAAAATTCATATCTCAAAAAAAATTACATCTTTCCATACCTACAAAGTCGGTCACGTCACTTGGTAATTTTATATGGGAGTCGAAATATTTTTCGATGAATTTCGAACAGTCATTGAACAAATGTTGTACCTACAATGGTTGGTAAAACACGTGGTTAAAGGGATGTAAGAAAAATTATCACCACTTATAAATGGAGTGAAGATCTGCGGAAAGCCGTTGGTATAAACTGGATGCGTTTAGCCGAAGACAGGCTGATATGGCGAAGATTTGGGGAGGCCTATATCCAGCAGTGGACAGGCTATATCCAGCAGTGAACAGGCTGATAATGATGATGGGTCAGGATTTGAAAGATTACTCACGGTTCTCCCGCTCGTCGCTTGAGCGCCTCGCTGGTGGAAGCCTGGGGCGTCGCGAAGATGTCACTGCTGTCACCCCCAGACTCTAAAATTAGGTGTTCGTGACATCTGATGTATTGGAGAGGCGTCTGTGGACAATCGGCAAAGATTATAATGTCTTCTATATTCCTCCAAAACATAAAGTACTTCTTATATTCCTCCAAAACTTTTGGGTCCCAATGAGTAATGGTGAATGTCCTGCCAACGATGAAGGATGTGGCTTTTTCATGTGATCGGTGGTGGACAAGCAGACAGATCATCTGTAGCGCTACCATGAGTTTACAGTGACCGAACCAAAGATTTTACACTATAACAAGATGGCGCACTTATTACTTACATTCGAGCCTCGCGAGATGTCTATATATTGGTTAGCGTCCCACTCTAATAAGGTGACCACACGTTTTAGCGTTTCGATTACTATTATTGTAAGTCAAACTTAGACCACCCACGTGGGAGTCGGACATTGCGTTCTCTAGGAAACTCGTGAAGCCCATTCAAACTAGAAGGGCTAGCACGAACGTTTCAAAGTATCGTTTGAGTATTTATAAGCAATTTTGTAGAAAAAACACAAGTTCCAAATTAAAATTCCTTATTATGTATACGTACGATACGAAGAGACTACTGACTTTTCGAAAAGTTTGTGCTAGCCCTATTAGATTTTCTATTTACCTACCTATAATAATACGCTCTGCGGCACATTTAACCGGCCATAGCGTATTATTCATACAAACGTACCTACATACTTTACGATTTGATAAATTAAAAATAAAATAGATTTATTGCTACACTTTTTACGTAACATAACCTTTTTATGGTCGTCCATTATCATGCAATTTATTCGACCATAAAAACTTCCGATTTGTCCAAAAAAAATAAAAAAGTAAATCCGTCTTTAGAAGACAAGCGAAATGGACACCCTACTCAATGCAAAAAAAAAATCTTTGACTAAATACTTACTTATGAAAAATACACCGCAACCTTTATAAGATTCACTTTTGCATCCTATCACACAACAAGTGAGAACCATTACAAATAAATAATCACAATTTTTACACGTTATTTTTGTCGTCACAATAATACAAACTTTCAAATTATTTTTGCCGCCGCCATAATGGTAATGTCGAGACGCCAAGTGTTACATATTGATTATAATTAAAACTACCATATCACCGACTTTTACATAAAAACAGTCGTTTATCATGGTTTAAAATAAAAAAATAAATAAGACATTATTAATTCCAACGTATCATTCCTTTAAATTATTAAATATTTTGAAAGTTCCCCAGAAGAAGAAATATAAACATTGCTTAAGTTATACCACAAAGGTTTTTTTTTATGATGGCAACCCATTAGACAAGGACATCATCCTATATAGCGACATCTCGCTCGGCTCGATTTTCTGTAAAGCGATTTGGCATTTCAAAGTAATCTTTATTCCCACTGCATAGAGTCGAAATTAACATTGCATTCATTTTCATAGTGCACCATCTTGTTTTATATCCAATATCTTTGGACCGAACTCGCTAGCGTCTGCGTAAAAAAAAATTATGAAAAAGTGTACAGCGCCTCTAGCGGTCACTTGAGAAACTAAAATCTGAAGTATCGAGTTGTCAAATTGAAACCTGTCGAAATGTATTCGCTAGCGAGTAGCGTTTACGTAGCTACGCTACGAGTTGACATTAAAAACTGACATAACGTAAACTATTGCTCTGTCTCTTTCAAATGCATCACAATGAAAGAGACAAAGCGATAGTTTTCGATAGCGAGGATAGTATTTTAAACTCACGGTAAGGCTACTGATGGTAAGCAAATACGCCATAGACGCGTCGCGCTGTATGAGCGGCAGCAGGACCGGGGGACTCGCAAGAGTTTCTGGGGCTCTCCATCTGGGAAGGATCTGGACATCCTTGCACCAGGTCATTGTCCTTCGTAATAGGAATCCTACCGTCACGTCTTAATGGATCATGGGCTGTGGTTACTAACCTGCTTGGCTTTCCTGGCCCTGGCGTGCAGCAGCAGGACCGGGGGACTCGCAAGAGTTTCTGGGGCTCTCCACCTGGGAAGGATCTGGACATCCCTGCACCAGGTCATTGTCCTTCGTACTAGGAATCCTACCGTCATGGCTGGACCATGGGCTGGTGGTAGTAACTGACCTGCTTGTCTCTCCTGCCCCTGGCGTGCAGCAGCAGGACCGGGGGACTGGCAAGAGTTTCTGGGGCTCTCCATCTGGGAAGGATCTGGACATCCCTGCACCAGCTCATTGTCCTTCGTACTAGGAATCCTACCGTCATGGCATAATGGACCATGGGCTGTGGTTACTGACCTGCTTGGCACTCTTGGCCCTGGCAGGTCGCGCTGCACGAGCGGCAGCAGGACCGGGGGACTCGCAAGAGTTTCTGGGGCTCTCCATCTGGGAAGGATCTAGACATCCCTGCACCATCCCATTGTCCTTCGTACTAGGAATCCTACTGTCATGGCATTATAGACCATGGGCTGGTAGTAACTGACCTGCTTGGCTTTCCTGGCTCTGGCGTGCAGCAGCAGGGCCGGGGGACTGGCAAGAGTTTCTGGGGCTCTCCATCTGGGAAGGATCTGGACATCCCTGCACCAGCTCATTGTCCTTCGTACTAGGAATCCTACCGTCATGGCATAATGGACCATGGGCTGTGGTTACTGACCTGCTTGGCACTCTTGGCCCTGGCAGGTCGCGCTGCACGAGCGGCAGCAGGACCGGGGGACTCGCAAGAGTTTCTGGGGCTCTCCATCTGGGAAAGATCTGGACATCCCTGCACCACCCCGTTGTCCTTCGTACTAGGAATCCTACCGTCATGGCATAATGGACCATGGGCTGTGGTTACTGACCTGCTTGGCTTTCCTGGCCCTGGCGTGCAGCAGCAGGACCGGGGGCCCCGCCAGAGTTTCTGGGACTTTCCACCTGGGAAGGATCTGGACATCCCTGCACCAGCCCATTGTTCTTCGTACTAGGAATTCTACCGTCACGTCATAATGGACCATGGGCGTTGGTAACTAACCTGCTTGGCTCTTCTGACCCTGGCGTGCAGCAGCAGGACCGGGGGACTCGCAAGAGTTTCTGGGGCTCTCCACCTGGGAAGGATCTGGACATCCCTGCACCAGCCCATTGTCCTTCGTACTAGGAATCCTACCGTCATGGCATAATGGACCATGGGCTGTGGTTACTGACCTGCTTGGCTTTCCTGGCCCTGGCGTGCAGCAGCAGGACCGGGGGACTCGCAAGAGTTTCTGGGGCTCTCCACCTGGGAAGGATCTGGACATCCTTGCACCAGGTCATTTTCCTTCGTACTAGGAATCCTACCGTCATGGCATAATGGACCATGGGCTGGTGGTGGTAACTAACCTGCTTGGCTCTCCTGGCCCTGGCGTGAAGGTCCCGCTGCACCAGCGGCAGCAGCGCGCGCAGGAAGCCGGGCACGGACGCGCGCAGCGGGTAGTTGGTGCACTCCTGCACGCCAGCTTGGAACTCCTCGATGTTCACCGCGCCTGACTGCCCACAGAAAGAAAGATGTGAAAAAATCAATCAAAGTAAGTAACCAGTCACGGAATGCCCTGCAAGTTCAAGTGTTTCCTTTTTCTTACAATCCTGCGTTTTATAGGCGGGGCGTGAAACGGCATCTCAGCAGGCCTTCAGGGTGAGAATGACAGATTCAATGGACACACAACAATACAATGGATGGATTGAATGTTTTTCCCGACCACTATAACTTGGCTATCTTTAAGGCAAGAGTGAACAGGCATCTTCTAGGCAAACGCGTGTCATCCTAGACCTCATCGTCGCTTTCCATCAGGTGCGATTGTCGTCAAGCGTTGGCCTATAGTCTAATAAAAAAAAAAAAAAAAAAACACCTTGTCTGTTCTTTTGTCTCGTCAGTCTCATATTTCCAGCGTCACGATTGGTCGATGATATTACCAAAATAGGAGGTCCTACTGGGATCCGATCAGCTCAGGAGTGCCCGGGTACTTCGGCGAAAGAAAAAGGAGGTCTATACGTAGCAGTGGTTACTTCCGGGCTGATGATGATGATGAAGTGTACAAAGCCACTTTGTGCATACCGCGAGTCCCTCCGAGGAATGACCAACCCTCGTCGTAGTCGACATGACGAGCCCTTTGTCGTAGTCAATATGACCAACCCTCGAGTCGATATGACGAACGATACGATGAAAAGCTAAGCTACCTACTTATTAGAATCGAGCACGTTCGTAACCAGTTGAGGGTTTTCCAAGGCAATATTCACCAAAGATAGATTTACTGGGTCCTTTTTTTGTGTCTGATAGATGGAAGACGAGACGGGTCACCTGATGATAAGCTATTGTCGCCGCCCATAGACGCCCATATATGCATCACCAGTGGAGTCAAAACTACGCTGCAAACTTTCTAAACTCTCCTTCCCTCGGATTGGGCCTTCGGCTGGCTTCGACCGGAGTGAATCCTCACTTATTGAGAGAAATGCAGCACAGGCGCTGGTTCACGCTGTTCTTCTGTGAGGTATCTCTCCGGTCGAACCAGCCTTCTCATTTTAGTACTTCTTTTTCTCACTTTAGTTATCAAAATATTTCTTTCTCGTTCACTCACGACAAGGTTGTAGATCAGCTGCCTCACTCTCTCGCCGGTGTCGGCGCCGACGTCGGCGGCGAACTGCTGCAGCGCGGAGAGGAACCTGCGCAGGCGCTGCAGCGCGGGCGCCGCGCGGGAGCCCTCCGGGAGGGGCGGGGAGAGGGACTCCGTCGACGAGAGCGTCGCTGGAGGGAGGAAGATGCAGTTAATATAGTACCTATATAATTAATACTAGTGGCCCGCCCTCACTTCGCTTTGGGAACGTAATTCAGAAATGAACTAATAGATGGCGCTGTGCTAAATTACATCGCGCAAGCGTTTCGTGTTTTCGGTTTACCTAAAAGCCTTGTCGTTGTCTATAGAAGTTATCTCTTTATAAATAGTATAGATTTCACTACATCACATACATTGGTCTGACTCTGTGATAGGTAGCTCAAGCACCTGTGTTACAGATATCAGAACCAACAGTGGAATTACAAATCCATACTAATATTATAAATGCGAAAGTAACTCTGTCTGTCTGTCTGTCTGTCTGTCTGTCTGTTACTCTTTCACGCCAAAACTACTGAACGGATTTAAATGAAATTTGGTATACAGATGATCTAGACCCTGAGAAAGAACATAGGCTACTTTTTATTGCGAAAAGGGAGTTGTAAGGGGTTAAAAGGGGGGTAAAAAGTTACTTTTCCACGCGGACGAAGTCGCGGGCGGCCGCTAGTACGTATAATAATTTTCTTTTGTAAATACATGCTTATAATACATAGAAAACACCCAAACCAATACAAACAAACATGTTCATGCACACAAATGTTTGTACTGTGCGGGGATCGAACCCGCAACCCTTGGCCCGGACGCAGCATTCACTACCACTGAACCAAACAGGTCGTCACGCGGAGTTATACGGCGATAGTTGGGAAAAAATTGAGTGAGCTACTGAATCAAAGATGAATCTTATAAATAAATGTTCAATAAATAGACGGATTTTTTTAGGATTTATTCTAAGAGCCAATCGTGGAGCTAGTTGAAAGGATGGAGAGTAACAACATAGGCTAATTTTTGCCCCTCCGGGGTAGCACCCTGAACTTAACGCAAGCGTAGCCGCGGGCAATAGCTAGTTAGTTTATAAATATTATAGATAGGTTTTATTGAAAAAAAACATTCGTTAGACGCTTAAAAGGCATCAGCTATGGAAACGAGTTCCCGTGACGCTGATTTTTTTTTTGTTTTTTATTAAAAATGGGCTTGCTATTGGCTATACTATACTAAACTCCAGAGTAGATATTCTGCGTTTTTTTTTATGTGATAGGTAGCAGGCGAGCAGGCGGATCACCTGATGGTAAGCAATTGCCGCCGCCCATGGACACTTGCAACACCAGTGGAGTTACAAGTGCGCTGCCAACCTTTTATCCCCTTCCCCCCCGAGTGGGCCTCCGGTACCCTCACTCACTCGGCGAAACACAGCACAGGGGCTGCTTCACGCCGGTTTTCTGTGAGGCAATGGTATCGTGCCGAAGCGTGGCTCTCCCACAGTTAAAATGCGTATCGTAAATGTTATTGTACCTGTAGTGCCGTTGTTCTGCGGGCTGGGGGGGCCTGGAGTGGGGGAGGCCCTAGCCTCCTCCTGTTCTGGCGATCTGCGCTCTTTACTCGCTGCGTTAGCTGCAACAATGAATAAATAAATTATCACATCCATACATTGACTTGACTCCGTACTAAGTAGCTGAAGCACTTGTGTTACAAATATCAGATAACCGAGGGCATACAAATATAATACTTAAATACCTACATACAGAGTGTATTTGTAAATAGTTATACATCCCTTTAACCACGTGTTCTATCAATCATTCTGAACAACATTCGTTTCATAAAAAAATTTCAACTTTTCATACAAAGTCGGTCACGTGACATGGTCGTTTTGTATCCTGGTGGCTTATATTATAACGAAGACGTCCCGTAACGAATGAGAATACATCTGTCACCTTCAAAGAAAAGCGCGCACAGCGCGTGTGAAAGAGAGGGGAACTCCGATTCGGTCGTAACGTCCACTTCAAATTAGGCCCTCTGTACTCGAAAAAATTATTCGATGAATTTCGAAAAGTCGTTGAAAACGTTGTTCAGAATGGTTAGTAGTAAATGGTAAATGTGGTAAATGTTCCCAGATACATCCTGTATAATATTACCTACATCCAAACACTGAATAAACACAAGTGTTCATCACACGAATGTTTGCCCAGGGTGGGGATCGAACCCACAACCTTCGGCGTATGAGGCAGGGTCACTACCAAAATGCGCCATCCAGCCAGTCATACAATCATTGATTTTACTGATCACGAATGGTGATTAAGCCTAATCCCATCATAGTAGTGATGACTTGATTTCTATGATGGAGGCCTTTGCCCTGCAGTGGGACAGTATATAGGCTAATACTTTATTTTGAACTTTATTTTTATTGCAAATTATTTTTTCTACAAATTTGTGACTAACTTTCATTAACCTTCCTCGTATATCAAGCAAACTGCTAGTGTGAAAAGCTCCTTTTGGTTAGATGTTTGTGTATTTGTCGGTAATTGTAGACGAGCCCCGGGCGAGGTGTCGCCGCCACGCGCCGCCCTAACGACTAGGGGCGCGCCCGTGTCGATAGCTTTTTATTATATCGATAAAGTTATAGACGTTGGGTTTTTTTGGTGTAACGTTGGTAGCTAAGAACCGTACATTTGACAGGAGAATATCTTTCCAGTAATAAATTATTATAATGCCGATAATTTTAATTTAAACTTGGCAAAATAAACAGTTGGGTTAGAATCTAATTAGAATATGAACTTCGAATGTCGACATTCGAAGATACGGCAACAGCCAGTAGTTTTTTTCAAGAATTTTATACAACTTAATCAGGAGGAGGATTAAAGCTGGCTGGAGTGAGCTGGATGAGAGGGGCCGAAAATCGGGAGCGGTGGCTTGCATTGGGGGAGACCTATGTCCAGCAGTGGACGAGCGTGGGTTGCTGATGATGAATCAGAAGCATTATTTTAAATCTTCTGTGACTTCTACTGGCGTCAGCCGCCACACAGTAAAGTGACGCCCTTAGGCGTCTTCCATCATGATTAAACACATTTTGCTTTTGTTATGATTTGAACTTGTTTATGAGTGTTTACATTCAGTCGGTATTAGATATCAATTCATTAAGATGCTATTCGGCGTCATACACCATACGTAAAAGACTTTAAGACGTCATGTCATCCGCAAGGAATCAGTTAAGCTATCTATTTATTTATTAAGACACACCAACAATACATGCATAAACTGTTCATTATATGTTCATTACAATTATATTAAGGTTCTGATACAATGTATTACTTACAGGTGATTACAGCTATATTAATTTTATTTTTTTCTAAATTAGACTAGGTAAGTATTTATTAGAATTACAAGTTTTTTATTTAGGTAACTGAGCTAGAATCGCTATCGATAAATATCCCGATGGTGTCGCACCCCTAGCGCTGCAACGCGTGCGGCTGGCAGCCGGCACTTGGCGCCACTAGCGCCGCCAAACTTTTATTTATTCTGTCACCGGCAGGCTTAGCTTTTTGCCGTTCCATGGTCTGGAGTGGACGGATTCCATTATGCCTATTGTTATGGAATTATTGGAGTGGTTTGGAGTTGGACCGGAGATGTGTGTGACGTGGTTAATGCGAATTAGTTAAGTTTCAGATTTGTAAACTCTGTAAACTGACAGACGCAAATGTCAAGTTTCTATACATTTTGACATTTTGCATCTGTCAAATTGAGTGATAATGTATGGGGATGACACATGGACATGTGTCAGTTTACTCCACATGATTATGAACCAAAGAATTAAAATATTTAGGTTTATAGTGTACTAGCTTTTGCCCGCGGCTTTGCTGGCGCCCCCCACTTCCCTAAAATGGGGGGCTAGAAAGGGGTAAAAAGTAGCCTATGTTACTCTCCATCCCTTCAACTATCTCAACTTTTAAAAAATCACGTCAATTCCTCGCTCCGTTTTGAAAGAAAGACAAACATACAGACAGAGACACTTTTCCATTTATAATTATTAGTATGGATCTGTAAAAATTATCACCCCTTTACCAAACATTCTCAACAACATTGTTGTACGTACCTCTAGAACAATTTTTGTTCTACGACTTTTGTCGAACATTTTTTCGACTTTACAAAATAAATAAAAATGAACGAGTCACGTGACCGCTTTGAAGGAAAAGTTATTGTTAAGCGAATTCCAAAAGGCATAAAACAGATGGTTGGTGTTCACAGATACACCCTGTATAATCGAAGGTTGAATTACCTAACAAGAGTTTCTGCCTTAGTACACGTACAGCCACACATCAAAGTATACAAAACTGTCAAATTTCTTCAATCGACTCTCATCTTACTGTCATACACATTAGGTTGAATATAATTTAAGGAAATTTGACAGATTGTGGTAACCTGATGTTTATTTTTTTTATGTGATAGGTAGCAGACGAGCAGGCGGATCACCTGATGGTAAGCAATTGCCGCCGCTCATGGACACTTGCAACACCAGTGGAGTTACAAGTGCGCTGCCAACATTTAATCCTCTTTCCCCCGGGTGGGCCTCCGGTACCCTCACTCACTCGGCGAAACACAGCACAGGGGCTGCTTCACGCCGGTTTTCTGTGAGGCAGTGGTATCACTCCGGTCGAGCCGGCCCATTCATGCCGAAGCGTGGCTCTCCCACAGTTAATTGATTGATGTGTGGCTGGCTGTACCTCCCTCTCTGCTGCCACCCATTTATTTTCCTAACATTTTCCTTTTAAAATAGCGATATCTTCCAGAGAACCTAAACCTCCTTCCTTTAGATAAATAAAAAGTACAGTCAATCACAACTCTTCCCTAACAAAAAAGTACGTCCTAAATTTGCAAGCACACGCCATGGTCCGTGAGTTGCCGCTAATCTAATGGCCCCGCATGAAACGCAGCCGCCGGCTGTGCAAACGCCGCGCCGTGCCCGCGCATAGAGCACCCTGTTAATGCGCTCACACGGTTCCCTCACACCCTGTATAACGAATTTATGGTGATTTACTGGATTTTAGTTCGTGGTTTATTTTCTTCAATGAATTATGAGTGTAAAGTACCTGTTGTTACAATGTAGAGAAAGTGATAAGTATGATTACAGCCACACATCAAAGTATACAAAAAATGATGTGACCGTAGGGAGTGGCGTAATAAAGAAGAGGCCTATACTCAGCAGTGGGTGAATGTGGGCTGACATGATGATGATGATCAAAAATAACCAATCACCACCTTGTAGTTGGACTTCCGTTCTACCGATTAAATGTGACTGGGTCAACTAACTGCCGCGCTGGGGTAGGATTATTATATCAAATCAAATCAAAATATCTTTATTCAATTTAAGTCCTTTACAGAACATTTATGAATGTCAAACTGCTGATTCGGAAGGTCAATTTCTACCGAGAAGAATCAGCAAGAAAGTCAATAAAATTTAATCTTTTCAAGTTTCTATAGCATATTATAGGTATATAGGATATTAGTAGGGACATTATTGGGCTGGAATGGAAAAATTTGATTGCGAAAAATTCCCCGCTATCCTAGTGGCCCCCACCTGTATGTTTAGCGCTTTAAGGACCTTGGGAACTTCGTCCCTTCAGCGATATCTCGGACTAACCAGACTATGCTTTTAGGTCAATAAAATTAATAAGTAATTTAAAATCTCAGTGATTTTGGCACAGTCTAGTTTTTATAATAGGTACATTGTTTTATATAATAAAACTATAACATAAAACTAGTATAATTAACTTAATTGTGAACTAAAGGGAAAAACTGTTAGCTTTGCTCCTTAATAAGTGAAAATATTATTTTATGCAATCTTTAACTGTGTGATACCACAGCTTCACAGAAAACCGGCATGAAGCAACGCCTGCGTTGTGTTTCGCCGAGTGAGTGAGGGTACCGGAGGCCCATTGGAAAGGGGTTAAAGATTGGCAGTTCACTTGTGACTTCTAGTGTTGCAGGTGTCTATGTGGCAGCAATCTCTTACCATGAGGTGATCCGTATGCTCGTCTACCCCATAATATTATGCAAAAGTTAGTAGTAATTCTAAATAAATAATCCATTTTCGCTATTGTAGTGGCCCGACGGTCGGCGTCTGTTTGTGCGTGTCCGCGCATACCGGACCCTTCAGGCTTCAGAGTTCAGACACACTCCGTGCCTGATACATTAACCGAAAGAGAATCAGAATTAAACATATCTCTTATCTTAGCCTTTAATTCCCAGATGCCCCCTTTTTTTATGTAATAGGTAGCAGGCGAGCAGGCGGATCGCCTGATGGTAAGCAATTGCCGCCGCCCATGGACACTTGCAACACCAGTGGAGTTACAAGGGCGCTGCCAACCTTTTATCCCCTTCCCCCCCCCCCCCCCCCCGAGTGGGCCTCCGGTACCCTCACTCACTCGGCGAAACACAGCACAGGGGCTGCTTCACGCCGGTTTTCTGTGAGGCAGTGGTTTCACTCCGGTCGAGCCGGCCCATTCATGCCGAAGCGTGGCTCTCCCACAGTTAATCATCCGAACAACACGTGCTGGACAGCAGCCATCCGCATATCATCCAGACAATGCCGGCGCGTAAAGACACAGACTTTGTAGGGAGTGAAGAAACGCACCGGGGAAAGAGCCCTTAGCAAGTACCTGGTGAGCGTCTCCCAAGATTCGGTCCGTATGCCGAGACGGTAGGAAGGACCATGGGCTGGTGGAATGCCGGCGCGCACCAAGAGGTTTAGCTCCTCGTTCCTGCCCCGAGCCATCAAGTCAAGGAATGCCCTTCCAGTTCAAGTGCTTCCCCCTTCTTACAATCCTGGGTTTTTAGGCGGGGCGTGAAACGGCATCTCAGCAGGCCTTCAGGGTGAGGATGACAGACTCAATGGACATTGGACACTTTGTCTGTTCTTTTGTGCCTGTCAATCTCATATTTGGATCTCACGACCGCTTACCATCTGGCGGAGTGGGGTCATCTTGATTGTCCTCAATATATAAAAAAAGATGCAGCCAACCATCATCATCAGCCAATAGACGTCCACTGCTGGACATAGGCCTCCCCCAATGTTCTCCGCACAGGCCCTGTGCCTCGCATCCAAGGGACTCCCAAGAACTTCACTAGATTTTTTTTTTTTTTTTTTTTTTTTATGTGATAGGTAGCAGGCGAGCAGGCGGATCACCTGATGGTAAGCAATTACCGCCGCCCATGGACACTTGCAACACCAGTGGAGTTACAAGTGCGCTGCCAACCTTTTATCCCCTTCCCCCCCGAGTGGGCCTCCGGTACCCTCACTCACTCAGCGAAACACAGCACAGGGGCTGCTTCACGCCGGTTTTCTGTGAGGCAGTGGTATCACTCCGGTCGAGCTGGCCCATTCATGCCGAAGCGTGGCTCTCCCACAGTTAGATTTTAAACCGTGGGACAGACACGCTTCGGTATGAATGGGCAGGGGAGAGATACCACGGCTTCACAGAAGACCGGCGTAAAGTAGCGCCTGCGCTGTATTTCGTCGTGTGAGTGAGGGTACCGGAGGCACATTGCGGGGAGAGGTCGGTGTGCACTTGTGACTCTACTGGTGTTACAGGTGTCTATGGGCGGCGGCCATCGCTTAACATCAGTAGCGATACCATGAGTTTACAGTGACCGAACTCGCTAGCGTCTGCGTAAAAAAAATCGATGAAAAAGTGTACAGCGCCTCCAGCGGTCACTTGAGAAACTAATATATAGTAAGACCTGTCAAATAGAATATCTAAATGTATTCGCTAGCGAGTAACGTTTTTCGTAGCGATACGAGTTAGGCTACGAGTTGACATCGAAAACTGACATAACGTAAACTATTGCGCTGTCTCTTTCAAATGCATCACAATGAAAGAGACAAAGCGATAGTTTTCGATAGCGAGGATAGTATTTCAAACTCTTTGGAAATACCACGAGTCACAAATTTGACGGTAGGTATCGAAAAATTACGTACGTATTCAATCGAAATCTATTCGACGCCCGTTTACTCGCTATCGACTGTAGTAACGTTATGTTACTTTTCGATGCCAACTCGTGGTAGCGCTACTGTTGATCTGTCTACTCGTCGATATAATACATTAAAATGTAGGTAGGTATGTATATTAGTCAGACTTACACGTACTTATTAGACTATTGGTCACGTTGTTGACATGTTATCAGATTTAATTATTTTTGAGAAACACGTTTAATCTTCGACCTCTGTATATCAGAAGTACCTAATGTCACACCAAAGTAGATATACTTAAAGTATACCCACTTGACCAGCTCTCTATTTCATCCAAAGCGAAACACAGGGCAGCAAATAAAACAAGACAGATGATTATTATGTGTTTCTGTTATGAGTGTTAAGGGGCTATAAAAAAAACTAGCGCCGCGAACCAATTTACACTGATTGTGGCAACAATATGTTAATTTTTAAGAAAGTAAAACATTACAGACTCAGATGCAAGTAAATTGAATTTTTCGAGATGAAAAACAATCTTTTTTACACGCGACAAAGAACAATAAAGTTCATTATTGCTAAAAACGGCCACTTTTAGCAATAATTGACATTAAAGTTACTTGACGTGTGTTAAAAATATTGTATTGGCTCTTGAAATATTCAATTTATTTACATCTAAGTCTGTAATGTATTACTTTCTTAAAAAATATCATATTGGAACTATGGAATGAACTGTCACCAGCGGTATTTCCGAACCGATACGACCTACAAACCTTCAAAAAGCGAGCGTATTCCTTCTTAAAAGGTCGGCAGCGCATTTGCGACTCCTCTTGGTGTTGCGGGTGTCCATGGGCGGCGGTAATCACTTACCATCAGGTGATCCGTCTGTTCGTCTGCCCCCTATCTCATAAAAAAAAAACAACAATCAGTGTAAATAGGTTGTCGGCGCTAGTTTTTTCGATATAGCCCCTTAACAACAAATGTTATGAAAAGAAAGCATACGCATACTTTCTTATTGGTATACTATACTTATTGTCGATTTCTAATACGGTTTTAGATAAGGTAACTCATAAAACATTTTACGAGATAAAGATGTGAGGTTTTACCCATCTGTTGCAAGTCGACTCTATCAAACTAAACACGTAAGTTTCATATTATAAAATATTTACACATTAAACTTAATACGGTTAACAAAATACATCAACATACCAAACAATAATATAGTTCTGATGGTTTCGGAAAAAAAGGAGCTAATAGCCAGATTTCGCGTTGGATTTTATCTATAAAATATTAAAACTGGAATTATATATATTAAGCGTAATCTGTAAGCTACGGAACCAAAAAGTGCCTAAGAAAATAATATAACCAATCACCAATCCGCATTAGGCAAGCGTGGTGAATAAGCCTAATCCCATCATAGTAGCGATGACTTGATTTCTATGATGTAGGCCTTTGCCCTGCAGTGGGACAGTATATAGGCTGATACTTTTTACTTATCTAATATTCTTTTCAGAGTGAAAAGTGACCTAAATAGCTGCTTTCTTGGTCACTATAATCTGGGCATCTTTAAGTCAAGAGAGAACAGGAATTTTCTAACCTACCTTGGACCTCATCGTCGCTTCATCAGGTGAGATTGTGGTTAAATCTACCAAAAATAATACCTATTATTGAAGATGATTTACTTAAAGATCTACTTACCTACCTTATTGATATGGATGCTACTAAGTCCTCAGTGTTCTGGAGTTCCTGTGGCCAAGGCATTGCCCAAACACCCCAAAATTGAAGAAAAAGGGGAAGTATATAACTATATAATTAAGGCGGACGGTTGTGCTTCAGGCTTTTATAGAATTAACGGAGAATGTATACAGATCCGTCAAGAAATACTTCTAGATTACAATTGATAAATAAATATAAATACCGAATTAGGTAATTTCGAAAGTGAGATAAATTGTCTTCTTCGTTAAAATAAAATATAGCATGTAACTAAGAAGTATCTACCCAATACAATTATAAAAACAATACTTCTTTTCGTCAACCCCATAGTCCGCATGTGTCGTGAATATAACGATCCGAAACATCCAATCCAAATGTTGAAAACCCTCTGTAATATTACTTAAGAAGTGTTAATTTTATAATAATATCTAGTATTTTTTAAAATTCTCAATTCCAATTTCAATAATTAATAATAAATTACGAGTACCTACCTAAGTACTTTAAAAAAAAATAATGTTGATTTTAATGTAGGTAAATATCTAAAAGATATTGTACCCAATGCATAATGTATTTTAATGCTCACCAATTTTTCATGTATAAGTTTATTTTGTGATGCACCAATTGTTTTAAAATAAGTTACTAATTTTAAACATGCTAGGAACACTTTTATTGGATTACGATCTAGACGTTAATTTAACATGTTAAGTAAATTTTCTGTGATTATTGTACTCTGTGTTCTTTAAACAAATAAATAAATAATAATAATAGTACTATTACTATTAACATTACTTTATTCCATAATCATAATCTTCAAAAGATTGCGTCAAGCGCGATATGCACGCTTTTGTGGGAAAGTGGGAGGAACTCGCTGCTGAACGCCTGTCCTGGAGGAGAACAGTGTCGGAGGGCATAGGAAAGCACGATGAGGCCTGGCTAAACCAACTCGCGGCCAAGCGTGCTAAGCGCCGTGCCTACAACCCCACCCGCAGCAGCGCTCGGTTCACCTGCTGCAAATGCGGACGAGAGGTTTACTCCCGCATAGGACTTTACAGCCACGAGCGCTGCTGTAAAGTCACACCGCGTGATGCTGCTTAAATCATCTATTAAAGATGCAAAGGCCTATGATGATGAATCTTCAAAGAGGAATATATTGCATCAATAAAGTCATGAAAATTAATTGATGGCGCCACTGCCGCTTATGTCATAGAGTAGGTATGGTAAGTTCTGAAGTGGACCGCGTCTTGGTAAACGTAGTGTAGGACGACCTCAGGCCAGATGGAGTATTGGAGTGACGATCTGCGCAAGAGGGCTGGCTGGAGCTGGATGCGAGTAGCCGAAGATCGATCAAAGTGGCGAGCATTTGGAGAGGCCTATGTCCAGCAGTGAACTGCAACAGGCTGATGATGATGAGGTATGGTAACCCCTTTGGTAATCAAACATAGGAACTCTGTTAGGTAAGTAGTTACCCGGAAATCCGTTTCCATCTACTTTTAAGGGGCTATACGAATGAAACTAGCGCCGCCAACCTATTTACACTGATTGTGGCGAAAATACGATATTTTTTAAGAAAGCAAAACATTACAGTGGCCGTTTTTAGCAATAATTAACATTATTGTTACTTGTCGCCTGTTAAAAATATTGTATTGCATCTTGAAAAATCCAATTTACTTGGATCTAAGTCTGTAATGTTTTATTTTCTTCAAAAATATCATAATTTCGCCACAGCCCCTTAAATAAATATATTGACTCGGCCATCGCTTGAAAACACAGTATTTTATATTTCACAAATAAGTAATAAATAAAATATATTCAGTGCGATGGCCAAGTCAATAAATTTTCTTCTGGTTTAGTTTTACTACTATCACCTTAACTACTTCGAGAAAAGGATGGTAGCCCGTGCCCGTTTTTTGCTCGACTTGGCGAGGGCACCGCCGAGCCCCCAGGTGTATGTACTTTTTTTGTTGTATTACTGAAGTAGGCAGACAAGCATGCGGCCCATCTGATGGTAAATGGTAACCGCCGCTCATAGACAACAACAATGCCGAGGCACAGTCATGCCGCTGCCTACCGTGAAAGAAGTACTCTTTTCAAACCTCCTTTAAAAAAGGACATGTCATAGCAATCAGGGAACACCGCAACTGGAAGGTCATTCCACAATTTGCACGTGCGCGGGAAAAATGAGCGCTGGAAGCGTAGCGTTCTGGAAAAGAATGGTTCCAGGTAGTATGGGTGGAGCTTGCCGCTTAAATTAAAAATTAACCTTGCGTTAATTCCCGTCTATAAGAATAATAGTTACTATTTAAAGACCAAGCTTAGGCTTTGTCCTGCGTTTGATCCTGTAATCTCCCCCCATGCGTGTCCGCTGCCTGTGGGCGAAGGCTGCGCCCGACAGCCCTGATATATGCGGAGTCCCACAGACGCACTCTATTCTACTGACTCGAGAGAAAATATGGGAGTCATGGTACATCGCCATGATATTAGTAGGCCTAGCATTCGAACTATTATAGCGACACAAGACGCAGAAGAGGTTACCACCCTTATATTGTTTAAGGGGCTTTAACGACGATATTAGCGCCGCTAACCTATTTACACTGATTGTGGCGAAAAAATGATATTTTTTAAGAAAATAAAACATTACAGACTTAATAATAAAATAATAAAAGTAGATTGGATTTTTCAAAATGCAATACAATATTTATAACACGCGACAAGTAACAATAATGTTAATTATTGCTAAAACGGCCACTTTCTTAAAAAAAAACACATTTTTTGCCACAATCAGAGTAAATAGGTTGGCGGCGCTAGTTTCATCGATATAGCCCGTTAAACACCAACTATTCGTACCACACGGTTGGAAAGTACATTCTATAGACAAAAACATGGCTTATAGATAAACCGAAAAACGAAACGTTAGCGCGATGTAATCGAAGCCCAGAGCCATCTATGTCATGTATGAACTACGGTCCCGAAGCGAAGCGAGGGCGGGCTACTAGTTTCTTATATTGGACACGTTAGATGTGTAATCTGTGGACAGGACTCCTGTCTTTACTCACTTGACTGTCTTTAATCACTTGACGTACTTGACATTGGCAGAATAACTAAAACAAATAGAAGACAGTTCACATCATTGCCGATGATTGCCATGGGTCACCTAGAAACACCAACTAGCTCGGTATCCTCAGCAAAATCTAATTTAAATCCTCCGAATTGCATCAGCAAGTTTCCACGAATACCCACAACAGTCCCTCAGATGAGAGGCCTGCCCGCTAGACATGTGTAACTCAGGCAGAAAGATGTACATCCTTGCAAAAGAGTTAATAACTCCGTAACTCCTTTGCTTCCTTTATAACTCTTTACATCTTTAACTCTCTGATGTGAAAATTAATTTTAGAAGGACGAAGTCCGAACCAGTCCGAACAGAATGTGAGTTAAAGATGTAAAAAGAGTTAGTGAGCGAGACTGCCACGAATCGTAAAGGAGTGAGTGAAATCGCCATAGCGGGATTTTATGAGTTGAAACCCTTTTCAACTCATAAAATCCCGCTATGG
Organism: Cnaphalocrocis medinalis; assembly: GCA_014851415.1. Taxonomy (NCBI): domain Eukaryota; kingdom Metazoa; phylum Arthropoda; class Insecta; order Lepidoptera; family Crambidae; genus Cnaphalocrocis; species Cnaphalocrocis medinalis. The sequence goes on from CM026297.1 coordinate 6,646,309, forward strand.
CGATTCATCCCTATGAAGTATGATTAGAACGCGTCGCGCAATAATCTGTACATAAAAAAATATCAGGGGAGAAAATGTACCCTACAACAGCACTGTTGCAATTAAGTACAAAATTATTTGTGTTAAATTTATAAGATTGGATTAACACGTCGATGAAACAACCCATCGCAATTCGCATCAATCACATCATTCAAGTCTTTTTAGTCTTTTGAGTTACGAAGTTAATTTATTTATGTATTTATTAAGGATAACAACAGCTGTTATGATAACATACTTAATCCATACTAATATTATAAATGCGAAAGTAACTCTGTCTGTCTGTCTGTCTGTTACTCTTTCACGCCAAAACTACTCAACATTTAAATGAAATTTGGTATACAGATAATCTAGATCCTGAGAAAGAACATAGGCTACTTTTTATTGCGAAAAGGGGGTTGAAAGGGGGGTAAAAAGTTATTTTTCCACGCGGACGAAGTCGCGGGCGGCCGCTAGTTAAGAGATAAAGATGTAAAAGAGCGATATAACTCTTTCCTCCAAAAGAGTTATAACTCCTTTGTCTTTTAAAAAAGTTGCTTTGCGCATCTCTAGTTCTCTACTGCCCGCCGACCGCCGGTCGCGGACAGCCGGACAGGGTGATAGGTGGCGCCACTCGCCACTCGCGGCGAGGGCCCTCCGCGGGAGGGTCGCCTGATTTATTCGCCTCTAGTGTTGACCGGACCCGGGTGATTAATGGTAAATCATTTACAGGACCCAAATTCGATGCTAGGAGTGTAAAGACAGCAGTACAATAAGTATAGTTACTTATACAGGGTATCTGTGAATATTTATATCCTTTTAATCACGTCTTCCACCAACCATCTTGAACAACTTTTGCTCTACTTTTGAAAATTCAAAATGACTAAGACACGTGTATGAAAAACTCAGTAAATCTTATTTGATGGCAAATGAAGAATACCTAAATGACAAGAATTTGTGGAAATGATAAACTGTTCACCTACACAGTGTCATGTATTATGAAATTTAAAATTTATTTAATTCTTTAAAAAATTTATGGTAACTAATTTGAAAAGTTTAAGTTCTACTGAGTTTCTTGCTGATTCTTCTCGGTAGAAATTGACCTTCCGAATAAGCAGTAGATTATAAAATTTGACATTCATAAATGTTCTGTAAAGGACTTAAATTGAATAAAGAGATTTTGATTTGATTTGATTTGATCAGGTACAAATTTTTGGGATCAAACACGGGACCCGGGAAAATTCGCGTGAAAAATCATCTTTCCATAAAAAGTCGGTCACGTGACTTGGTCATTCTGTATTCGGGGGATTCGAAATTTTTTTCGATGAATTTCGAAAAGTCGTTGAACAATTAATGTTGTTTAGAATGGTTGACAGAACACGTGGATCAAGGGATGTTAATGTTCACAGATACCTATACCATGTACGGTGTACATAGATACACTGTCCCCCTTATTACAAAGCGTGGTTTAAAAATGATGCTATTAATTGTGGGAGAGCCATGCTTCGGCATGAATGGGCCGGCTCGACCGGAGTGATACCACTGCCTCACAGAAAACCGGCGTGAAGCAGCTCCTGTGCTGTGTTTCGCCGAGTGAGTGAGGGTACCGGAGGCCCATCGGGGGGAAGGGGATAAAAGGTTAGCAGTGCACTTGTTGCATGTGTTCATGGGCGGCGGCAATTGCTTACCATCAGGTGATCCGCCTACTAGTCTGCTACTTAAAAAAAAACACTTTTTTTATGTGATAGGTAGCATGCGAGCAGGCGGATCACCTGATGGTAAGCAATTGCCGCCGCCCATGGACACTTGCAACACCAGTGGAGTTACAAGTGCGCTGCCAACCTTTTATCCCCTTCCCCCCTGAGTGGGCCTCCGGTACCCCCACTCACTCGGCGAAACACAGCACAGGGGCTACTTCACGCCGGTTTCATAAAAGTCACAAATGAAAGTGACAGCATCAGTTTTAAACCATGCCGATTTTAAATCTCCGTTTTGTAATAATGTGGTTAATGTTTGGACACTATTAAAATTCCTACAACTCCACATCACCATGGTGCCCCTTGGATTGGTGGCTGACCCCATCTGTCGGCTCCCACGTACTTAATTCATGGTGTTTACTGACTGCCGCCCCTTCGCAGTCATTGGTCAACCTAATACCAGTTGTAAACCTTGATGGCCGCTATTATCGAGAAATTGTTCTGGAATTTTTTATTCCATGTAAGTTGTTCAAAGCTAAGTGGGCAGATGTAGGTCGCATGATTTGTCAATATACCTATGTTTTAAAGTTAAGTCGGCCTATCGGTCGGCTTTGGTATGCTTTCTTCACGAGACGATCCTCGTCCACCCGCCCGCCCGGTAGGCCAACCTAGGTATCGCTGGAAAGACGTCGTCGAGAGTGATCTGCGAGAACTTCAAGCCAAGGACTGGCAACAAGTGGTACAGGGATCGACCGAAGTGGCGTTCTTGTTTTTGGAGGCCAAGACTCGTTTCGTCGCTGAGCCAGTGGAGTAAGTAAGTTTAAAGTTAAGTATCAGCTGGACTATACTACCACTGCAGGGCAAAGGCCGTCATCATATAAATCAAGTCATCGCTCGCTACTTTTTTTATGTGATATGTAGCAGGTGAGCAGGCGGATCACCTGATGGTAAGCAATTGCCGCCGCCCATGGACACTTGCAACACCAGTGGAGTTACAAGTGCGCTGCCAACCTTTTATCCCTTTCCCCCCGAGTGGGCCTCCGGTACCCTCACTCACTCGGCGAAACACAGCAAGCCGGTTTTCTGTGTGGCTACTATGATGGGATCAGGCTTAGTCAACACGCTTGCCCAATCTTCTTCTAAGTAGGTATACCATTGATAAAGAGGTTAATCTCATATTCTACTCCAGGGCTTTCAGGTAAACCGAAAACACGAAACGCTTGCGCGATGTAATTGAACACAGCGCCATCTATTGGTTCATTTCTGAATTACGTTCCCGTAGCGAAGTGAGGGCGGGCCACTAGTAAGTAAATAACATTTTGACTTTGACTCCGGTCGAGCCAGCCATTCATGCCGAAGCGTGGCTCTTTAAATATCCTAATGGATGATCGTTAAGATTGGCCGCCGTAGCCTATATCGGTTGGAAGATTTACTTATCACATAAAGGAGTTGTCCCATTATAGGTTGAGTCTATGTACGCTACATTAAAAAACGGATAAAAAATTACTTATTACGAGAAAAATACAATGAATTCCATATCATGCACAGTTTCCTGGTTATAAAATAAAAAAGATGACCGTTTTTCAACCTTTACCAAAGACAAGACGAGCGAGACGACGGTGACCAAAGACAAAAATAAACAACTGTCAATGTCAATGTCTGTCAATGTGACGTTAAACGGTTTGGTTTTTTAGGGTTTTTTGGATAGTTTTCATTTCTTAGTCTGTGGTTTGTTCCGTCCAACGTCAGACAGATAGACAAACGTCAAACGTCATCGAATTCGTAATGTCAGTCAATAGGTAACCAACATTGACAACCATTTTGTTGTGTTGCAATCCTTTGCTAAAATAAATCCTTTCCTTCCAAAAAACAACGCTACAATAGAGAAATTGGATAGTCAAAAACTATTCTTCATATAATTCTCTATATTTTGGTATAGGGTACATATACCACGCCTAGACTCCATACATTCTGGGACAACTCCTTTGTCATCGCGTTTACAAGTGAAAGCTTTAAAAGCTTAAAGCCTACACTCTCTAAACACATACTTCGACCGCTAATCATAAAGGGCGCTGTCCACTGAATAATGCAGGGCCCACCCAGTGGACACCTTGTAGCTCCCACGAGGTTTGTTGATACACATCGGCGGACACCAATCACGATAATAACAGGGATTGCAAATGGAATGTGTTTTTTTTAACCATTCTCTGATGGGGAAAACTGATTAATTGTTTGCTTCTAGTAGCAATGTTAATAACATGCAGACACGAATCTTCAAATCTTCAAGAAACGAGCCTATACCTTCCTAAAAGGCCGGCAACGCATCCGCACTCCTTCTGGTGTAGCTGATGTCCATGGGCGGCGGTGATCTCTTACCACCAGGTGACCCGCTTGCTCGTTTGCCTTCCTATAATATAAAAAAAAAAAACACGAAAATTAAAGGACATTTAAGTAAGTTGACGGCCTCGGCAGTGGCTAAAGAGTTCGCCCGAAAGAAAGGTCCCGGGTTCGATTCCCGGTCAAGTCAATTTAGGAAACGACATTTTCTAAGTTTTATGGGTCTGGCTGTTTTGAGTTGAGACCCCAAGTTAATTATCGTCACCTGGTATTTACAATACAGGGGTTGCTCTAGTTTGAGACCAGGTTGATGTGTGATTTTCTGGCGCATTTATATTTTATACTAGTGGCTCCCGGCGAACTTCGTTCCACCTACTTTTTGTTTAATTTCTCACCTTTTAGACCTTCCCTGGACTACGACAAACATTTAAAAACTAAAATCAGCTCAATCGGCCCAGCCGTTCTCGAGTTTTAGCCAGACTAACGAACGGCGATTCATTTTTAGGGTTCCGTAGCCAAAATGGCAAAAACGGAACCCTTATAGTTTCGTCATGTCCGTCTGTCCGTCTGTCCGTCTGTCCGTCTGTCCGTCTGTCACAGCCGATTTACTCGGAAACTATAAGTACTACAGTGATGAAATTTGATGGGAATATGTGTTGTATGAACCGCTACAAAAATATGACACTAAATAGTAAAAAAAAGAATTGGGGGTGGGGCCCCCCATACATGTAACTGAGGGATGAAATTTTTTTTTTCGATGTACATACCCGTGTGGGGTATCAATGGAAAGGTCTTTTAAAATGATATAAAGTTTTCTAAAAAACATTTTTCTTAAAGTGAACGGTTTTTGAGATATCAGCTCTCAAAGTCGTAAAAAGTATGTCCCCCCCCCTCTATTTTTATAACTACGGGGTATAAAATTCTAAAAAAAATAGAGGTGATGCATGCTAATTAACTCTTTCAACGATTTTTGGTTTGATCAAAGTATCTCTTATAGTTTTTGAGATAGGTTGATTTAACTGTAACTACGGAACCCTTTGTGCGCGAGCCCGACTCGCACTTGGCCGGTTTTATTTATATAGATTTATATACTTACCTAACCGCCCATTCAGTTATTGAACTGCACAATTATTTTTAGAATTGACGTTCTTATGATAAAATAACCGAATAATTAATATATTAATTAGTCGATATATTTTATTACTGGTCCATGTCGCAATAATTAATCAACCGCCATTTAATTAAATAACTGCTCAATATATTTTGAAAACTGCTCAATAGGCTGCTAAAGTTTAACTGTGAGAGAGCCACGCTTCGGCATAAATAGGCCGGCTCGACCAGAGAGATACCACAGCCTCACAGAAAACCGGCGTGAAGCAGCTCCTGTGCTGTGTTTCGCCGAGTGAGGGTACCGGAGGCCCACCCGGCGGGAAGGGGATAAAAGGTCGGCAGCGCACTTGTAACTCCACTGGTGTTGCGAGTGTCCATGAGCGGCGGCAATTGCTTACCATCAGGTGATCCGCCTGCTCGTCTGCTACCTATCATATAAAAAAATAAATAATAAAGTACGACCCACTACCCACTGGGCCACCGAAGCAGTCACTTCTAGTCCCTCGTTACTAGGGTATTATCAAAGCCTTATTATGCTATCTCCCCAATAACAAAGCTTATGTACCGTAGCTGTAGGCACATAGAGTATGATGTAGGCATGTTTGCAGAGGTGCCGCGTGGGAATCGAACCGGCTGCTCTCCGTAATCTGGCGCTCGGGCCACCCGGCACGGACTACACGCACGTACAAAGCTAGAAGTGACAGGAGAATTTGCGTTTATCTTGTTTACGCGAATAACTATTAGCTTGCCGGAGGATAAATGTATCTCGTGCCCTGTGGCTAGGGGCGTTAAGAATACTGCCAAGGTATTCCCGGCTTGTCGTAAGAGGCGACTAAACGGGCTTCGGAGTACGTGAGCATGCCACTACTGGGGAGTGGCTTGCTCAGTATCACGACTCCGCGAGGGAAAAAATCCTACTGGGTGTCCTGGTAGGTCGCGCATTTGGGAAGGGCGTAGGGTATCCGACCGCGATTGCGCTGAGATGCACACCCCAGGGGTTTTGGTTAGGGTTAGAGTCCCACACACCACCATGTCCCCCACATGTGGCAAGGTGAAGGCCATGATCGTTTCCCCTGGGGAAAAAAAAGCGACCCGAACTGGGTCTCGTATGGTCTTGTATTATGAGAACTTCCAATGAGAAAAGATAACATCTCATACATTACCTTGAGTCCGGGGTCTCGTATGGTATTGTATAATGAGAACTTCCAATGTGAAATAAATTCACACAACATCTCATACATTGCCCTGACTGCGTACTAAGTAACATAAGCACTTGTGTTGTGACAGAGGGTCATAGGTCACACACATATAATACTTCAATACATTATATTACACCCAGGACTGAACAAAAACAAGTGTTCATCACACGAATGTTCATCCTGGGTGGGGATCGAACCCACGACCTTTGGCGTATGAGGCAGGGTCACCACCAAATGCACCATACGGCCAGGAATGACAGCTCCATGCGGTTTATGGGTTTAACCAACCCTGTTTACTTAAGGCACAGAGTATACTTGAGCTTGGGTGAGCTATGGGCAGATCCAGTGGAGCTACATCTGCGACAGCATGATTCCAATAAAGACGGCAAATCGCGGGCGCGTCTAACATTTGTAGCAGAGCCGAACAATACCAGCGTTCGTGTGGAAATATTCTACGACAAATAAATATTTCACGTTTTTAAAGTAAATCCTCGAATGCACACCCTTCTGACCCCAAACGAGCTGAGTTTTCTACAACCCCTTAGGTAAAGAGATTATTTTAACATGCAAGAGACGTCTTGTTATGGATTTTTTAGCTACCCAGAGATCATATTGGGACCTATTACTAATCTGCCTTCCTTTCTTTCTACTGCAACAGTGTTAATGTTTTCAATTTAGTACAATCTCGCATTCAGACATGTTTCTGGGCGTGGCGATCAGTCCATAGAATGCCTTGTATCTACCTCATTTCAGGGAAAGTAGAAGGCATATCGCGCGGGATATCACCCATGCGAAGGACCGATCAAATCAGGTCTGCCAATGGTGACTCAGTCAACGAGTGACCCAATTGAGAGGAAAGGGGGCTAAAGGTTGGCAGAGCACTCGTGACTCTACTGGTGTTGGTGCCTATGGGCGGCGGTAATCGCTTACCATCAGGTGATCCGTCTGCTCGTCTGCCACCTATCACAAACAGCATAAGTAGGTACTCACATTTTCGCCGTTCCGTGGTCGTCGGCTGACTGTAATCCTTATCGGGTATTTCCTCTTTCACTTTCGCCTCCATCTGTCAACAAACAAACTACATTTAAAAACATACACAAATTAAACATTATACTTATTACCAAACCAATCTTGGACAATAATCCAGGGTTTGTTTTATGTCTTACAATGGAGAAACTGTAGCTCTAACCTTCACCACACTTTGATTTATGAATCAGACCTGGTTGTTTAAAAAGACAGTTTATTTCGTTATTTTGTATAGTAATCATCGTGGCCGTTCGATCCCCACTACTACGACCCCCCGTTCCGAAAGCACAGTCCCACCAACTGAGCCACCATATCGCTCTAAGTCTCTCATTTACTTGAATGTTTTATTTACTCATAGATATAATTAGATAGATGCGTGCTAAAATATTTATATGACGGACAGTCTGCCGCGGCCGCCTGACGAGAGCCAGCCGCGCTGTCCGGTGTGCAGCAGTGAGCCGAAACAGACGGGCAGGTGTGCGGTATGCGGGACACTCGGCGGGATATTTGTTAGGTTTAAGATATTTAATCTGTGATAAACATTTAAGTAACATACAAAAAACTAACGACTTTTTTTTATTAAATCTTCCACAATGTGCTTATGTGTGAATTAGGTATTTAGTCTAAGTGTTTTTTTATGTGATAGGTGACAGACGAGCATACGAATCACCTGATGGTAAGCGATTGCCGCCGCCAATAAACACCTAAACACCTAGAGTCACAAGTGTATGCATTTATGCATGTTTTAGTGTTATCTGCAACCTAGCAAATGTTATAAAATTGAATAATCATTAAAATGAGACTTATATATACGATTGTAATACCTAATATGTTATAGGTACCGAAGAAGTAAACTACTTAAAACGAAAGATAATTACAATATATATACAGGTTGTATCGGTAAAAATATACATCCCTCTAACCACGTGTTGTACGAACCATTAACAATATTTTGTCCTACGACTTTTGAAAATACACATGAAAAAAAATTACTTTTCAATCATACAGAATCGATCACTAGACTTAATAAAATGTAATAAATGCTCTATATTTTTTACTTAAGTATAATAGTATTTAATGTCAAAATTCATAAAAAAAAACTTCACTTTTTAATCTCCTAATTTATAACTTTTGAATTTGCGGTTCAATTGGAAAATAAATTACAGCTTGTAGCAACCATACACGTGGCTGAGTGTACATGTTTTCAGGCGGAGTGTACAGCTGTAGCGAGATGATCCCCAGCCGCCACCCACGGCACAATGGCGTGTATTACAGCATCCAACAACGCTCTCTGAGTGAAACACTGACATACAAACATACATACATTCACTAGACATCACAACGTTTTGGCAAAGCAAGAAACAGCGGGCAATAGGGAGTTGGTAATGTCAAATGTTCAAGAAGAGATTTATTCTTTCATTAGAGCCGGCAACGCATTTGTGATGCCTCAGGTGTTGCAGATGTCCATTGGCTGCGGCGATCAGTTCACATCTGGTGAGCCGTCTGCTCTTTTGTCCGCTGTAATACATTATGAAAAAATGGACGCCCTCAGACTAGATGGAGTGGCGATCTGCGCAGGATGACTGGCAAGAGCTGGATGCGAGTAGCGATCGATCGGGGTGGTGCATATTTGGAGTCGCCTTTGTTCAGCAGTGGACAGGCATCAGCCTGTTGCAGTCCACACTCATCATGATCATCATCATCATGATGATTCTTCTTTTTTATATTAAACTAGTGGCCCGCCCTCACTTCGCTTTGGGACCGTAATTCAAAAATGAACCAATAGATCTGTGCTAAATTACATCGCGCAAGCGTTTCGTGTTTTCGGTTTACCTATAAGCCTTGTCGTTGTCTATAGAAGTTATCTCTTTATAAATAGTATAGAAGATGGGTTTGCACTTGATCTCATGGTTACCTGATGGAGAGTGACAATGTAGCGTGCTTTCCCAGAAGAAACCTATTCACTCTCGACTTAAAGACACCCAAATTGTAGCTCTCTGGGAATACAAAAGAAGAATCCGGCAAGAATTCCAGAAGCAAGTAACATTTTCATATTTGAGTTGATTAAATTAATGTCATTTTGAAAGTACTTAAATAGCGGTTTAACATATTTTATGACCTATTAAAAAACTAACTACTTACTAGATGTAGATAGATAGATACTCTTTATTGCACAACACATTACAGAACTTAATGCTAATAGTAATTTCCAAATACAATATCGGCGGCCTTATCGCTAATAGCGATCTCTTCGAGACAACCTTTGGGTAGAATCTCGTTGAAACCAATTTTCGTTGGTATTTGTAGGTACGAGTATGAGAATGTACATTATACAGGATGTATCTGTGAACATTTACATCTCTCTAACCACGTCTTCTGCTAACCATTCTAAACCAGAGTTGGTCGGAAATTCGTCGAGACTTTTTCATCACCCTGTACAAAATAACCAAGTCACGTGTCTATCTGTCTGTCTGTCAATAAGACCTGTAATACCTCCATACACATCCTAGACTGTAAATTATACTTCAGTAATTTTACTGAAAAAATTCAGCTCCAGTGTTCAAGTCTCGATAAGGTGTGAAGGTACAAATGTTGTGTCGCAGGTGCGCCGGCACCTGGGCTAACGAGGCCCTCCCACCGCCCCCACGCCCCAACACCCAGACTCACCCCCGCATAGTGTAAGACAGGTGCAGTGAGGAACGCTTTCCAAAGAGTTATTTTTGGACCTAACTGGAATATATTTTTTTTAGGCTAAGCTGGCTCGCTGCTGGGTAAAGGCCTCCTCCATCAGTTTTTTGGACCATAACTCACCACGCTGGTCCAGTGCCAATAATTAATAATTGTCAATACTTTACCCGACATTGACATTTTTTTCTATGCTTTTACAGTTTTTTTTATAAATCTAGTTGAAACAATCCAAATAGATTTATAAATTTTTTAACTTTACATTTTAAGCTATTGCAAACAATAATGGACTCATTGAATACAATAAATCAATTAATGTTTGTACATACCATCCATATTTTAAAATAATTATGTATTGCTTCTAATGCTGTGTTCGCCTGTAATTGGCACGCATCATCTTAGTTGGTATAAGTAGTAATATAATGTTATAATTATCTTTTCTTTGTATGATGTGCTGTTGGCGGACCTTAATAAATAAATAAGTAAATAAATGAGAACAGAAATTGGTTCGCTGCACCTCCTCTCGCTGTGCCGGGGCGCAGGCTTCGCACAACTTGGTTTTATTTGACTAGTTTCGAAACAAATGAATGATGAATGTACACCAATCATCTTCCGTAATTCAATAAGTAAACAAAATAGTAATATTTATTGAATTTCTTGCGTGGTCTATCAAAGTAAACTACCTACCTACATACCTACATACCTACCTACCTACATACCTACCTACCTACATACCTACCTACCTACATACCTACCTACCTACATACCTACCTACCTACAAACGTCGCTATTCAATAAACGCGCTAGTCATCCAATCAAATAGCTGTTTCAACCAGATGACTGCAAATGAGGAACAGACCTGGAACAGTTTCCAAAACGGTCAACAATGTAAATAACTTGACAGCCCTCACTTCGTGTCAGGACTTAATTTTTAACTAGACCAATAGATGGCGCTGTGTATCGATTACATCGCAAAAGTGTTTCGCCTTTATCTTTTATGACCCGCCCTCACTTCGTTTCGGGACAGTAGTTGCACTGTCTACCAATAAATGTCGCTGGGCCTTGATTGTATCGCGCATTGATGTATAAATAGTATAAGTAATTATACTCAAAACTGGAATTCAAGACCAAAAAAGATACTTCACTGTCAAATCTGTTTAAGTCACTTATGTCATTTTCAAGTGACATTTTCAGGTTTCGCCAACCTTTTTGGCATTATTTTTCTTAATATGCAGACTAAATTGTCGAGTTTCCATACATTGTTAAAATTTTGTGGGTAGATACCAAATGTTATTGACACCTGAAGTGTTACAAGAGCAATACCATCTTTGAAAATTAAAATTACGGATGGTTAAGTTTTTATAAAAGCGTCTTGTATTTACGTGACAAAAAGTAAATTAAAATATTTTTTTTAATGATAGAATCAAAATTTACCAATAAATAAATTACATCAGCGAGTGTTTTTAGAAAAAAGGGGTATACTATGGTACGATAATTTTATTGCAGTAGCAACATAGTAGTAGATTTTTTGGTCTTGAATTCCAGTTTTGGGTATAGATGTTGCGCGTGCGGCCGACACACACTTGGCTGTTCTAGCTCTCATCATGCACCTACAGCAAAAAAAATATTTTTTAAGTTACCCAGATTGGGTCTGTCAACAGATTGCAATAAAATACCTGGATTAAGAGTTCTCAATCTAGTTTGCCATTGAATAATCGTTCACCGGATGCAATACTAAGCAGGTGTTGCGTGATTGAGCGTGGGGGGTGGGGGGGAGCTGAGAGCTGGAATAACAACGGATGTTTTCGGTTAGAAATATTTTTGAGTCTGGGTCTTCGAACCGTAAGAACTAGATAGTGTGGTATTTATTTATTTATGCTAGTCACATGGTTATAAATTTTGCTGGTCAGTACAAACAATTTATATTAGAGCATTGATCACGTCACACCCTGCAAAGGCACTGCATTTTATACTTAGAGAGCGACACATACTTACATAGGTAATATATTACCTATGTAAGTATCTCTACTAAGTACCTACTATATATCATCATCATCATCATCAGCAACCCACTCTCGTCCACTGCTGGACATAGGTCTCCCCCAATGCACGCCACCGCTCCCGATTTTCGGCCACTCTCATCCAGCTCACTCCAGCCAGCCTTCGAATGTCGTCATCCCATCTTGTATCTTATTTATTTATCGTTAAGGAATTCTTTTAAATTTTAATAATATGCTTTATCTATTAGGTATTTTACGCACGTTTCTACATTTTATGTACATTCTAAAAAATAGATAGATACATTTTTGTTATGTGATAGGTGACATACTTACAGGTTTCTCTCTCCGCCGACCTAGTGGTAGAAAGATTACATTTGACAGAATTCTGTGATATGAAATGTTTGTACATCGCTCGTAAACAATCACAGAATAGACGCACAGATGGACCGACGGGGGCTTAATACGGTACTCCTCGATAAATGTCTACTGCTTTTAAATTAAATTATTAATGATGAAATTATTTGTATCAAGTAGGTACAGACAGCCACACATCAGGTTACCACAATCTGTCAAAGTTTCTCAACTGATTTTCAACCTAATAAGTTTAACAGTAAGATCAGAGTCGATTGAAGAAATTTTACAGTTTTGTATACTTTTATGTGTGGCTGTATGTACATTAATGTACGTACAGCCACTCACTCGGCGAAACACAGAAAACATTTTATTTTTATACTTTTTCTTTTTGCTTAGTGTTCTGTATTTTATTGTTTGTGTCAATTGTCTGTAGTAGGTATATATGTGTTGTGGTGTCCAGAGTAATAAATGTATTTTCTTTCTTTCTTTCTTTCATCTCACAATTTTTTGTGGGATTCGAACCCATGGCTTTTGGCTTTGGCTTTGACTAGTGTTCAATAAACCGCTCGATAGATTGTCTATGGATGCTGTGGTGCGGCAGCGGTCAGCCGTAAATAGCACGCGCCATATGGCCGCCACGTGCGCGCGCGCAGGCGGGCGGAACCGGGGGAAAAGCTATATCCATACAGATACGACGTGGAAAGCTGGCCCGGTGCGACCCAGCATTGTGCTCAAGGGTCGTGGATTCTTTGCCAGTAGTTCAGCACGGGTTCAGTCAGGGTCACCAATTTGCCGGTCATGGTTTGTCGGTGGGTCATCAGTAAGTACGCCGTGCGGCAGGTACTGGTGACCGGGGAAAAATGATGCACTAAGTACGTCTCCTGTGACAACTACGTACCTACTTATATTAACAATTATCTATGAGCAATGAAATATGTAGGTCCATCTCTACAAGCTTTTATACTGACATTACTGACGTCATATCGTGTATCACATACCTACGTGGTCAGATTTGCTGACATAGAGTACATGATAGAGATAACAGTAGCCTGCAGAGATAGTAATCCCATCAAAAATACTTGTCAAAAAAACCAAGTCTCACAACTACCGTAAAAAGTTGTGAGATCCATGTTTTGCCAAGTCGGTTATTAATTTATTGACTTGGCAATCACACAATATATCTCACAAGTAATGCATTAAATTGATTATGCATCTTTATTCAATTTAAGTCCTTTACAGAACATTTGTGAATGTCAAATTTTATAATCTACTGCTGATTCGGAAGGTCAATTTCTACCGAGAAGAATCGCAAGAGGACTGGAGCTGGATGCGATTAGCCGGAGATCGATCAAATTGGCGAGCATTTGGAGAGGCCTACGTCCAGCTCTGGACTACAACACGCTGATGATGATGACGATTCGTTTCCCACTTTAGACAAACATTCGTGATGTGGTGGCATTTTGAGTCGAGTTACCTCTCTCTTTGATATGTGTGAGAAAAATTCACACAACACAACTCAACGTCTCATACATTGACCTGACTCCGTACTAAGTAGCATAAGCACTTGTGTTACAGCAGTGGTTCTTAACCGGTGGTCCGCGGACCACTGGTGGTCCCTGGAGGCATTCCAAGTGGACCGCGAAGACATCGTAATGAAAAAATGATGTGACGTGATGAGTCGAGTCAACACAACGCAAACGGCGCGACGCATGTCCGAAGCGTGTGGTCCCTGACACGACAGAATTTTAGTAAAATGGTCCCTCATGACTTAAAGGTTAAGAACCACTGTGTTACAGTTATCAGACAACATGTTTGACAAAATGTTTGAGTTCACCGATATAAAGTACCCTAGCTAAAAACGTGATAAAAAACAATTATTTTGCAATTATGCGAAACAACTGAAACTTTTACGCAAACTCACTCGTGAGGCTTCCTTGGTTTACAGCTCTCGTACTTAGCTACAAAGATTTGAAGTACTTATATCAAATTAAAAACGTGACATTCAAATTTAATTTCGAAGACTTTCTTCAGTCAGTTTATCTGATTACTTACTGGGAACATATTGTTGCGGATTTTTCTGAATAAAGCATATTTCATTTTTATATTTATTTACACCATAACATGTTCAAAAGAGACCAAAAGCAATGTTTTCACCTCCCCCCATAAATCTAAGCCGGGCTTAGTCAACTTAACGAATCAATTTTGCAGTCCATCTGCGCCCGCTGTTATTGAATAAACGGAGTACGGCTTGCCGGACAATATGATTTGAACAAGTTCATACGGCCCTTTTAGTCCCTTAGAAATTGGGTTTTCGAAGTAATCTAGGACTTAATATGGAGTATATTAAGTCTTAGACTTCGTTAGTATAGCACAGAACGCCAGCTGTTACATCTTTACAGTAGATAAATAAATTAAATAAAAATATTTTACTGTCTCTTAAAAACATACGTTGTACAACCACAGTAAAACTATAAATCGAAAATTTTTCGACGAATTTAGAAAAGTTGTTGAACAAATGTTGTTCAGAATGGTTGATAGAAAACGTGGTTAAAGGGATGTAAATGTTCACAGATACACCCTGTATAGTCTTGCCAGCAGTATTTAGTTCTAAGCGCAGCTGCGGTGGCGACCGCCGCGCCATCTGGACACAAGCGCTGTCAACTGGAACTTGTGTTTTACCAATATTACAGAATAGAATATTCGTTTCTGCCTTTAAATGTGCAATATTTTTTTATTGTAGAAACTATAGATAGGTACCTACCCCGTGTCTCGAAAAACACGTTAAGATGTTGATCCTCCGTCCAATCTCTCTTAAGTCGTGTCACACTGGGAGGGATAAAGAACTTAACTGTGGGAGAGCCACCCTTCGGCATGAATGGGCCGGCTCAACCAGAGTGATACCACTGCCTCACAGAAAACCGGCGTGAAGCAGATTCTGTGCTGTGTTTCGCCGAGTGTGTGAGGGTACCGGAGGCCCACCCGGGGGGAAGGGGATAAAAGGTTGGCAGCGCACTTGTAACTCCACTGGTGTTGCAAGTGTCCATGAGCGGCGGCAATTGCTTACCATCAGGTGATCCGCCTGCTCGTCTGCTACCTATCACATAAAAAAAATCGTTTTGAGGATTAATTTAAACACATAATACACCAATAATCCTTCTTTCTTAAGGAGCCAAGAGAATGTCCCGCAGTATTTTAATCAGTTAATTCATTTGAGACGGTCCCGATGCAAATGCGAAGAATCGATCACAGAGCTAGTGATGTCACTCGATTGACTTCGCAAAAATATGTAGATTAAACAGATATACAGGGTGTATCTGTGAACATTTAGGTAGTACATCCCTTTAGGCACGTGTTCTACTAAGCATTATAAATAACATTTGTTCTATGACTTTTGGAAGTTCGCAAAAAAATATACTTTTTTTTTATACAAAGTTGGTCACATGACTGGTTTTGTATGGGAAGTCGGAATTTTTTTCGACGTATTTTAAAAGTCGAAGAACAAAATATGTTGTTTAGAATGGTTTGAAGAAGACGTGGTTAAAGGGACGTAAATTTTCACAGATACACTCTGTATAACAGATCAATAAGTGGCATGAAAAATGGTAGTGGAACCACAAAATAATTACACACAGAAGGTAGACTCAGCCTGATTTTGAAAATAGAAGAGTTCCTTGACATATATCAGCTAATGCAATCCAAAGGTTTTAAATTAGTAAGTACCTGCTTAGTTCATGGTTTTTAGTATGCAAAATTTGGTGTCATTTTGATCTTTGTCATTTTGTGAAATACTGCAAAGTGGGGTGGATAGATCCTTTATTTTACAAGCGGACAAACGAGACAGATCACCTGATGATAAGCGATTGCCATCGCCCACTGGTACCCATAACACCAGTGTAGTCACAAGTGCGCTGCCCCCCTTCTTTATTTTTATTTTATTTTTTTAGGAAGACCAAGATTTAACAATTTTACCCCCTTTCCCCCTGATTGGGCCTTCAGCACTGTCTAACATTCAGCGAAACGCAGCTAAGGGACTGCTCCACGCCATGTCTTCTACGCCATTCATGCCGAAGCGTGGCTCCCCCACAAATAAATGACATGACACATTAATAACTCAGTTTATGAGTTGTAAAAATTCGAGTGACGAGGTACAGCACTAGTGGCGCCATCTGCGAGCCTTTTATATTAATGCGCCGGCTGGTCACCCCTTCCGAGATATTGCCGACGTCACAGCTCTGGCAACCCCAGCCTCGTGACAGCCGGTTTCTCAATTGAACGACTTATTGAAAAAAAAAATAGTCTCCACAGAGTCCTTAGGACATTAAAACGCTAAACACCGGCGTTTTATTGAGTGACTGTGACTTCGACTGACTTCGACTGTTGACTACACTTTATCAACCTACACTTGACATTGGCAAAATTAAATGTGTCGTGAACACAATACAGGCCATATAACAAAAAAAAAATTAAGGCACAGAAAACCGGCGTGAAGCAGCCCCTGTGCTGTGTTTCGCCGAGTGAGTGAGGGTACCGGAGGCCCACTCGGGGGGAAAGGGGATAAAAGGTTGGCAGCGCACTTGTAACTCCACTGGTGTTGCAAGTGTCCATGGGCGGCGGCAATTGCTTACCATCAGGTGATCCACCTGCTCGCCTGCTACCTATCACATAAAAAAAAAAAAGTTGTTTACCTCTGACGGTATAACTTCAAACTATACAGGGTGAAAAGTCATGATATTAATTGATGCCACTGCCGCTTACGTCATAGAGTAAGTGTGTTAATAGCCCCATTGGCTATCATCATCATCATCAGCAACCCACGCTCGTCCACTGCTGGACATAGGTCTCCCCCAATGTACGCCACCGCTCCCGATTTTCGGCCACTCTCATCCAGCTCACTCCAGCCAGCCTTCGAATGTCGTCATCCCATCTTGTAGCGGGGCGTCCAACACTACGTTTGCCGAGTCGCGGTCTCCACTCAAGGACTTTATGGCTCCATTGGCTATAATAGTATGGAATTCCATAATTGTTTCTTTCACGACTTCATTGACAGATAATATAATCTGTGAACATTTACATCTCTTTAACCTCACTTTTATGTCAAACGTGTATGGTTCAATATCGACTGAGGAAATTTGACAGATTGTAGTAACTTGATGTGCTGGCCACTGTACTGACCATTCTGAACAACATTTGTTATACGACTTTCAAAAAAATCATCGATTTTTTTTTTACTCCCCATCCAAAATGAAAAAAACCGGCCAAGTGCGAGTCGGGCTCGCGCACAAAGGGTTCCGTAGCAGCAAATATAATAAAATCAACCTATCTCAAAAACTATAAGAGATACTTTGATCAAACCAAAAATCGTTGAAAGAGTTAATTAGCATGCATCACCTCTATTTTTTTTAGAATTTTATACCCCGTAGTTATAAAAATAGAGGGGGGGGGACATACTTTTTACGACTTTGAGAGCTGATATCTCAAAAACCGTTCACTTTAAGAAAAATGTTTTTAGAAAACTTTATATCATTTTAAAAGACCTTTCCATTGATACCCCACACGGGTATGTACATCGAAAAAAAAAATTTCATCCCTCAGTTACATGTATGGGGGGCCCCACCCCCAATTCTTTTTTTACTATTTAGTGTCATATTTTTGTAGCGGTTCATACAACACACATTCCCATCAAATTTCATCACTGTAGTACTTATAGTTTCCGAGTAAATCGGCTGTGACAGACGGACAGACGGACAGACGGACAGACGGACATGACGAAACTATAAGGGTTCCGTTTTTGCCATTTTGGCTACGGAACCCTAAAAAAGTAACATGACCGACTTTAAATGAGAAGAAGATTTTTTAATGCAGATTAAAAAGCTAATTTACTAAAAATATCCATTTAAAAAGCAAAAAAAAATGTACAAAACAAAATTTTACATTGCTTGGTTAAACAATAAACATGCTATAAATAAGTTAGGCCCATCTGGTACAGTCGGCAAACAGTCGTCGCGCGGATTACGCCGGCTGTACAGCAGAAATTAGCTGAACACACACATACATCATGTACACTCAGCTGCGAATAACAATAACAATGTTTGACCACTGCAGGTGACTGTACTTTATACTTGTGGATTCTATGGCGAATAAACTTTTTGGTGTTTTAAACTGGTCAAATTTAAAAAGAATTTATTGCAATTGTTAATTTCACCGGTCATTCTTTCTAATATACCGTACGTGTCTCTTTATCAACTTGACATTGGCAGAATTGACTGCGTTCGCTCTTAGAGCAGTCAACTGAATGCTCTAAGCATTCGCTAGAAGACACAACGCAGCCATCAAAAAAAACTTTTGGCGTTTTAAATCGGTCAAATCACGAAGAAGGATCACTACCGAATAGTGATCACTACTGGAAAGTGAAGTTCGGTACTGATCCTTCTTCGTGAGGGATCCACGCTTCCGCATGAATGTGCCGGCTCAACCGGAGTGAAACCCCAGCAGCCTCACAGAAGACCGGCGTGAAGGAGCGCCTGCGCTGTCTTTCGTCGAGTGAGTGAAGGCACCGGAGGCCCAATTGGGGCACCGCTCTTGTGACTCTACTGATGTTGCAGATGTCTATGGGTAGCGGCAATCGCTTCCCATCAGATGATTACACATACACTAATAGAGTCAC